>ML682018.1:11229991-11344164 GCA_007922195.1 Podocnemis expansa | reverse complement strand
CGGGAGCAGGGGGTTGATGCCGCGAGCGGAGGGGGCTAGCGGGAGTGGGGGGTAATGCCCAGAGCAGGGGGGGGCGAGCAGGGGGGCAGCGCAGCGAGCAACTGGAGTTGCTCAGTGCCCTCTCCCCTTAGAGGCAACATTGCTGTTGCCAATGTTCCCTCTAAGACCCATTGGCAGCTGAGCAACTCCTGTTGCTCACTGCGTGGGCCCCCGCCCCCTGGGCCCGATCCTGCCCCCCCTGCAGGCCAGATCCTGGAGGCCCCCCCCTCCCCTGCTTACCCTGCATGGCCCTCACAGCTCCTGGGGCAGAGAAGCACTAACGGAGCATGCTCAGATATTCTGGGCATGCTCCATTAGAGCTTCTCTGGGCGGGAGTTTTAACAACTCCCTGCCCCAGAGGAGCTGTGAGCAGGGCCTCTGGCTGCCGGCCCTGCACAGCCGGCAGCCTTCCCTGCGTGGGGGGCGGTCCACCAGAAATGTCTTTGCGGTCCGGGTTGTGGACCGCGGGCCGCCATTTGAGTACCCCTGGTCTAATATGAGAGGGAAACCAAGAGAACTCTGCTGTAGCTCTCATTGGCATCACTGTGGGCTGTGTTACACAAATCCCTCCTCACCATTTTAAAAGTCACTCCTATGGACCAAGTCAGTTCTGCTGAGCTTCAGGCAGAGACTGGTGATGCATCCTTTCTCGCACTGACTGTGAACATTGATTAACGCTATTTCAACCTGGCAGTAGTGTGATGGGTTAGCTAGTGGGAGAATGCGGGGGATTCAGCATTGACTGAGGAACAAGATTCCCTCCTTACTGTTCAGAATGATGGGGTTTGCAGGTCCTGCCAGCCACCCGGCATTCAGGACTGGCCCTGTATGGTCCTGGACTCTCCCCAAAGACAAGTGTCCTATGGCACTGGGCAGGCACTCGCAGCTATCAATTGTGAGGCTGAAATTCCATGCCTGTGGACTGTGTTGTTCACTCACAAAAAACATGTTTACCTTCTATCACTAATGAATAGCTACGCTGGGCACCTGGGACATAGGGTCGGTTGGTTGTAAACCTTAGAGATACTTCTCTTAGCATTAGTCAGGACATGTTACGGGGCAGCTTCTGCCACTGGGTGGATCTTAGAGTGTTATGCTTATTAAGATAGGTGTCTAGTAACATTCCCGTGACTTTGAAAGTGAATAGTTTGGGGGCTCTCTTGTCCCATGCCCTCAGTGGTAGGGGATTCACCGGGTGGCAGTCTTGCATCTTTTGTTCAGTTTATAATATTCTTGTTGGAATTGTCCCAGTGTTAGGAGATCCCAAGTGTCCATGTCTAGTAGAGGGCTGCAAAGGCTGGCTGGTGCAGAGTGACTCTCATTAGAGTTCTGCAGGGTAATGGGTGCCTAGATCTCAACTAGAAATGTGGGCAAGATGAAAGCCGCTGTGTCTAGTTGTTGGAAACTTTTGTGCATTTCTGCAGATTCCCCAGAGTCATCGGGGTTATTCAGCACTTACTGAGTCATCTTTGCGGCTGCATCAGATGGGTTATGATGTGTCTAGCCAGACACAAACCAAGATGCAGGGCTCTGAGGGCATGATAAGCTTCAGCCACATGTCTGAGACTGAGAATAGATTGGTGAAATCTGCTTGAAATGTTTGTTTATTTAGGCAATGGTTCAACTTGTTTAAAGGCAGAAATGCAGAGCATTAAACAATGTAACTAGATATTTATCTCACATGCAGCATTGTTAGGGGCTCTGAGCTAGAACCAGGCTATTATTCCTTTTTAGAGTGGTACATAATGTCTTGAATAGATCTGTGGGCTGTTATGTAAGGTCATTTTCTATCTAGCTACTTTGCCCTGGATTTATACAAGTATAAATAAGTACATAAGGTGCCAACTCCCTCCCACCTCCATCACCTTTCGAAAAGGTTTCATTTGAATGAGAATCCCATTGGAGTAAAGTAAGGAATCCTAGTCTGTGGATCACTAGGTAAACTTAAGGGCCAAGGGAATGATATTTTGCCCTTATATAGCACTTCTCATCTAAGGATCTCAAAGTGCTTTAAAGAAGGCTATTTAGTTTCATAACACATGTATGGGTTAAAGAAATGTTAGCCCCATTTTATAGATAGGGAAATAGAGACACCATGAGTTGACACAGACCATGCATGAATGGCAGAGTGAGACAATGAATCTAGGAATCCCTCTACCGCTCTATAGAAGACCTTAAAAGAAAGATCTAGGAAGATAAAGTCTGCCATAGCAGGGAGACCCAAGTGAAATCTCTCTCTCTCTCTGTTGCATGTGAAGTGAATTTAGGTAGAAATTACTTATTCTCATAACTAATTACTTTACTATAACATTAGGAGTCTGTGGCCTCTGTTTCTGCAAAATACTTAAGCATGTGCTTATACCTACACCTAGTCAACAAAGCACTTTAGCACATACGTAAGTCATATATGCTAAAGTGCTTTGTTTAGGCATAAGCACATGTTCAAATGCTTTGCTGAATCAGGGCCTAAAGCTGCTTGAAACTCCGGCTAAATGTTCAGCCCTGAGTAGTTCAATCAGAGAGTTGAGCACAAAGTTCTAATGGACTCTCCCTGTTAATGGGGAGTAAAGTCACTGGAGTGCTCACATCACAGAGTATTTTATCGTTGTGTTAATTAACTTTTACTCTATTTACATGCAGATTTAAATTTACACGGGGTATTTATTTTGCCAATGTATGCTATGGTGATTATCAGATAATTAACTTGAGAATTGATAGCATAAGAGGTAGAGATTTCCTCCTAATCTATCCTTCGTGCATCGCTATTTATGGCCCACAGACTTTTTAAGATGGGATAGGTTCTTAATATCTTACATGCTAATTGCTTTTCTTATGATTATATGCCTGTATATAATTGTTTTGTTTAAGCTAGTTGGACCTGTTTATTTTTCTCTGTTGTGTTGTTATACCCAGCTGAATTAATAGCAAAAATAAGGTCTGACTCAGAGTTTAATTTCCATTTGATAGTCTAGGAGTAGAAGAAGGCTATATGTGCAGGATCCAGCTACCCCTGATCCTAGCAATTTTCCTACTCTGAGGTCATTTCTCTCACAGATAATATTTCTGACAGTGTTGTCTAGTAGCTACTTCTAGTATTAAATCTCAGGCCAATAAAAAAGTGCACTGAAGACGTATTACCTTCCAAAATGAAGATGGCTATTCCCTTTTTTTGGTTTATAAGAGCAGCTTACCCTAATAAACTGACACATCTGTTTACCAATCCTGCTCACAGGTCATTTAACACTTAGCACTTTCTTTCTCTATCTGCAACTGCATCTGCATATCTGCCTTATAGCAGTCTTGTACCATATACCTAAACCATACAGCCAGGACTAGTAGTACAGCTTGAGATCAGAAATGGTTTCAGTGTTCCAGGGACCAGCCTTATAAAGGATCCTGCTCCATAGCACTCCCCCTAGACTTCTGCTTTCTGGCCTTCAAAATACTTCAGAACCATCTCACTCCCATTCTCTGGAGTCTCACTTTTAGAATGAATAGTTTTAAACAGTGTGGGTTATTGGCAGATATGGTTTTAAAAGGGGCGGACATCCTTTGGTTCCAAGTTTAGAAGCTAACTCCATGTCTACACTACAAAATTACATCAACCTACTTATGTTGGCATCCAGGTTATTAAGTCACTTGTGTGTGCCCAAGTGTTTCCTTGTATCAGCAGTGAACATCCTCACTAGGAGGAGGTCCGTATCATATTTTATTGTCAGTGTGGGGACACTGTGGGACGGCTCCTGAAAGCCAGTAACAGTCAACATAAGGAACACAGTGTCTATATTGACACTGTGTTGACTCAGTTCCATCAACCCTGACTCTACCCCACTCTGGGGGGGTGTTACTAAATCAGTGCAGCAGGTGCCAAATTTAAGTGAAGATGCTTGTACACACAAGATGCCTTGCATCAACCAATCTCAGCCTAACCCTCTAGTGTAGACCAGTCCTCTCCCATTGGTGCAGAGCAGCAAGAAGGGAGACCTTATAGCAGTGCAGCACTGTAAGTGTAGACCAGCTTTTTGTTAACAAATGCCAACAAATGCATTATACGAATACACCTTTTGTTGTATTCTTTGCATATAACACCAGCTAGCACTCAACCTGCTCAACATGAATAAAGGGATGAGATTTGGCATCTTCAGGGTGTTCCAGCTGCAGAGCACAGAGCACAAGTGCTCTCTGTGGCTTTGGGTTCTATGCAAATTTGCTACTCAGTATGACTAAGGAGATGAGAACTTGGTCCCAACTATCAAGCGGTGCATAGTTCCCATTGTTGCAGTCTAGCTCTACAGTCTTAGCCACGTCTCCAAGACTGGCTGTGAAGGGCTCGATCTTCTCAGGGAATACTCCAGACTGTGAAGACAACTTGTACACTGACGTTCTGTGGGCCAGATTCCTTTCCATGTTTCAAGAGCGTGTCCGTCAGATTTTATGCAATCCGTATGCTCTCAGACATCGTTTATAGTTTCCTGGCTAGGTAGATTTCCATCCTGCACTCATGGGGTCTATTATTTGCATAAGAAAGGTAAGTCACTGAGAGGTGAGTGAACTCACCATTGTGGCACCTCCTTCTAGACATTCTGAGGATTAGTTCTGCTCACCAGTGGAACCTGGTGCTGGTGGTGCCGTGCTGCTATCACTTCTTCTTTGGGACTAATGGCTAAGTCATTACAAAAGGTGATTTCCCTCTATTCCCCTTCTCAGTTCTTGCTTTCCATTTTCAACAGTGTTTGAATCAAAATGGCTTGTTTACTTTGCAGAGATAAGCTCATAGTTTATCCCTCTGGAACTGTTTGAATTGACCTTGTGACCTACCCTTCTCTCTATGTTGTGGCAAATGGGATGTGCTCTGCAAGCATGAGTCCTGCGCTTCAGGTCCTGGCTGCCAGCTGAGGCACAACTCTCCCCCTTCCAGACTCCCAGTGTTACAGTTCACCTGTCATCCAGGCCTGGAGGTCCCTCTGGGCAAATTTACCCTGACTGTACCTCCCAGGTACTGGCAGCAACAGCTACTTCTCAACTTTGTCCAGCTCTGCTCCACTCTGTACTGCTTGGCTCTGCTCCACTCCAAACAAAAAGTCCCACTCCTAACTCCACCTCCACACACCGCACCCAAAACTCTCCCTGCCTGGCTGTAACAGGGACTTTTTATCTCAAGTGTCTAATGACTCTAAGTAGGCTCAGGTGTCTTAATTAACCAAGAGTAACCCTGTCTTGGTTACCCAGGAAACAGGGTTTTGCAGATCTTGGGGCTGAGATATCTGCCCCCCACCACCCTCCTGCAAAGACCTCCTGGACTATGCCCACGGGGACTGGATGGACCCCCTCGCGCTTGCCCAGCGCATGGGGCTCTCCACCCTTCGCAACCCCCAGCGCCTACTCCAGGAGGTGAGGGCAGCTCTGTCCCCCCCCCCCCCCCCGCTCGGGCTTGCCTCAAGCGGATTCTGCGAGAGGGTACCCCCCCCCAGTCCTGGTCCTCCGGAGCTTGTCATCGGGCCCCAGCCCTGCAAGCCACCCCGGCAGCCCCCATCCCACACCCCGAGCTGGCTGCTGGACTTGCAGCTGGCCCCCTTCTGAACCGTGCCTCGACAATATCTGTATCTGCTCATGCTTCATACCATCCATTTCCTGGCACTCCTGTCCCGCCCCAATACCAAGTGGTGGGACCTCCTTCCACCAATGGAGGGTGAGGACCCCCAGTGGGCAAGCCTTTATTCCACCCTGACCTCGCGGCCCCCCAGGGACGTCAGTTGGTGGCTCCTCCACGGAGCCGTGAGCACGGGCATGTACTTAGCGCGGTTCACCCCCCCGCCGCAAGACCTGTCCCTTTTGCAGCATGAGGGACACCCTGGCGCACACCTACTTAGAATGCGCCAGGTTGCAGCCCCTTTTCCGGCTCCTCCAGAACCTCTTATTGAGGTTCTGGCTGCACTTTTCCCCACACGTGTTCCTCTATGCACTTCCTATCCACGGCCCCACAAAGTCGCGGGATCTCCTCACCAACCTCCTCTTGGCCTATGTGAAACAGGCCATCTACAGGACCAGAGAGAGGAGGTTGGCTGAAGGAGGGGCCTGCGACTGTGGGGCTTCTTTCCGGTCCTTTGTTTGCAAACGTCTCTGGGCGGAGTTCTTCTGGGTGGTGTCCGCTAGCTCCCTCGACGGCTTCCGGGAGCAGTGGGCACTGTCTGGGGTTCTCTGCTCGGTGTCCCCTTCCGAGTCCCTTGTTATAAACCTATGACCTCACACCTGTCCCTGTTTTCTCATTAGTTGTCCCAAGGAATTTTTTGAAACAGGGTCCAGTGCCACCTCTCCATAGGCTGGGGGAGGGGTTTTAGAAGTGGGTGGGCTTGCACCCACCCACCACCGCCTGCTTCAATAGGACCACCCTCCTGCAACACCATCCATTTCCTCGCTCTCGTGTCCCACCCTGATACTGAGTGGCGGGACCTCATTCCACCCACGGAGGGTGAGGACCCCTGGTGGGCCAGCCTTTATTCCACCCTGACCCTGCAGCCCACCGGGGACATCAGTTGGTGGCTCTTTCATGGAGCCGTGAGCATGGGTGTGTACCTGGCACGGTTTGCCCCCCCGCCCTGAGGTCTGCCCCTTTTCCAGCGTGAGGGAAACCCTGGCACACGCCTACCTAGAATGAGCCAGGTTGCAGCCCCTTTTCCAGCTCCTCCAGAACCTCTTATTGAGGTTCTGGTTGCACTTCTCCCCACACATGTTCCTTTATGCACTACCCATCCATGGCCACACAAAGTCATGGGACCTCCTCGCCAACCTCCTCATGGCCTATGCTAAACAGGCCATCTACAGGACAAGAGAGAGGAGGTTGGCTGAAGGAGGGGCCTGTAACTGTGGGGCTTAATTCCGGTCCCTCATTCACGCACGTCTCCGGGCGGAGTTCTTCTGGGTGGCATCCTCTGGCTCCCTCGACAGCTTCCAGGAGCGGTGGGCGCTGTCCAGGGTTCTCTGCTTGGTGTCCCCTTCCGAATCCCTCGTTATAAACCTGTGACCTCACACCCATCCCTGTTTTCTCATTAGTTGTCCCAAGAATCCATTTGAAGGATGGCCCAGTACCACCTCCCCATAGGCTGGGGGAAGGGTTTTAGAAGTGGGTGGGCTTGTGCCCACCCACCACTGTTTTCCTTCAGCAGAACCACCCTACTGCAACCATCAGGTCTGGCTCTCTCACAATGTATATATTTACAACTAATGTGCTACATTTTCCATTTCTTTCATCTGATGAAGTGGGATTGTGCCCATGAAAACTCGTGACAAATCAATTTCTTAGTCCTTAAAAGTGCCCCTGGACTATTTTTTTGTTTCTCAGGTACCCACATCACTCCGAGGACGGTACTATCCTCTTTGATGACACAGTCCTCCAGTCTGCAATGGGGGTCTGCCAGAGGCGTTGCTGGCCTTGGAAGGGACCCAGGGCATGGGCCCAGGCCCTGCCCCTGGCCTGCAGGCCCCACCCTGGCTCCACAGGCCCCGCCCCCTGGCCAGGGACAGGGCCAGAAGCTGCCGTGCTGCCGTGGGCAGCTAGGCCCCGCATCCCCAGCTGGGGATGGGGCCGGAAGTGGCCGTGGGTGGCCACGGCCTGCATCCCCAGCCAGGGACAGGGCTGCCGCTGCCACAGGTGGCCGGGCCCTGGATTCCCCCCTGCAGCCGCGGGCGGCCAGGCCCCAGGTGGGGCCACTGCTGCTGTGGGCGGCCAGGCCCTGGATCCCCAGCTGGGGACAGGGCCGCCACAGCTGCCGGCGGCTGGGCCCCGGATCTCCGGCCCAATTGGGCCGGAGATCCGGGGCACTGGTGCTGGGATTCGGGGCGTGTGCCCCGGGTTCCCAGCGCCAGCGATGCCTCTAGCATCTGCAGTCTGCTGTGTAGCCGCATGCCTCAGTCCAGCCACTTCCCCTGTGACAAGGGGGATAGCACTGGGCCTACCCACTAATTCTGGTCCCAGTGCAGGGACCCTGTAGATGGCAGCCACTTGCTGAGTCGCCCGCAATTTCGCCATACCTTTCATGGGCCACTTCTCTGACCACTGAACCCTCTTCACCTTTGCCTCAGGGCCTCAGCCTGCAAGTCTGCACCGCCAGCTAGGAGCTATCTTTACCTCCCCTGGTCCCTGCATGTCTGCAGCACTGCTGCCTATCAGTTCTCAGTCTGCATGGCAGGCAACCTTCCTTCCTAGATTTCCAGGTAATGAATGTCTCTGTTCTCCCCTGAAGTTCTTCTTACATGAACCTGCCTGGTCCAGACTGGCTGCTTCTGACAGCTCCCTTCCTATTGGCTACTTATCACACAGCATCCCAATGATTATATTAATCCCTTAATGGTTACTGTGGGGCAGACACCCCCACCCCACAAGGAAAGGAAAAGACATTTTTAACAAAGTCTGAGACCTCTTATTTATAGCCATTTTTCTATAATTAGTTCTGTTACTTGCTAATGGTTTGAAATGTGACATCTATTCCTGACACAAAGTGTTGCTTTGATAATTGCTATTATGGGATAAGATTAAAAGTGTTGTTCGTGCTGCAGGGCATGAGGGAAAATGCAAGTTGTTTGTGATAAAATGACTTCTCTCATGTGGAAGTGGAATGGATTGTCTAGGAATCCATCTTAAGTGGAGTGAAATGCTGGTGAGATAGGTAGTACTGGTAAAATCTTATTAAACGAGGAAAACTGCAGTCCACAACCAAGTGAATATGGGATGTTAAGTATTAAATACATAGTTTCTTTCCAAGATTGAATTTACTTCACTGAAATTCCTGGCAATGAAGGGGATTAATATTTGTATCCAGGTAGCATCTTCCTTGTGCCTTACTAGCAAGCTGATAAGACACTCTGGTCTTTTGTTGTTATATGTAGAGAGAACTCCCCAGCAAAAAACTGATTTTGAAACTCTTCCAAGCTTTGGGGCAGTTGAGATCTGTATCAGACTGTCCCAGCTCCATCTCATTTGTTATAATTTGCTGACAGCTGGTAGCATAAACATTAAGTGAGTTATGGCCCTGAAAAAAAATTCTTTTTTGAGCTGTCCCCCTTGAATTTTCAGGGAGTTTGAATTGGCAAGTCCTTGAAGTGCTCTCTGGTTTGGATTGAATCCAAAACAGTCCACTAAGTCTGTTTCCAAATCTGCTTAGGAAAGCCTGGTCCAGGGGTGTGACTGGCTGCTCCCCAGATCTGGTCTCGTGTGCCACTGTGACCTCCCAATTCCACTCCTGAACCCCAGTTCATCCCACTTTCCCAAGTGACCACTTATTTCTGAGTCAGTCCACTCCAGCCTCTCACCTGCAAGTGGTCTTAAGCATTAGGGGTATGCCCTCTGGCTACTCGAGGGATGGTCCCCAAGCAAGGACTGGCCCCATGGTACCCACTGTCTAAAGAAATTGGGACCCACTCCCAGTCACCATACACTCAAGCCCATCCATTTAACAAAGAAATGGATTGTGCCCAGCCTTCTTCACTCACACCCTCTAAAGATCACACAGCTTTAGATAAAACAGCTACTAGTTTATTGATCAGATTATAATTCTAGGTGAAAATATGGCCAATCAAGGCAGAATCACAATATAAATGAGTCAGGAGTGACCACAAGCAAATAAAAAGTAAAACATGCATAGTAACCTAATATCTCTACCCAAACTGACCTCACAGCCCAAGTTTATGCTCAAGATGTTCGACTTTCAAATATTTGTACAGCCAGTCTCTGCTTGAGGCCAGGCAGGGCCCACATCTTGCTTGGAGTTTTTTCAAGATGGAGATTCCTAGGTCAAAAGGCTCAAATCACTCCAAGTGCCTCTCTTTGTTTTCATTCCCCCTCTCCCAGGGGCAGGGCCATCCCCGGGGGCGGGGAGAGGGGCAATCACCCTGGGGCCTGTGGTTCTGGGGGCTCCGTGCTGTCCTGCCAAGCAGGCAAGTGCGGGGCCTGCACCGCCCCCCCCCCCACCATGCTGGAGACTGGGCTAGCCAGCCAAAAGCAGTGTCCTGCTGAGCACTCCCAGTCTTCCCACCAATGTGTGCTGCTTTCGGCTTTCTGCTGGAGCAGCGGGGAGGAGGTGGGAGGCAGCACGTGGCCCGTACAGCTATTCCCTGCCCCAGCTGCACTGCCTCCTCCCCGCTGCTCCAGCACAGAGCCGAAAGCAGCGTGTGTGGTTGGTGGGGGCAGAGACCAGGAGTGCTGAGCTGGGCCTCAGCATGGGACAGCCCGCACAGGGGCGAAGGGGCTTTCGCCTCCCCTGGGCTGGCTGGCCCTGGCCCCCCCACCACTCAGGAGCCCTGAGTGGGGGCTCTGCAAAGGGTGATTTGCCTGGGGCCCCACATCCCTCTAGCGATGGCCCTGCCCAGGGGTTAAAGTATAATTTGGTGGACCCCAGAATCCCCCTAAATATCCAGGCCCCCTTCATGCAGGTTTGGCCCCCTTCACCCACCCTAGCTACTGCCTCCCCAAAATGCCTGCCCCCCCCAGTTACTGCCCCTGAAGCACCTACCCCCATCAGACCCCTCCTTCCACATGCCTTCCTCAGCCCCCATCCCCATTCCCTAAGCTTCCTGCCCCCATGTCCCCACTCCAGCCCTATTAATCCCCTAGCCCCCTGCTCTTCTGTCTTCAGCCTCCTAATCACCTCCACACCATCCCAGCCCACCATCCTGACTCCTTCTTCCCACCACACCACCCCATGCTTTCCCTGCCAGCTGCCTGCCTATTCCCAACACACACACCCCGGGCCCACTTACCTTCATCACCAGTGTGGCCAGGGAGCTGGATGGGCAGGGGATGGAGGCTGCAGCACCGGCCGGCTGGCTGGTGAGAGGGGGCACGGGCTGGAGACTGGGTCCAGCCACGTGCGCTGCCTGGGCCCAGCAGGAAGTGGCGGGGCCAGTGCAGATGCTGGGAAAGGGAGATAGGGGTGGCCGGGCTTCCTCCAGCCTGCACCCCCTTCCTTAAAAATAGAGGGGCCCTGGGATGCCGTTCTGGAGCGTTCTGGCTTACTTTAATCCCTGCCCTCACCTTTCCCCTTCTGGGCAGAGGTGATCCCTTTGTCCGGTCTGAGACACTTCAGTTAACATATCTTTGTTACCTCCTCCAAGTACTTGCTTCCTTCAGCCTTGGTTGTTTACATGTTGTTGGGAGAGGGTTTTGTCTGTCTCCCACCTCCCACCCCCAAGCACTGGAAAACATGTTACACCTCTGCACACACGAGACTGTAGAAAACCTGATATCATACTGAATCATATAGAATAGGTTATGAGCAGCTATAAAGAAACATTTCATGCGTAACTGGCAGCAAATCATACAATCACCATG
This sequence comes from Podocnemis expansa, assembly GCA_007922195.1. Taxonomy (NCBI): domain Eukaryota; kingdom Metazoa; phylum Chordata; order Testudines; family Podocnemididae; genus Podocnemis; species Podocnemis expansa. The sequence continues at coordinate 11,332,802 of ML682018.1, read as the reverse complement.
TATAAGTGAACAGAAAAATCATAACCCAGGGTGCACAAATGAGCATCCTGTGACAAGGCATTTAGGAGCAATTAACATTTTGGGAGACCTGGGGGTGCTGAGAGGCAGTGAACTTAACTGTAACCCCTGTGTCTGATGGAAATTACTTCAAGCCAGGGGCTGTGGCAGTACCCCCAGAACCCCTACTTCCAGTACCTATGGCCCTGTCACCAGAAAACGTTGCATAGCACATCACTTCCTGGGGAGGCTGTACAGAGCTGTTTTGCGGGATGTGGGTTCTATAAACTGAGATAGTTTGGATAAGCATCTCATCTTTTGGATATGTATCAGCAGCAACCCCATAAACAGTCTGAGCGTTCCTGATCACATAAACTTATATCTGCTGTATTGGGGCTGTTTGCTGCATCCTAACATTGGCTGGTGAGTCTCCTCCATCCACTGGCTGTGCTAAGATGGCTCACTGTCTACTACTGCACCCTGGCAGTTCAGTCAAGTCCAGCGGTTGTCTTTTTTCATGTGGTGATGTGGCACATCCCTTCATGCAGGACAATGCAACATGGTACAGGTGACCAAGTGGGAGGGAGGGAATAAATGTCTCTCCCGGGAATCTGGATCCACAGTTAGACTCAAGTAAGTGTGTGCACATGTGTAGAATGTGATGCTGTGGAAGGGAACAATCTTTGTGGTCCCAAACACCCTACCCCCCCCCCCCCAGTGGTGTGCCATGAGAAGAAAGGAAGCTGACTGGGCCATTTTGGCTAAGGGAAGGAAAGAGCTGGGTTCTGCTTTCCCTTTCTGCCCCAGGAAGAGTGGTAAATCAACAGGGGAACAAAATCTTCCTACTGAAGTAAAGCAGCAGAAAGAGAGGCCTCCCAGCATGGACAACCCTTTTCTCCCCCGGTGCTGTTGCAGCATCACCTATCCGTCAGAAGACAATAGAAAGCTATACACTCCCCAACCAGGTACCATCTCCTCCTGTATCTCCCACTTCAGGTTCTCTAGTGTGGTGGGACCTGACTTCTCCAGCCAAGGAAGACCAGGAGTCCTGGTGGCAGAGCCCAGGAGGGGTTTCCTTCTTTACGTCACCAAGCCACCACACCTGTGAAGGAGCTAGAGGTGCTGTGCTGATGCCAAAGGGGGAAGGGCTGTGGGAGGTTGCTGGCTCAGCATGTCTAGTTTGCTGGGAAGGTGCCAGGTCCTTTGTTAGCTTGTTGGGTGAGCAGCAGTACCTTCCACCTGTTGGACTAATGCCAAAGCTCAGCCCTCTCTGAAAATAGTGAGCCTGGAATTCATGGGTTTTAATGCTGAAGGTGCAGACTACCCACAACTCCTTTGAATGACCACTGTACCCATTGCCAAATGGCAGCTGTTCTTGTGAGCATCACAGGTGCACGGGACTGAGGGTCACAAATGATTGCAGAACACTAAACCTGGACCAGGTAAGGGAGAGCAGCAGGGATTTCAGCTGTCTTGACCAGAAATGTCAAATCTCATCAGTTGGGACATTTGCATGTGCACTGGGTCATTGGGGATTATTATACTATAGAGCAAGTTCTTGTCTGCTCCAACTGGATGCTAAGAGCATGTCTACACAGCACTGCAGTGAAGACTATGGAGATGTGAACTGCAGAATGTGCCAAAGTGGTGTGTTGTAACTGCCCTCTGTGGATGTTGCTGGTGCAAGCTAAAAGATACCTACTTCCCAGTAATGTAGTCCTGAATGATAGAAATCTATGTTAAGTCAAACCAGGCATCTTTTATTTCCTGCCAGCAACATCAATAAGGCGCAGTTACAGCATGGTAGTCTGGTGCATGATGCAATTAACACTCCCTGTAGTCTGGACTGAGGCACAGTACTGTCATAGCCTGATGTTCCTCAGCACTTGTTGTAAGACAAGACTAGCGTCCTCGGTCAAATTCCTTTCTCCTCGTTGGATGGTGCACCAGTGAGATGTTATTCTCCACTTTAGAGCTGATGTGCATACGGTGTGTGAAGCTCTTTTGATGGGGAAAGGAACCATGCAAAAATGAAAAGTTGTTTTTGAATGGAGCAAATGAGCCAGGCGTCCTTTTCCACCTCAGGTAGATATGTTTTAGTGCCTGCAGAGCAGATCAGACAGGCAAAGCCCTGTTATAAAGGAAACAGCCTCTCGCTACATACATGCAATGTGGTGATCATCCATGTGGAATAATGAGACAAAGAATTCAGATATGTGTTGGCTGAACAGGGTTTTGATAGACTCTAACAACATACACAGGGAGTTTTGCCTGCATGTCACAAGGTCGATATAGGTCTGTCATTGAGGGAACTGGGCCTTTGAGATAAGCTTAGGCCACAGCTCTCACCTGTGCCTGGTAGGCTGAGAGCAAGGCCTCTGGGAAGTGGGAAACAGGGGAAAAGCCTAGCCGCTTCACAAAGGCTGTGACCAAGCCAACCGTGTGGTCAGCCTTGTTCTCTGCTGATAAGAGGCTAAGGAAAGAGTCTGGTGGGGGTTTGCTGTACAGCAGATGGAGGAAGAAGCCTTGGGGAAAAGGGAAGGAAAGTGGCTTAGAGTTTGGGCTGGACAGTTGCTTCACTGTGTAGGGTTCCTGGGCCTGTAGCAAAGGGAAGGCATGAGCTTCCCTAGAGCACCACTGATGAGTGGGCATGGAAACCCCTGTAACCCAGGGCATGGACTTGGAGTTGATTGATTTCTTTGTGAAAAGCCCTTGAGGTGTATTTGGACTCCTGTTTGCACAGCAAAAGCAGGTTTTGGTTTGGCTGCCGCACTAGATCAGCCATCCTACCTGCCGCTGGGCAGCCAGTGACCAGGGAAGGGAATCAGAAGAAGCACTCTACTTGGATAGTGGAGGAGGTAAGTCTCGCTACCAGTGAGGGAAATCTTGACAGACCAGATACTGTGGGGGTATCAAGAGATGTGAACTTACCCTGACAGAAAAGTGCCTTTAACAATTAGGAAAGTGTCATAAGATTGTGGTCAGGACAGCAGCCAGCTGCAGGCTCTCTGGCTCCAGCCTCAGGAACTGGCTTGTTAATTTGGATGTAGCCCGAGGCCTTGCGCTACAGATTGACTTGGCTGTGGTTTACTAAGGCTTATGGTCAGTGCTGTCTGTTCCCATCCACCTTGGCTTCTTGAGTGTATATCAGAGGACCTGCACTGCCTTCATGCTGAAATAATTTCTTGTCTGCACAGTTATCATCTCATTATTCTCTCATTGTGGGCCATCCCTCCAGTATCAGGGTGCAACTGATGTGGGGAATGGGCTCAGGAATCTTAAATCTAGAACCCCATATAGTTAATACTGGTGGAAGCCTGCCTGGTGTGAGATGCTGTATGTAACAAAATGTTACTTTGCTCTTGTGGAATAGGACCAGCGTTGCCACTAGTTGTTGTGACAGGCCAGTGCTGAGCTAGTGCAGGCCTCTGCCCACTATAATATGCATTATATATGGCATATTAAATTACAGATTGTAGGCTAGATTCTCAGCTTTGTAAATGGCATAACTCTTTTAACAGCACTATGCTCATTTACAGCTGTTGAAAATCTGAAATGCAAGTACTGTATAAACAAGAATTGTTTTGCCCTTCTGTGAACTGCTGCCATCTTTCAAAACATAGGCATTGTTCACTAGCTTACATCAATGGTGTACAAATTTGGGACTGTGGTGAAAAATATTTGTCCAACTGGATAAGGCATCTGAGAAGTTTTCCCTAGAGAATGTATGGGAACCTAAACCTATGTTCTCTGCAAGCTGCATGGGCGGGTGGGTGCACAGCCCCCACTGCTCACTCAAGCAGGGAACAATGCCAGCCATGTACAGCTGGCAGCTGCAGCCCCTACCCGGCCACAAGACACAAGTCTTCCAGCTGGCAGAAAGCTTCCCCTATGCTGGGAGCTTTTAAAACTCCTGCCCTAAGCATGTTTGACTGAGCATGCTCAGGGTGGGAGAAGCAGCCTGAGCCTGACTGCTCCACTCCAGCAGCCAGCTAAGGGAGCCCTGGTGGGAAGGGTATTGGAGACAGTTGGAGAGCCAGTGGGGAAAGGGCACGGGGGGTCAGGGGGGAAGATGGGGTCAAGCCAGCTGAGGGAGTGGCAGGTTAGCCACACAAATTGCCATGCAGTGAACACTAAAACTTCCTCAGCTGCATAAGCAGCTTAGAGGGAGCATGGAAGTAAACTATCCATTTCCTCAAAATCTAATCTTTCTTTTAATTTTCTCCCCCCTCAGCTTTGTATTCCTTATGACTGCAAAGCAAGCTGTACAGAGTCATCTTTTTGAATATGGTTCAAGGTCCACCTTTCCAGTGTTTTATTACATTTCCAAACACTAATGCCTTAAATTAACAAGACACTGGTTAGTTTCACTACCTGCTACCTAGATCCTTGTAGGCAGCTTAGTCATTGCTAAAATCCATGTCAATTTTAGCACTTTTTCTGCTATTTGGGAAAACTCTCAGCACCAGCAAAGTCTGGCACTGGAGTGGTTTGGCTGCAGGCTCAGTAAGCTAAGCAACTTCTGGCACTGGACCTGGGGAGAAGGATCCATAAAACTGAAGCAAGGGGAAGGGCTACTGTAGTGGAGGGGAGACACTACCCCTCCTGTAGCAGTCAGTGGGTTGTGAAGGGAAGAGAGGAAACAGAAGGATCTTCTTTTTTCCTGCAGATTGAGGGAATGGAGCTTTCCACCCACAAGAGAGTGATGGAGATGGAGTCTTTGAAGAGGGCTCCAGGGGTCCAGTTCCCCACAGCCAGAGATGGAGGTGGTGACTTGGCTTCTAACCATGGTGTGGCCCCTCCGTGGACCTTATCATGCACCCCTTTCCTGGTCATCGGCATCTGGTTAACTTCAAAGCCTGTTCAAAATTAACTGAAGATAAATACTGTAGCCAATTGAAACTTTAGGGGAAATCTAGTGAAGCAGAATGCACTGGTTTCTATTGAAGTTTAGCCTAGACACCAAAGCCAATCTCTGCCTTCTGCTAAAAGCACCAGGGTTTTTTTAAGAAATATAATAAGTTAGGACCTCAAATGGGCTTTGGCTCAGCATTGATTCAGAGGGGAAAGTAGCTCTTGCAGCGCCACACATTCTTGGGCTCTCTCAGCCAAGTCTTGTGCGGTTCTGAGCCTGCTTAACATATGAAACCAGGCAAGATCTCAGTACATCAAGACCGCAGTTCCTGGATGCAGACCTGTCTCTGTGGCTCCTCACTATTGGTTTTCCTATTGTTGCAAATCTCTTTTCAAATTCCGTGTATATCACACCTGGGAACAGGGGAGAGAACTTTCTACCGTGTGACCTTTCAAATGGGCTGTCTTTGTTTCTCATAGAGATTATAGAGTCTTTTATACACAAAACCACCACAGCCACTCAGATGTGTGCTAACATTAAGGCACAAAGTCGCATGCTGAGCAGGAAACCATTGCGTGAGTCACTGAACAGCTCCAGTCACCACAAAGCCTGACTAGCACCATGGTTTCCAAATGTCACTTGCTTGAAACTTCAGCGCTATTTCCCATCTTCTGCCAGCAGATGCATGGGCAATGTGCTGTTATTTTGTAAGTCACCCCTTAATAGTTTCTAATGGGCAAGAACCCTGTGTTTCTGTGGCTTTTTATTGTCAGTTAAATAGATGAAGAACACTAAAAGTAACTATGTTACCTTCTTTCTGCCTTGGGTTTGGAAATTCTGTTGGTTATATGTGTACCCATCATGCTTTCTGTTGAACGTGCATGAAGGGGTGGGTGTGTAGATTTCTATTCATGCATCCTCTTTGAAATATAGCACAAAGGAGTCTCAAGAGCTCATGGTTGGACAAGACTGAAAGACATAGTCTCCTGTTCCTGTTGCCTTGTTCCAATAAATGTAGGGCAGGTCTAGAGTCTGGGCATTTCTCGTGCTTAACAGCTAAAAGGGGGCAACTGATCTGCATGGACTTAGTATTTGCATGACTACAGTTAGGTATTAGCATAATCTCACTATGGCATGATGATAAATTATATGCAGGCTGATTTGATCACAAATCTTTCAATACCTGTATTTTAACTGAAGAGGGAAATGCAATAGTGTCTTTTTATGATAGGCTACCCTTTCTCTATATAAACTCTGTTAAGCCAATTTGATGGAAAAGTCAGCATCGGCAACATAGAACTTGAAAGAGTGAGCAACTCTACTTTTCAGTCTTGTGAGATCAGAGAAGGGGGTGGAGGTAGCATTAGCTCTGCTAAAGATCATTGCTTTAGGACAGGGGTGTCAAACTCACTCAATGTGGGGGGCCACATTGGAAGGCAGCACACCTATCGCAGACCATGTGGGTTCTCCAACCCTTTCCCCCTCCATGTTCAGAGAGTGGCGTGGGCTCCAGGGGTGTCGCTGGCACCGGGCACATGAGGCCATGCCCTGAATCCCAGTGCCAGTGCCCCAGATCTGGCAGGACCCCACCTCTTCCGGTCTCCAGCCCAATTGGGCCAAGGATCTGGGGCCCAGCTACCCGCAGCCGCTGCAACTGGTCCCAGCCCCGCCTCCCACCGGGGATCCGGGCCCAGCTGCCCACAGCCACCGGGGGTGTGGCCTGCAACCAGGGGGCATTTTTCCCAGGCCAGTGACGCGCCTGCTGGGTTCCCCCTTTCCCCTCCCCAAGGGCACATAACCTCTCTGACACCTTTCCTTTCCCCTGCTCTGTGGGTTCCCCTTCCACATGCTGGCTCCCAGACCCCACACTCCACCTCTTCCTTTTCCCTTTCCACTTCCCCTACCTCTTGGGGTGTGTTCACACAACAGTCTTATTTCGAAACAACAGAGGTTGTTTCAAAATAAGAAAGGCCATGTTCGCACAACGCACCGTTGTTTCGAAACAATCTAAACCCCATGTGGGGACAAAACAACGTTGTTTCGAAACGATTGTTTCAAAACAATGCCGTCTGAACAAGTTGTTTCGAAACAACGGTGACTAGTTTTGAAATAACTGTTGTCTGAACTTGCTATTTCGATTCCTGCTTTTTTCTTAATTTGAATTAACAAACTGTTAATTCAAATTAACTTATTTCTAAATAAGGTGTTATTTCGATACAACTTGTATTGAAACAATTTGTATTGAAATAACCCCTTGTGTGTGAACATAGCCTTGGCAGCAGGCAAAAAATCACAGTCACAGGCAGCCAGACTGCGCTCCTGCCTCTCCTCCTCCCAGCCCACTCATCGTCAGTCATTCAGAATGCTGGCCTTTGGTTGGCTTGTTCCCACGTGCGCCCCAGCCACTTTTCCCTCTTTTATTTGCAATCTCCTTTTTATCTGTGATTTGTTCAATGTACTGCCAATCAAATTAGCATGCTGATGGACTGACAATGAACAGCTGGGGTGGGAGGCAGTGCAGTGGCTCTCTGAAGCTGGCCTAGCCTGCTGTGACTGAGACTCTGATTGATTGGCAGACCACAGCAGAGCTGAGCTGGCATTGGCTGGAGCCAGGGGCGTCGCTGGGGCGGGGAGAGACCTGGGGCACAGGCACAGGTCCAGCCCCTGCCCCCAGAGGGCAGGCCCCACCCCCACCCAGAAGGCCACGCCCCCTGGCCCGGGATACTGCCAGGGGGAAGGCGCACTGCTGCTGGCAGCTAGGCCGCGGTGTGGCGCGGCACGGCGCAGCCTGGCCTGGCCTGGCCTGGCCCGGCCCGGCCCGAAGCGGCCGCTGGAGCTGCGGGATCCCCAGTGGGGGGATGGGGCCGCTGCAGCTGCGGGCGGCCGGCCAGGTCCCGGATCCCCGGCTGGGGACAGGGCTGCTGTGGCTGCGGGTGGCCAGCTGGGCCCTGGATCCCTGGCCTGGCTGCCGGTGGCCGCGGCGACCCCGTCCCCAGCCAGGGATCCGGGACCCGGCTGGACGCCCGCAGCTGCAGTGGCCCCATCCCCCACTGGGGATCTGGGACCTGGCCGCCGGCAGCCCTGTCCCCGGCCTGGGATCCAGGGCCTTGCTGCGGCCGCGGGCCCGGCCTGCTGCGGCCGCTTCTGGCCAGGCCGTGCCATGCCGCACCGCGGCCTAGCTGCTGGCAGCGGCGCAGCTACCCCCTGGTCCTATCCCTGGCCAGGGAGCAGGGCCTGCCAGGCGGCCAACTAGGCCCCGGATCCCTGGCCGGAGACGCAGCCACTGCGGCCGCGGACCACCAGGGATCGGGCCCCGGATCCCCGGCCCGATTGGGCCGGAGATCCAGGGCACATGCCCCAGGGTGCCCAAAGCTAGCGACGCCATTGGCTGGAGCGCTTCCTTTGTTCCCCTGTTCTGTGACTTGTATCATATGAGTGAGTCAGAAGCATGTCTTGCTGTGCCAGGAGCCTGTCTTTGGAGTTTTTGCTGCACACAGCATCCAAGCACAAGCTCATGCAGCCACTCCATGGGCCAGATCAGTACCCTTGGTGGGCCTGACCTGGCCCGCAGGCTGTGTGTTTAATACTCCTGCTTTAGGCAATGCCTCACCCCCTGCCCATTGTGGAAAGATAGACTTGATGACTCCTTGTGGAGTCTCCTTTGTTATCTTGATCAGAGGAGCAGTCTCTGGTATCCTGAAGTTTGGAGCTGAAGTCACTGTGGATTGAAATCCTCTCTAAGAGTTGAAATCACTGAAGGGTGGCTAATAGGCAGAACCAGCTTTCCTTTGCTTTAAGCAGCCAGTTGAGGGCATGAGTGACCAGGAGAGGGTGCCAGCAGCCAGCAGGTGGAGCCAGTGGATGGTGTGGGCAGCCAGCAGAGGACGTAAGTGACCAGCAGCCAATGCCAGCAGCCAGTGGGCAGGGCCAGTAGACTGTGGGTGATATGAATGGATCCAGAGGTGGCAGAAGACAACTGGAGGGGGGCCTGAGGCCTCCCCCCCACCTTTTTTAAGTGGATGATAAACTATGATGGCCACTAATATGGTCAATATTGGGATAATGGAGAAGTAAAGGACATTCTCTGCATACTCTGGGGTGGAGTGAGCACTGTATTGGGTTTTGTGGGAATCCTATCCTGCCCTGATTCTCCAAACCAGTCTGGTTTTAATATTGCCTCTATATATTCTTTAATGCTACCATTAAAAGTTCTGTATAGTACACTCAGACTTGTGCTTGTGAGTGGGGAAGCATTGCCCCTCTAGGGTGCTCAGGGGATAGTGCGTGATTTGCCAAGAGACTGGGTGGGAGCTTGAGCTGGTTGGTGTTGTAACACTGTTTGGAAACCCCTGATATAGAACCTGGCCCTTGCCGCTGCCATCTTGGCCTGGCAGAAGGGTTACATAAGCACAAACATTAGTTGGCTATGTAGCTGTACAAATCAGAGTGTGAAGCAGTGGGGAATTGCCTGCTGCTTTCAGCTAGTTAGTTAAACACCATAATAAGGGTGACACCCATGAAGCTTGATTAATCATGAGTTCAGGAATATTAGTTAGGGAGCGTCTCACTATTACAGTGTAGCTAGATGCTGTGCAGAGATTATATTTCTATACTAATCCTTAAAATACCAGACTGTCTCCACTAGGGTAACACCTCAGAAGCAGCTGTTTCTGAATATGTGCTGGGGAGGGGTTACTTTTGGGATTTATGGATTTTAAAGTCAGAAGGACCATTAGCTCATATAGTTTGATCTCCTATATATCAGAGCCCAGAGAATTTCATCCTCCTACTGCTACATTGAGCCCAATAATTTATCCAGTGAAAGCACATCTAGGAAGGCATCCAGTCTTTTTCTGAAAACGCCAAGAAGTGGAGAATCCACCAACTTCCTTGGTAATTTGTTCCAATATTTAATCACAGTTACTGTTAAAAATGTGTGGGCTATTTCTATCTTGGGTGTATTTGCCATTAACTTCCAGTCACTGCTTCTTGGTATGCCCTTTCCCTCTGCATCATAGGCCATGTCTACACTAGCCACAGGAAGTTTGAACCTTGCGCTTATAAATTCAAACTAATTGTGCATGCTAGTTCAAACTAATGCTTGAGTCGAACTAGAATGCATGCTTAGTTCAAACTGACAAGATTAGTTCGGACTTCTTAAGCGTCAGTCTGTGGCCACATCATGCCTACTTCAAACTAAACACTTAAGTCGGGACTAACCACCAATACTAACAAGTTTAAACTAAGCTTTCCTTAGTTCAAACTAAGAAATTTCCTGGTTCGAACTAGGGAGAGCCTAGTGTGGCTATGGGCTAAATTACTCCAGACTAAGCCTCCTTAGTCCAGCCTAATTTGCCAGTGTAGACATAGCCAAAGACTCCTTTAGTAACCCAGTATTCTCTCCTAGTGAAGATAGTTAAACACTGCAATCAAGTCACCTTCCTTTTTTTTTTCTAATGCTAAACAGACTGAGCACCTAATAATATTTTTACTACGTCAGGCAATGTATAAAAGGGAAATCAGAAGGGTGAAAATGGGTTTTGAAAAGCAGAAAGTTAAAGGTGGAAAAACAAACTAAATTATTTAAGTTTGTGTGAAGCAGGAAGCCTGCGAAAGAATCAGTGGGTCCACTGGCTTACCAGGATTTAGAAGGGAGTAATTAAGAATATAAGGACATTAAAAGGACATCATTATCTTCATTGCAAATGATGCTGTGCAGAGACCTACCCTGGATCTGCTCTTTTATGAAAATAAAAATGAGATACATTCAGAGATTGAGGTAAGAGAAGAAGGGGTGTTAGAGCAACTTGGTTATTTAAAAAACAGTAAGGTACTAGGCCTACATGGAGAAGTGGTTGACATAACTGAGACATTCAAAAGGCTTTTGGCAAGGTACTTCACAAGAAGCTACTATGAAGCAAAGTTATTCATGGAGCGAGAGGCAAAATATTGCCCTGGAACAAAAATTGGCTATGAGACAGTAGGAATAAATAGTCAGTTTTCATGCTGACAAAAAAAAAAAAAAATCTAACTGTGGAGGCCTTAAGATTTGAGTTGAGGATTCTGGTTACTAGTACTGGTGTTGATTGCTTATTACTGATCTGGAAGGAATGGTGAGTGGTGTGATAGCAAAATTTGCAGTCAACACAATAATTTAGCTTACTTTAATCTAGAGAGTGAGGAACTTATACTTAGATGAATGAGCAACATGGTGGCAAATGTAGTTTAATATTGACAATAGAGGGGGGAAAAAATTGAAGTGCACGGGGTCTAAATTAACTGTATTAAGTCAAGAAAAGGACCTGGGTATCATTGTGGATAGCTTAATGGAGATCTTCACCAGTTTGCAAGTGTGATCAAGAAGTCAAACAAGATGCAAGAAAGCTTAAAATGAATATGATGGAGAATAATAGGGGAAATACAATGGCGTTACATAAACCAATGGTTCAGCCTCATCTGCATACTGTGTGCAGTACTGGGCACCCAAACTCAAAAGACAGTTGCAGATGCAGATAAGGAGGAGTTCACAGGAGGGTGAGGAGAATCATCCAGAGTTTGGAAAAATACCAACTCTGGCTGAAAGTTAGGAGGTGAAGTGAGGGAGGGTAGTTGATTGAAAATCTTCCCTGAGTCACTGCATCCCCATCTCCAGAAAACTTGCGTGATGCTTGAACAAACACATTACTCACTCCTACACAGTCAGTTCCCAGTTCAGAAGGATCAGATGGAGGAACAGGATGCCCAAGGAAGAGGCGAAGAGAGTTGTAGAAGATCAGAAAGGTGAAAAGGTTCATTTATGTGGAGGCTAAGGGGGAAAAAGGGAGGGAGCAGCAGTCAGAAGGGGATAAAGGCTTCTGCTGTGGGGAGAGGGGAAGGAATAAGGGAAACAAATTCTTAAGGTGAAAATACTGTGGGAAAGTAGCTTTTCTTGTTCTAAGGCTAAGCCTTCCCCGACCCCCCAAGACATCAATGCGAAGGAAACCAGCAACAGAAAAAGAGAAGTTGATAGCTGCTTTGTGCTAGTGGCACTCTGTCACTAGCTGAAGGAGAAGGGTGGTAAGAGACCTGCTGCAGGGAGACATCTGAATGGGGGAAGATCTCAGTCTTGGGGGCAATGAAGTGAATAATTCCAAAAGCAGACTCTGAGCTCTCTCTGAGCTGCTACAATGAAGCAGATCAATAACTCAAAATCCCGACTGGCGCATTAGCACAGCCAATTATCAGTTCTGGTCTCTGCTTCCTTGATTATTATTTCAGCATGGAGCAGCTGTTTTACAAGCATTATGGCCCATCACACACTAAAGGGACTTACTGAAATGTGGATTATTGACCTGTTATACTATAAGAACATACTGTAGAATATGCCATTGTGCTGTCCCAAAAATCCATAGCAAGAGCATTTATTTTTGTGAGCAGAATTCTCTGTCACTCCGGGAGCCTTGAGAAATCTTTTCCCTTCCCATTTCTGCATTTAAACAGCTACCCCTCTTCCAGAAAGGCTGTTTTTATTGGTATTTCATCTTCATGTGACTGAACTGTTCTTTTTCTAGCTTTTCTAGCTTATTGTTTTGTATGTCTTTGATTTAGGACTCCTGGGTTCTATATAATACTGTGCATGAGCAGACTGCATGAACTATAAGGCTGAGTTTCAACTGCCATTTCAGCTCCAATTTTTCTGTTGCTTGTAAATTTCTTAAATTCAGGTTTGACTGAAATTTTCCATACCTGGTCTCAGCCTAAGTTCTGGAGAATTTAAGCAGAGCTAATTATTTTTCTTGAGTTCATAGATGAAGTAATCTTGATTTTTCTCTTACATTCTAATACCACAATGTGATGACTATGGAAAAAGTATCAATGGATGTAGCAATATCAAACTTGGCTTGTTCCATGTATCATACTGAGCTCTAAAAGTCAAACCAGATTGGTGCATGGGCAGGGGATTCTATAGTTTTTAAGGTTATAAACATTTACATTGGGTAACGCTGTATAGCTATGTGAGAATATTTCTATATTTGAGGTGCTTTTAGGAGTGAGTAGTATCCCTGTTGAGTAAGTAGCTGTGTAGCAGCTTAAATGTGGCTCTCTGTCCCACTCTACTGATGACTGAGCTATGTAAAGTGGTTTATGAGGGTGTAGTAGGCTGAGTCTTTTAGCTGAAGCAATAGTCTCATGCCTTAAGGCATCCCTTCAAGCAGCGATCCCAGGTTCACTTGCTGATGATGACAGCTCACACAGTTGCATGCAGTGTTGCTGGCACATGAAAGCTTGTCTATGGTCCAATAAAAATATTATCTCACCCACCTCCAGACTCTAAGGCTGCGGCAGATTGTTTTCTGGAAGCAGACCCATTTTAAGGTAGATATTTTAGCCCCTGGTTTCAAACCAAAGTGTGAAAAAGAAAGAAAAAAAAAACCCTACAGCATCAGTCTCAGAGGATTTATATGAAGGAGCATGTCTACTCAGAGCAACTAGAACAAATTTAGAGAAATCAAGTTACTACAGCAACCTGTAGTTCACACATACAAAACCCAGCCTCAAGCAGGCAAGGGAGACAGGGCTAATGTTAAGGCAGTTTGTAGAGCATCCCCCTCTTGCAAAGATTCATTCTATTGTGGGTTGCCATCTGACACTAACAATTGCCCCTCTGGTGCTTTGGGATGACCCTCTGGTTGTGAAGAGATCACTGTCCATGCCAGCTATTTGCAGTGGGAGCATGATCATGGAGAAGAATAAAATGGAAGCTGTTGCTGTCAATGGAGGGCAGGCATTTAGAAGAGGATGTGTGTTTCTGTGCTGCCACCTAGTGATGATGTTCCATAAGAAGCACCTTGAGAAAGAGGAATTGTCATGTGGCAAAGTGGTGTGGCCAGGCAGCTTGAAGTACAGAACTGGGGGTTGAGGGAGGAAGGTTGGTCTTGTCTCTGTTACTAACTCAGCATGGCCTTGGACAAGTCATTGAAGGGAAAATTTCCAAAAGCCCTTAAGTCCAAATTTGACTCAGTAACCTTTCTGCTTCAATTTACACTGCTGCAAGACTGACATAAAAGTGCTGTCCTGCTTCACAAAGGAGCTGAGTCTCTAAACTGTGCTTAAAAGTGCTTTGAGGTCCTTCAGGAAAGATGGTGTAGCAATGTGAAGTGCTATTATCGAGATGGCTGACCTGTCTCAGGGGCACCTCCTGTATCTGTGTTGTAAATATCATCTTTTACAGTCTTTTCTGGCTTGTGGCAGAGGAGCCAGCAGCACAGTGGAGTCAGGTACCAATGGGGGGTGTATTAATCTGGCAACACAGGCTCACTCAGATTCTATAACCTCTCCTTTTTGTTTAAACAAAAAGGATAGTTTTGTGGCCTTCATGACCACAAAGAAAACATTTCAGATAAGAAGTAGGATAAATCGTTGCAGTGTTGTTGTTCACATTTGGCAGAAGTTTCCATTGCGTGCTTTGTGGAGTGGGGTGAAGGGAGAGATGAAGGCTGAACAATGCCAGGATCAATCTAAAATCTGAGGTCAAATCCTGCATCTACCTTAAATTCTTCCTTAGGACTCCCCCCCTACCCTCGGGGTAGCTCTACTGGTGGGTGTGCAGCTGTAACACTTCGTCTAGCCTGGCGCAGCCAGGAATGTGTTGCACTGTCCAGCTGGCACTGGTGCAACTGCAACAGGGAGAAATTCAGGGATGTGCTCATTACAGATGCAACCTTAAAGGGCCATGCGCTACAAGGAACAGGGTCTTCACTCAGCAAAGCATGTGAAACAGATGAGGTGATGGGCTCCGGACTGGGTGTTGGGTTCTCACCCCGAAGGAAATCTGAAGAAAAGCCAGTGTACCTGCAAGTTGTCTTTCTTTGTCCATGACCCCTCTCTTTCCCTAAGTAGTAGATTACCACCACGTATCTTCTCCCCACCTGAGTAGTAGTACAGAGGCAGGGAGAGCTGAGTAGCTTTAGCAGGACAATTACAAATGTTCACTGCATGGCTTGGTTACAATAGCTGTACTCTCTTTGCTTATATGTCCATTCCTCAGATTTTGGCTTTTCTTTTCTTTTATTAGTTGATTTTTGTTTTGTTTTTGTCTTCTCATGACTATTTTCTTTACCGTTTTCCCCTTTTGTGCATTTCTTACAAATGAAACACAGCCACAGGTATCCTGCTGAGAGCACGAAATAGCCAGGCCATGAGTGAAACTCCCAAACATGCTGAAACACTTTCGTTTAAATTTCACCCTGCTGGGGAGGGTTTGCTGATGATATCTGTAACTAGGCCATGAGTATGAGATGACTGAGTAAAAAGAAGCAATTCTAAGGGATGGCTATACAGTAGGAGGATTTCGGCAGCAATAAAAAGGAGATACGCAAAGTACTTAAAATACCTTGAGTATTTCCCTTCAACTGCCTAACACAGGGGTCTACAACCTGAGGCTTGTTGGCTGCCTTTTTGCACCTCTCAGCTCCTGGCTCCAGGCCACCTCTGCTGCCACTGGGGGACCCTACGGGCAATCCACTCCTGACTTTGCCCCTCACCCTGCCACTGGGGGATCCTGCAGGTGGCCCATGCGAGGCTCCAGGCTTCCCCGTCACAAGGGGACTCTTCGGAGGGCCCGTTCCTGGTTCTGGGCTCCTCCACTGCCAAGAGACCCTGCAACAGGTGCCCTGGCCCAGCTCCCCCCCACCCCACCAGGAGGTTACACCCATTGCAGCTCTCAAAACCCTTGGCTATTGAAGACATTTTTAAAATTGGCTCTTCTTATCTTTTGAGTTGCTGACCCCTGGCCTAACACCTACTTACTGCAAGGTCCCTGCAGTGCTGGTTCAATGGGAAATGCCTTCCGGTCAAATCAGTGCTACACTACAGTGAGAGTCTCTTGTGGTATGTCTACACTGGATGCTCTGTTAAGTCAACTTAACAAGATCGACTTAAAATTGACCTTGGTAAGTCAACTTCGAGTGTCCACCCTCAAAACTCCTGTCAACTGCCTGCATCCAGACTGGCAGGTGCTAGGTCAACACTTGCTGGTGGCCAGGAACTCTGGGAAGGGGCCTAGAGGCCAATTAAGTCTATTTAAGGGCTATTCCTTGTTTACATTGTCTTTAGTCAACTTAATAAGGTCAACTTAAGTCGACCTTAAGAGGTGGTGTTATTAAGTCGACTTAAGGAAGTGCTTAAGTCAACTTAATAAAAGCCCAGTGTGACTGTGGGGTCTGTACATCGACTTAAGCTTCAATAAATTGACCTAAGGCTCCAGTGCAGACCTACTGTTGGAAAGCAACATCTTAAAGGGTCCTGTGTCCCAGGAAATTGGGGTAGAATACATTGAAAGCACAATTAATTGCTGAAAATATTTACCACTTGTAACTTTAGAAATTAACTGTATGAGAGATTTGCTGATCTTGTAAATCTGGACTACAGATGCTGTACATACCAGACACCTAGACACTTTTGTGTATATCTTAATGCTACATGCTATCTATGCTCATTTTATACGTGCCTTATACACAAAGACCCTCATGGTATGGTGTATAAAGATTTTACTAGCATCAGTATAGGGTGGGTGCATTACTCAGGAATTGATGAAGCTAGGAATGAGTTAGTCCCCTAATCTCAAGTGTGCATCTCTAAACCCTCTGTGCTCCAAGATGCCCTCAAGTGTTCTGCAGGGAAACTATTTTGGGAATAGTTACAGGGAAACTATTTTGGGAAGTCTGAGTTGAAAAAAAAAATCCTTAATTCTTCCCTATCCCTCTGACTGTAAAGTCAGGTATTGCCATTACAAGTGGATGAACCGACACAAATTTACACCCTCTGAGGAACTGGCCCTATGGTCCCAATTTCCAAATGGGGAGGGGAGGTATCTAAATTGCATCCCCAGAAAGTGTGTGCACTCCCTGTGCTCCCACAATGTGCACTTTCAATTCAGACCGGGTAACTGTATGCATGTGCCATTGTGTATGTGTTAACTGAGGTATCTGCCAACCACTTGACCACACAGACTATTCTGGAGGTGCAAGTTATGCTCCCATGTTTAAAAAATAGGTCCTTAAATGTCAAGGGCAGGGACCAGTGTGCCTATGACTGACTACCTACCGGCTACCCAGTTGGGTTGAAGGAAAGGCTCCTGAGCCCGTATAAAGAGAGAATAGAGCTGAGGAGAAGGCTGAAGAAATTGCTGAGGAAGTGGTGTAAGAGTTCCCAGGGGGCCTTTGCTGCCCTCTGACCCTTCAAGGGAAGGTGACCAGATGGCAACAGTGCCCATATTTGGGGCTTTGTCTTATACAGGTGCCTCTTACCCCAACCCCTGTCCCAGTTTTTTTCCACTTTCATAATGTGCTCACTCTATGTCATGGGGAAAGACTGAGCAGAGCTAAGACAGAACTGATAACTGTCTAACAGAGAGGCGTAGAGCCAGGCAGAGCTCAGGCTCAGGGATAAGAGACTGTGCGCAGTGGGACACTAGGGTGAAAGAGACATTACTTTGGTTAGACTTTTGCCTTGTCTACACTGAGAGAGTGCTGTCAACACAAGCTACAGTGATGGTCAACACAAGCTACAGTGATGACCAAAAATGCTACATTTGCAAGTCTTGTCTGTCCACACAGCACTCTTTGTGTTGCCGAAGCATATCTGCACCTGATGCTTCAAGGTCGACAGTGAGAGCAGTGCACTGTGAACAGCTATCCCACTGTGCAACTCACCACCTTGTGATGCTGTGGGTTGTGATAAGGTGGAGAGGATTGCAGTGTATCTTGGGTGCAGGCTCAATGTCCCATGATGCAGTGATTTCTGTCCCATCATTCCATGGTTTTCCAACTGCATTTCAAACCATTTTTCAACAGCCAAAGTTTCCTCACTGGCTGACATCTCTAGCTAAAAGGATGGATCCTGCACTGCACTTCCATGTTGTTGTCAGTTTTCTGAACAACTCATGCCTGGTCATGCAGCATATTATGAGATTCCCAGGAACAGCAATCCAAGGCTCCTGACGTGCTGTGTGCTATGCAAACAGCCAATGCCAGATTGCTATTTGCTATTTGTGTTCATGGAGCATCCGTACATGGTGACTGCCAGTGGTGGGCTCATGAAACAAGCAGTGTGTGTGATTGTCGTGCAGGTCTGGGATGATGAGCAGTGGCTACAGAACTTTTGAATATACAAAACCACCTTCATGGAACTATGTCAAGGGCTCACCTCCGCACTGCAGCACCAGAGCAAGACCTACCCCATCAGTGGAGAAGAATGTGGCAATCGCCATGTGGAAGCTGGCAACTCCAGACTGCTACTGGTCAGTCACTTATCAGTTTGACATTGGGAAGTCCACAGTGGCATTGTGTTCTCTCAAGTGTGCAGGACCATTAATTGCATTCTGCTATGAAGAGCTGTGCGTTTTAGAAATGTGCATGAAATGGTGGATGGCTTCAGAGTGATGGGATTCCCTAACTGTGGCAGGGCAACAGATGGCACACATATCCATATTTCGATCACCCAGACCATATTGCAACAGAGTATATCAGTAGAAAGAGGGTACTTCTGTATGGAACTACAGGCTTTTGTGTGCAAGAAACAATAAAGATTGCTTATTTGTCACAGAGTGTGTCTTTAGTCACTAATAGTTATCTATAACACACACAAAAAGTGGGGCGGGAGGGGGGAAAAGCAGTGAGGGCTAGTGTGGGTTATGACAACTGGGTGTAAGTTCAGCTGGTGTTCTGGAAGCTGTCTGATGCGATGGAGAGAATACCTAGGAAGTGTCCTGCAATGCCCAGCCTGACAGAACAGAAGGACAATATAAAAAATTCCTGGGACTTTTATAGGGGCGAGGAGGATGGTTGCAGCAGAGCTCAAACTGATGGCCAGAGTGGTCAGGCTGGGCATTGCAGGACACTTCCGAATGGCCATGTACTTGGACATAAGCAAGCACAGTGCCCACGTTGATGCTTTGTTGCTAAAAGTTTGGCATAAAAAGTTCTAGACACCTTATAGAGGTGGTTTTTATTATGTTGCAAAAATATGAGAGTTGGCTCACTGGGGAGAGGGACTGTAGTATGTAACCCATCCCCAAGAAGGGGGAGTTATTGAATGTGGCAGAAGTGCTAAATGACTATTTCTTTCATTTTTCATTGAAAATGTTAGTTGCAATTGGGTGTCTAACATAGTGAATGCCAGTGAAAATGAGGTAGGATCAGAGGCTAAAACACGGACAGAATTAATAAAAAAAAAAAATCACTTAGGCAAATTAGAGGTCTTCAGGTCTCTAGGCCCTGATGAAATGTATCCCAATACTCAAATAGCTGACTGGGGAGATAAGTGAGCCATTAGCAATTGTCTTCAAAAAGTCATGGAAGACGGGAGAGAGTCCACAGGATTGGGAAAGGGCAAATATTGTGCCAATCTATAAAAGGGGGAAGATGGACAACTCAGGGAATTACAGACCAGTCATCTTAACGTCAGTAGATGGAAAGATAATGGAGCAAATAATTGAAGAATCAGTTTGGAAACATCTAGAAGATAGGAAGGTGATAAGTAACAGTCAGCATGGATTTGTCAAGAACAAATCATGTCAAATCAACCTGATAGTTTTCTTTGACAGGGTAACAAACCTTGTGGATGGCAGAAAGTAGTAGATGTGGTATATCTTGACTGCCCTTAGTCAGACTTTTGATCCTGTCTTCCGAGACCTCCTCATAAACAAACTGGGGAAATCCAACATAGATAGTGTTATCATACAGTGAGTGTATCACTGGTTGGCAAAACCAGTCCCAGAAAGTAGTTATCAGAACTTCACAGGAAAGTTAGAATGGCATATTGAGTGGGGTCATGCAGGGATCAGTTCTGAGTCTGGTTCTGTTCAAGATCTTCATCAGTGATTTAGATAATAGTATGAAGTGTCCACTTATAAAGTTTGAGGATAATACCAAGCTGGGGCAAGTTGCAGTGCTTTAGAGGATAGAATCACAATTCAAAATGTTCTATAGAAACAGCAGAAATGGTCTGGAGTAAACAGGATGAAATTCAACAAGAACAAATGCAAAGTACTCCACTTAAGATGGAATAACCACTTACACACATACAAAATGGGAAATCACTGCGTGGAAAAATGAGTACCACAGGGAAGGATTTGGGAGCCATTGTGGATCAGAAGCCAAACAGGAGTCAACAGCATTAACACTGTTGCAAAAAAAAGCAAATGTCATTCCTGGAGGTATTAGCAAGACTTTTACAGTATAAGCCAAACATGAAAAGGAATTCTTGCGCTCTCCTCAGCGTTGATTAGGCTTCAGCTGGAGATGCCACATTTCAGAAAAGCTGTGGACAAATTGGAGAAAGTCCAGTACGTGATTAAAGGTCTAGAAAACATGACCTATAAGGGAAGGTTGGAAAAGCTGAATTTATTTAGTCTGGAGCTGAGGGGACATAAATCTTCAAGGAGGTAAAAAGTTGTTATATGGAGGAGGAAGAACAATTATGCTCCTTAACCTCTAAAGAGTGGACAAGAGGCAAGTGGCTTAAATTCCAGTGATGGAGGCTTAGGTTGGACATTTAGGAAAAATGTGCTAACTGTCAGGGTAGTTACCAACTAGCAAAAATGGCCCAGGGAGATTATGGACTCTCCAGCACTGGAGACTTCTAAGAGTTGGTTAGACAAATGCCTCTCAGGGATAGTCTAGGTCAGGCGTGGCTAAACTGCAGCTCATGAGCTGCATGCGGCTCTTGAAAAGAAAACTGCGGCTTGCGCAGCATTCCCTCCCGTGGGCCCCAGAAGAGCTGGAATTCAGGGGTTCCTTACCCCTTTCCGGCTTCTGAAGTGACTCACCGCACCTCCACTGGCTGGAAGCCGGCAGCCGCTTGCCTTCCTCCTGGGGTCCCACCACCAACGACAGCACTACATCACCTCCCCTTCGTCCCCCCGCAGCCTCTTCATGGAGCCTGCTGTGTGTGAGTGGTGTTGCAGCCAGAGCCCTAATCCTAACCCCAACCCTTGAAGGGGAGGGCCTAGGTGGGGCCTCCATGCCCGACCCCCCCCTCCATGCTGGAATGGAGAGCAGCAAGCTGGCCTGCTCCATCCCCCAGGGACCCTGGTTGCAGGGCATAATGACAAGGCCCCAGGTGAAAAATTTCACTGGCTGTCAGAAAACCCTGCCTAGCCCCAAACAGGACTGTTCCTCGGGGAAGGCACATTCCTCCCAGAGCTAGACTGTGGCCAGAGAAGGTCCTCTCCTGCCCTGCCCCCAGCATGCAAGGTCTGGTCAGGTGCATGCTAGGGTGGGTGGAGAAGTCTGGCCCCCAGCCATGCAGCCAGCACAGCTGCTCAAGCCTCTGCCGGACCCACGCCAGGTAGGAAAAGGCAGCAGTGCACTGGGGGCTGAGCACCAGCACTACCTGACTGGTTGCAGGGGAAAGGCACCTTCCCAGCTCCACGTGGCAGGCTAGTCAGCGGGGTGGGAAGAGCCAGGGAGGCACCCACCCAACCCTATGTTGCTGGCTGCCAGGCTTTGCTAGTGTGGGTGGAGGGTGGGAGCCAGGGAGCCAAACCCCCTTCCCCTGACCCTGGCTTGCTGGGTGGCCAGGTTTGCTGGTCAGCGAAGGAGGCATCACACCAACCCTGGCTGGATGGCTGGCTGGGTTTCTGCTGGTGGGGGGGGGGCATCTGCCTGGCTGGGCTGGCCAGTCAGTGGGTGAGGGAGGCATCCCCCCAGCAACCCTGTGTTGCTGGTTGGCCAGGCTTTGCTGGTAGTGGGGTTGGGGAAGGCACCTGCCCAGCTGGGCTGGCTGGTCATTGGGAGAGACAGGCATACCCCTCCTCCATGTTGCTGGCTCTTGTATGCTTAATAATGGTGGGTTACCTATAGTAACCATCCTTCTTCGAGATGGGCTGCTCAGATCCATTCAGTATTAGGTGTCTCCGTGCCGGAGCGCCGGATTGGCCAGAAAAGCTTTTGTCTTAGCCTGTCAGAAGAAGGGAGGTGGCCACCACACCTCGCGCCACCTGCGAATATATATACGGCCACCTCCCCACCCCCTCCTCAGGTCCTTGGAGTTGCCAACTCCAAAAGCGGGGATGGAGGGAAGAGACCTGAACGGATCCAAGCAGCCCATCTCGAAGAAGGACGGTTACTGTAGGTAACCCACCGTTCTTCGAGCGCTGCTCGGATGCATTCAGTGTTAGGTGACTACTAGCCATGCTGATGGATGGTGGGTGGAGTTGGTGCTTCCACCTTCAGCACAGCGACAAGTCCCATGGAGCAGACCCCCACAGCAAGGCACTTGCCGGGAAAAACGGCAAGCGGGCCTGATGGCCTGGAGGGCAATGGGTGAGGGTCCACCAGGACGGAGTAGGCCTGACCCCACAGTGGTCGAAGAATAAGGGTCAGGCCAGGTCACCTGGGTTGGTAAAGGGAAGGCAGTCTTGGAGCAGACTGTGTGGGTGCCCTGCTGAAGGGGGAACTTGAAACATAACTGTCCGATAAGTTGGTCCAAGGCGCATTTTATGAACACGCTGTAGGGCTTGGGCCTGGGTAGGGGCTCAAACTCTGGCCTGGTCCTCAGTAGCTAGCCAGGTATGCCCAGGAGGGCCTGGCAGACCTGACTGTCCTATGGAAAAAGGGAGGGGGGGTGAGCAGCACCTTAAGCCAAGGGGGGGTAGCAGTAGCCAGGTGGCTCGCACCCCTGAGGGTGGCTAAGAAACCTTTCTGTCTGGTTGACAATGAAAGGCAAGGGGTTTACCTGCTGAGGGGTAGGATTTAGGTTGGTGGGGTGGCACCCGGGGGAAGAAGCCCAAAGTACTTGGCCTCCCCTTGTGGATCTCTGGCTTGTGTCCACCACTGGGAGAGTTTCAGGAGGGAACAGGGTCTCTCCTTCGAAAGGCAGGTCCAAGACTGCCTGCTGCGTGTTTGGGGCCACTCTGGCCTCTCTAAGCCAGGCTGCCCTGTGGAGGGTAACCGCCAACGCCATGGTCCAGGCAGCGGTGTCCACCGCATCATGAGCGGAGAGGGGGAGGTCCTGTGAGACCGTGTTGCCTTCCTCCAGGAAGGCATCATAGTCATCTCTAGCCTCAGGTGGGAGCATGTCCCTGAATCTCCCCAGTGATTCCCAGATATCCAGCAGGTACCTGCTGGTTATGGCCTGGTTGTTGGCCACCCGCAGTTGAAGGACGGATGACGAATACACCTTGCAGCCCAGCAGGTCTATTTCCCTATTCTCCCTGGAAGAGGAGAGGGGGATCCCTGGGGGGATCTCCGGCCCCCGTTGCCATTTGGACAACATCCCGAGGGGGAGCTGGGTGGCCAGCAAGTGAGGGGTAGTCTGGTTCCGGTACCCTGTACTTCATGCTCGCTGCATCTGAGACTGGTGGGACAGAGCATGGGTACTGCCACCTGGAGCACGCAAGATCCCATACACTTGGGTGAGGTTGGACTGCTAAGGGCTCCGTGGCGGCAAACGCCGGCCCAAACAGGCTATTGGAGGGAAGACTCAGGGGCTCCACCTGCATGCCTAGGTGGGCCGTAGCTCGGTGCAGTAAGTTGAAATGCGCTGAGAGGTTTCCCATAAAGGTCTCCGGTGCTGGAGACAGCATGGCACCGGAGAGCCAGTGGGGAGGAGGTGGAGTTCCCTCGGGGGACCATTCTCGCTCCCGGAAGCGAAAAGCAGACGCTGTTTGATGCCAGGGCTGTTTAGAGCCCCTGGGCGGCCCTTCTTCAGGGCTGGAGCCGGGGGACGGGGGTTGGGCCTTAGCCCTGCTCTGGCGGTGGTGTACTGCTGGCCTCTGTAGCTGGGGAGAGGGTGACCATCCCTTTTGAGTCCAGGCCTTAGATGAGAAGGCCGGCTTGCCCCTTCTAACCATGGGTGGGGTGGGGGGAGTCGGGAGGAGCAGTAGGGCCCATGCTGCCTCCATCGCCTCTGGTGTGGAGCGGAGAAGGAGTCCCCCTGCATGGGCCGTGGGCAAGTCCTCACTGGGAAAGAGAGGACTGCTTGGGTGGGAGGACACCCTCTCTGTCGGCACTGGGCTCTGCGGTGCCGCTGGTGATGTTAACCGGTGCCGAGGTGGAGTCGGCACCGGTGAGACCGGACTATGCCAGGTCGTCGGCAGCGGAGGTGAGGAAGCTCAGTGCCAGGGTGAGCCCAGTGCCGGTGTTGCTGAGCTGCTTGGGGGTGACCTCAGTCGGTGCTGAGGTGAGCCCGGTGCCGATGGTGCTGGGCTTGTTGATTTCGACCCTGGTCGGTGCCGGAGTCGGCACCGATGTGGTGCGGCGGCAGCGGATACCGGTAGCACGGTGCCGCACAGGTGCCGGCGCTGAGCTGGACCTTGGGGCCAGGCTCAAACCCGAGGCTTCGGGTGAGGGGTGCTGAGCCTCCTCCGAGGGTAGGGCACGGCGTCGCTGTTCCCTCTCCTTGATGGACTGGGGTTTGAAGGAGAGACATATGGAACATGCTGAGACCACATGGTCTTTCCCAAGCACCTGAGGCACTTCCTGTGGGTGTCGGCCCTGGTGAAGGCCTTGCTGCATTCGGTGCAGGGTTTAAACCCTGGCATGGGTGGAAGCTCCAGTCCAACGATGGAAGGTTCTTGGAGTGGAACTAGTTCCACAATAGATTCTCCCAGTCGGCGAAGCTGATCTCATCGGACAGGCCACTTGCAACAGCAAAGAGAGGACGTTCCAGATCTGATGCACAAGGCAGAAGAGATGAAAGTGAGGAGGGGGTGGGGAGGCAGCCGTATATATAGTCGCAGGTGGTGCGAGGGGCAGTGGCTGCCTCCCCTCTTCTGACAGGCTAGGACAAAAGCTTTTCTGGCCAATCCGGCACAGAGACACCTAATACTGAATGTATCTGAGCAGCGCTCGACGAAGAATCAACTTTGTGTGGCTCTTGAGTTCCCTAAGTCTGGCCACCCCTGGTCTAGATAATGCTTAGTCCTGCTATAAGCACAGGGGGCTGAAATAGAGAGCATCTTGAGGTCCCTTCTAATCCTATGATTCTATGATAAAACCTCTGCGTAGTCTCACTGTGAAAGAGAAACTGAGGCACAGGGCAACAGAGCCATGCATGGCTAGCAGGGGATTCTACAGGGCAGGTGTGCCAGATCACAGGCTTCCAGGTGCCACCACAACACAATCAATAAATAACAGCATGTAGGAATGGTGTGCCACCTCATTAGCTCATGTTTGAAAATCGCTTTGAGATCAGTGGCTGGCAATTACTAAGGGAATGTGAAGCCAGACAATAGTGTGTGGCAAGTCCCTGGTGAACATGGGGAGTACAGGAGCAAAGCCCACTAGGCCTGCAAAGAACTACCAGCTGTCCCATCACTCCATGTCAAGAGATGCCATATGCCAAACTCTGAATGTGCCAGAATGTCAGCAGAGGCTTGCACTGTGCCCTCAGCTCTTCTCTGAGAGCAGCATATGTCTCGGGTCAGCTCCATGTGGGATCATGGGGGTGACAGTTAACACCTCGTGGCTGCTGCTTGAGCGCTATCCCTGCCATGCCGGACAGAACTGTCTACTTGCTGCCAGATTAATGCCAGTGAGTTGACTGACTGCGCTAATACACGCTCACACAGCCTGTGCAGAACAGCACAAGGAGGCTGCTTCAGCAGCCGAGCACATGATGAGATGTGTCGGCTGAGAGCTGCCAAAGGGAAAAGTCACTCGCAACGCAGGAGTCAAGAGACCCAGAGCAGCCCTTGGCCTGTCATCGGAAGGGAGAAGCAGACTTTTACAAAGCAAGGCACGTAGCCCAGAAATGTGAGACCAATGAGAGGGTTACAGACATGCTAGTGCGATGCCAGGGAGTAGCACTCGCAGGCAAAGCAGTGGTGTTTCGGTGACGTGTGGGAGGGGATGGTACATGGAGAGAGAGCTGAATGATGCCTGAGTGAGTGACCCAGAAGTAGGGTTACTAGATGTCAGGGAAAAGGAGGACATGTGCTCCTTTTTACCTTCACATCTTCCATCCGGCAGGCATTTTAAAAATACAGGATTTTGTCTGGCTTTTTACTCACAGGGATTAAAGTATGCTGGAATACCCCAGAACACCCTGTTTTTAGGGGGAAGCATTCCAGGGCCCTCTAAAAACAGAAGAATATTACAATAATACTACATTTTCTCCATGTGTCCTCAAATGTCCTCCTTTTCATACTTCCCTGTCCTCCTTTCCATGCTTTAGTATCTGATAACCCTACCAAGAAGAGGGGTTTGTGTGCTGTGCTGTGTGGAGGAGGATAGGGACTGTGAAGCTAGCTAGACTAGGGGATCCATTTATGAAATTATTTAACATGAGTATTTCAAAATTCCAATAATCCAGATGAGATGTGCCATGTCAGGTACCAATGGAAAGGTTACGATTTGCTGAGTATGATTATATTGTTTATGTTCATGTGTCATATCTGTACTGGAAGTTATGAATATGTTTAATGTATGTACTTCAACTTGGGCTGTGTTTCTGGGCCACGCCCCAGCTGGATGGCTGCAGCCATAGCCTGCTAAGTGGCCCATTAAGAAAACTCTGAGGTACAAACGGACCTGATGGGTCACAGGACTTGCACATGTAACTCTGGTCTCCATCTTATTCCTGTAAATTTCCACAAACAGCATGGAAAAGCCCAAGGGACATAAAAGGCAGCTGCACCCTGCACCACATCCGTTTTTGTCACCTACACTGGCTTTATTCGTCTGCAACTGAAGCTGTGAAACAAAGGACTGAGACTCATTGAGGTACTGGATGTACACCAGAGGATCTATATGCAAGTCTGTGAAGGGGAATGGCATAAGTCAGCAAACTCCATCTTGGGCCTTAAGACACCATTTCAGGGATCCAGGGTGGTCACGTCTCACCTGTCCCCTTCTCTGAGGTCAGTCACATGGGCCATGGATCAGCAGATGAAGTAATGCCCCATATAAGGAAACAGCCCACACTTAGACCAGGTGGGGTGACAAGCCATGTAAGGTAAACAACCCAAAATCCAGGTTTGTAATGGGCTCGGTGCCAGCATCCCTCAGACCCGACCCCCTTCCTCTAAACTGTACTATATAACCCATGTTATTGTTACCCTTGGGGAGCCAGCTTCCTTAGGGAACTGCTCCACCTGATTTGGTAGGTAAATAAAAGCATATGCTTGTGTGACCTCCTCTGCTTGTGTGTGTCTTGGGGCCACTCGGGCCGACTTGGGAAGTGCAAGGGCTTTGGGCTCTTACAACTGGGGGCTCATCCGGGATCCTGAGGCAAGAGCCACGAGAAGCTGAACACCCACTGCTGGCAAACGGTCCAGCTTTGGACCATTGGGTCTTTTGCTTCTCCTGGCCACTAGCTAAGGGTCCCAGCTGGAAAAATCAGATTCCTGAGCAGAGGACATCACCGGAACAGGTAAGATAGAGTGAGCCTTCAGGCAAGATCTCTTGAACCTGAGAGGTTGTACCATGTAAGATAAGAGTGAGCCCTCGGGTGAGATCTCTTGAACTCGGGAATTTGTACTACGGTCTAACCATGCATCGGGGGGAACTAAGGTGGTTCCAGACAGTCCACTGAACTGGGTGTTGCAACACTGGAAAGAATTAAGGGGGGCGGGGTTAAGCAAACAGAGGGCTGCTCAGCTGTGTATTGTTAACTGGCCAGGCTGTACTTATAAATATCAAGCTTTGCAGTGGCCCCCTATGGGCACTTTCAATCTAAATAAGGTGGTTTATCTTTGGAAAATCCTGGAAAGTTTGTTCCCGGGGCACCTGGACTATTATATTTGGTATGAGGCTATGTCTAAGCATTTGTCCCCTAAAAGTGCCCCACCGAGCCTCTGTGCCCTGAGTGCCGCTGCACCGCCAGCATATGATGATGAACTTTGGGTGGCGGGGCAGTCTGATCAGGCCCCAGGGAGCAGGGAGCCCCCAACTCATGATCAGGCAGTGGGAGGGGAAGAGCAAGTCTCTGAGCAGGAGACATCAGAGACATCAAAACACTTCACTCGGAGTAAGGCCAAGAAGGCAGCTACCTCTGATGCCTCTGAGGAGGCTCCAGATTCCACTAATGTTATGGCTCCTCTCAGAGCCTACCCTGTCGTACGGCATGACGACACTATTACCACAACTTGGGTTCACCAACCCTGGGCTGCCTCTGATCTAGTTCAGTGGCAACAGCAAATGCCACGCCTGCATGATAATGCCAAAAAAGCACGGCATATAATTGAGGGAATTTTTGCGGCTTATAATCCGACTTGGTCTGACTGCAATCAGCTCTTTGAGGTTCTCTTTACTGAGGCAGAAAGGGCCAAGACTAAGGAATTGGTGACTCAAACTGGTACCGAGGAAGGACAGGCCAAATGGCCGTCAGCCGCCCCTAACTGGGACCCCCAGAACAATCATTATCTCACACAACTGGCGTGAGCTAGGGGTACTCTGATAGAGGCCCTCTGCAGGAGTGGCCAACAAACTATTAATTGGAGAAAATTAGAGGCTACTGTTCAGAAACCCGGTGAACATCCTGAGGATTATATGCATTGGTTAAAGGAGGCTTTTCAAAGGTGGGGGGGGGGACCCAGAACAACCATAGCAGGCTTCCCTCTTGGTGAGTTACTTTGTCAGGGGCAGCACCAAGGATATCTGGGAATATTTCGAAAAGAGTATTCCTGGTTGGTCGGCGGAATCCAGCACCAAAGTGCTGGCCATTGCAGTTCATCTCCACAATGGGCATCAGGAAATGAAGGAAAAACTGGAGGAAAAAACTGCACGAGCTCTACTGGCTCTGGCAGCGGTTGGTAAGCAAAATATACCTGCCTTGGCAGGCAACTCCCATGCTCTTGTTTCCCCAGCCCCTGCCCCTGCTTTTACTTATACCCCCCCAGGGACCCCGGCTGCCTGATGGTGGTATGTTTTGGATGTGGTGGGTGGGGCCATTTCAGACGGGTCTGTCCTAGTCGCCCAAACCCCCGAGCATACCCTTCCAGGGGCCAGGAGGGATGATCAGACCCTAGACCCAGGAGGGCCTACCCGAGCCTAGTCCCGCAAACTTCTGACTGGCAGTGGGACCCTGCCTTGTCCAGGGACTACTAGGAATTCGCAGGGGGCCCACCCGAACTTTTAGCCCTCCTGCAGACCCTGTCTCCCACTGACCCAAAAGTTACCCTCAAAGTGGGTGGCTGGCCTGTCAACTTCCTCCTTGACACTGGAGCAGCACTCTCCATCCTCTGTACACCTGTGGCCCCTGTCTCCATGGAAAAATTCTCTTTCCAGGGAGTGGTGGGGTTACAGCTTTCAGCCCCTTTTCTACAACCCACCCAGGTCCAGTGCAGGACGCTGGGGGACGAACACACGTTCCTTCTTCTGCCAAGCGCGCCCGTGCCCCTCCTGGGCCGAGACCTCCTCTGTAAGTGGAGGGCCACCATTCATCTATCCCCTGAGGGTATTACTCTGTGTCCCCAATTTAATAGCCACCTTGCAGGAGGTGCCGGAAGTGTCCCCCTCTATTCCACCTGAGTTTCAGGAAGCTTCTCGCAACGTTGGGCAGAGTGCCAGGAGAGAGTTGGGTGTCTTTGCTCGTGTGCCCCAGTCCGGATCGCCCTTCATAGCTCCCTGACCCCATGCATGAGGCCATACCCTATCCCTCGCGACCGAGTGGTGGGGGCCACACCACAAATAATAAATCTCATCCAAGAGGGTATCCTGGTAGAGTGCCACTCTCCCTACGACACCCCCTTGCTGCCCATCCCTAAAGCTGCAAAACCTGGTCAGCCTGTACAGTATCTCTGGGCCATCAGTGAAATTGTGGTCCCCCTCACCCCTATTGTCCCCGATCCTGTAACCATCTGGACTCTGATTCCTCCCTCCGCCACCCATTTCTCTGTCCTTGACCTAGTCTCTGCCTTCTTTACCATTCCTTTCCACCCTGACTCTCAACCCCTTTTTGCCTTCATATGGACATTCCCAAAGGGCCATACCATCCAGCTGTGCTGGACAAGGCTGCCCCAGGAGCTAACCACCAGTCTGGTAATCTTTACCTCCACCATCGCTGAGGCTCTGGAGGGCTGGCACCCCAAAGAGGGAAGCGCCCTCATTCAGTACGCAGACAACCTCCTACTAGCCTCCCCTTCTCAGGGAGCCTGTCGCCATAACACTCTATCCCTCCTGGCCTTTCTTGCAGATTTGGGGTTCCAGGTGTCTCTCAAGAAACTCCAATTCACCCTTCCTGAGGTCCTGTACCTTGGTCGGCTGCTATTCTTTCAGATGGTCCGCCTATCTCTGGATCCCATTGCGGCCAGTTCCTGGCCCCTGCCTCTGAAAGGGACCTACGTATGTTTCTGGGTCTCATTACTTTTTGCCGCCCCTGGATCCCTGATGTCTCAACTCTTTTAAACCCACTGCACTTGCTTCTTCGAAAGGAAAACCTCCCACTCCAATGGGCGCCTGAAGCTGAAAAAACCTTCAACTCGCTCAAACAGGCACTGTGTTCTGCACCTGTCCTCAGTCTGCCAGACTATGGTAAGCCTTTTTTCTTGTATGCAGATGTGGGTCCCTCCTCCATTAAGGCTGTCCTCGCTCAACCCTATGGAGACCAGCCCCGGCCAGTCGCCTACGACTCCAGCCCTTTTGATCCTGTCATTTTAGGCTTGCCTCCCTGTCTCTGAGCACTGGCTGGCCTACCTGCTGTCCTCCCTGGCATCCATTCCCTTACTCTTGGGTGCCCCATTGTGGTCCGGCTTCCACATCACATCTACTCCCTTGTCACCACGCAGGTCCTAGCCCACCTCTCAGTGGCCAGGCTCACCCACATGGAACTGGAAGTGCTCCATGCGCCTGACATAACCCTTGAGTCCTGCTCAACCCTCAACCCAGTGACTCTCCTACCTGACTCCCTGGAGCCCCCTGCCTCCCCATCCCACTCCTGTTCTGCCGACCTACAGACTCACTTTTCTGCCCCCCAGGCGGCCACAGATGTCCCCCTTTCTAAACCTGACTTAACCCTGTTCACTGATGGCTCCGTGTCCACCATTCATGGATGCCGGTGCGCTGGATTTGCTGTCTATATGCTCCAGTCCTGCCTCCTCTCCGGATCCCTTCCACCTGACTGGTCCACTCAAAAGGCAGAGCTCCATGCCCTTGCTGGTGCCTGTGAGCTTGCTAAGGGTCAGGTGGTCAATATCTACACTGATTCTAGTTACACTCATGGCATTGCCCACGACACTGGAGCCTTATGGGCCACCCGCGGTTTCCTTACCAGTTCTGGTCGCCCTATTGCTAACTCAGCCCAGGTACAGGACCTTTTACAAGCCCTCACTTTACCTTCCCAGGTAGCCGTTCTCCACTGTCGCGCCCACACTCGTGGGACGGACGAAATCGCTCACAGCAATGCCGCCGCTGACACAGCAGCCAAAGCGGCAACTGAAAGCAGCCTTTCCACTGTTCCCCTTGCTCCCCTGTCCCCGGACCTGCCGAACACTGAATTCTTTCCTGCACTATACTTTGACGTCCTTGATGCAGAACTTCAGCATTGGCAATCTATGGGAGCTTACTGTTCTCCAGAGGGGGTTTGGCACTCAAAGGATGGCCACCCAATGGCCCCCAAAGCCTTTCTCCCAGCACTCACCTGAATGACCCATCAGCTGGGCCATCTGGGCTTGAGGGGGGTGGTTGAGAGAATCAATAAGCATTGGTGTGCGCCAGGCATTACGGCTATTGCAGCCAGCATTACTCAGCAGTGTGCCACCTGTGCACAGCACAACCCAGGATGTGCAGCAATACGAGACGAGGGGAAGGACAAAGGGGGGGCACCCTTGGGCAATAGCCCCCTTTCAGTTCTTGCAAATTGATTTCGCCAACATGCCCCCTGCACAAGGAAAGAAACACTTGCTGGTAGTGGTTGACCAACCCTCGGGGTGGGTGGAGGCTGAAGCAACAGGGTGAGCCGATTCAGCTGCAGTAGTTAAATTCCTGCTCAAAGACCTTATCCCTAGGTTCGGGATCCCCTTGGGAATGGATAGCGATCAGGGCCCCCACTTTACCAGCAGGATTATTCAGGAATTGGGAAAAACCCTGGGTTTCCAATGGAAAGTGCACACCCTCTACCACCCTGCGTCGGCAGGATGGGTGGAAAAAATGAATAGAACCCTGAAAACTATGTTAGTTAAAATATGTGCTGAAACCGGCCTTAAGTGGACTGAGGTCTTGCCGCTTATGTATATCCGGACCCAGCTCAGGGCCTCCACGGGACTTTCTGCTTACAAAATAGTTTTTGGATTTCCCTTTCCTAGCCCCCCTTTGCAGCTGGCACACGCTTCCCTCTTGGGAGGAGATGAGGTCCTGGTGCAGTACGTCTTGCAGGTGCAAAAGGTGATCCACCGCATGAGAGAAAAGGCAATCCACCAACAAACCCCGCCACTGGAAGTTCCACTCCACAAGGTACAATCAGGGGACTGGGTCCTGATCACATCGGAGAAAGCATTGCCTACAGCCGCAGTGGGAGGGCCCTTTCCGGACTCCACTCATTACCCATTCAGCTGTTAAGGTACACGGGCGGCCCCACTGGATCCACGCCAGCCACCTCAAACTTGTCCCTGCGATTCCAGGATGAGAAGCAGATGACAGACACCGCTCCACTAAGGGAGGGGAATAACCACCGCTCCTCCAGTACTGGAGTGAAGAAGGACCTGCAAAGATTGGCAGGCTAACCGACGTAATGGAACCCTTAATACTCATCATGCTCCTTCTGCCACTAGGAGCTACACCAAGGGGGGTGCAGGGGACATGGACCAGACCACTGCCAAGTTGGGGAGAGAACACTTTTGTTAACCTAATGAAAGCTGCAGTTAACTCCACTGCTTTTTGTGTTGCCAACCGACTAACTCTGGCAAACCTGGTACAGACTTGCTTTATAGGCGCTCCTGTTCCATTCGGCGAAGTCGTTGGTACAACCAGGCTTCGAGCATTCAATATCACCAACAAACTCGCCCAGGTCGGTGTCATCATTATAGAGGCATCAACCACACCTTCTGCTTGTACTAATCAAAAGCGATATCAGCTTAGACTTTTGGGAAGCTTGTCTGCTATGGAATGTGTTAAATGGGTCGGTTGTTCAAGACGTGAATGTTCCTCCCTTCCCTCTGGGCTTAACTGTTCCCTTGTAGTAGAATATTCCTTTGTGTATGCCCCCCCTCTATTACCCCGGGGTTGGTTTATGATTTGTGGAAATGTCTCATTCTCTTATATCCCTGCCAACTCCACTGGAGGGCCTTGTACCTTTGGAAACTATTCTCCCTCTATGCCCTGCCCCAACTGGAGCACCACTCTGCCCCAGAGAGAGACAGGCGGTTGCTTCCTCATGATTGTGACAGTCAGGTTAATCTCCTTTCTCGTGCTGCGGTAATTGCTCTGGCAGTGTCTCTAGTAGGGGACCCTGCCTTAACTGAAACCACCTATTTAGACCTGTGCAAAATCGCTTGTGCCCTGGATAAATCTATTAACCTTACCTCTAGCACGATTGCTGCGCTAAACGATAAGCAAGCCCAGCTCCATGAGGCGGTACTGCAAAACCGCCTCGCTCTTGGTTATTTACTCCTTAAAACGGGACATGGATGCCACAAATTCAAGGGGTTGTGTTGCTTCAACCTTTCTGATAATTCCCAGGCTATCAAGGCAAGCCTCAGGGACCTCCGCAGGTTGGAGCAGGGCTTAACGCAGTGAATAGAAGAACACTGGTGGGACTGGCTTATGTCTTGGTTGCCGTCCACCGCTTGGCTCAGAACCCTGCTCCTTTCCTTACTGGGCATAGGAATCTCCCTGGTGGGTGGGTTTATGTCTCCTCCAGTGCTGCTGTGGTCTCCTTCAGGAGATGGTTGGCACATTAGGGAGGGGCACTAGCTCCCGTTCCTCTCATCACCCGAAGACTCAGATATCTCACACTCGTCAAGGAGCAACGGGAGGCCCCCTTCCTCATAATGACCTCTCTAGGTCACGGGACCTCCCATATGGCGGCCCGGTGAAAGGGGGGACTGAAGGGGATGGCATCAGTCAGCAAACTCTATCTTGGGCCTTAAAACACCATTTCAGGGATCCAGGGTGGTCACATCTCACCTGTCCCCCTCCCTGAGGTCAGTCACATGGGCCGTGGATCAGCAGATGAAGTAATGCCCCATATAAGGAAACAGCCCACACTTAGACCAGGTGGGGTGACAAGCCATGTAAGGTAAACAACCCAAAATCCAGGTTTGTAATGGGCTCGGTGCCAGCATCCCTCAGACCCGACCCCCTTCCTCTAAACTGTACTATATAACCCATGTTATTGTTACCCTTGGGGAGCCAGCTTCCTTAGGGAACTGCTCCACCTGATTTGGTAGGTAAATAAAAGCATATGCTTGTGTGACCTCCTCTGCCTTTGTGTGTCTTGGGGCCACTCGGGCCGACTTGGGAAGTGCAAGGGCTTTGGGCTCTTACATCTGCAAACTCCAAGTTCTAATGAGAACCTGATTGTATATGTTCAGAGGGGGCAACTGTGTTCGTCTAGTTCAGTAAACCAAATAAGGACTCCTGTGGCACTTAAAGTAGGATTTTCTCCCCCTGAAAGCTCATGCAATAAATAAATTTGTTAGTCTTTAAGTGCCATAGGACTCCTTGTTTGTTTGATTGTATATGGACTCTCAAATCATTCTGGACTATGTGCTTGCTTTAATCCTTTAACAGTTCCCTTATAGTTTGTGTCTTTCCTTATTTAATAAACTTTGGCTGTATTCACATGTAAACTGTTATTTAGTTATTTCAAAATAAAATCTGTATTTCAAAATAACTTAAATCGAAATAAGAAAATGTTAATTCGAAATAATGGAAACCCTCAAAGCGAAATAGCATGCCCTGAGTGTGGACATGCTATTTCACTTCAAGAGAGGGGCAGCATGGGAAGTGTGGCAACATGGCCCCCTCGCTGGGCCTTGCCTCCACCCGATATATTCAAAAAGGAAGGCACCCTGGCAAGGAGAAGGGCAAAAGTGTTATTTTGAAATAACCATTATTTCAAAAATAACATGTCTGAACAGCGTTGTTTTGAAACAACTGTTTTGAAACAAGGGCTATTTCAATTGCATGTGAGGTTTTACTGTTTTGAAATAATGAAACATTCTTTGGACATGCCCGTCTTTATTTCGAAACAATGGCTGTTTTCTCTAAATAAAACCCTAGTGTGGACACAGCCCTTTAGTTTTAGTTACTAAAGGATTGGCTGGCAGCAGGGTTTAAAGTATAATTTTGGGGGCCCCAGAACCCTCCTAAACTGGCAGGCCCACCCTCACGCAAGTTCAAGCCCACAAATGCCTGCCCCCCCAACCTAGCTACTGCCCCCCAGCCCAAGTAGGCATTTGCGATCACTTCTGAGTATCACATGCATCAGTTATTGCTTTGCTCCACTCCACCCACCCCCCAGCTACACACCCACTCCCACCCACACACCCACCCCATACACCGCCAGCTAAACATCCACTCCCACCCACCCCCTGCCACACACACACACACACACACACACCCTGCTACACAGCCTAGCTACACTAACACACACACACACACCCTGCTACACACACCCTGCCCCACACAAACTCCAGCAGCATTGCTTGTACCCCAGCAGCTCCGTTCCCCCCCCATCCCAGAGGCCAGCAACCCCCTCCCCCAAAGCTCTTCCCCCAGCCCCACCACAGGGCTCCCCCGGGCCCAGCTGAGGCCTTACCTCGGCTGTTTGCACGCTGACTGACCGGCTGGGAGCTGCTTCCAGGCCACAAGCTTTTCCCACCCGGCAGGGGGAAGATTTACAATCTCCCAGCCTGCCACAGCTTTCTGCTGGCTGGGCTTAAGAAGGAAAAGGGCTTAATGTGGAGTGCACAGGAACTCTGCGTTCTGGCTGCTATATCAATTATTAGAAGGCCCCAGAATGCTGAGTTCCCATGCGTTCTTCTATTTTTAAGAGGACCCAGAATGCTGCTGGTCTAAAAATAGGGGGCCCCAGAACTGCATTCTGGTGCATTCCCTCTTACTTTAACCACTGGCTGGCAGCATGGTATTTTGGCTCAGATCCAAACTTATATTGATCTGGTAATAAAGTAAACAAGGAGTCTGGTGGCACTTTTAAAAGTTAACAAAGTTATTTATCACATGAGCTTTTTGAGAGAAAATCCCACTTTGTCAGATGCCTGGAAGATGGGGGAACTTATAGAATGGGATCTGGTAATGTGGCTGATCCTTTGGGTTCACAGGAACACTTTTAGTAAAGCATATGGAGTTTTAAGTAATTTCTTTCCTTACAAGACCCAGTGGCTGATTGGGAGCCAGAGGTTCAAATGCAGTAAATGTGACTGTTTATGTTTTGTTTTCACTTCTCGATGTCCAGTGTGGGGAATCAGAAGCACTGTTTGTAGCTGGGCGGAAGTCTGACTTCAGTGTCACCCACCAGTGCTGGGAGAATCTGCTCTCCTTTTTGTATTCTGCCTTGACCCTGGGATTTTCAGGTGGCCATCCTCCACACAGGCAGGTCCCAGGGACTTTATATGGCCTTGCGAATTTCAGAGCGAAAGGTTCGACTGCGAGCAGAGTGGGATTCAGAAGTCTAGGAGACCTCTTCAGTGGATGAAGCCACTTGAATCCAGAGAGCCTCTCTAAGGCACGGCGGAGGACATATGCAGCTGCTAGCAGTGGCCAGTGTGAACAACAAGCTCCTAGACGGAAGTGAGTCCACCAGAGGTGCACTCCAGACAAAACCTAAGAGCCTCTCTGGTTGCTGGACTGTGTTGCTGGCTCTGTGCCAGGCAACTACAGAGTTTCACTAGCTAAGAGAGGCCAAAACTTATTGCAGCTCAGTGCTATGTGATCCAGAAGTCCCAGCTCTGGATAAATGTGGCCTTGCTGTTAAAGGTGCTGAGTATCCCCAGCTCCCACTGATGTCAGCTGGAGGTGTGAGCCCAGATCTCTTCCAGGAATCAGTTCCGTGAAGGATTAGTAGAGGTAAGTGCTGAGCCCTGACTGGAAAGTGCTGAGACACCTTCACATGACGCCTTCCATGAGGCACCAGACTTCAATCTGACGTTCTGTATTTAGTGGAGCAGGACAGTGGGACTCCACTCAGTCTGCCCCCATCTAAGCACAATCTACAGAGCAACTCACCTGCTACCAACATTGCTGAACACTGCTTTAACGGTAAGGTTCTTTCCTGCTAGGAGAGTCCAGGTGTCTCCTCTGATTCTGTTTCCCTCTACCCCTTCCTACGAAGCTGTGTTCCACATAGGTGCAGTGTGCCTGGATGCAGTACTGCCAGGCTCCCCAAGCTGTTTTGCCAGCCCCAAGCATTGCGGTGTTTATGGGGGTGAATTCAGATTTATGAAGTGCTTTGAGATCCATAGATGAGAGATGTGCAGTTTTGGTAATGGGATCACTCCCGCTCTAATTATGCAGAAGAATTTTCTTTCTTACCTTGTTTTTAACCTGCTGTCAGCATTGAAATTTGCACCTTTCTGGTGATCTTTGTTGACATTTGGTGGGGAAATAGTTCTGACTATTCTGTCATGAAGGTTCAAACACAACCTTATCCTGAAGATTGGGAGAAATTGCCCAGTAGAGTCTGCCAAGAGAAATGGCAGAAACTCCATTGTGTGGGACACCTAGCCTAGCCCAAAGCACATATTGTTGAAACAGTTCTGTATTAGTTGAAGGGCATCTGACCTAGGTATGACCTAGTTGGTTTTTCTTCTTTCTCTGATTTTATTGTTTAATGCTCAGCAGTTAAAGTCAGTAATTCAAGGCGTTTAAAAATAAAAGGATAAATCATAAAAGAACACCTCTTTTCCATGCAACCCAAACAGGAAGAGAGAAACAAACTCACAAGACAGAAACTCTCAAGCTATTTTCAGATGTGCTAACATAGTATTTTAAATAGGCTGTTGGAAACAGTAGGTTTTCTATATGGCAGTCTAGCGCCATCTGCTGGATATTTTACTGTAAATTTTTTTTAAATGTTCAAGATCAGACAGTGTGATTACAAGACAGCAACACAAAGGCTGCAGCATGCTCCCTGTTGACAGTGACTATCAGTTCTTCCCACAAGGCTCCCAGTTCATGCGGTACCTGTTATCTGCATTTAGCATCCCTTCATGTGCACATCACATGTGCCCTGGTCTACACTGACGGTGAGGTTCGACACAATGCTGCTTACCTTGACCTTCTGCAGCCTGTGTCTCCATTGTCAGAGCAGTAAATTCGCAAAACATGGAGCTGTAATTCGACCTTCTAACAGCACCCCTGCAAGTGGCATGGTACTGAGGTTGAAATCTGCAGTTCACATTTAGATTTGTGTAGACAGAAAGCAGCTTTTCTGTTTTTTCCTGTCTGTTTTACCATAGCAACATAGCTCCTCTCCTGCCTGAATACCTGAAAAGTTTTCAATTAATTCCTTTCTCTGCATGCAACACTGCCTGTCTGTTGTGCCTGCAGCAGCGAAACAGCAAGAAAGCTTTTCCTGTTTTTTTTTTCCTTTAGAGATGAGGGCAGAGGGAATGAGTGCAAGACAACTGCCTCCCCACAAGACCCTGTGCCACAGTGCAACACATTTCAGGAAGCAATGTGAGCAGTGGGGACACAAGACCCTGAGCAAACAATTTGCCCTTTGTAATTCAACAGTCTAAAATCAAATTACAATCCCACCCCCAGTATAGACAAACCCACATAGTGTTTTCGAGGCCATTCCTGAGAGAATCTTTTATTTCATCGTGATTATTTTTTCTTTTCAGGTCCATTTATTCCAGGTGAAAGGTTGACAGCCCTGGAGAAAGACAGTATCTACCGACAGAGAGCAGGCACAGCATGTGCACACCAGCAGGGCAGACTTCCCATTATCACCACACCTATGTGCCTCAATCCTGACTTCCAGGGACCAGAGAAGAGTTTGGTCTTCATGGCCCATTTGATCCTTCTGAGACAGTCAAGGTGGCTAGCTCGTATCAGTGGTTTATGTGCTGTGGACACCTTGTACTTTGGTCTGAGACCAAAAGTGCACTTCTGTTAGCTCAGCTGACGGAGGCCACTTGGGAGTCCTACCTGGCTGGGCTGAACTGGTGATCTGGAGCTGGCAAGCACCATATCACATTACAGTCCCCAGAGTCCTCCAGCTCTACAAGTGGCAATGGGCTCCCTGAAGCAAAATCCTTAAAGTGACCTTCTCTGAACTTAGAGGAAGTTCTAATCAGAGTCTGTTCTTTACAGACAGTGGCCCCTTTCTAGGCAGAAATGTGGCGCTTTCTGGTATTTGAAATTGCCAAAATGCCTTGTGGATGTTTTGGGTTCTATGGTTCCCTCCTCATGATAGGGGCATCCCTGCTATCAATTCGCTGGACTCCACCCACTGGGCTGAATAATCACATAGAATGGACCGAATGGTGGATTGTGCAATTCCCCCAGGCTCTCATCCATTTCTAAAACACTTGCAGCCCTTGGTTTGGAATCAAATTAACCAATCCCTTTCTCTTTCTGTGTCTGTCCATCTCCTTGCTCTTTGTATTGCTTTCCCTTTATTCTGGGTTTAACATCTTTTTCTTTGTTCAAATGAAATGTCATCTACTGTGACCAGTGGCGTCGCTAGCGCTGGGCACCCGGGGCACGTGCCCTGGGTCCCAACGCCGGTGCCCCGGGTCTCCGGCCCAATCGGGCCGGGGATCCGGGGCCCGATCCCTGGCGGTCCGTGGCCACGGCAGCCACATCTCTGGCCAGGGATCCGGGGCCTATCTGGCCGCCCGGCAGGCCCCGCCCCCTGGCCTGGGATAGGGCCAGGGGGTGGCTACGCCGCTGCCGCCAGCTAGCCCTCACTGCCGCGCGGCGCAGCTCAGCCTAGCCTGGGCCGGTGCAGCCGTAAGCGGCTGCTGGAGGCCGGGCCCGCGGCCGCAGCCCTGGATCCCCAGCGGGGGATGGGGACGCTGCAACCACGGGCTGCTGGCCGGGTCCCGGATCCCCAGCCGGGGATGGGGTCGCCGTAGCCACTGGCGGCCAGGCCGGGGATCCGGGGCCCGGCTGGCCGCCGGCGGCAGCCCCGTCCCCAGCTGGGGATCCGGGACCCGGCCAGCAGCCCGCGGCTGCAGCGGCCCCGTTCCCTGCTGGGGATCTGGGGCTGCAACTGCGGCAGCCCCGTCCCTGGCTGGGGATCCAGGGCCGCGGCCGCGGGCCCGGCCACACCGGGCCGGGCCAGGCTAGGCTGAGCTGCGCCGCACAGCAGCGCGGCCCAGCTGGTGGCGGCAGCGCCGCAGCCTCCCCCTGGCCCCATCCCGGGCTGGGGGTGTGTGGCCTTTTGGATGGGGGCAGGGCCTGCCCTCTGGGGGCGGGGCTGGGCCCGTGCCCCGGGTCTTTCCCCGCCCCAGCGATGCCCCTGACTGTGACCCTGCTAGCTAGTTTTTCCTACATCTCATTTCTAGTCCCAATCATTTTTTCTATGTAAACACCAAAATGTTTTCATCACTGGAGAAAATGTCTTGATTTCCTATCCAGGGCTTACTGTACTGTGGAAGGAGCACCTAGACAGGAAGGGTATGTCCACACAGGCTTCTTATTTCAAAACAACAGAGGTTGTTTTGAAATAAGAAGCAGCATGTCCACATGACGCACCGTTATTTCAAAACAACAGGACCTGTTGTTTCAAAATAACGGCCATTATTTCGAAACTGTTAAACCTCGCATCTAATCGAAATACCCGTTGTTTCAAAATGGTTGTTTCAAAACAACAGTGTTCGGACACATTGTTTCGAAACAACACCATTGTTTCAAAACAACTGTTTTGAAACAACATGTCTGAACGGCCTTGTTTCGAAACAACCATTTTGAAACAAGGGCTATTTAGAAAGCAGGCTTTCCCTTAATTCGAATTAACAAACTGTTAATTCGAATTAACTTATTTCGAAATAAAGACTTTATTTTGAAATAACTCATTTCGAAATGGGTTATTTCGAAATAATGATGTATGTGTGGCCATAGCCGAAGAACTTAGACATCATGAGGTAAGCAAATTCTGTTCTCCATGCACCCCATTCCCTGAGGGTTTGCATCAACCACACCTTCTTGAGGGTTGGAGAAAATAGTA
Source organism: Podocnemis expansa (assembly GCA_007922195.1). Lineage (NCBI taxonomy): Eukaryota > Metazoa > Chordata > Testudines > Podocnemididae > Podocnemis > Podocnemis expansa. The sequence continues at coordinate 11,291,890 of ML682018.1, read as the reverse complement.
AAGAGTCAACTTCTGTGTTCTTTTTCATATCCACCTCCTCAGATTAGACTCTATCCTTACTTTGAAGACAAGAGGAGGGACTTTCCCCAATATTATACAGTTCAGGTATTACAGTCAAGGGGGTGTGGGAGTCTTGGCCACTGTCTAGTAAGAAACTGCCTGATTTACCATCTTGTTTTGCAATAGATGGAGATTAGCAGAGCAGCTCATGGTTAAACACTTCTTGTGTTTCTCCTGACTTTTGTCAGGGTCTCCTTGGTGAGCTGTTCCCACCCTCATCCAGGCAATGTACTTCAGACCTCCCTAATTCATCATGTGCTTATCCTTATTAGTATCTTTGGGCGGGGCAGGGGGTTAGGGACATAGCTGGAAAGGATGCAGGGCTGTGCCTCCAGTGGCATTGTCTGCACAAACGGAGTGGCTTATAAATGAATTTCTAAGTTGAAATTGGCCCATAATGAGAGAGAGATTGAGCAAAAATGACTGGTAGCTGCAGACCACTTAGGAATCTGAGCGCTTGGTGCACTAAGCAAAGCTAGAGGGAAATGCTCGGTAATGTAAGCAAGGCAATCAGGTTTTCTGAAGTCCACTGTGCAATGTGCTCACTGCTGACTTGGAGAACTAAAACAGGGGTGCCTGCTAGTAGAACTGCTTCATTCTCCTCTTTGATGGAGATGGGGCCTGGGGTGCCCCTAGCACAGTACCCAATGCCCTCTTCTGAGCATTTCTGTATTAGTTGAAGGGCATCTAACCTAGTTGGAGTGGATCTGCTTTGTGCTCTTTGGTTTGTCCTCAGCAGTCCATTATTAGTCATTTAGTAACTTACCAGTAATTGAGTTTTCAAAACAAATGTTGTGGCACTAGATTTTCTAAAAATAAAACATTCTCACTGACCCAGTGCCGCTGTTGTAAGCCATTCTCAGCAGGATTGGTGTCCCTTGGTGACCTGGGCCAGTGGTGACCTTTTGAGGGTCATGACACACTTGGCAGCATATTGCGACCCTAAAGGATACCCCAGTCCACCTGCCTCCATGGCCGATTCCAGCCATCTCCCTGGCTCTCCGTAACACACTTACTGCTGTGTAGCTACAGTAATGTGGCCTGACACAGTGGTTGAGAACCACTGACCTGAGCAATAATGACTGTGAAAAGGAGGAAAAGCATTTCAGTTAGGAAACAATTTTCTGTTTTCAGCATCCAAGGACTGGGATTACAGAAGTATCTAACTTCATCCATCAATTTCAATCATTATTTCTTCTATTTTGAGAGATTAAGATTGGAAGCCTGTTGCACTGTTCAGATATGCTGAGAGACAATCCATGCCCCAAACAGGTTACAATCTAAATAGATAAATGCAGGGTGCAAGAAAAGGAAGTGCAGTTGTCCCCATTTTACAGATGGATAATTGAGGCAGAGACAAATTAAATGACTTGGTGAAGGTCATACTGGCTGTGGCAGAACCTAGAATTGAACCCAGATGTTCCAGTGCAACATCTTAACCATAAAACCATCCTTCCTCTCAGTGAGAAGCATGTTTTTTTTCCTATGACCTGTCAAAACAAACAAGGCTTGGCCCTGGTGCTCGCCAGCATGCCATAACCCAGAACTGGGAATGTGAGCTGCCCTCCTTGAATGCACAAAGGTGATTTTCTGCACTGGGCTGCAGAATCTATGAAACCTTGTGCAGTCAGGCACTGTGTTTCTTTTCCTCTCACTGTTTAGAGTTTATTAGCATATTCACACTGCTTACTGTCATATGCAACTATAAAATATGGTCTCAAACAATTGGCCTGGGAGATTCCAGAGAAAATTAATACAGAAAGGAAAAAAAATCACATCTATGCAAAGCATTTCAGCTTCAATATTCAGCTGACATAGCTCAAAGCTAAAAGATTTGCAAATATCTTCGGTAAACAGGGAGGAAAAATCACATGCAGGGGAAGAGAAATATCAGAAAGGAGAGAGGGGCATAAATATTCATTGCTATAACAATGGACAGCAAAAAGTGATGCTCATTGTGGGTGCAGTACAATTCCCGCCAAGCCCATTCCTGTGAGGTACTGAGTACCCACAATTCCCACCAATCTCAGCAGGAACATCTGGGGGCACTTAGTAGCTTTGTGAATGCTGGTTCTGTCTGAAGGCAATGGCAATCGACTTCAATGGGATCAGCATCAGGAGCGCTTTCATCAAAAGCGTCCCTCCTGATGCCAGCTGCTAGGATATTGTATTAAGAGAAAGTGGTAGTTTTGGTTTGTTGATACATAAACCCTTGTAGATATACAACTAGAAACTGTTCTTTGGCCCTGCTTGAACTTTGGGGGTTGGATAAAATGGAACCTAGATCTGAATTAGTAAGTCTTGCCTTACAAAATCTGGTAAACTTTATAGAAACATAGCATGCCCAGATTTGTCCATTCCTCTGCATTACTGATCAAACACAGAGTATATTCCACTTGCTATATGCTCATTTGAGTATCCATGAGACATGTCTTGTGGGAATCCAGAGCAGCTAAATAATAACAAATGGAAGGATACTACTTAGTTGGGACCATGGCCTACGTTCTACTGGTGCTGGAAGGCACATGAAAGGATTAGGGCCTGGTTTTTCAGAGGTACTGAGCACCAATGATTTCTATTCTCATAGGCTGTGTTCACACGATGCACCGTTGTTTCGAAACAACGGGAACCTGTTGTTTCGAAACAAGGGCGTTGTTTCGAAACAAGTTAAACCCCATTTGGGGGCGAAACAACCTTGTTTTGAAATACTTGTTTCGAAACAACGCATGTGAACGTTGTTTTGGAACAAGACGTTCCAAAACAACATTTAAAGGGCTGCCCCCTCAGCACCCTGGCCAGGGAACACTCAGCACCCTGGTCAGGGTGCTGAGGGGTGTCTCCTGGCCAGCAGGCACCGGCGGGGGTTAGCGCTGCACAGCGCTGAACCCCGCCAGTGCCGCAGAGCCGGGCTGCAGGCACCGGCGGGCTTCAGCGCAGCCCAGCGCTGCTCCCCGCCAGTGCCTGCAGCCCCCCTTTGCAGGCACCGGCGGGGAGCAGCGCCGGGCAGCGCTGAACCCCCCTGGTGCCTTCAGCCCGGCTCTGCAGGCACGGGCAGGGAGCAGCAGTGCGCAGCGCTGCAGCCCACCGGTGCCTGCAGCCCCGGAGGAAGCGAAATAGCAGGTTCACAGTGTGAACCTGCTATTTCGTTTCCCACTTTTTTCTTATTTCGAAATGACTTTTTTGCTAATTCGAAGTAAGTCACTTCGAAATAAGGTGTTATTTCGAAACAAGTTGTTTCGAAACAACTTGTTTCGAAATAACCATGTCTGTGTGAACACAGCCATAGACTCTAAGGTCAGAAGGGATCAGTATAACCATCTAGTCTGACCTCCTGCAGAACGTAGGCCACAAAACCTCATCTACCCGCTCCAGCAATAAGCCTCTAACATATGACTGAGTCAGTTATGTCCTCAAATCATGATTTAAAGACTTTAAGACACAGAGGATTCACCAGTAGGTGAGCCATGCCCCGTGCTACAGAGGAAGCCAAAAAAAAAACCCCAAAGCCCTAGCCAATCTGCCCTGGGGAAAATTCCTTCCTGACCTCCGATATGGAGATCAGTTAAACCCTGAGCACATGGGCAAGTCTCAACAGGTAGTCACCCAAAAAACAATTCTCTATAATAACTCAGAACCCTATTGAACTCAATGGGAGCCAGGGGCATTGCTGCATGGAAAAAAGGGTCCCCTGCTGCGGGGCCCTGATCCGGGGGCCAGACTGGGCTCCTCCCACCAGCAGCCTCGCCTGGATCTGGCCCCTGGGGCTGCCGCTGCAAGCCACCAGCAGGTGGCTCAGGGCTGATCCGGCTCTAGCTGCTGCCAGGAGGCAGCCACAGCCTGGATGTGGCCCCTGCTGCTATGGGCCAGTGGCTGGTGGTGCGCCAGATCCGGCCTCTGCAGCTGCTGCTGCCAGTCAGTGGCAGGTGGCCTGAGCCTGATCTGGCCCCAGTCGCTGCTGGCTGGTAACCCCAGATTGGATGTGGTTCCTGCCACTGCCTGGGCTAGGCCTGGGACTTGGAGGTGTTGCAGCCCCTTGAGCCCAGCAGCAGCAGCGCTCCTGATGGGAGCTGTAGATGCGCAGGACCTCTGCAGATCCGGCCATTCACCTTGTACTTCTCACTGCACCCAGCAGTAGTACTGTATTGTTTCCAGGTTGTTACTAATAAAGCACTTACCATAGTTCTAAACCACATGTCTCTCGTGCACCACACTATAACATGGTGTCAGTGCTAGCTGCATCTCACCTCCAAAGAGGAGAGAAAAAAGGCAAAAGAAATTTTAAAAATGAGGCTGATTTTGCCTGTCATCCTTCCTCCTTGCTCTCTATTCAGTAGAAGGTCCCAGAGAGCATTGTCCCATAGGCTCCTGACACCAATCTGCCATCTTGTCTTCTAGACAGGGTCTTCTGTGGAGGCACTATGGGGTAATTGCCTGGACTTTCCCAGAATGCACTGTCACCAAGCCTCCAAACTGGAGCCGCAGGTGTAGACATGAGAGTTGTAATGCACAACAGCTACAGCACAGAGGCAAAGAAACTGTCTCTTATAACAAGTTAATTTATGCATTATTCTACCCTGTGCCAAAATCACACTGTAGTGGGGCTTGGGCCTAAAAGCCCAATTCACCCCACTGGGATATGAATGACTCCCTGAGAATTTCTCATATTTTGCATATTTAGGGGGGCAGGGTGTAGGTCAGACCCTGGAGCTGTTAGCTTTGATGCTAGGCTTCTTTTTTCTCAGCATTTGGTGGACTAAAGCTTTGTGTGGGATGTCAGTATAGCAAATCATTTTCACACCATTCTTTTCTGCTAAGTAACTATCCCACGGAGCTACAGAACAGCTGTCCCCAATTGCTAGTTTTGACAGTTCAGACTCAGCTAGCTGCCTTGACCACTGAAAACACTGTCTGTGTCACTATCAGATAATCTCACATTGTGTGCTGGCCTATCCACAGCGCTTGTCAGGGCTACAGGAGGCAGCAAGATGTGCTGCTAATTCAGAAATTAGTGGATTCCAAGATCAGAATGGACCACTCTGATCATCTCGGGGCCGACCCAACCATATAGGTGAACTAGGCAGTAGCCTAGGCTACCAGGCATGAAGTGGAGACAGAAATGATTTTTTTCCTCTATTTCAACAATATATTAATATGTTCTCTCTTATAAATGAAAGTATTGCCCTCTGATGGGGGCTCCAAAGTCATAGTTCACCTTGGGCACCAAAAATCCTTGGGTTGGCCCTTCTAGTACAGCACAGGCCCCAGAACGTCCTTGAAACTATCCTTGTTTGAATTAAACCATATCTTTTAGAAAAACACTGCTCTCTGGGATGTAGCTGGAGAAGGCTAATCAGTGGAAAGCATTAGTTTAAAATGGCCAGTCCTCCTCCTACAGTGGGTGTGTAGCAGCATCTGGGAAAGCTCTGTCCCCAGAACAAAGGACTGTACAGTAGTCAACACTAGGAAAATACAGTTTCCACTCTCTCCCCACACCCCTGTTTGTAGTTTGTTGTCACTGGGCAAAACCCAACCAGATGTTAGCTATAAAACAGCGCCTGCCTGACCTCTAAGTGTGTTATCAATGTCCGGCCGCTTCCTCCTCTTTCCCAACAGCTGGACAAGTAGGAATACTTAGCCTTGGCTTCAGTGTTGACTTCATTGGTGGCCACCTGGAAGGGTTTCATAATCTCGGTCGATTTAGAAAGATTTATGTCAGCTAAGAGGCTGGTCTGATATTCAATAGCTGCTAACTTTCTCCTCAAGAATATGCTCACACATAGCGCACATTGTTCTCTTTGCTCTGTATGTAGAAGCACTGGACCTGATGCTCTTCTTCTTACAGCCATGTAACCCAGGAGTAATGTTTCTAAAAGCAATGCAGTTACATCAGTGTTAAACTGTCGTAAGGCCAAGGAAAATTAGGCCCAGTGTTTCTAAAAAATGTGGATGAGAATTCAAGATGACGACTTTCTGACTTGCCACTGACTCACTTTATGACTGTGGCTTCAACTTCAGTGCCACAGTTTCTTTCTCTAGCTCGGGTCCAGTTGTCAGTGTCTCATGAGAGAGTTGTGGGAATTTCATGTTTGCAAAAGCTTTGGTGAGATCATCACATGACAGGTGCCATCTGAGCAAGACGTATAGGATGTTTGAGAGGCCTGGTTTGGGTCAGTCTTGCACTTCAGGCTAATGCCTCAGCTGTTGGCAATTATACACAAGAAACTGTGACAAACTAGTGTGTGTGGTTCAGATGCATTTTGGTCAGAGTTTGTTCTTAGCTTCAAGTTCATTGACTGACATACTAGTGAAAGCTCTACCACTCTGTAAATTCCCCCGTCTTCGAACCATCAGACAAAGTGGGCTTTTCTCCACGAAAGCTTATGCCAAAAATAAATCTGTTAGTCTTTAAGTGCCAAAGGACTCCTTGTTTTTTTACCAGACTGGACACTCTCATTGTAAAGTGATGGTGCAGCAGTGGTTCAAGCTACCCCTGTAATGCTTGCTCTAGCATGCCTCAGCCCTGTTTTGGAGGCAACTTCTAGAAGTCAGAGGGGAGTTCAGTTTCCAGAACCCATTCAGTCCAGAGCGCCTCTATGAACTTGTCAAGTGAAGGTTAGAAGCCTGTTCACTAGACCCCTGGAATAGCTAGGAGATCACAACTAGTGGTGACAGATTTTGTGATTTGAACACTTATCTGGCATGCACTGGGATGAGACTCACAGATCATTTTCCAGAGATGGTAACGTTTGATATGAGCAGGCTTGAACAGCTGATCTGAGATCTCTCCAAATCTTTTCCAACATCATGCCTTGCGGAGACTGACCCATGATCTTTTCCATGATCTGGCTATAGTCATATGAGCATAGTTGTCAGTAGAGATCCTCCCTTAGACATCAGAACTTGGGCTCTTACTCTCCTCTTTTCTCTCAGCAGCTGGTCAAGACTTCCAGTTTCTGATAAGCAGATTCTATTAGCATCAAAACCAGGGAGGCTCTATAAAATATTTTTGACATCCCAGGAATACATAAATCTTCCATCAGTTACGCTTGAGCCAAAATGTTACTGTGTCAGCTGCCTAATAAGCTCACTCAGTGTAAAGATCCAGGGAGCGATGCCCATGCTACAGTCACCAGATAAACTGAAAGTATGCGCCAGAAAGAAAAATAGAACTCATAGCTTTTTGCCCCAGAGCTCAGGTCTCTAGCTGGTAAATTTCGTTTAGCTGAAGACTATTACCTAGGTTTAATTCTGTTCTCCTTGTAGCCTTCTAGCCACTGAAATGTGAGATGAGCATTTGAGCAGCTTCAATTCTGCCTTCTACACACCACTGGTAAGCAGACACAAAAAGTAACGGCTTGTACCAGGTCCAGGGGGTGTGCAATCCCAGCTGGGGAGACTAAACCACTAGCTCCGTATTCTGGGGGGGGTGCTTAAGGCAGAGTCTAAACCCACATCTTAGAAATAAAAGATAATTATGTGATATGTCTACGGTGTGGGCCAGAGCTATAGATATGGTGGAGGAGAAAATGAGGCATGTTTGTGGGAAATGGAGAGGAAGGATGGATAGGATGTAAACCTCACCTTTGTTTCCCTCATATTCTGGGCCAGCTATGTATTAGCCAATTCCCCTTGCATAAATTGCAGCAACCTGAGGGCTATGCCAGTGGGAATCCAAAAGAGAATCCTCGGCCCCTGAGGTGATCCTTCTGGCGCTAGATATGCCTGTTCATGGTTGGGCAGAATTGGCTGTCCCACACTGGAGAATTTGGCATTTTCTCTGTGGCTTTAGTTCATAATTGCCACTATTTTACAAGAAACCTGGATCAGCTGCTTCTGAAATTTGGTCTGTTTGAATCTTGGCTGTAATGTGGCTGTCTGGCACAGGCATCGCTGGCGCCGGGCACACGGGGCCCAAGCCCTGAATCCCGGTGCCAGTGTCCTGGGTCTGGCAGGGTCCCACCTGTCCCAGTCCTCCACCTGATTGGAACAGACATCCGGGGCCCAGCTGCCCGTGGCTGCTGTGGCCCCATCCCTGGCCGGGGATCCAGGGTCCAGCCACCTGCAGCCACCGCGGCTGCTCCTGGCACTGTCCCTGGCCGGGGATCTGGGGCCCAGCCACCCGCGACCACTCCCGGCCCCGGCCTGGCGTGGCCTCTGGTCAGGGGGGCGGGGCCTCCTGGTAGGGAGTGGGGCCTGGGCTGGTGCCCTGGGTCCTTTCCCAGGGCAGCGACGCTCCTGCTGTCTCGAGTCACTTGTTATCATGAGATCCAATCTCAAAGCAGACTCTTAGAAACCAGGGCACAAACCCCACACGGATTGTGTGCTCCATGATTCATTTCACCAACCAAGTACCAACTGTGTCCTTCTCAAGCACAATAACAGCCTTAACATGAAACCACAGAGACGTTCCCTTGGATACTCTGGTCTAGATTGCCTTTGTGATAGGTGGTCCCTTAAAACAAAAATCACATCACCATTCTGGTTATTCCCAGTTCTGAAAGATCAGTCACTTACGGCAGGTTATGTGCACCTAAATCTCTCACCAAAGACAATGCTTTTGTAGCCATTCCTATAATAAACTAGCTAAAGGTATATTAATCTAGGAAGAAGAATGAGTTATTTACAACGTTAAAGCAGGTAAACATATACACACAAATGAGATACTCTCTTTGAGTCTAAAAAGCTTCGATAAGATGCAAGGTTTATATGACCTTTAGGGTTAACCCAAGCTAAACAGCTGGAGACCTCTTGCTTATGCTTAGAGATTTTCTCCCTGCTGAATCTGAGCACATAGGATTAACAAATGCCTCTTAACACAGATTATTATTTCCTTCTCCCAGCGTTAAAGCTGTGCTGGGATGAGGGTTTGTGCCCATACCCAATTCTGGAGTGTCAGGGAATCCATCAGCCAAGTCTTTTGTATAATGATGTTCTATAGTAGCTTATCTGGTGTCTGTAGGCCTTCTTTTGGTGGGAAGGAGATAATACCTCTTGTGATAAACTAAGATTTCAAGCTTAGCAATGTGTCTCCCCTAGCTGAGGTGTTTACAGTCTGGGCAAACACTTAAATGTTTTATTGTATGCAACATAGATACTATCAGTAAGAATAATACATGCAGCATCTCTGACAAGTATTTCACAAAGTCTAAACACATTTTTATAGCTCTAATATCTGTTTTAACAATGCTAATACACAGACAAGCCAGACTTGTTTCCAGGCATAGAATTTAGTGAGGCCCTGTGGTCTTGGCACAAGCTGACACCTGGTCTGCCAGCAGCACAGTTGCATTGAAGCAGCTCTTTGCAGTCTACGTTTTTAAGGAAAAGCAAAAGATGAAAGATTGCTTTCAGTGCATGATATACCCAATCCATGGTTGCCTACATAAAGTTAGTCAGCTTCTAAATCATGCACATGCAATGGACAGTAGCAGTTCAGGTGCTGATTTCTAAAAATTACTGATCTTTTTTGTTATTTAAACTACAAACCTCCAATAGATCTAAATATTATTAGGGCCTATAGGCTTCTTTTGGGCTCCTCTTAGAACTGGGCACTGTTTGCTTTTTGGCTTCCACACGATCCACAGGAAGGGTTAGCAGCATGTATGTAGAACAGCGGTCTCAAACTCAAATCACTATGAGGGCCGCATGAGAACTAGCAGAGGGCCGCATGAGAACTAGTATGTTAGCCCGATGGCCACACCACTGAAACCTTTTCATAAAATGATATTGCAAATATCAGTAACAATAGTGTTGTTGTGGACCACAGGAAATAGCTTTAGGGCCCACATGTGGTCCTTGGGCCATGTGTTTGAGACTCCGATGTAGAAAAAGCCAGACAATTAAAATTGCAGCCCTAAAACTGCATTTCATGAGAGGGATTGTGGACTGTCTGTGCTTCCCGGATCCCTAAGTCGCTATTGCTAGTGCCACACAGGACTGCAAGAGATAGAGAAAGGCTGTATGCCACGTATTCTTTATAAGTAAGGTTGGTAGGATTAGATTTTTTTATTGGTAAACATTGTTTTCTCTGTACACACACAAATGCAAAATATTTTCAGTGATAATCATCAAAATTTACCAATAGGCAAAGTAAGCAACATGCTGCTTGAGAACTGATTAGAGTTTGATTTAAGGATATTTACTTTGAGTATTTTGACATGAGATGTTGACAATTTGTTTTTTAACAGTTATAAAACCATAACTTCTTGACTCTCAACATTTACTATAAATAATTATCTGACATCATCATACTTTCCCAGAACTGTGAAAATTTAAACAGATAAAAATATTTAAAAGTTTAAAATAAACATTGATATTTGTTGAAATTAGCGAAAAAGAAAAACAGACTTCTGCAGAGCCTATTTATAATAAATGTGCCTGTGAGACCTGTGAACCAAAGATCTAGATGGTAAGGTTTGCTCTGATCTCGGTGAGGAGGAAGCAGGATGGCCATTGAGGTGCTTCATTTGTCATTTCCACAGTATAGCGACTCAGAATTATAAATGCTTGCACACTCCAGAGGAGAAGCAGCATTCTGCCCCTATGTATTGATGAACACGGGGATGTACAGGTGACAGTGAGACCTTAACTCAAGCAAATTTTCTACCTAAAATTCCTCCAACGACACTTAGAGTGTTGCCATAACTGCACACAAGCTCAGAAGATATGGGGTAGTAAAACTCAATTGAAAGAAAGCAAAGAAGAAAAGGTTCCTCTCATCAAAATGGCTGTATTAATAGTGGCAAAATGTTTGCTCAAAGGTTCCATTCTAGTGGTTGTCCTGTGCCATTGAGATGATTCTCCAACAAGAGATAATTCAGATGTATCAGCATGCAGTTGGTGAAGCTGCAGCTGACATAACAGAGCTGAGTGAATTCTGCTGATGCCCCTTATATTCTCGAAAGCTGAAATCCCTATAGGTGAACCTCAGGATGGAACCAGGCATCATTTCCCAACAGATGGGAGATAAGTTTGCCCAAGTGCACCTTAGGCCTGTAGGAGTATGCTACCCACAGACTTAAAAGTGTAAGTGAAGTGTGGTGGCAGGAAGGAGGCAGGGAGGAAACAAAGTGGTAAAGGGACATTTGCCTATTGGATGTTCATATTGGTGGGTGGGGAACACTTAATAGACTATTGCCAAAGTTACTGTTTGAGGTGTAGTTTATTTATTCTTCATGTAGATATAGCGTTCCTGTCTTTTCTTGAGTTGATGCAGTGCTCCCTTTTCCCCTAATAAAGTTCTTGTTTCATACACAGATTCAGTGCTTGTGAGTGGCAGGGGTTAAAGTATAATTTGGAGGGCCTTGGAACCCTCCTGCATGGGTGGAGCCCCCCTCTGGAATCAGGGGTTAATGTAAGGGGGAACACACAAGAATGCAGTTCCAGGGCCCCTATTTTTAGGCTGGCAGCCTTCCAGGGCCCCTAAAAATAGAGGAACCCACTGGAACATTGCGTTCTGGGCCCCCCCCCCCCTAAAAATAGCACAAGCAGCCGTCATGCAGTGTTCCGGTGGCTCCACGTTAAGCCCTGCTCCACCTTAAGCCAAGCCAGCAGAGAGCTGTAGCAGGCTGGGAGTTTGTGAATCTCCCCCCCACAGGGCAGGAGCATCTTGTGGCTGGAAGCAGCTTCCAGCCAGTCAGGTAGCCTACAAACAGCAGTGATAAGGGCTTTTGGCGGGGGCTACTGTCTGTGTCTGTGTCTGTGTGTGTGTGTGTCTGGGGGTGGATATTGGGGCATGGGGTAGGTTCTGGGTATGTGTATTGGGGGGCCCACCCATTCCGGGGGGGGGGGCCACCCATGCAGCTCGCCAAGGCCCACCAAATTATACTTTAACCCCTGTCTGGAATGGGTGGCCCCCCTCTGGCACAGGTTGGCCACCCCCAATACCCATCCGCTGCCCCAATACCCTTCCCCCCCAACAGCCACCTCCAGACAGACAGACAGACACACACACACACACACCCCAACAGCCATCCCCTCCCTCTCTGCTCTTTGCAGGCTGCCTGACTGGCTGGAAGCTGCTTCCAGCCACAAGCTGCTCCATCCTCCAGAGGGGAGATACACAAACTCTCAGCCTGCCACAGCTTGCTGCTGGAAGGGCTGAAGGTGGAACAAGGCTTAAGGTGGAGTCACTGGAACACTGTGTTCCTGCTGCTTTTGCTATTTTTAGGGGTGGCCCAGAATGCAGCATTCTAGTGCATTCCTCTATTTTAGGAGCCCCAGAATGCTGCCAGCCTAAAAATAGGGGGCCCTCGGAACTGCAGTCTGGTGTGTTCCCCTTTACTTTAACCCCTGGTGAGCAGGGCAAGTATTGCTTGTTAAGGAAATCCAGGAAAGGTCTTTTATGATCCCAGAAATGCTATGTGAGGACTTGGGTTGGTGATGTCAGTTAATTTTAAGAGGGACCTCTGGCTATTTGAACCCAGTCCTCATTGCTGCTCTCGTCAACATTATGTCCACAGTGTACAGAAATCACATCTGTGTGTCTAATGATCAGCATTTTCTTCCTTGGCACACTCTCACAGCAGCAGCATGAGAATAAGGCACCTTCAGGCAATGAGAGGTATTTGTAATATGGTGGGTAGTGGGAGAGGATAGAGAAAATACTGTGTCAATTCCTCAGCGGCTATATGAAGGGCTGTTGCTTAGAGATGTTTAGGCAAGTCAGCAGATTCTGCCATTTCCCAAAACATAGGCAAGAGAGAGTGGAGGAGACTCTCCTGCTAAAGGTTACATGGTTCGTTATAATAAGCCTGAGGTCCCAATTTTTTCTCATCTTTCTTGCCAACCTGGTGTTTTCTTCCCTCCTTTTCTTTCAGAGAAGTTCTAAATTAAATGGAGTGATTACTGTGTTGTGCATGTGCCCTGGGGAATGGAAGCTTTACTGTGAGGAAACTGCACTTGCCGTAAAAGGTAAAGGCATTTTCTAGCTGAACAGCACCACATCCAGACAGCAATAAAATGAATCTGTTCTGTACCGTCATGGTCAGAGTAAAACGGTACAAAAGCACGGAAGAACTGGCATTCTGTGGGGAAACTTTTATTTTATTTTTTTGAGGGAGCCAGGGAGCACCACGTCTTCCTGGGTGCTGTGTTGCTTTACATCGGCATAACAGTAGCAGCAGTCAAGCCTTGGAAGACTGAAATCTTTTATTAATCATTTAGGCACACAGTCATTTACAAAAATGGAGTGGGGAAAACTGCTCCTCTCCTCAGGGACAAGGACAAGATTCCCCTCAGCATTGCCTGGCTCTGTTTTGGCGGAGCCATCTCTGAAGGGCCGTCTCCATGGCCCACTCAGAGCACTGCTGAGATGGCTGTTTATAGGAAAAACTACAGCCAGTTGTGATGAAGGGTACTGATGCAGAGATACTTGCCCACTGGACCTGAATTAAGGGCAGGGCAGATTACCGCTTGGGCCAATGGGGCCATACCCAGGGGCCCAGCACAATATGCGGGCCCCTTTGCCCTTCCAGCAGCCACTGGCACTGAGAAGGGGAGCAGGGCACACTGGGCCAGCCCAGAGGCCTGGCTCTGAACTCCCACCATGGCCCTGGGCCAGCCAATCTGCCCTGATCTGCCCCTGGAGGCGGGGTGAACCAGCCCACAGGCAGAGCTCTGCCATTCTCACCCTGCCTCTGGGCTGACCACTGCGGGCTCTGGCCCCAATCCCACCCCCAATCTTCCCCCAAGCACTGTCTTGCTTGCAGTGGGGAGGCCCTCCAGTGATCCACCACTGATTAAGGCCCCCTCCTCCACAACTCATTTCTACACTGACCCAATGGCCATCTGATTGTAAGAATTTGCTCTCACTACTGTTGGTATTTGGAGTAACAGATATTAAAGCAGAGAGCAAAGTACAGAATTAACTGCTTTAATAAGTTGGCTTAATCCAAGCAAGCTAAAGAATGGAAGTGTGCTTTAAATAAGAGTTTTACTTATTAACCAGATGCCCATCCATTAGTGCTCCAGCAAGGATATCAAGTAACAGGCATTCCACCGTAACACATTGACGTTAACCATACCCTGTAGTCAGGATCCACTCCTCAGAACCCCATTTGTCCCTTTAACAGCTGCCACATAGACCAGTGAGACACCATGAGCCAAATACAAAGACTTTATAGTCCATTACTAAAACCAGTCTGTGCAGAGAAGAAACTTTGATTAGACATTCAGATGGGCAGCAACCTGGTTTTGCTGCTCCCCTGGAGCAATAGCTCCCAACCTGGGATGCAGGACCCCCTTAGGGGTCACCGAAGATTACAGAGTGCTGATGAAGCTTCAGTAATATTGAGGTAATTTAGCTTGCTGAGTCCCACACTAGCCAGGGCAGCAGCAATGTTCGCTCTAATTTTTCATAGGCTGTGTGTGCAAAAAATTTCTTTGTGTGAGCTAGTATTAGCAGTGTTGAATTTTTTTGTGTACACTTTATTTTGTTGTGTGCGTGGGTTTCACAGCCTGTGTGCATGCACCCAGCCTAGAGGGAACAGTGCCGCCTTCAGCCCCATACTGGCTGGAGTTGGAAGAGCAGCTCTCCCTTCCTCCCATCACCAACCTGAAGCTGAGCAGGCACGCAGTCAGAAAGGGGGACCAGTCCCCTGATTCCCAAGCTGGTCAGGTGTCTGACCAGAATAGAGCAGCCTTGCACTGGTAGGGGCCTGGAGGAGCCCTGGTCAGGCCTCCATCGCCCACCATCTCCATTCTCCTCGGTCCATGAGGTACAGGAAGAGGCAAAACCATGCAGGAGACGTGGTGGCAACTGTGCAAGGAGAGGCTTAGCTCCTTACTCAGGTCAGAGTAATTTATTATCATTATTTATGTAATTTACTGGTGGTATCATCATTAGAGGTGTTTATAGGGGTTATATGTTTATGATGGGGTTGGGGGGAGACTTTTGTGTTTTGCCTAGTGTTAACTGGTTGGGAACCATAGATCTAGAGAGCTGTGTAGCACAGCGAAATAATCACAGGAACTCCTGAGCTCTAATTCTGGGCTTAGGATGGTCTCTGTTAATTTCTCAGCTTTCATCCCACAGTGACTCTGTGAGCTAATGCATGTTGAAGTGCCATGAATACAAAAAATGGTATTTGAGTGAACTATTGTTTCACTTCCATTATTCTTGCCGGCACAGGGTTCTTTCCATGGAACTTAGTTCCTTGGGGATTTCCCTGCTAATCCCCCACTTGCAGGTTCTTATTTTTGACTTGTGACGTTCTGGTCCACTTCAAATAACACTGATTGACAACTGAGCCCTAGTCTACACTTATGGCTTTTTTGGAGACAGTCAACCACCGTTTACAAAGGAACGTAAAGTTCCTTGCGTAAATAGCAGCGACTTTCTTAGCCGCCATTACACATTAGGAGAAAGCTGACCGCAAAACACTTGCAGTCAGCTTTCACCTATGCCCCTGACCCCAAGGACTTCAGGGTTGGCTTCCGGGGTTGGAACGGTGAGTTCACACTAGCTGTGATCCACTCCCAGAAGCCTGAACTGATGGCAGCAAATTTGCTACCATCAGTATAGACATACCCTGAGGATTCTAACTCCAGCTGAGTAAATGAGCAACAAGAACATGGCCTCCCCCTTTGTCAAAATGATACCTCAACCCATACATATACCCCAAAATAACTAGATAACAACAGTGTAGTTCTCACCAGAGGGTCTTACTCCTGCGTTGGTCAGGTTCACTCCCACTACCTTGATTTGAATAGTGAGATGTTCTTGTTCTTTGTCTGGCTACCAGGGGTATTGCAGTTTGCATAGCCTTTGGGTGTGGCTGTATGAGGAACAGTATCTTATTGATCATTTGCTGCACTTCAGCACAGGGGCATAGTGAGGCCCCTGTTTTCTAGCTGGGCCCCTGAGCATGAAGAATGGCATGGACAGCCTCCAATCATGTGACCAGAAGTTGCCCGAGATCCTCCAGTTGCTAGGTAGCAAGTGGAGCCAGAATTACAGTGTTCCAGCTCCACTTGTTATTTAGCACGTGGAACACTGTGAGGAGGAGGGCAGAAGAGAGGCAGTGCAATGAGGCCTGCCCATTGCAGTGCCCAGCAGCGTCGTGAACTTCACCTCCATAGCTGCTAGCCACTCACACAGCCATGGCAGCAAAGTCTGTGCCACTGCCGGGTGGGCCTCATCTCCAAATGGGTGGGCCCTGGCCCACCTGGGCCCACCTTTGCCTGTGCCCCTACTTCAGTAACACTTCTTATATTTTGTTCTCAAAGAACTTTAGTGATATTAATTAATGAGGCCTCACTTCACATCCATCCAGTAGCAATAGCACATGTGTGGATCCCTTCCCCACCACACCATCATACACAGAAGTTTTAGTTGTAATCCTCTTCAATTAACACACAGGTTTTCCTTCCACTCTCTTTGTCTTCAGTATTCTGCATTTGGGCCTTCCTTATAAATTAAATGTCAACTTTCTGTATCCATTGATCAAACAGCTAACAGAATCTACCTTAGCCAAACAAGGTAGAGGAAGGTTGTGTTGCTCCTAATACAAATTGTTTAGTTCCTTAGGTTCTGCTCAAATTAACCCAGACTAACCTAAGATGGTGCTGTGGAATGTGAACACAGTTTTCTATAAGCTGAATCTACAATACAGAGGGAATTGATGAGTTAGCCAACTGACCTCTGAATTGCCATATACCCAATAGGTTTGCTGGCAACTTCCAGCCAGGGCTATTCTGGAAAGATATGGGAAAACAGAGAGCCATAAAAGAGACCTTTTTTTTTTTTGGAAGTGCGGGGATGCAGCATTCTGGACAATAGCAAAGCATTTGCTCCAGCAGTGTGATATTTTGAATGCATTATTCTGTGCAGACCCTTGTGGCTGGTTGTGGCTATGTGACAATGACTTAACACCATTTTACTGGGGGAAGCATCGAAAGAGACTCTGATAAAACTCTCCCCTTGTACCAAAAGTCTTTCCTGTTGATCCAGGTTCCTCCAGATGCAGTTGCTGCTGATCCTTAGCCAGGGGCTGAGTGCCCACTGCCTATCACTTGCTGCAGTGTTTGAACCCTAGGCAAAGTGGCACAGTGCCAGGCAGTGGCAATTTTCCTCTTTTGCTTCCACTCAGCTACCAGCTGTTAACAAACAGTCCTCATCTTCTGATTTTTCCCAGGCCTTATACATACCACATTTCTACTTCCAGCTCATACACATTATTAAAGTGACAATAACCACTTACCTCCAGAGGCAACTATATGGGGGGTGGAGGTTGGGTGGGTTTTTTTGTCCCCTCTAAAAGTAGAGAAATCAACTTTGGGAATGCAAATTTAACCACCAAGAGAGGGCGTTGAGGCACTGTCAGTGGAAAGGCTCAGAAGGAGATTAGTTAACATGCTCCAGGGAACAGCAGAGGGGATAAACTGTGCTAGATACAGAGGGGGCTGACCTCTGAGATCCTGACAGCTCTAAGTTCTTTGGTTAGTTAAACCAGTCCTCTGGGTCTTACAGTACCAGGAGCTAGTGATTTTCTAAGGGATTTGATGCTGCTCACATACTGCAAGAAGACTCACTAAGGCTTTCCCTCACCCACAGTTTGGCCAATGAATCTAGATGCTGACCTATAGCACCCTTGCCAGCTCTGTCCTGGACCCCTCCTGAGCAGAGCTGGTTTATAAGGACACACTGTACCATGACCTTGAGGGTTGTTTGTATGATGAATGCATACATTAAATCACCAGATTCCTTTTTCTCCGTGCTTTTTACATATGCAATAATTTTACTTCATTGCACACTCTCAGTGCAGGGGACTTTGGTTCTGTAAGCAAGATGTGCATTGCATGCCCCAGCACCAGCTGCACTTGCAAGATGATACTATCTGGCCTTCCAGTGTGCATGCAGGAGGCCATCTTGTAGAACAAAATATCCTTCTCTTCACAGTGTGACTTGTCACTCACTATACAAGGGAAGTCACACTGGATGTAGGATACCATTCTGCACACAGCTGTAGAATTGCATGGCTTGAATTGGGATTTTCTCCCATAAAAGCTCATGAGAGAAATAAATGTTAGTCTTCAAAAGTGCCACCAAGCTCTTTGTTTTGCTGAACTAGACTGACACGTATTGTTCTTTGGAACATGCCTAACTAAAAAGTGGGATTTTCTCCCAAGAAAGCTCATGCAATAAATACATTCATTAGTCTGTAAGTGCCACAGGACTCCTTGTTTGTTTTGTCTCACCATTGAGTTTTGGACCTAAAAAAGGGTATTTTCAGGCAAGACAATAACTATATCTTTGCGTTATCTCAAGGCACATCCTAACTAAATTAGAAGCTTGATCCCTAGACATGTACCCCAAAAACACTGTGTGCAGGATAAAAAAAGACCATTAGCTGATCATGTTTCCTCAACTCAGCAAGTGATGGACACAGCTGTGGTTGGCAAAGTCAGAGGATGATGCCTCTCTGGTTAAATGGAATTAAAATAAGCAAATTGAGTTAGTTACTCAATAGTATGTTACTAACACTGTAAAGCTAATAACACTCATGAGTACAGATAAGTAGCCATAGACAAATCCAAAATGGTCTAAACTTGTAATAAAGGGAAAGAGTCTATCTAAGAAAGTCATATACAGTAATCAATGAGAGTTCTGTGGCACCTTGAAGACTAACACATTTCTCCAGGGATAAATTTTTGTGCGCTCCAACCCATCATCAGATGCATGACTTCATGCATAGCATTCATCATAGCAATGGAAATGCATCTGCATGTTTTGCATCTGTTGTTCTGGCAGGGGCTGGTGCTGCTTTGAGATACTTTGTCCTTGTCTGTGGAGAGCTTGCTTCTGTTGATGAGTCTGAATTAGTTGGAGGAGGTGGATTGTTTGAATGCTAGAAAGATGTGATATCTACTTAGTATGTGTTGTAACTGTTTGATGATACCTGGTATGCCTGGGTTCCAGTATGAGGTAGTAGGTGACAAATAGAGGGGTGTAGTGGGAGTAGGAGTTTACTTCTGTATTGAAGCAGGTTCTCTTGGGGTATTTGGGTAGCCTTATTCCATGATGTGATCTACATCCCAAGTGTAGTGTCCTTGTTTGGTGAAGGTGGTTTTAAGTGCACTATGTTATATATCCCAGAATCTCTCCTCAAAGCATGTTCTATGCTATCTAAGTGCATCTCTATAGAGAACAGATGTCTTGGTGTATCTGGAGTGGTTACTGGGTCTGTGAAGGTAGGTGTGGTTATTTGCGGGTTTCTTCTATATAGTTGTCTGTTAAAAAAACAAACAAGGAGTCCAGTGGTACTTAAAGACTAACAAATTTGTGTATTGCACAAGCTTTTGTGGGAGAAATCCCACTTCGTCAGATGCTTCGAAGATGGGGACCTTGCAGAATAGGACTGATCATGGGGAAGCTGAGGAGACAACTGGCTCACATCCTAGCGTTGGTGGAGAGAAAGGTACTGTTGTCCAGTGGGGGGATCCTGTCCACCACCTTGTTTGCCCCAACTGCCCCTGGCCCCTCACTTGGGGAGTTGACCATCCCCCTATGCCCCATGCCAAGTGCTTCTTGCCCCTTGTTTTAGGGACTGACCCACCCTCTCCACCCTGCTGGTATGACCCATTGTGTCTTCTGACCTGTACTCCCAGGTGGCCTGCCGAGTTGGAGTTTTCAAGTCCTTGGGGCTGCTCATGGAGTTGAGGGGAGTGAGGAGCATGTGATAGGGGACAGGGAGGAAGAGGAACAAGTGGAAGGCAGGACCCAAGAAAGAGGCAGGGCCTTGCGGAGAAGAGTTGGGCCCTGGTGATACAATTTTCACAAATTAGAAAATTGGCAACCCTATTGGCAACTCTGAACCCTAACTAATGAGAACTCATCATGCCTCTTGCTTTAAGGCACTTTCAAAACTGGTATTTGGTGACAGTAGCATCCCACTAAGTAGACTATTAGATGGGAAAGGCTCTATGCCAACACTGCCTCCTTCACTCTTCACCTGTAGGAACGTGTAGGTAGGATAGCTGGCATCGCTGCTGGCATAGCTGGACTGAAGTTCAGCTCCTCTCTTTCTGCTCAGAGGAATGACCTGCCCTCCCCTCAGTTGCCTTTCCTTTCACCAGCATCTAGGGAGGAGAATTAAATATAGATGAGCACCAACGCAGTCTCCACGCACACCCCTTTCTTGTGAGGGTTCTTAGACCTTGTCTACACTACAACTTTCTTCTATATAATTTACATGATTAATCCCTGCATGATGTAAGTTACATCAGCCTAAGTGCTGGTGTAGGCAGAGCTATGTCAACAGGAGAGCTTCTTCCAATGACATAGCCACCACCTCTCATGGAGACAGGAGTTACTAAGACTACAGGAGATCTTTCTCCGCTTGACTCAGAGCGTCTCTACCACAAGCAGTACAGCTGCTGTGGTGAAGCTAAGTTCTGTAGCATAGCAATAGCTTCACTCCGATTCCACATCTTGCAGGAAGCTGAAGCTTCTAACAGGTGAGCTGTGGTTCTGCTTCCTTTATAAGACAAACAGAACTGACATACAGGATGAATTTTGCTTTCACCCCTCATGGAGCCAAGAGGACCAGTTGCTGTCTAAGCATCTTTACAGTGGTTCCAAATATGAGCATGGCTACCTGCTCAAATAAACAGATATATACTACTGTTGAGGTGAATGACAATTCTTAGTAAGATGTGTATATTGTCCAAGGTCAAGTCAAAGTTAATATTTACCTTGCAGGGAAATTCTGATTTTTCTCTGAAACATGAAATATTTGTACTGGCTTGTCTTCATCTTAAACTTCAGGCAATCTACATAATTATCATGGACTGCTTAAGTGATCTAATGTATTTAAAATTAACTCTGAAAAGCAGCAAAAGAGCAGAAAGATGGGAATTCTAATCCTGACTCTGACTCACTTTGTGGCCTTTGATGAAGCACCAACACACTCAGTGCCTCAGTTCCTCTCTTTGTAAAAGGAAGATGATATTGACCTACTTAGTTAGTCCTGAATATCTAGAACACATAATTCGCTATGCCTCCAGCTGAACCATTGTTACCCAGCCCTAGCATAGTGTCGTTTTAAATGACATATCCAGAAAATTACCTTTATGATGAGAAAATAAAGTAGCAGAACCATTTTCTGGGTAATTTCTTAGAAATACAAAACTGGTGGTTTGGGAAGGTCAGAGGTATGAACTGGAATGACAATGTGTGGTGGGATCAACAGACAAGGCAGTCATATTTGTCATGGGCAGATAGATGGGGATTTCAGCAAGCAATCACTGCTAGGAGCAGAAAGATTTATCGTATCCTGTCAGAAAACTGTGAGAGAGTGTACATCTCAGTGAAGCAACTTGTTTGCTTCCTATTAACTTAGCTATAATAACGATGTCATACAGTAGAAAAGACACCTTGATCTCAGAGTTTATTTAGCCCATGACATAGTTATTACTTTTTGTGCAGCCAGTAACCTCAATTTACTTTGCAACAGAGTCTGTACTCATCTCTGTTTGATGGGCTCTGGTCTCCAGGGCTAGTTCAGAGTACCCCGTCTTGCACATGCTGCCTTGAGGGCAGTGGTATCATCGATCAGACTTCCTCACATCTGAATTTAAATGTCTTGTGTTCAAAAACGTTCCATATGGGCCAAGATGTTGTTCCCACTAAACAACAAGAGAAAGCCAGTGTGACTGTGGCTCCAGGCCGAAAATCCCTACTTCCAAATATTATTAATTATGTTTATTAGCTATTTGGCTTGTGATGGAGCTTAGAAGCCCCAGTCGTGGGCCAGGACCCTACTGTCCCAGCCACTCTACGAAAATAGCTACCCATTTTCTTAGAAATAAATTAAATAGCTCATGAATTACCTGCACTGAGCACTTTTTTACTGGGCCAGTTTGGTTCTCTTCTGTATGTATATTGGAAGGAAAGCAACCAGATTCTGACCCAAAATACACTGAAGTCACTGAAAGTCTCCCCCTGACTTCAGCATGCTTTGGATCTAGCCCTGAGGTGCAAAATGGAGCTGGTAGAAGTAATAAGACTGACACACCCAGGCTTAAATTTGGATGAGCTTTTTAATATGTGGCTGAAGAGATTATGAGACTGACCTACTTGCTTCATGAGACAAGTCCCTGAAATGTGCAGAGGGCTTTGCTTGTCAAGGAAAGATGTGTGCAGGGTGGTCTTAGCCAGTGTTCAGAGCTTTAGCCAAGCCATCAAAGTCATTAAGAGCATTTCAGCACCCCTGGCAATCCCCCTTCCATGAAGCAATACCTGTGATACCTTTACGATTTAGGGGCAATAGCCATCTTCAGGTGCATAGTTATACTGAGTACTGGCTCTCCTGTCTGGATGGGACAGGGTGATACCACATTATGTGGGGTGAGCTTAGGCACAAAGCTGTCTCATGGACATGGCGGCAGCAATGACTTGCATTGCGAGGCACGAGCAGATACATTCTATGATGTTACCCACCCACCCAAATTCTGCAGCAGTCTTAACTATCTTAATTGTTTCAATCCTTTCTGACCCCATACCAGAGTCGTCTTTTTTTAATTATAAGATTTTTTCTTTTTAGAATGCGAAAGTTGAAAATCTAACAAATACAATGTGTTTCTTTACATGAAAGCAGAGGGCCATTCACCACTGCCTGTGACAAGATGTAAAGGTGCTCTAGCATGAAAGGGGTGCCTGTCACATGACTGAGCAGGACAGGATTGTGAGAGAAAAGGGGCATCTAGTTCAAAGGGAACAACACTGTAAGGGGGGTATGTCCAGGATCTGCCTAGCTGGCTGAACTTGCATATGCCTTGAGTAGTTTTCATTACCCAGGCATTAGCTGACTTATTCTGTTTTTGAGAATAGCGAGCCCTGGGAAAACAGATGTAAAGTGATTTGTAATTGGGACTTGTGCTTTTCCTTCCCTGCTGGGAGTTTACCTGCCTACTTCTGGATGTCCTGTGAAAAGCTTTCAGCTCAGATCAAAACAGGAGAGGCTGTGTCTGCAGACGCTGCATTCTGAGCTCAGCCAAGTTTGTTCTTTCAACTGTCTTTGAGGCTCTCGAGGTAATTTACTAGACAATGTCAAGGTCTCTGCCAGACGATCTATTATTGTATTGCCTACTTAGTATGGTGCCAAGCTCTCCAGATAGAGATCAAACTCTTCCCAGTCTGGAATTTCAAGGAGGCTTTTGCACTCTATGGTAGAAAAATGGCCAGGAAGGAAACCATGGGGTCAAACAGGCAAATTGCAACAGGTAGATTGCCCTGGCCTTATCCCTAGTCAAGGTCTCACTGTTAGTTAAGCATTGCCACATCCAGCCTGTGCACTTGATAGCACTGAAAATGAGCATCCTTCCCATGATCTTGGCAGCTGATCATAGAATCATAGAACCATAGGGTTGGAAGGGACCAGGGGTTAAAGTATAATTTGGTGGGCCCCGGAACCCTCCAGCACAGGTGGGCCTCCCAACACCCATCCCTAGAACCCACCCCCTGCCCCAAAACCCATCCCCAGACACAGACACAGAAACACTCCTCCACCCACCCACCCACACACACGCAGAGCCACCCCCAGACACACAAAACCCCCCAAAGCCCCACCAAAGGTCTTATCTCTACTGTTTACAGGCTGCCCAGTTGGAAGCTGTTTCGTTCCACAAGCTGCTCCACCCTGCAGGGGCAGATTCACAAACTCCCAGCCTGCCACAGCTCTCTGCTGGCTGGGATTAAGGTAGAATAAGGTTTAAGGTGGAGCCACCGGAAGGCTGCATTCCAGCTGCTCATGCTACTTTTAGCAGGGCCCCAGAAAACAGCGTTCTGGTGCTTTCCTCTATTTTTAGGGGGCCCCAGAACACTGCCAGCCTAAAAATAGGGGGTCCTGGGACTATGTTCTGGTGCATTGCCCCTTACGTTAGCCCCTGGAAGGGACCTCATGAGGTCATCTAGTACAACCCTCTGCTAAAAGCTGGACCCCCTCTCACTAACCGGACCTTAAATAGCTCCAAAGATGGAGATTCCACCACTTCCCTAGCCAACCCATTCCAATGCTTCACCACTCTCCTAGTGAGAAGATTTTTCCTAATATCCAGCCTCAACCTCCCCAGCTGTAACTTGAAATCATTGCTCCTTGTTCTGTCCTCTGTTACTGCTGAGAACAGTGTAGCTCCCTCCTCTCTGGAGCACCCCTTCAAGTAGTTGAAGGTTGCTATCAAATCCTCCCCCTCCCCCCCCCCAGTTTTCTGTTCTGCAGGCTAAATAAGCCTAGGTCCTTCAGTCTTTGCTCATAAGTCATGTGCTTAGCCAATCGGTCCCCAGACTGTAGCAGTGCATGGGTTTTTTTCCGTCCTAAGTGCAGGACTTTGCACTTGTCCCTGTTGAACCTCATGAGATTTTCTTTCTTCCAATGCTACAATTAGTCTGTCTTCTTGAATCCTGTCCCTGTCCTCCAGCATGTCTATCATTCCCCCCAGCTTGGTGTCATCCATGAACTTACTGAGCATGCAAGCTATCCCATCAACAAAATAGTTAATGAAGACGTTGAACAGAACAGGCCCCAGGACCAACTCCTGGGGCACTCCACACGTTACTGATTGCCAACTAGACATTGAGCCATTGATTCCTACCCTCTGAGCCTGTTGATCTAGCAAGTTTTCTATCCACCTTACAGTCCGCTCATCCAACCCATACTTCATTAAATGCCAACAAGAATACCGTGGGAAACCATATCAAAAGCTTTGCTAAAGTCGAGGTATATCACGTCAACATCTATTTCTGCATCCACAAATCCAGTCATCTCATCATAGGCGATCAGGTTGGTCAGGCACAATTTGCCCTTGGTGAATCCATGCTGACTGCTCCTGATCACTCTATTTTCCTCCAAATGCTTCGGGATAGATTCTTTGAGGCTCTGCTCCATGACTTTTCCAGGAATTGAGGTGAGGCTAACAGGTCTGTAGTTCCCCGGATCCTCCTTTTTCTCATTCTTGAAGATAGGTACTATATTTGCTTTCTTTCAGTCCTCTGGGACCTACCCCATTCACCACGAGTTTTCAAAGATAATGGCCAGTGGCTCTGCAATCACATCAGCCAGCTCCCTCAGCACCCTTGGACACAGTTCATCCGACCCCACAGACCTGTGCACATCTAACTTCTTTAAGTAGTCCCTAACCTGACCTTCCATCACCATGGTCCACTCTCCTTCTCTCCATCCTGCATTACCCAGTGTAGTAGCTTGGAAGCTGACCCTGCCTGTGAAGACTGAAGTGAAGAAAAGCATTGAATACTTCAGCCTTTTCTCCATCCTTCACCACAAGGATACCTTCCCCAGTCAGTAAGGGACCTACACCAGCCCTGATCCTCCTCTTGTTGCCGACATACTTGTAGAACCCCTTCCTGTTATCCTTCACATCCCTTGTTAGTGTCAACTCCAATTGCCCTTTGGCCTTTTTGATTTTATCCCTGCAGGCCCGAGCAACATCTTTATATGCCTCCCTAATCATCTGTTCAAGCTTTCACTTCTTGTAAGCTTCTTTTTTATGTTTCAGCTCACCACAGAGTTCTCTGCTAAACCATGCTGGGTGCGTTCCCCACTTGCTGTTGCTTCTGCACATCAGTATGGTATTTTCCTGTGTTCTTAGCAGGGTTTCTTTAAAATATAGCCAGATCTCTTGGATGCCTTTGCCCTTCAGATCAGCCTCCCAGGGAATCCTGCCCATTAGTTCCTTGAGGGAGACAAAATCTGCTTTTCTGAAGTCCATGGTTTGCATTTTGTTTCTTTCCTTTCTTCCGTTGACCAGGATTCTGAACTCTACCATCTCATGGTCACTGCTGCCCAGGTTGCCATTCACTCTTACTTCCCCGATCAATTCTTCTCTGTTTGTGAGCAGCAGGTTGAGAGGTGCAAGGCCCCTAGTTGGTTCCTCCAGTATTTGCACCAGAAAGTTGTCTTCAACAATCTCCAAAACCTTCCTGGATTGTCTGTGCACTGCTGTATTGCCCTCCCAGCAGACGTCAGGATAATTGAAATCCCCCATGAGAACCAGGGCCTGTGATCTAGAAACTTTTGCTAGTTGTCTATAAAATGCCTCATCCACCTCTTCTTTCTGGTCTGGCAATCTGTAACAGACACCGACAATGACATTCCCCCTTGTTGCACTCCCCTCTAAGCTTAACCCACAGACTTTCAACCAGTGTGTTTCTACTTTCGTAGTGGAGCTCTGAGCAGTCATGCAGCTCTTCTACCTATAGCGCTACTCCTCCCCCTCTTCTTCCCTGCCTGTCCTTCCTGAACAATTTATACCCATCCATGGCAGTGCTCCAGTTTTGCAAGCTATCCCACCACGTCTCTGGTATATCAATTACATCATAGTTCCCTGTCTGTGACAGTACTACCGATTCTTCCTGCTTGTTTCCCAGGCTCCTCGCATTTGTGTACAGGCACCTAAAATACCGGGCCGATTGCCCTACTTTCCTCTGTCGATTATCTTCCCTGTTGCAACTTTCTCCTTGCATTCTCCCGGTGTCCTTTCCCACTCACCTCAGGTATTAGGGCTTCATTAGGCCACTTAAGACAGTGATTTGATCCCCCCCCCCCCCGCCAGTTCTGATTACTCTCCCTTTTGTCCCTGCTGTTACAGTCCCCGCAACCCCCAAGTTCCAAACCTTCCCCCATGTCTCCATCATTGTGACTTACCCGTGGGCTTTGGCCACCTTCCCCCTTCAGACCTAGTTTAAAGCCCTCCTCACTAGGTTAGCCAGTCAATGTCCGAATATGCTCTTCCCCTTCCTTGACAGATGGAGTCCCTCTCTCCCTAGCGGTCCTTCTTCCTGGAAAAGCACTCCATGTCTGAGGAAGCCAAAGCCCTCCTGAAGACACCATCTTTGCAGCCAGGCATTCACCTCGAGGATGCATCTGTCTCTGCTCAGGCCTCTACCCTTGACCAGAAGGATCAAGGAGAACACCACCTGTGCACCAAACTCCTTCACCTGTGCTCCCAGTCACCTTTGATCTGCTGAGGATCACCTCTCACAGTATCATTGGTTCCCACGTGGATGAGTAGCATGGGGTAGTAGTCAGAGGAGCGGATGATGCTCGACAATCCCTCCATAATGTCTTGGATATGGGCCCCTGTCAGGCAGCATACCTCCTGAGACGCCTTGTCAGGGTGACAGATGGGTGCTTCTGTCCCCCTCAGGAGCAAGCCCTCAATCACCACAACCCTATGTTTCCTCTCTATGTCCACAATGAAAAGGCAGCAACAGCTGTATCAGCAGGGGCAGCAGTGTTTCTTAGCTGAGAAATGGAGGCATTTGTCCTGACCCTATAGATTGGGGTAAGGCATTTCCCTTGTCTTGTGGCTTCTCTCTGGCCACTGTATGTTCCTGCTCCTCCTCCTCCTGATGATTGATTGATTGATGATGATCACTTCTGTCCCTGTGGCTTCGGGCTGTTGTATTTCCAGACGAACTGCACAGCAGAAGTCTCTGGGATCTGCAGCAATGTCATTTTCTCTGTGGGATGTCTCTAATCTGGCTGCTAGCTCTGTGTGCCTCCCTGCCTGCTAGCTTCTGATGTTCATATTGGTAAATGAGAGCCATAGTTCTGGTGACAGCTGTTTAGCTCTGCAGGCAGAATGTCCTGGCTGGGAGCAGGGAGTCAGAGCTGAGGAATTCCAAAAGGGCAGCCATGTTAGTCTAGTTCAGTAAAACAAACAAGGAGTCCTGTGACACTTAAAGACTAACAAATTTTTTATCGCATTAGCTTTCGTGGGAGAAAATCTCACTTCGTCTGATGCTTGAAGGTGGAAGTGTTTGACAAAGTGGAATTTGCTCCCACAAAAGCTCATGTGATAAATAAATTTGTTAGTCTTTAAGCACCAAAGACTCCTTGTTTGTGAACCTGAGGAGGCTATTGCAGCTTCTGGGCCCAGCCCAATAAGTTCAGCTCAGGCATTTTGATGTTACTCCTTTTGAAAAAATGCTTCTCCTTTTGTGAATGCAGAACTGCTGGTTCAGATCTTCTTTAATATGTGAAGAATGCCTGATATATCACAGCAGAGCAGAGGCCTTTTCTATCTCAGGGTGACTAAGTTTCCCTTGTAAAATGGCATGCTAATAATAAATATGCAGCTTATTTAGAATTGCAAATACCAGAAAAGAAAATCAGCAAAGAGAAGGTGCTGCAATCAACATCCTAGCTAAAAATCAGGACCATTAAACCCAAGTGACAAACGCAGGGGGAATTTAATGAAGCCAGTCAGGCCTCACTTGTATAATAGAGCCATAAGGCCTGTCTTAATAGAATTGGTGCAAGAAGGCAAGTGCTGTGGCAGGCAGCTCAAGTTAGGACCTGGCAATGATGGAGAAATATAAAGTACTGGCTAATAACAATAATCAGAATATGCTCCTGTGATGTTTTGATTATCCTGGTACTTCGTTTCCACTGTGCTAAAGGTTTTTAATCTCTCAGTGCCTTGGGGCAGAGCAGACTGACTCACAGTCGCTAGGTGAGTTGGGACTTCTTCTCAGCAAAGGCAGGTTCTGTGCGGGAATCTCAGTTTTCCGTTACAATGGAAGTTTTTAGCAAAGAGAACCTTCAAAATGTGAACTGTGTAACCCCTGGAGTGGTGTCTGCAGACAGCTTGAAAGAGCGCTGCTGAGGGAGATGTGACTGCTCCCATTCATCTCTTGAAGGGGCTCTGAAGCCTGATGATGAGGATTAAAATGTCAAGATTGTTAACTATTTCACCACTGCTCAATGTGAAACAATACCTCTAGGTGGGTCCTCTGAACTAAGAAATTCTGAATCAGAAAGCTTCAGTTTCAGCTGCTTAAGCTGAAGGACTACTGCTTGGAGGCTGTAGCAGACTTAGCAGTCTCTGTGTGTGGTCCAGCTGGTATGGAGGACATTAGCCAAGAGAGAGTTAATGTAAAATAAACAAGGAGGTTTTTTTGGCAATCCTAAAGACTAACAAATTAATATATCACATGAGCTTTCATGGACACAGTCCTGCTTTGTCAGCTGAAAGAAATGGAAAATATAGCATGTTAGCCGTAGATATGTAGATATAGAGAAGGGTAGGTCACAAGGTTAATTCAAACAGATCTAGAGGGACAGAATGCTAGCCTGTCTTTTTAAAGTAAATCCCTTGTTTTGATTCAAAGTGTGGAATAGAGAGGCAGGAGCTGAGAAGGGTGATTTAAGTCAATGTATTGTATGTTGCCAAGAGCCAAAGTGGTAGCCATGTTAGTCTAGTTCAGCAA
The DNA here is from genome assembly GCA_007922195.1 of Podocnemis expansa. NCBI lineage: Eukaryota > Metazoa > Chordata > Testudines > Podocnemididae > Podocnemis > Podocnemis expansa. The sequence continues at coordinate 11,262,600 of ML682018.1, read as the reverse complement.
AACAAACAAAGAAGGAGTTCTGTGGCACTTAGAAACTAACAAATTTATTTTTTGCATGAGCTCTCGTGGGAGAAAATCCCACTTCATGAGACACTTTGAAGATGAAGGAGCATATGTTGTGGACAATGTTCAGGAGAGCACCACTAACATGCTCTTTTCAAAATGACTCTCAAAAGGGAGAAGCCTATCTGCACTCTTTTCTTCAGAACTGGAGAATCCAAATGGGGGCTCCTCAGGGGTTAAAGTATAATTGGGTGGGCCCCAGAACCCTCCCACATGGGTGGGCAAAACCCTCAGCACCCCCCCCCCCAAGCCCTTACCTCGGCTGTTTGTAGGCTGCCTGACTGGCTGAAAGCCGCTTCCAGCCACAAGCCACTCCAGCCTGCAGAGGGAGATTTACAAACACCCAGCCTGCTGCAGCTGTCTGCTGGCTGGACTTAAGGAGGAGCAGGGCTTAAGGTGGAGCCACTGGAATGCTGCATTTTGGCTGCTCATGCTATTTTAGGGGGCCCCAGAACACAGCATTCTGGTGCGTTCCTTTATTTTTAGGGGCCCTGGTAAGCTTCCAGACTAAAAGTGGGGGGGCCTGGAACTATGTTCCGGTGCGTTCCCCCTTACTTTAACCCCTGGGGATCCTGGCCCATTCAAGGAACCAGAACCAACACTGTGTGAGTTAAACCTTATGACAGTCCCAGTCAACGTAGCTTTCAACTCTATAGTTCACTGCAAAAAGCTGCAGTGACATTTCTGCAGCAAGCTGGTAGTGACAAAATGTCACGGGGGCTGAGAATGCCCCAAGAGAAATACTGGAAGGTTTTCACAGCAACACCATGCAAGCAACTCCTTTCAAGAGAAAGTCCCTTGAATTTCAAGTGTTTTTTGTTTCAGGGTAAAGTTTCACACAGCTTTCTCTCTCTCTCATCAGCAGTCCTCCCAGGGCTGTGGGAAGAATCTCCTCACTAGCTAACATTTTGAACATTTACTTGATTTTTAGCATGGCGTGGAATCAATGCTCTTAGTCAAAAGACATCAAATTCATTCCAGGTTATCTTTGCTGGAATTGCACCCTAGCTGATTGGGGCTCGTGCTATTAATTGTCTTTAACACAGGTATTGGGGTCATTTTACGTAGAAATAGATAGCTGGGGGCTGATTCCTCAGAGGCATTCAGCACCAAGCCTTCCAACTGAACTCAGTAGAGCTGCAGGGGTTTTGTGCCTTTCAAGATCAGGCCCTCATGGTTCAGTCCCTAGCAGAGCCATAATGCTCTGTTCAGTGCCCAAGGCATTTTGTGATCAGAACACGTTCCTTGCAATTAGCGGCACTTGGGGCCAGCAGTACAAAATGTGCCCCTTAATGGAGCAGCTCAATGGAGCCACTCCAGAGCAGCCAGGGCAAAGCCCTATTCCCCCCACAGTAATTATGGCTCTGGTCCCTAGGGCAGTTACTTCAGAATGCGGGGCATTCAGAATCCTTTTGGTGGAAGACGAATGTTCTGGTTTCTACGTAGGCAGTGCAGTCTGGGAGCTCATTAAGGCCTTCTCCCAGAGTGCTCACTTAAGACAAACTCCCACCCTCCTACAGCTGACATCTGTGCTGCACTGACACATGTAGCTGCCTGACATCTACATTACTTGTCCTCAGGGCTGGTGCTGGGCACAGGGGGCACAAGCCCCCAGACCAGCACCAGTGCCCCAAGTTCCAGCCCTGACTCTGGTCAGGGACACAGGACTGGATTGGGCCTAGGAGGCTGGCCCAGCTCTGCAGGGAGTGGGGCTGGGAGGTGGGGGGGTAAACCCCCAGAGGTTTTTGAGGTCATTGATACCCCTGCCTTCCAATGCCAGCATAACCATTCCCATCCCCTCAGACCTCACCAAACCCCATCCTGGGCTCTGCTCTACCTTCCCCACCCAGCCAGCATGCCCACAGCTGTGCACCCTCCTTCTCCTCAGTGCTGCTTGGGGCCCTGACAGTGAGTGTTGTCACTTTGCCAAAAAGTCTCCTGGCAGTGTCTGTGGCAGGCACACAGCAGGGGACTGCAAGGGAGGCTGGCCAACACACTGAAAGGCACATTTTTCCAACACAGAACTCAGGGAAATCTCTGCCTCAGGGCTCCCATGTGGCTTTTCAGGGAGTGGGTTTGTATAGAGCACCACCCAGCCAGCCACTCCTTCCACCATCTGTCCTGTCGCAGCTGGGTACCAAGATACAGGCTCCCTTGATGAAAGCAGACGCTTCCTTAGTCCTCTGGGTACAGTAGGTGCTTGTTGCTCACAGAACATGAAAACATATTAAAGAAAGAAACTGCTGCACTAGTCGTTTTACAGTTCCCCACTCAGGGAGCTGGCTTCCCTGGAAAATAGGTCACTTACATGAAAGGCGTCACTGTAGAGATACTGGAGTGATTGCTTGGGAGATGCTTTCACACTGGGCTCCATCTTCAGACATTTAGGGTGTGTTCACACAGCAGTCTTATTTCGAAACAACAGAGGTTGTTTTGAAATAAGAAAGGCCATGTTCACACGATGCACCATTGTTTCGAAACAACAGGTTCCATTGTTTCGAAACAACGGCATTGTTTCAAAATAACTTAAACCCCATGTGGGGATGAAACAGTGGTGACTCGTTTAGAAATAACTGTTGTCTGAACATGCTATTTCGATTCCTGCTTTCTTCCTTAATTAGAATTAACAAACTGTTAATTTGAATTAACTTATTTTGAAACAACTTGTATCGAAATAACCCCCTGTGTGTGAACATAGCCTTAGACATTTGTGAAGAACTGACCCGAAAGCTCATGCAATAAATACATTTCTTAGTCTTTAAGTGCCACAGGACTTCTTGCTTGTTTTGCAGAACTAGACTAACACAGCTATCCTTTTTGTACTGCAGAGTCTCATGCTTCTTCTCAGCCCCAAAAGGGAATTTCAGGATTGTTCTCTTCTGAGTGAGCTGAGCGTGAAAATTTTAAATATTATTACACTTTAACCCTTGAGTGGCGGTTGTCTGGGATGTGGCTACTGTCTTGGAGAACTGTGGGGTAGGAGAGAGATTATTCTAGGAAGGATGGGTCAGGATTTTTGGATGAGCCATGGCTAATGCTTGCCACATTCCCTCTGCAGCAAAGAACGTGTCCTCTCTTACCCTGTTTTCCGTTTGCTTTCCTCACTCAGCTCACTGCTTTTCTGAGCTCTCCTTCAGAACAAGAGCCTGCAGCAGGGTTAAGTAGTTTATGAGGAGAAGAGATCAAGGTCAGTCAGGGAAGATTCTGATCCTAGGGCAGACTAGAGGGGATCACAGCACAGCATGGTGGGAGCATGCACGCCAAACTTGGAATTGAGTTGGCTTCTGCTACTCAGCATGAGATGGAGTCGGGGTGGGGGGGGCGGTTGCTAGACGCATGAAAGAAGAAATTTCAGTATTGATCTCTGGAGGAAGGGAAGAGGGGATCCATCGTAGGGGAATGCTGCAGTGGAAAGGACATAATCCAAAACTGAGTTGTCTCCCACTCAGTGTGTGAAAAGACAAGAGATCTTTCCGGAGCTTTCTGCTTGCTTAGCTCGCTGCAAAGCAGTATCCATTGCTAGGACACCAAGCTCTATATGGAGGGCAGGAGGCTCTGGCATTTGGGAAATCCCAAAGAGCTGAGTGTTTGAAAGTTCATCCAGCTCTACCTCCATTTTAACTGAACCCCAGATCCAAACAGCTTGACTGGGGTCTTTCCTCCATCTCACTCCTCCTGGACTTGCCACAGCACCACTTAGTCTTTCTTATTTCCTTGCTCCCATCTCACCCACCAATTGTCAGATTACTGCTACAGACTGGGTTATGGCTGTCTAGCCTAGTGGTTAAAACAACCATTCATTCTAGTCTACCTGTTAGCGCTGGCTCCAGAGAGATGGCATCCAGGAACAAGGCAAAGGCTAGTGCCAGAGGGACAGAAAGCACCTGCCAGAGCTGGAGGGTACCCAGAGTTATAGGTCAGAGGCAGAACCAGGGATCAGTACCAGAGAAACAAACAGGAGCCAACTGCAAGAGCCAGAGCATCAAGTAAAGTCATAACCTGAAGTGGGGCTGGAGCAAGGGCAAGCACATTTGCAAGAATGATACACATTGCACAGCTGGAGAACTGCTGCTGGGTTTAAAAGCCCATCTTGACCAATCTGATGGTGCAGTCAATCAGGTAGCCTGCTGCAGGCCAGCTGCACTTCAAAACCAGGCTACCAGGAGATTGATTGTGCTGCAGCCCTGGATCCCTGGCAATTGAATGTTCACGGTAGCATTTTCTGAGAGATGGGTTGGTGAAGGTCCTAGGGGGAGAGGGATCAGGAGGGAAGGGTAGGATGGAGAGCACTGGGAGCTAGGGGAGAAAAATAGAACATAAAAAATGGACAATGAGTCCTGGGGAGACATGAGGTCACTGAGCTGTAGACGGGACCTGGGGATAGTGGGGGGAGAGAGGAGTAGGTTAGAGGATGGCTGAAAAGAGGACTGTGTGTAATGGACAAGGTAAAAGGGCACAAAAGGAAGGGACTAATGGACAGTTACCATGAGCAAATTACTAGTGTCAACCTGAGTGCCAGCATCAGAGAGCTTAAGCACAGCTGCCAGTGTGCTATCCACACAGGAAAGGATCCTGCCTTCCCATTACTGTCAGTGGGCAATGAGGAGGGGCTTCCAGAAAACATTAGTAATTATTGCCATAGTGGCGGAATCAGGGAAGCAAGTGTAATTTACATTGCAAGAGCTGGGAGATAGATGGCTCTTTAAACCAGATCTGTCATTCCCAGCTCTTCCCCTGTCTGTGGCACTTTGATGTTCCTCTTTGAAGAACTCTCTTCACTTGCTATTCCCTACTCCCTTGGTACTGCTCCATCTCTCCAGATGCCCTTTTTGTCTTTGCTGCTACATTCTGTTGCATCTGCCTCTTGGCAGGAAGGTTGTAGGACTGATGACAGCTGGCACCCTTAAAGTTGATTCTGGCAGGGTGCTGTCAGGGACTGCGTCAGGCACAGCAACATGGGTTCAATGTGAAATCTCACAAGGCATCACAGAGCAGTGTGAAACAATTCTGATGATAATTCTGCGCATAGGGGCATTGCTGCTGCTGGGCCCAAGGGGTTGCAGTCCCCACCCCATGTCTCCGGCCCCACCCCAGCAGTGGCAGGAGCTGGATCTGGGCTGCGGCTGACAGTAGCTGGGGCCAGATGGGGCCCAGGCCAGTGGCAGGAGCAGGATCTGAGCCAGGCTGCCGGCCGAAGGAGCCTGATCTGGCTCCTGGATTGGGCCACGGGGTGGGGCCAGGCACAGGCCCTAAATCTTTTTTCAGGGCAGCAATGCCCCTGGCTGAGCAGTTCAGTATCAGTGTGCAGTTATTAGTTAATACTCACTGCAGCCCTGGGAGATAGTTTAGTATTAACATCCCCACCCCACAGGGGAAGAAACTGAGTCACTAGCAGCCTAAGATCGTACATGAAGTCTGTGACAGAGCTGGGAGAAGATTGCAGGATTTTCTGATTTTCAGTCACCCTCTATCCTCCAAGCCTGCAGTACATTACTCCCTTCAGCATGTGTGGCCTCTCAAGTCAGTGAGCTGATGAACAGATTTATAATGGAGAATGACGGAAATGAAAACAGATAAACAAGGAAATGAAATTATAGTAATTGCTAAAATTTGCAAAGAGCTGGATACTCAGTGAAGTGAGGCAAGGCTATTCCAATTAACAGGAGATACCAAGTTAAAAGCCTATTCCAGTTAACAGAAGATACCAAGTAAAAAAAGTCTTGCAATGCCAATGGTCAGGTCACATGGAGGGTAGAGGCAACTGGTACAAAATAAGCAGGAATGAAGCAGGGTGAGGTGAGGCTGGTTGCACTAAGTCCACAGAGGGTTGAAAAACCAAGTGCATGTCTACACTTGTAAGTTAATTTGAATGTAAGTAGGTTGTGAATATGTAACAAGTTCTCTAGAATAGCGCCATGTGTACATAAGCACTAAGGGTAATTTTGAACTGGCTCCTGACGTGGCTTGGGAGACAATGAAATTACTTCAGGATAAGGATATTAATTATACAGGTGCTTTATACCCCTATTCCAATATAAGAACAGCCCCCCCCCCCTTTTTTTTTTTTGATTAGCTTAAATAACTTCCCACACAAGATAAACTAAACAAACAAACCCACACCATAACCCCTCTGGTTCTGGAAAATCCAGACCTTGGGTTATACTAAAAAAATAATTCCCCCATAGACAACATCTAAGATAGTGCAACAGCACTTTATAGCTGGAAGATCTACTTCATTCTGGGAACGCGCAACTCATAAAGGAATACTGTATTGCAGCCAGTCACACTGCTTTAGCGATAGATGTCTGATGCGCTCTAGTGCCATCTAGCCAGCTCCCAAGTTAACTTACGCTTGTCCCCACTGAATGAACAGATCTTAGCACAATAATAGTCTTCGGCATATAATTCCAATTTAGCCAAAACCATTGCTTCTATTCTAAAGCTTCCTAATGCTGTAAATACTCCATGAGTACAGTAATGCAGGCAGACAGTTCATAGGGATTCACAGCCTTGGGCCAAAGGTTCTTTTTGTGTTTTGATGCTAAGCCCTTTGTGTCAAAGACCATGTCTTCTTGTTTGTCAATACAGGGGCTGCTAGTATATGTCTGGCACTGTGGCCAATGTTTCCAAAAGTGGCCTCTGGCTTTATATGCTCAGTTTTAGGCACCTTGAACCTGGTGGCCAGGGGTACTGAGCACCTGACCTCCCATTGACTTTAAAAGGTCTGAGCATGCACAACAGGACCATGTAAACCAATAACGATGCTAGGCTTATGTGGCCCACATTAATATTGATATGGAACATTAGTTGCTTATGAGAAAATAACATAGTTTAGTCCAAAAAGAGAATCAGGAATACAGCTCCTTTGTGGTAGATTTACAGGTGCAATGTATCCATTGTTTTTCCCCATTGGTAATTTAGATAGTTTTAGTTGTATATTCTGAAGTGAGCTCCTTCATGATTCTCCCTTCTATTTTGTTTTTTACAATCCTAGGTTCACAAGCTTTGGAATTCTGGATGGTTCATGTTACAAAAAAGGTCAGTGTGTCATTTACTTTGACTGAAGCGTGTCCTGTCAAGTCTATTACACTGTATCTTCTTATCAGACTCAGGTTTTTACAACTCCTGGCAGTGGCGTCGCTGGCAGTGGGCTTATAGAGCTTAAGCCCCGAGTCCCAGCGCCAGTTCCCCAGGTCTGCCACCAGGCAGCCCACAGTGGTGGCTGTCTTCTCTGGACCTGTTCCTGGCTGGGGTCCAGGGCCAGGCTGACCATGGCAGTGGCTGTCTTCTGAGGCTGGGCTGCTTGGCTTCCCTGGCCCCAGCCTTGGCCCAGGGTCTGGGGCTGGGCTGCCCATGGCAGGAGCCTGATCTGGGCCCTGCCTGGGGCTCCGGGTGGGGTCAGGCCCAGGCCCCGAATTAGGAGTGGGAGGGGGCGGCACACAAGGCCTGGGTGTCAGGTCTTTTCCTGGGCTTGCATCACTCCTGGGCACAGTTTTAGTCACAAAGGCGGTGACCTGGTCTTTTGTTGAGTGTGGGCCACTCCCCTTCTGAGTTTTATTCCATCTCATGGTCTTGTGTGTCAGACACTGTGCGTCCTGTCACAGTGGAGGTTATGATTAAATGGGTAGTATTCTGTGAAAGGAACATTATCCATTAACAGCCAGTTAGTTGAAAGCAGTAAAAAAGTCTGTTGAAGGAATAGGGTGCCAGATTTTACCGTACAGAACTCCATGATGGGTGTTACTATTAGTGCAAGAGGCTAACCAGGCTCAGGGATCCCTTTAATCAAATAAATCCAGAAACTCAAACCATGTGCTGGGCAATCTCAAAACACTGCAGGCGCTGAAAACAGCTTCAAGGCAAAATGCTACAATCACTCTCTAGCATTAGTTTTTTCAATTGGCTGTGCCTGTCCTCCATCCAGCAGTGGAAATGTCAGCACAACAAAACATTTCATAAACCGGGTGAGGTGAACTGCAGTTGCTTAACACTCAGGTTATTAGCATCAGGGCCAATGGGCCCATTTGTTTCTGTTACACTTGAGCAATCTTGTTGCCTTCAGGAAGGGTATGTGGGCATAACTGATGGCAGAACCTGGCCTAGTGCTTTCACACAAGAGAGTGAGTGTTGCAGCATCTTTATGCAATATTTTGTCTTGCCCTGATGGATAAAGGGTCAAATTGTGTCATGTTAGGCCTCGGCCCCACACTGGGATTAGTGCAGGGGTGCACAAACCTGTGGCTCTGAAGCCTCATTCAGCTCTTTGGCTGCCCCCATGTGCCTCTGGGCTCCGGGCCCTTGCTGCTGCTGGGGACCCTGCAGGTGACCTGCTCCAAGCCTCCATCATCACTGGGGGACCCTGTGGAGGGCCTACTTCTGGCTCCAGACTCCTCCCTACCCACCAGAGGACCCTTCTTATCTTTTGGGTTGCTGACCTCTGGATTAGTGTGATGCCTCATTGTTGCAGAGGAAGTGTTTGTTCCGCACGAGTTATTCCCTAACATGCATGGCAAAGGCATCTCTGTGCTCATGGTCACTCAGGGAGTCTGTGGCACCCAGGTCTCTTGAGTCCCAGTCCAATTCCTTAACTTCAGGAATAAAGGTGACTAGACTCTGGCAAGCCAGGGCTTTTGCAAGCATGCTTGTGAAAAAGACAAACCTGCCTCCTCTGAATATTCATGAAAAATGAATTAAAAGGCTGGGAAACATCATCAAAGCAAATCCCTGGTTCTTGGTCAAATGAGTGCTTACAAATACTTTCTGTGCATTATTGCATTGCTCTACTCTGCAGTCCCCCTGAGAAATTAATTTAGCCTCTGCCATCACAGAGACTATTTGCCTAGCAATAAGTACAGCTTGCTATAAAGTTAGTTCTGGTTCAGTGGTAATTGCTTGTGTGGTAAGGCTGTCTTCTCCATGAGCTAGTCTCAGTTCATCTCATCTGACATATATCTCTAAGGCCATGTAACGAATTTGCAGAGAGTAGCAGTATATTGGTCAGTAGCTTCACACCCACTTTCTACTGCCACATTCATTTTCAGCATGAAAAATTATTTAAAGCTTAAACGGCAGTAGTATAATGGGTTGTCAGGCATACAAACCATACAAGCCACTCACTGATCTCAGTACACAGAGAGAATATCAGCAAAGCTTGCCTGGGACTTGGGAGATCACCTGTCATTTACAATGAGAACAGGGGGCCAGATCCTCAGCTGGTGTAGTCTGCTGATTTCTGTGGGGTTGTAATCAGTTTTTCACCGGAGAAGCTGGCCTCCCATTTTCTAACATGAAAGCCCAGTTAGTTCCAGGCAGCACAGACTCTCTAGTATGGGAGAAATGCAAAAGGTGGAGTAGAAGAAAACAACAGTACAAAACAGCTAACCAGCTTCTTTAGGCCAGGAATATCCAACCTACCTGCTGTTCCTTGAACAGGGAATCACCTCTCATTGGCAAGTGCTAAAACATATCAATGCAGTGGAACATGGGACAAGCATCACAAACCATCAATCAGATTTTCTTTATGTAAGGCAGGTCTAGAAGCTGTGCCTACCAGCTTCTAAGAGGGGAGCAACTAATCTGCATGGATTTTGTATTTGCATGAGCATAAAGAGCATATTAGCGTAGTCACGCTATGGGTGCAGGGCAATATGGGTAATGGTATTTGGGTTGATCTGATCACAAATCTGTCAATATCTGTAATTCTACTGAAGAGCAACATGAAATACTGTCTTTTGTAATATGCTACTCTCTTGTGTGTTCAAACTCTGTTTAGGTGGGTTAAAAGATAAAAGCTACCCTTAGTAAAAGAATATTAAAAGAGGGGTCACCCCCTCCTTCCAGCCTGGTAAAGTTAAGATGGGTGGGGGGGTTAGCATTAGCTCAGTCTACATCTATGCCTGAGGTTCTGCTTCACCCAACTGCACCACTGTCAAAGGACTGATCTGGCCAGGCTTCCTGTGAAGCCTTTCTTTTGATGAGAGAAGCTGTTTGCAGCTATGTAAGATTTAAAAGCTGGAATGACAGAGAGGCAAACTCTCTCTTGAGCGGAAATCGCTGACAGAGGAAAAACTCTCTCTAAAGTGGAGCAATGATGTAGTAAGTGACCAATGGGCAGAGCTGGCAGATGGCAAGAGTGGCCAGCGGACGGCTGGGCAGCGTGAGTGACCAGTGGGTGGAGCTGGCAGACAGTGGGTGGAGCCAGTGGATGGTGAGAGCAGCCAGCGGATGGATGGGTGGCATGAGTGACCAGTGGGAGGAGCCAGCAGACAGCAGGCGGAGCCAGCAGATGGTGACAGCGGAGCGTGAGTGACCGGCGGGCGGAGCCGGTGGGCAGCTGGCATGAAAGACATTCCCTACATGTCCTGGGTTTGTTGGGAACCTGTTCTGCACCGATTCTCCAGATCAGAGCTTGGTTTGCTATTGAGTTCACATGGTCTGTTATGCTGTGTGGGGTTTGTTGGGAACCTTGTTCTGTACTGGTTCCCCAGATCAGTGCTGATTTCTGCTATTGGGCTTTTACATTCTGTTTTACTACTATTACAAGTTCTGTACACCACACTCATACTCATGCTTGTGAGTAGGGAAGCCTTACCCCTTTGGGAGGCCCAGGGAATAGTGCATGACTTCCCAGAGGACTGGGTGGGGGCTTGTGCCAGTTGGTTCTGTAATATTACTTGGAAACCCCTGGATATAGAACCCGGCCCTGGTTTTGCCAGCTCACCCTGGCAGAAGGGTTACATTTAGTGCTTGTCAAGAGCTGGCTTTCCTTTGATGTCACAACCAATTCTGCCATTTCTCCACACTTGCACTCTGGGAGAAGAAGGGAGGGGACAATGGCTTTGGGGAATGAAGGAGGAAAAGGAAGGGAATGAATGTCATCAGGTGGGGAGAACTGGCAAGTGATCGAGCAAATTCCCTATTAATCAGTTCATTGTCTTCTGCTGGTGAGGACACAGACAAGCCTTGGCAATTGATAGGCCACAAGGAAGCCCCAGCAGAGGGATAAGGTGGGAGGAGAGAAAAGAGTGTGGGTGGATGAGAGACTGCACCTCTACTGTCACAATACCAGATGCTATCAACAATGAGCTTTTCATAAGGAATTGAAGCAGAGGGTTCTCTTTGTCTGTTGCCCTCAGTGGGCCCATGACATGGAGCATGGTGCCCTCAAGGTCCCCCCCCCCCCCGAACCCCTGCTGCTTCAAGTCCCATTCCTTGAAGATCACCTTTGGTCTACCAAAGATGGACTCTCTTCCTACAGACCTCAGAGGACAAGGTTTGCGTTGGAACAGGGAGCATTGGAGATCAGAGAACATTTAATCATTTCTGAGGACTTGCTAAAGTATGCAAGAGAGGAGAGCTCTCCATGAAGTAGTGAAAGCTAATTGACTCCATCTCTACAAACATTTTTGTTGCAAGGTCTCTCATTTCTATGGGGAAGTCTCCTCTCCAGACTTCAGTGTATGAGCAGAGTTATAGCCATGTACAGATAACTTATGTGTAGACACAGAGCAGTTCATGCTGGTGTAAGTAAGGTTAAACTGGGTGCAACTTCCTCAACCACAGGAGGACACAGTCTTCAGCAGCCCTTGGAGGAGCTATGTTAAGCTCCTTACCATTCAGTTAATGTTGAGCCTCAGAACTCAAACTCAGCAAATAGAATCCAGTAAAATCACTTATGCTTTTCTCCCCTCCCCTCCATTTTTGCTATGAAGAAAGGAAAGAAAAAACACAAGAACAAGTGGAATTCCAGTTTGACCAGTCCATTTTTTAGGCCTTACTAACTAGGGATCCCTGGTTGATTCACCTCACATGTGATAGTGGTGTATCTTTTGTTCTTCACTCAATATTTGTAATGTAAAGGAACCACATGGGTGTCAAGGAGTACAAATGACCATATTTACTCATTTTAAGCCAAGGCTTAGCTCTGTATATCCTGGCTTCTAGTGGATTCCAGAACACAGGGTACACCAATAAAGGTCTCACAAACTGTTTAAAGGGATATGATCCAATTCCTCAACATTACAGTTAGCCAATTTGAGACAAAATTGTCTCTCAGGCCCTGAGCTGATCTGTCCATTTTGATGCCCATATGACTTTTTTTTATGGATTTCAAATGGGGTGGAGGGGGGAGATAAAGTTTAGGCTTGTAACAGATACTCAGCTACAAACATAACTATGGAATGAGTACCCCTGTGAGGTAACTATGCCAGTTGTACTGAAGAAACCTGACTCTCTAACTCTATTAGGAGGAGCTGGTTTTATGAATCAGTTTTCTTTCTTCATACATCTGCAGTCTGTACTACAAGCTCATTTATTGATGTAGTGTCTTTAGCAATAAATGATGCATGAACTATCTGAAGAGTTACTGGAAAGTGTCCCTAGGTAAGCTCTAGGGAAGAATTGTTGTCTCACTAATGGAGGAAAAGTCTAATTACTTCCTAAATCAATTAACCTGAAAGGCCAAAATACACACACGCACAAATAGCTAAGCACCCACACACAGATACTGCAGCACGCGCAGTAATGCATCAAGCCATGAAACATATAGTCACATTTATTGCCTCCTCACATGCTCCCAGCTTAATTGCTAGACCACTGACTTATACCCCCTACTAGGCACGTATCTACTGCCTCCTCACTTGTGCCCCTCTTGCATACCCCAAATATAAACACTGACTCCCCATACATGCCCACTGTGAAGTGTACACACACAATCACACACAACCATGTACATTTAATCCGCTGCTGTCACTGGGCGTTAGGACAAACTGCTGAGAAATGTGGAAGACCCTTCCCAAACTGGTGATTATTCTACCGTTAGACATACAAGCCAGTAACAAAAGTAAATACCTGTCTCATTGCACTGGTTAACAAAAAGCCAGAAATGCAGTCTCCTTAGGCATTGCAGCTCTCATTTCACCATGCAGATACTGGACTTTATGATGAGTGGCTCTTGAAAACCAGCTTAATCAAACAAAAAGTTCTTCTCCTTGGAGACCAGCCACACAAGCAGAGCAACATACAACTCAGATCTTACCCAATAATCATTCTCTTGCCGGTCCTTTAGTATCAAATATCTAAAGGTTTATTTATAAAAGAAGAAGGAGCGAGTTAAACTGGTTAAAGCAATCTTACACATACAATCACTGTAAAGTTCTTGGCTCTGGTTTGTAGCAGTGATGTTACAGACTGCTGGCTTGCAAGTCTCTGGTAACTTCTGAAAGCTTGGAAGGTTCTCAGTTCATAATCATAGAAGGTAAGGGTTGGAAGGGAATTTAGGCAGTCATTCAATCCAATCCCCTGCTCAAAGCAGGATTAATCCCAACTAAATCATCTCAGCCAGGGCTTTGTCAAGCCGGGTCTTAAAAACCTCTAAAGATGCAGATATCATCACCTCCCTAGGTAATCCATTCCACTGCTTCACCATCCTCCTAGTGATTTTTTTTTTCCTAATAGCCAACCTGGACCTCCCCCACTGCTACTTGAGATTATTGATCCTAGTTCTGTCATCTGCCACCACTAAAATCAACCTAGTTCCATCCTCTTTGGAACTCCCTCTTCAGGTAGATGAAGGCTGCTATCAGATTGCTCCTCCCCCTCCACTCTTCTCAGCTGCAGACTAAATCAGCCCAGTTCACTACTCCATATCTCATAAGTCATGTGCTTCAGTCTCCTAATCATTTTCCTTGCCTTCCACAAGACACTCCAATTTGTCCACATTCTTTCTGTAATGGTGGGGGACCAAAACTGGACACAGTAGTCCAGATGTGGCCTCACCAGTGCCGAATAGAGGGGAATAATCACTTCCTCAGTTGTCTGTCAGTGCTCCTACTAATGCAGCCCAGTAGGCACACTGTTTACTTAGCTTCAGCTTCTTGTCCACTATAATTCCCAGGTCTTTTTTTGCAGAGCTGCTGCTTAGCCAGTTGGTCCCCAGTCTGCAGCATTGTAGGGGCTAGTCAATATGCTCCATTTAGTGTGAGTCCGGAGACCACAGCAGGACAGAGGCAAAAAGGCAATGCTTTCAGAGCCTTTTATTTCCATATGGTGGGAATATTATCCATCTTAAGTCCATGGAAAATTACAGGCACACAAGTTAGAACCCAGGGTCACATGAGCAAGTCACATGCCCTTGCATGTTTTGATTATTCATAGGAGCAGCTGTTACCCATATTTTGGCTAAAACATCCATAGAAAGGCTCACTAGGTGAAGACAGGCTTCTTCTATAGCAGGGGTGTCAAACTCATGTGTCTGTGCAGTCTCCCCAGCCTTGTCCTATGCCACATTCAGAGACGCATGGGCTCCCCTTTTCCCTCTCCAACCCCACAGGATCTCTGACACTGTCCCTTTTTCTCTGTCCTGTGAGGTCCCTTTTCTTACTTTGGCTCCCAGACCCTCTCCTGCTGGGCTCCTGCCTCCCCCCAACCCAATCAGGCATTCAGCATGCAGGCTTTTGGTTGGGCTCAGCCCCAGCTGATCTTTGGCTCATTCCCACATAGGCCCTACTACTTTTTCCTTTCTTATTTGTGATTTGTGCTTATCTGCTGTCAAGCAAATCAGCATGCAGCCTGACAGTGAACAGTTGAAGTAGGGGGTAGTGCTGGGCCTCTCTGGGAGCCCAGCTCAGCCTGCTGTTACTGAGGTGCTGGTTGGTTGGCAGACCACACCAGAGTTGAGCTGGGATTGGCTGGAGTGCTTCATTCATTCCCCTATGCTGTTACTCAGATCATGTAAGTGAGCCAGAAGCAAGCCTACCCCTGCTTTGCCTGGGGCAGCCTGTCTTTGCTGTTCACTGCTGCTGCAATGAACTCCTAGGCACAGTCCAGGCAGCAGCTCTGTGGGCCAGATTAGCGCACTTGGTGGGCTGGATGCGGCCCAAGAGTTGTAAGTTTGGCACTCCTGTTCTATGGTCTATTATGTTGCTAAGCATCCTTTAATGGACCATCAACCTGAAAAGTTCATTCACAACATGGTGGCTAGACTGACTACAATCTAGATGTTACTCCAGCCACAAACACATTCAAACTACAGGTATATAGTTAATAATCATAACTGCAGGTACAAAAATATGTGCCTACAAACAGGATAATCGTGTTTGACAGATTGTCACTTTTCCCTTGATGCCTTACATTACATAATACATATAAGATTTATTGCAATTGCATAACAGTGGTAGGAGCCATGATATTCATGGTCAGATTTAATCATCAAACATCACACCCTATCCATTTACGTTATGTTTCCCCTCTGGGCCTGAGTCAATTACAGGTCACTGTGAATGAACCTGCCTTTTTAGTTCAAGCCACAGAGGCTCATTTTTAACTCTTGATTCACTCCTTCATGTCAGTGAAGATGGTGATGATCATATACACGCATATACGGCCTCTCCTTTCCTGCTTAGTGCACTGCACATTTGCTGACGGGCAAAACTATCCTTAAAAGAAAATAGGCAATAAACTGAAGTTATTAGGGCTGGTCCTAATAATTCCATTTGTCCTGGGGGCTAAAAGATAGTATCTGAACTGCAGTGAAATAAACATGAAGGTGGGATGTCTAGTTGGCCATTAGCAAATATGTACAGTCCTGAATTACAGGCTGTTGGAAAGATCGAAGGCCAGTGTGTCTCCATTCTACTTGAAAATGTCTGAGGGAAGGAAGCAGTGACCTTCTCTGTGAAGCTTTTCTTGAGAGCACAGCAAGAATTAGCCATATAGAAAGGCTAGGTATGTGAGTGAGTAGACAACACATTCTACGATTTTGCAGCTGAAGGGGAGAAGAGAGATGGAATGGTGGTCAGAGAGGCAAGTGAAGTCAAAAAAAAATTTCTCAGGCTATGAGACATTAGCAAATTGTAAGCAAAGGGAAAGAAGCCAGGTTTTTCGTGCCTGGGGGGAGGGCTCATCAAAAGGTAAGGGAGAGGGCAGGAGTGAAAGAAGGAGAACCCTTCTTTGGGGCAGCAGGAGTCGGCTCCCAACCCCGCAGCCTTCTGCAACCACCAGGGAGCTGAATCTGGCTCCCTGTAGCTTGCGAGTGGTGGCTTGGGCCAGATCAGGCCCCTGGAGCCATTTGGGATTTGGGTGCCCAATCAGGTCCATGGGTAGGGAAGAGGGTAGGATGCACCCATGCAGACATTCCCTGAAGTCAACTTAACAAGGTTGACTTAAAATCAACCTTGTTAAGTCAACTTCCCAGGGCCCCATCCAGTGAAGACATAGCCGCAGAGACCTTTACCTTTGAGTAAACAGAAGTAGGATATGGACTGGGCTAAGAGTTGCTAGTCAGTAGACAAGAGATCACAAAAAGAACAAGTGGTCGGAGAGAGAAGAAGTGAGAGTAAGCGGTATTGGGCAGTGTGATGAGGCTGACTCACCCTGCACTGCAGTAACTCAGCCAACCCTGTGGGCGGCAGAAGCTCCGCCCCTTAAACCCTGCTGGGCATGCTCAGGCTGCTGCCCCAGTGTGAGAGATCAAAGCCAGCAGGCAGTCTGAGAGTAAACCTATTTGGAGGTTGGGATGTGGGTGGGCGCAAGCCTGCTCACTGCTAAAACCCGTCCCTCAGCCTAAGGGGAGGTGGCACTGGAACTAGGTCCAAATGAATACCTGGGACAACTAATGCAAAAAAAGGGATGGGTGTGAGGTCAAAGGTTCAAAATTAGGGATTCTGAGGGGGACACTGAGCAGAGAACCTCAGACAGCGCCCACTGTTCCCGGAAGGTGTTGAGGGATCGAGCGGACGCTGCCCAGAGGAACTCTGCCCGGACTCGTGAACGAACAAGGTATTGGAAATATGTCCCACAGTCACAGAGACCCCCCCTCAGCCAACCTCCTCTCCCTCATCTTATAGACGGTGGTTTTAGTGAGGGCTAGGGGGAGGTTGACAAGAAGGTCCCATGACTTTGTGGGGCCATGAATCGGGAGTGCCTATATAAACAGGTGAGGGGAAAAGTGCAAGCAGAATCTCAGCAAGAGGTTCTGGAGAAGCCGGAAAAGGGGCTGCAACTTGTTGCACTCCAGCTATGCGTGCGCCAGGGTCTCCTTTGCACCACAAAAAGAAGAGGTGTCAGGGTATTGGGTAAACTGCACCAAGTACATGCTCGTGCTAACGGCTCCATGAAGGAGCCACCAACCGATGTCCCCGGCAGGCCGTGGGGTTAAGGTGGAATAGAGGCTGGCCCACTGGGGGTCCTCGCCCTCCATGGGTGGCATCAGGTCCTGCCATTTGGTGTCTGGGCAGGACGTGAGGGCAAGGAAATGGATGGTGTGGAGCACGAGTGTGTACAGATAGTCCTGAGGCATGGTTTGGAAGGGGACCAGCTGCAAGTCTAGCAGCTGGCTTGGTGCATGTGGCGGGGTCGGCCGGGGGGGGGGGGGGGGGCTCACAGGGCCGGGGCCTGAGCAGAAGCTCTGGAGGGCCAGGACTGAGAGGGGGCAGGGAGTACCCTCTCGCAGAACCCGCTGGAGGTACATCCGAACAGCGGCGGACAAGGCTGCCTTCACCTCCTGGAGTAAGCGACGGGGGGTGTGAAAGGTGGAGAGCCCCAAGCGTTGAGCCAGTACAAGGGGATCCACCCAGTCCCCCTGGGCATAGTCCAGGAGGTCTCCAATCCTAGTGACGACTACTAGGGCCAACCTCCGCTGCACGGAGAGGACCTCCGCCACCTGCACACGAAGATGGGAGTTGTGTAGCAGGGGCTCCACGAGGAGGTCTACCCCTTCAGTGGGCACAGTGGTCCTGGGGGCCAAAACAAGTCTCCAGGTCTGGAGGAAGTTCTGGTAGAAGGTTGGCAACTCAGAGAGGACTCGCAGAAGCCCCCTTGGATGGAGATAAAAAAGCTGCTGGTCATATCGGAGCCCTCGGAGGCGGCGGAGGAAGTCGAGTGCCAGATGGCTCCACGCCAGACTACCCGCACCATAAAGGAGTCTCTGCAAGGCCTGGAGGTGGAAGTCATGGACCTGGCTGCAGACACAGCACAGGCCCTGCTCTCCCTCCTCCAGGGGAAGGCTAAGAATCCCTGCAGAGACCCAGTACAGTCCTGGCCAAAAGAACTCCAGAATTGCGCTCTGGAGGTTGTCCAGGAACACCGGGGCAGGACCCAGGTGTTGAGCTGGTGCCAGAGTATGGACAGGATGAGCTGACTGATGACCAGTGCTCTTCCCCAAAGGGAGAGGCACCACAGCAGTCCCGTCCATTTCCGGAGCCACCCAACAACCCTGCCCTCAAAATTGTGCCAGTTCTCATCCAGCAAGGGATGGGTGGCAGAAAGGTAAACGCCCAGATAGAGCAGTGGACCCACCCTCCACCGGATGGCCTGAAGCACAGGTGGGAGGGAGTTCACCAGCCACCCAGCCCCTACTGTCAGGCTAGTGCTCTTGACCCAGTTGACCCAGGCAGAGGAGGCTGCCGAGTAGATGGCCAGGCAAGCCTCGAACCGCGCCAGGTCGCCTGGGTCCTGGACCATGAGAAGCATGTCGTTGGCATATGCTGACAGGACCAGTCTCAGCCCCGGATCATGGAGCACCAACCCCACCAACCTCCAGCAGAGGAAACAGAGGAAGGGCTCAATGTCCAGGGTGTACAGCTGACCCGACAGCAGCCAGCCTTGACATACTCCTCGCCTGAAGCTGACCGGTTTGGTCAGGGTCCAGTTGATCTTGACCAGGCACTCCACAGAAGCATACAGTACCTGGAGAAAGCCCACGAAGCAGGGTCCAAAGCCAAATGGCCACAGGGTACCCAGGAGATACCCATGGTCCATCCTCTCGAATGTTTTCTCCTGGTCCAGGGCCAGCAGGGCAAATGACAGACCATCTCTACACCCAAGCTCCAGGAGATCCCAGACCAGATACAAACTACTAAAGATAGACCGTCCTGGGATGGTGTAGGTCTGGTCGGGATGAATCACGTCCTGCAACACAGACACAAGCCGCAGTGAGATGGCTTTGGCTACTATTTTGTAGTCTGTGCTGAGGAGCAAGTCGGGACGCCAGTTCCGAAGATCGCGGAGGTCCCCCTTCTTGGGCAGCAGGGCTAGCACTGCCTGCCAGAAAGAACGGGAGAAGTCCCCGCTTCCCTCGGACTTGGGGGACCAGACAATAACAAGGTCTGGGCCAAGAACATCCCAGAATGCACGGTAGAACTCCAAGGTCAGCCCATCGATGCCCGGAGATTTGTTGGTGGGCATACGACGGAGGGCTTCCATGAACTCGGCCAGAGTGAGACAAAGAAGAGAGGCCCTTGGTGACGGAAGGTCAGGTTAGGGACTGCTTAAAGAAGCTGGATGTGCACAAGTCCATGGGGCTGGACAAACTGCATCCAAAGGTGCTAAGGGAATTGGCCGATGAGATAGCAGCACCGCTGGCCAGTATCTTTCAAAACTCATGGAGAACGGGGGAGGTGCCAGAGGATTGGAAAAAAGCAAATTTAGTGCTTATTTTCAAGAAAGGAAAAAAGGAGGATCTGGGGAATTACATTAGTCAGCCTCACCTCAATCCCTGGAAAAATTATGGAGCAGGTTCTCAAAGAATCCATCCTCAAACACTTAGAGGAAAATAAAGTGATCAGGAACAGTCAGCATGGATTTACCAAGGGTAAATCATGCCTGACCAATCTCATTTCCTTCTATGAGCAGATGACTGGTTTTCTGGATGCAGGAAGAACCGTTGATGTGATATACCTTGATTTTAAGCAAGGCTTTTGATACAGTTTCCCACAGCATTCTCACTGGCAAATTAAGGAAGAAGGGGTTGGATAGGTGGACTATAGGGTGGATAGAACACTGGCTAGATCAATGGTTTCAGCATGTAGGAATCAATGGTTCTATGTCTAGCTGGCAACCAGTAATAAGTGGTGTGCCCCAGGGGCTGGTCCTGGAGCCGGTTCTGTTCAACATTTTCATCAATGATCTGGATGATAGAATAGACTGCACTCTCAGTAAGTTCGTGGATGACACCAAGCTGGGGGGACCAGTAGACACGTTGGAGGGCAAGGACAGGATTCAGGGAGACCTAGATAAATTGGAACAGTGGGCCAATAGAAATCTTATGAGGTTCAATATGGACAAGTGTAAAATCCTGCACTTGGGATGGAAAAACCCCACGCACTGCTACAGGCTGGGGAACATTCAGTTAAGTAGCAGCACTGGAGAAAAGGACCTGGGGGTCATGGTGGATGGGAAGTTAGATATGAGTCAGCAGTGTGCTCTTGCTGTCAAAAAGGCCAATGGCATACTGGGCTGCATCAAAAGACGTATTACCAGCAGATCAAGGGATGTGATCATTCCCCTCTATTCTGCATTGGTAAGGCCACATCTAGAACACTGTGTTCAGTTTTGGGCTCCCCACTACAAAAAGGACAGGGACATGCTAGAGAGAGTTCAGAGGAGGGCAACCAAAATGATCAAAGAGCTGGAGCACAAGCCCTATGAGGAAAGACTGAAAGCATTAGGCTTATTTAGTCTGCAGAAGAGAAGACTGAGGGGGGATTTGATAGCAACCTTCAACTACTTGAAGGGATGCTCCAAGGAAGATGGAGCTCGACTGTTCTTGGTAGTAACGGAGGACAGAACGAGGAGCAATGGTCTCAAGTTGCGGTTAGGGAGGTTGAGGCTGGATATTAGAAAAAACTTTTTTACTAGGCAAGTGGTGAAGCATTGGAATGAGCTGCTGAGGGAGGTGGTGGAATCTCCATCTTTGGAGGTGTTTAAGGCCTGGCTGGACAAAACCATGACTGGGATGGTTTAGTGGGAGTGGTCCTGCCTTTGGCAGGGGGTTGGACTAGATGACCTATGAGGTCCCTTCCAAGCCTATGATTCTATGATTCTGTGAAGCTCCAGCTGATCCCAGTCACCTGTGCTGAGCGCAGGGAGTTTGTTTCAGAGTACCCTGCAGGTGTCAGCATCAATCGAATCCAGGGAGAAAAGACTGGGGTAGAAGGCCCTGGCCCTTCCATGCGTCTCCTCCAGATCCATGAGGGGGATGCCGTCCTCTGCCAAGAGGCAGGTGATGTGCTTTTTGGCCCCCTCTGTTTCTCCAGGGCATAGAAGAAGCAGGAGCCATGATCCATCTCCTGAACGAGCTGGATGCGGGATCAAACAAAGGCTCCCTGGGCCCAAAGGTCCTCAAGGGCCCGAAGCTCCTCCCACTTCTCTTGGTGCACCTCGGAGAGGGATGGATCCTCAGGGCTGGCAGCCAGACGCCTCTCTAGCTCTAAGACCTGCCATTCCAGCTGCTCCATCTCCACATTTCTCTGCTGGCTGGCCCCTGGAGTGTAGTCATGGCAGAAGAGCCGGGCACGCACTTTCCCCATGTCCCACCAACACTGCGCTGAGGGAAAGGTGGCCGTCTGCCTCCTCCAGGCCAGCCAAAACTCCCGTAAGGATGCCACAAATCCCACATCCTCCAGCAGGCTATTTTTGAAATGCCAATAGGCCAACCTCAGCCTCTCCGCCGAGAGAGGCCGTTACAGTCACCAAATGGTGATCCGAGAAAGGGGCCAGCCAAATGCTGGAGGAGTGGGCCCATGCAAGATGACGTCATAAGAGATAAATACAGTCCAACTGGGAGTGGCGCGACCGATGGTCCCCCACCCGGACATAGGTGAAGGTCACCTCGTCGTCCGGGTGGTGGTCACGCCAGACGTCCACCAGGGAGTGATGGTCAATCACCTCCCGGAGGACGTCCGTGATGGCCTGGCTCTTCTCGGTCCCCGTGTGGTCCCATTCCTTGAGGGTGGTGTTGAAATCCCCACCCAGGACCAGGCACTCCTGAGGAGCCAAGGTGCCAAGGAAGGCGGGCACCTGCAGATAGAAATGCACCCGCTCCGGGCCCAATGTTGGGGCATAGATGTTAACCAGATTCAACACCAGCCCCTCCATATGGACCTGGAGATGCAGCAGGCGGCCCGGCACGACCTTGGCAACCCCCAGCACCTCGGGATGTAGGTCGAGGGAGAACAGGGTGGCCACTTCGCCGGAGCAGGTGGACAAATGGCTAAAGAACACTCCATTCCCCCAATCCAGCCTCCAGCTGGCCTCAGCGGCTGGATCCGTATGGGTCTCTTGCAGGAAAACCACAGAGTAACCCCTCTCCTGAAGGAAGGAGATCACCTGGGTCCTGCGGAGACCCATCCTACAGCCCCTGGTGTTTAAAGTTGCAAAGATTGTCGGGGCCATGAGGAGGGCTGGGGAAGATCTGCAGGAGCAACAGGGGTACCTGCAGCCACCATCGGGCCACGCTGGAGTCCGTGTCCCATTTCGAAGGCCATGAGTGAGTCACAGAACTTGCAGGCCCTCTGGTAGGCCATAGCTTCCTGGTCCCTTTGCCCTCCTTCCGGATGGCCCTCACGGCCTGGAGGACAAGGTGGACGTCCCCCCAGTACTGCAGGGTGAGCTGCACCCAATTCCTGGATCCAAAGGTGTCCTCCAGGAATGCACGCAGGTCATCCCGCAGAGCCAGGGGGTCCAGGACAGAGAGCTCCCGGCTGTCCCTCGGTCGGGTCCCCGTAATGGCCCTATGGGTGTCTGGGATGGACAGACAGGGCACAGAGCCCCATTGCGGTGACAATGCGGTGGGCGCTGCATCAGCCAACCCAACCCCTGGAATGAGGGAGGGTGGTGGTGGAGGGAGAACAGCAGCCCTGGAGGTCAAGGGGGCCACAAATGCCACCCTCTGGGAATCGGTAAGTGACATGGGTGAAGATGCGACCCCAGGGGCAGCAGTAACACGGGACGGGGCTAAGTGAGTACTTGAGGGGACATCCTGTGAGGGGATGGGGTTGGGAGTAATGAAGGTGACGGTATGGCTAGGAGCGGGGGCCCCAGTGGTCAAACCACCAGTGTACGGCTTCCTTTGACCAGGCATGGGGTTAATAATGGAGTGATCAGGGGTCGGGTCCCTGTCGATGCCAGGCATGGGGATAGAGGGCTGGGTGTCCATTGCCACAGCATCAGGCAGGGTGGAAGGTTGGGGCTGTTCTCCCAGGGTTGGCCCCCTAAGGTCCAGCTGCTCAGGATCGGCCGTCGCCTCTAGAAGCTCAGCGGCCGAAGCTAGGATTCCGATTGCAGCCAGGCAGGTGGAACATTCCGAGGGCGTCCCTGGGATGGGGACAGGGACTGGACTTGAGGATGGAGAGGGACGGGGTGGCAAGGACAATTCACTGCCCAGATTGAGACCCAGTGGCAGAGGGTCGTCCTCCCCCGCCGTAACCAGGGTCAGACCCAGGGCTTCAATGTCTGCATAGATGGGGCCTAAGTCCCCTCCTGCCTTGGTTGAAGGTGGTGAGGCGAGTTCATGGGGAGCATGGGCACCCCATCAGCAGCCTCCCCAGGGGCTGAATCTAAAAAGGCCTCCAGAAGGGGCACAGTGCTGCCCCCCTGTGTCACTATTTTGACCTCCTCAGCCAGGACCTCCCGCTGGTCTTTGTCGGGGGTGCGGCAGCAGGCACATCAATTTCTAGACTTTCAGCTTCCTCAGCCCCCTGTCATTCTTTCCAGGGGGCCTCCTCCCCATCCAATGTGGTGGGGAGGGCCAGTGCCTTCCTTTGCTTGACGCACTTCCCCATGACGACCACCCAGCCCTCCAAGGTGGCAGAGGAGGGCTGACCAGTGGGGGCAAAATCAGGTGGCAAGGGCACAGGCGTCTGGGTGGATAGGAATGAGGGCGAAACAACAGCGGGATGGGAACCCTCCCCCTGGGGTGAACCCTCTCCCTGGCTGGCTCCAACCACCTTTTCCCCTCTTTCCTTCAAGGGCCCAGTTGTTTTGGGGGTTGTAGGAGGAGGTGGAGGTGCCACTCTGGTGGCTGGAGGGCTGGGGTCACCGGTGATGTGATGGCCAGCGCCCTTTTCTGCCTCGGGGAGCCCGTTTGCCTCCTCTTAATGGTGGGCCAGGGGGCAGTCCCTCCAGACGTGCCCTGTGGCCCTACAGAGGAAGTACCGAGCCTCCTCCTAAGAATAATGAATATGATATTGTGCCCCTTGATGGGGCACCAAAAAGGACTCCTCAAGCGCTGCTCCATCACGGGCCCTCACCGGCATCAGCCGCAGTTGCACCTGCCGGCGAAAGGACAACACATGACGGAGGGTGGGGTCCTTGCAGCCCAAGGGAGAGGGCTGATAACTGATATTGGCTTCCCCAGGGTGGAGAGGAGGGGAAGCAGGGCAGCATTGCGAAGGAAGGGAGGAACAGAGGTTAATACCACCCGTACGCCCAGGTCCTCCAGAGGCTCCATGGGCATGTAGACGCCTCCCATTGCCAGGCCCTTTTTGACTGCCTCCTGTGTGGTGGCCTCTGATGACAATAAGAAGACGATCCTCCCGTACATCTTGGAGGCCGCCACGATGGCCAAGGGCCCCACCACCCTCACCAACGCCCACACATAGGTTTCTAAGTGTGGCGAGGCGGCCACCAGGAGGCAATGGACCCCATGCCTCCTGGTCAAAGTGGGAAAGGGGCCCCAGCCTCCAGAGGAGGTGACATGGGCAGATGGTACAGTGGTGGGTGGAGGGGTGGCAACTACCTGGGCATAGGCTCTGGGGGCAGGGGTTCCCCCAGAGCTGGTGGAGGGAATGGCAGGGGAAGAAGGGAGCGCAGCTGATGATGTGGCCGTGGCGACAGCCTGGCCCTTGCTTACCTTTTTCTGCTGGCTTTTATGGCCGGCCGAGGAGGCTGCAGCAGCAGCAGAGGTGGAGGCCCCTCCTGTGCCTGCCGCTGCTTGTGGTGCCCCGATGGGGGCATCCTTGATGGTAGAGGCAGCGGCCGTGGTCAGAGGGGGAGCCGCAGAGGTAGATGGGGGAGCAGGCTGAGGGGGAGGGTCAAGGGCGGTTGGGGAGGTCTCCATATCCCTACAATAGGGATGGTCGGAAAAGGAGACTTATTGGGAGAGGAGGGGAAAATACTGGGGAATGGGCAGGGACAAGCAGTGAAGGGGAGAGGATTAGGAAAGCCACTCCTCCCCACTTGGCTGCTGGCTGGGGAGGAGGGCAGTAGCAGGGCTAGGTAAAGGAAGGGAGCAATGAGGCAGGGTAGGGGCCTATGCAAGGGAAATAGGGGCAGGCAAGCCACTCCTTCCTACTAGGCTGCAGGCAGGGAAGGAGGGCGTCCAGGGAAAAATGGGGCAAGAGGCTTGCGAGACAGGGAAGTGCTGGCTCCTCCAGCTGCACTGGGTGGATTGGGGGTCACATGAACATCAGGGGGTGCAGTGTGCAAGGGGAAACCAAAATTTGGGGGACACACGCTAGTCTGCTAGGGCTGGCTAGAGGTGGGCACTGCAGGGGAGGTGGGCTAGTGAAATTGCAGGTGGGGCAGGGCGGAGCAGTGCAGGGAGGGAACTGAGGCTTTTGGGTGGGGCAGGGAAGGGAAACAAACAAACTTTCAGGGATAGGGTGGGGCAGGGAACCCGAACAAAGCTCAGGGGTCAGAGGACCTAGGTGGGGTGTGAGGAAGGGCACTGAACTGGCTGGAGGGCAGAGCAGAAGCCCTCCAGCCAAGGGAGGTTGGGGTAGGGGAGTCTGGTAATAGGGGAGGGGAGCTGTTGCTGGAAGGCCTGAGGTCCCTGCCGCACAAACAGTCCTGGGATGTTCCAGAAGGTTTAGGAGCCTACTGCCTTCTTGATGGGAGGGGAGGCCAGGCAGGCAGCAGCTGGGGGTGGCAGTGGTGGTCAAAGTGCTCAGTTCATTTACGCTCACCCCCAGCTGGAAACAACACAGTCCAAGTCCAGATGGTTGGTGCCGCTCCTCACTGGTGGTATCTTGTAGAGGCAGCAGGCTTCAGATGGCAGTGGCAATGGTAGCAGCAGGGACTAGCTGGCTGGAGAGGTCTTCTTCTCCCTGGATGATAGTGGTGATGGTGGAGGGGTCTTCTGGCTCACCCCACTCCCCACAGGGCAGGGGAGTGGGAGGGAAGAGACAAGCCAGCAGCAGGAGTAGGAGCAGAAGCAGGGCCTCCCAGGAACAGCCAGCAGGAGCAGGGACTGGAGCAGCCGCAGGAGCAGCACCCACAGCTCAGCCAGCAGCATGACCAGGAACAGCAGGTCCAGCAGCAGGGGCGCACATCCTTCTTCTCCCCTCTTCTCCAACAGACAGACTGAGAGGAGATCTATTTGGCATTTGGGGAGGTGGGTGGGCACTAGCCCACCCACTGCTAAACCCCCTCTCCCAGCCTAAGGGGGGCAGCAGTGGGCCAGGAGCAGGAGGAGGAGGAGGGTGCTGGTGCTGCTGCTGTGCAGAGCAAAGGAGCAGAGGTGTTTGAAGCAAAGGAGCAGAAGAGTTTGTCAAAAGTAACTGGCCTTGAGAAGAGAAAGAAAGGTGTATCTGAGACTCTGGTTGATTGAGAAAAGACACCTGGCCTAAGGGGAGACCAGGCACAAGGAACTGTAAGGACAGAGGGGGAAGACAGCCCAGGGGAAAGAAGTGTAGGCTGGACATTGTCAGCAGCACATAGCTGCACTTCACAGGGCCCCTGGGCTGGGACCTGGACCAGAGGGTGGGCCCAGGCCCCAAGCCCCCTCTTCCCTCCCTGGAGTTTCACCAGTGCAAGTGCCCCATAGGAGTGGGACTCAGGTGTTTGGTGGTCTGCCCTTACCCACTTCCACTAAAGAAAAGCGTGAGACCCACTGCCAGAAAACCAGCAGTTTGCCAGACCCAGTATGAGAGAGCAGCTCAGTTCAGTCTGGGTTGGTCAGCGGAGAGGGAGGATGTCTGCTGGAAGCTCCTGCCTGGGAGCTGCACCAGCTCTGAACCATTGGAGACTTGGTGGCTGGAGTGGACCCTACAGAGCAGTTACCTTGCAAGGAGAGCCTCGTGGCTGACAACCAGGACCTGTGGGAAAGCCAACTTTTGCTGCCTCAGGAAGGAGAGAACCACAGTTTGGTGCCCAACAAGGCCTTTGCCCCATGCCAGGTAGGAAGTAGACCGGGGACCCAAAGGGTGGTGCTGGGGTGTACTGAAAACCTGATCAGCGTATTTTGGTCTGGATCCCTGCTGACTTGGTGCTGTACCCCTGGCACCCATAGGGCCCTGGGCTAGGGTTCAGTGGAGCAGGAGGGCCTGACCCACCCTGCCTGGGCACAGTACCCCATCATAGACATATGGCATAGACTCCGGCTACTAGGCCACGCTGCCTTAACCCCAGGGCTGCTCATTGACTCCGACTACTAGGCTGTGCGGCCTTGACCCAAGGGCTGCTAATAGACTTATTGCTTAGACTCTGGCCACTAGGCTGTGCTGCCCTGACCCCAGGACTGCTCATTGACTTAGTGTATGCCCTTAGTTTGCCCTGACTACAGGGCTGATATTAACCAGGACAACTGTGTATTTAGAAGCTTGCAGAGGCACCCTCCCTGCTAATGCTCTTCCTGCTTTCCCATGAGGGGGCGCTAGGGAGGGCTTACCCTATGACAGGCAGCCACAGACATCCTCATGGAAGGAATGAGAAGCAAAGGGCCATGCCATAACAGATACTAAGTCAGGAGGAGGGCACTAGGGCTATGTCCACACTCAGGGCCTTGTTTCGAAATAAGTTATTTCAAAACAAGTCGTTTCGAAATAAAGCCCTTATTTTGAAACGACTTAATTCGAAATAACTAAAATCCAATTTGAAACAAGGGAAAAGCCCCAACTGAAATAGCATGTCCAAACAGAGGACTTGCTATTTCGATTGAGGAGAGGGGCATGATGGGTGGTGTGGCAACGTGGCCCCCAGTGGGGCCGTATTGCCAACCAATCCTCTACCACTGGCTCTCCAGAGCCAGTGGCAGGGGAAAAACGCACCGGAGGGGGGGGGGCGACAGAGGGAAAGCCCCTCTTCCCCCAGCTTCCCCCGCTGCCCCTCTGCCCCACCACCCTAAGCAGGGGCATGGGTCGCCTAGCCTCCTGCTACCCCCTTTCCCCACCCCAGCCAATGTTTGTTTCGAAATAACATGTCCAAACGGCGTTATTTTGAAACAACTGGTTTCGAAATAACCGTCGTTTCGAAACCAAAGTGGTTTAAGCAGTTTCGAAATGACGGCTCTTGTTTCGAAACGAGGGGCTCCCTCGTTTCGAAACAAGAAAACGTCGTGTGGACATACAGTTTTTTATTTCGAAACAACCAGTGTTGTTTCGAAATAAAAGCCTCGTGTGGACATACCCTAGGATCCTCTGAGTGTGAGGAAAGGGCATAGGCATCCTGCATCAGGAGGAGGTTTTTGAAGTTGGAGCAAGATTTGGGAGGGAAGAGAATAGAAAGGGAAAAGAGGAGTGCAGGAGGTTGTGAGAAGGTTATCAGGCAGAGAGGAGGCCAGATGTTAACAGAGAGCCTAAGATAGTTTTGCACACTCACCCAATACACAGTCATTCATCGTCAAACATTTTAAAAGGACTCACCTTTCATCTGACTAGAGAATTTCTTTCAGGTTTTGCAATGAAAACTTCTCCTTAACATTAACAAGACAATTCTGACCATTGTCTGAGTAGGGCAGGGGTCTCAAATTCAAATCACCATGAGGACTGAATGAGGGCTAGTATGTTAGTCAGAGGGCCACACCACTGAAACCTTTTCATACAACGATATTGCAAATATTGGTAACAACCGTGTCATTGTGGGCCACAGGAAATAGCTTTAGGGGCCACGCGTGGCCCACAAGCCGTGTGTTTGAGACGTCTGGTGTAGGGCCTATGATACTTTGGTTTCAAAGCTACAAACCTCCTGAGCACAGGTGATTGGAGAGGCAGGGCCGTAACTACAGTGAGGCGAATGGGGCAAAGCCGCAGGCGCTCCTTCGAGATGGTGCCACGCCAGACCCTTCCGGGCCCTGAACAGGAATGTGCCTTAAAGGGACATTCCCCTGGGAGCCTGGGAAGGGACCCCTTGCAGGATCTGGCCGTGGCAGGGGAGGGATCCCCACTGCTGGCTCTGGCTACAGCCAGCTAGGGACCCACCCTGTCAGCTTTGGCCAAGGTGGTGAAGGGACCCCTCCCGCCAGCTTTTACCACGGCAGGGTAGGGACCCACCAACTGGCTCTGGCTGCTGGGGGGGGTGGATGGGCCCCAGATTGGGGTCCAGTTGGGGGGGGGGCACCTTTGGAGCTGCTTGCCTTGGGCACCCAAATGTGTAGTTATGGCCCTGTGAGGAGGTATCTGGGGATGGGCTCAGTTTCAGGGTCCTGCCACACTAGGTTACAGTTACTGCACCAGAAAATGAAAAGAAGAGTGAGTGTTGCAATACCAGCTACTTCATACTGGACCAATTAGCTGGAATACCAGCCGCTTGTGAGTAGCAAATCCACGTGTGTGAGCAATGAGGAAGAACATGCTTGTGCATTCGTAGTTCATTGCATTATGTGCTGGCACTACTTAGCTTGTTTGAATAGCATCACCCAAGGAGATATAATTCAGCATGACAAAAGGGGCACCAACATGAATGGGAAATGAGTTGTCCTTTGCCACTGCAATGGGATGAATCCCAAAGAGAGTGTGGTGCAAAGCCCTCATTCCGGTAAGTGCTGTTGGAGAGCAGGCTGAGGAAAGACAAGCTAACTAGTGAACCATATTCCCAGGGTTGCGCCACTGACATCCTGGCAGACACTGAAGGAAGCTGAGTTGCTGTGTTATAATTTCAAGCTCCGTTAGAGAAACAGGGGGGGTGGCAATCGATGCTTGCTGAACAGAAAAGAGCAAAACCTGAGGGGAAAAGAGATGCTGCTTACAAATTCTTATAGGGTCATCATTACAAACATAGAACAGATTAAAAGAAACCCTTGAGAATGTCTCTGTGAATCCAGTGAGCTGCATTGATTCCATGCGGAAACTAAGTGGCTGAGTTCATGGGCAGACAAAGCTATGGAAACCTCCATTTGGATGGGCATAGAGTTCCCTCCCCCCATGCTAGCAGCTTGTCTTTCTCCTCCTGGGTTATCTTGAAAGTCCCAGCCCTATGAAGGCCATCCTGCAAGAAATCTGGCAGGTCAGGGTTTTTTCTGCTTGATGGACCCCTAAACATTTCAAATGGTTGGCACTATAAAGGTATACAGTAGGCCCTGAAAGTGTACCCTGGGAGTCCAAAATGGGACATTTGTCATACAGACAGCTGTTAGAAATGAAGCCAGAGCAGCTGTATTTACTTGCACATACACAACTGACCTTCTTAAAGGGAGAGAGCAGATCTACATAGTGAAGGCAGAACAACAAAGTAGTCTGAGTTGCAGCTGAAAAAAAGTCAGCTGTTTGTCCCCTCACAGCTTGTGTGCTGGTTAGAGCTCAAAAGCAGATCAGGGTTGGATTAGTCTTTGGATGGGCAACATCCAGGCAAACTCAGTTTGCTATGGGATGGTCTGATGGTGATTCGGTGGAGGGTACTTCCCTTTGATACAATACTGAGCCATACTCCAGCTTGCTAGAAGGGACACGGTACTGGGGAGCAGCTGTACTTCACAGGAAATGCTCCTGGTCATTAACAATCCCATTGTCAGTATTGGATGTATAAAGGTATTAGCCCTGGTGTCCAGATCAAATTCTATTTTGTGTAATTACATTCATTTTACAGCAAATCCAATAGCCATTTCAGGTGCAAGCCAGCACTTCACCTCTTCTGTTTATTCCACTCCCTTGTTGTTGGTTTCTAAATCAGACATTTTGCTGCTCAGGACAGAGCCCAGTCTTCTGTGAGTGCTGTAAAGTGCCCCGCATGTCAGTTGCTCGGTGCATATAGTAAAGAACAATTATAATGGGAACAATTATAACAGGATCCAGCGTGTGTATGTCACATCTTGTTTAAACTGTGGTGTAATGTTGCTGTGTGCTGATCTCCTGGGCACATTGGCTATGTCCACACTTAGTAGGTTAAATTGCTATAAAAATCATTAAATTGATTTAACCTACATTGATTTAACAGGTTCACACTAAAACTTGAAATCAAACTAGCATGGCCAGGGACAGGACTTGTTGGTTAGATTTAGGAGTGGGGCACCATGGGTGGTGCGGCAGCATGGCCCCCTGGCAGGGCCATGCCCCCAGCCAATCCTATAAAAGCAGGATCTGACCTCAGCTCTCTGGCTGGCTGGGAGCTGAGGGAGACAGCCATGGACCCTGGCCTGCTACCTTACTATGGCAGACCAATACCCAGGCTGTCTGGGAGCTTGCAAGTTGCCTTGGTGCTCTGGCACACTGTCTTCCTGGACCTCGAGACTAACAACGCTGAGTCCCGCAGAGCCGCAGCATGGACCCTGCATGCTGCCACGTTCCCTCTGCCATCCCCCGTGGCCTGTCAAATATGGGTGTGCACCACCAGCAGGGACTGATGGCATCACATAGTCCTGGCAACATGGGATAATGGCCAGTGGCAAAGGAACCTGCAGATGAGCAGGCAAACCTACAATCTTCTGCTCATAGAACTAGGCCCAGCGCTGCAGCGCAGGGACACCTGCATGAGGGCTGCCATCCATGTTCCCTCTAATTACTCGTAGACCGTGTATGTAAACAATTTCTTTGTGTGCGCAAAAACATTTCTTTGTGAGCACCAATATTAGCACTATTGAATTTTTTTTGTGCACACTTTATTTTGTCGTGTGCGCAGATTTCATGACCTGTGTGCGCACGCACATGTGCACAGCTTAGAGGGAACAGTGCTGCCGTCCCGGTAGACGTGTGAGTGGCTGTGGCCCTTTAGAAGATGGCAACCCCGGAGTCATATTGATCCGTTGCCCACCTCTTTGGGACTGGGAGGGCGGCTGAGGGCACAGTCCTCTGGGAGGTCTGCACAGCCATCAACTCCATCCCGTTGCCTCACTTCGTCGCCCCAGGAGACCTCCAGGACACCATGACCGGCCTAGCAAACCTCAGCTTCCTGAACTGTGCGGTCATCATAGATGCAACCCACATTCCACTGAGAGCCCCCAACCACCAGACCATGGAGTATCACAATAGAAGAAAGGACTACCACTCGATGATACTCCAGGCAGTGGTGAATCACCAGGGCATCTTTGTTAATAGCTATGCTGGGTGGCTGGGGAGGCCACACGATGCCTGGGTTTTGCGGAACTCTGCAGTGTACAGGGGCATGGAGGCGGGCACCTTTTTCCCAAGGCATGACATCACCCATGGGGATATGCAGGTGCCCGTATTCCTTGTCAAGGATGCAGCCTACCCTCTCTGCCCGTGGCTGATGAGGCCATATACTGGGCACCTGGATGCCAGGCAGGAACTCTTCAGCTGGCATCTGAACTGCTGCCAGCAGGTGGTGGAGCATGCATTTGGGCAGCTGAAGGCCTGGTGACACTGCCTCTTCCCCTGCCTCCACCTTGCTGAGGAGACCCCAGCCAAAGTTCTCAGCACCCATGTGGCCCTACATAATCTGTGTGAGCTTCAGGGTGAATGGGTGGCCTGCACCTGGGAAGTCAAAGCTGTGTGCCTGGAAGAATGGTTCGAGCAACCTGAGCCTGCAACACTCAGGGAGCAAGCCCCTGAGAGGGCGGCCATCATCTGGGAGGCCCTAAAGGACCTGTTCCTCGCACAACTTACCATCTCCACCCCCAGGCCACCCATGCTCTACCCCCCATCTCACCCTCCATTACTCCA
>ML682018.1:11065359-11229981 GCA_007922195.1 Podocnemis expansa | reverse complement strand
GGGCAAGGGGAGGTACATCTAACTTGGAGAGGGGAGGTGTGGGTGCTAGGAAGGAGAATATGGGGTTAGGGAGATCTAGGGTATTCCTGCACGCTTGGAGGCCGTGCTCTGGCCCTCTCCACACCCGCTGCAGGTCCGGGCTGAATGATGCTGAGGAACAGTGGTTTCTCCACGGGCTGCTCCCTCTGTGGGTGGCGGGGTGAGGGAGTCTGTGACGCGCCGCAGACTGGTTGCTGCATCTTGCTAGCCAATGCTGAGTGCCACCAGGACACAACTCTGGCACTCAAGGGCAGCCACAATGCACTTCTCCAGCACAGTGGAGCCCTGCAAGAGCTCAATGGCAATGTCTTGCTAGCTGGACATGCACTCCTGCCACACATGTCACCCCTCTGCCCCATGGCTGTGGTCCAGGAGCTCTCAGAGGAGGCCCTCCCTGGTGTGGTGGGTCCTCTTCCTCTGACTGGGCATGGCTGACAGGCTCCTATGTGTGGGAAGCCTGCTGGCAGTGCGTCCTGTTGTGGGGAGGCAGACATTGTGTTAGTGTCATGTGCCTGCATTGCTAGTGCTGTGGCCACCCTGACAGCAGCTGGCAGATGTGGGCTTTCTGTGCCCCAGTGTCCAGGGTTGTGTCTCACTGAACAGGCCCCCTGAGGCACATGGGGTCATGCTGTGCAGTCTGGATCTGCAGCAGTGCCCACAGTGGTGGGCACTGGGCAGCTTGCCCCACCCCATTGCTCTCTCCTGTGGGTGTGTGCCATTACTATGGCCTACATGCTTGCTGTCCCTGCCACTGGTGGCAGTCTTCTCCCCAGGACTGGAAATTATGAAGGGTGTGGGTGGGGTGCAGGGGGGGTGTTGGGGAAATCCCTTGCTGGCAGCCTGGGTTCCCACCTAACCCCTTTGAAACTGAGTCCCTCCCGCGCTAAGTTCCTGTCCCCCCCCCCCCCCCAGCCTCTTGGCTCCCAACCCCATGTCCTGTGGGAGAAGCTATGGGACTCCCTCTCCCAAGGATCCTTTCCCATTCCTGGTCCCCACCCCACCCCTGCACCACCAGTTCTGCAGGAGGGGCTCCCCGGCTTACAGGGGGGGGCACTCTACCAACAGGAGCACCAGACATGCTGAGATGGGCCTCTCGCCTGGGTCCTCCTCTTTTGGGGGCACCTCCTCCATGTCCCCCTGTTTCTTCTGCTCCAGGGGGTTGTTGGTCCCTCCTCCTCACCCCTGGGGGGCTCCAGGCTCTCCAGGGTCCCCATGGCAGGCATGTGGGTCCTAGCGGGGCTGGGCCTGCCCACATCCAGGGATGCCTCAGGGAAGGGTTGGGGGCTCCTTGCCCAGAAAGGTGAGCAGCTCCTGGTAGTAAGGGCAGCTGATGTTCTTCTTTGAGCGCTGCTCGGATACATTCGGTAATAGGTGTATCCATGCTGCAGCACATGATTGGTCAGAAACTTTTTGCCCTAGCCTGTCAGGAGAGGGCTGGCGGCCACCACCCCCCAAGCCATCCCGTGGCTATATGTGTGACTGCCGCCCAGCCCCTCCTCAGTTTCATTTTGTCCACCTCAGCGATGGTTTGTGGAACAGTCTGCTCCTTACAATCATGCAAGCAGCCTGTCTCCTGTGTGAATGAGCCAGCAGCTCAATTGGGAATACCTCGTTGTGGACATCATTCCACGGAAGAATGCTTCCTCTTCCAAGCATCCGTCAGAGCAGCAACACCGCTCTCCTCTGCCACCCACCATGCCAGGGTTTAAACCTTGTGCTGATTGCTGCAAGGCCTTCTCATGGGATGACCCCCACGCTAAGTGCCTTCGGTGCCTGGGCGAAGCCCACTTGGTCACCTCCTGTTCCATCTGTCTGTCCTTTGAACCCAGGACAATAATAAACAGGGAGCAAAGGCACCATGCATTTGCCTCCATGCAAGCGAGACAGCCCACCCCCGAGGCTTTGGGGTCTTCTCCAGCACCACTCACCACGGGGCCACTGAAAGGCTGGCTCAGTACCAGTACCGGTACCATGCCACCGGCACTTGTCTTGGTGTCCCTCTCAGGGGTCACCAGTGGATCACAGGAAGTCGGTACTGCTCCCTGCTACTCCCGCGGCATTCAAGGCGGTGAAGACGCTTCTCTTACTCCCTACGCGACCCTCTCCGGTACCCACCCAGGAGAAGGGGTAAACCGGGCTTTGCCTCTAGGGCCTGGCCCTGCAAAGGGCACCAAACACCCTCTCTAGTCTCAGTTCCAAGTTCCCTGACACCGGAGCCCCCTAGCCAGAGCCCTGGTACTGTTGAGCTTTCTCCTCAGCACCATGTCACCTTGCCATCCCCAACACTGTCATCATGGTCCCAGGTAGTCTCCCCTCCTTTGAGTCCAGAGGAGGATACCTCAAGGGGGTCCAAACAGCCCTGCCCTAGGCTCTCAGCATCAGCACCATTTAGGTACTGACCCCATGAATGGTCTCTGCAGGAAACTGTCTCGAGGCCTCATGGTGCCGTGGAGCTCCCAGCAGCACCGGTGCCTCTTACATGGGAGATCTCACGGCGTAGTTTGACCTTCTGCACCGTGTTGCTGCCCATACGTGGATAGAGGTTCAATCTCCTGAAGGGTCCACCAACACACTC
The DNA here is from genome assembly GCA_007922195.1 of Podocnemis expansa. Lineage (NCBI taxonomy): Eukaryota > Metazoa > Chordata > Testudines > Podocnemididae > Podocnemis > Podocnemis expansa. Next base: position 11,227,367 of record ML682018.1, on the reverse strand, counting down.
TTTGGGTTGGTGATCTTGTCCGGCGACCCTGTCATGGTCCCACTCTACCCTAGCATATGGGACCTTGTATTGTCAAGATGGTGAAGTCCAGGCCTATTCCCCCGGTGTCCAATACGGCAGGCCTAAAATATCAGGTTCCGGGGATGCAGTTCCCTTCCCTCATCCACCACCTGGTACTGTCTCAGCATGTGGTGGAGGTGGCCCTAGGTCCAGGCCAAATTCCCTGTGATCCACTTCTGGCAGCGAGGTACATGAGGGAGGTAGACCTCTTAGAGCACAAAGTATATTCCTCTTCCGCCTTCCAACTGCGTGTGGCAAACAACCAAGCCCTAGTGGGCAGGTACATGATCGATGTGTGGGAGTCAATGAACAAATTTAGACATCTACTCCCACAGGAGGCTAGGGAGGATTACGATGCCTTCCTTGAGGAAGGCTGGATAGCATCCCAGGACCTTCTCCTTTCGGCATGGAACGCAATAGACATGGCCTCCTGTACAATGGCCTCACCCATAATCTTCTGCCTCATGGAGTGGCTTAGGGAGGTGGGGGTACCTCCGGTCTCCCAACAGGCCATCTTTGACCTCACCTTCAAAGGGAAGGACCTCATCCCAGCAGAGACCGATGCCATTATCACTAGCACCCAAGACCCTCAGTGGGAGCTTAAGTACTTGGGCCTCCTCCCCTCAGGGGCCCCTGAACATCCTCCCTCCAAATAGGAGTCGTAAGCCGCCCTGATTTGCTGTTCTTGGCTGAATGGCTGAGTCGTGGCACTTTAACCCCTCAGGCCTGGGTCCATTCTTGGACAGGAGAGTTTCTCCCATCCAGGGGCCATGCCCCCCCCCACCCCCCGCCATGCCCAGAGGCGCCTGCCTTATACCAGAGGGCACAACCTCTCATTCTGGCTTTTGCTTGGTGGTCTCTCCCTTAGACAGGAACTGCATACTGCCCAGTCCAAACACACTCCCCCTTATTAACCAGGGTATTGAGTGTAAAATATACACCCAAAGTTCCTCCCCTAGAGGTGCCAACCGTGAATCCTCATTAGGGTCTTTCCCCATTGAGGAGGGAGCCCCCCCCCCATTCACTGTCACACTCAATGATTCTCTGCTCCCCTGTGGGCACACAGGGCAGACCCCCATAAATCTTGGGTGGAACAGCGTTATTCCCTGCCGTAGAAGTCGGGGACACGTCCTCTGATGTCCTTGTTGCAACTCAGCCAAACATCTGTTTGCTTAGCCTTTAGGACACACCTCACAATCCCATGTGCCCCAACTCCACAGATCCAGAATGGTCTTATCTGTATCCAGGCTCTGAAGCCCCATGCCTTCCCACCGTTTATGAAGGCACCCTCTGTCCGTGCCTTTGGTCCCATGCAACCCCGGTGACACACAATATGACACAACCCAGACCCCTCCAGTCTGACAGTTGTCCAGCAGATCCCAGGCCCACCCCTTACCTTTCTCAAGGGGTCCACCCTCTGGGGTTTCGGGACAGGGCATCCTGCTGTCACCCGGCCATGGCGCCAGCGCACATCAGCGGCATCGGGCCCTCAGGCTGAGATCTTAGACCTGACCTCTTGCACTGGGATCAGAGACCTTTGGGGGTAGTTACCTCCTTGCCCCAGTCTCAACCCCTGGTAGCCTATCTCCACCTCAGGGAGAACATGCTTGGGGGCACCTATTCATGTCAAGGCCTCTGGCCTGAACTTTATGTTTTTCCCCTTCCCAAATTAAAAAGTGGATCTCTTGTCTTTAGCAGAAGAGAGCTCCACTTCCCCAGTATCCTAGCCCGGGGCCCCCTGACGGGCCACGGGTTTTTACTGGGCAGTCCCAGATACCTTGGGACCCCATGAACCAGAGCTTTGTTCTCCTGTGCTCAGAAAGGTTTTGGTCATTACGGGGAGATGGGATGCGGCTTAAGGCCATTCAATAAGTACCCTAGGGTAGACAGAAACACCTGATAGCCACGACTAACTGACAGCACAGGCTCACTACCCCAGCCCATTCTCCTTTCTACAGGTCAGGCCTGATACTCTGGGACCTTCCATCCCTTGCTTGCCTCTCCTGGTAAGCACCCTTGTCCAACTCTGCCGGTCGGTCCTTATGACCACCTGGAGGCCCATCACAAATGTTCCTTGTAAATACTGCTTTAAGCAACTTCTGGAGCCTGCACACCCAGGTGGGCATCTCCCAATAGACTGCCCATTGTTACCCTACAGACCCATCATCCTCCCTTCTCTCAGGTGGGATGAAGTTGCTGCCCAACTCAGGCCGTCGAGCCTCAATCCCAGCTCTCAGGCTGGTGAAAATGTTCAGTTAGAACAGTGGTCTAAAGGGGTTTCCCATGCTCCTCCTCGGGAACTTCATTACCAACAGGTGTTCTCCCGCCTCTCAGAGCACCTACCCTCACGACACAGGCATACGGCAGTTATTCTCCCTGGCAATTCCTACACTTTAGCCAGGGGCCTTATTGAACAAGTTGCTACCTGCCCAAGCCTTTCCCAGCAGGGTTAACCCTTGGCATACACAAGTTCTGGTGCCAGGCAGCCACGGGACCCCCCACAAGGATGGTGGGAATGTGTTGCCAGCCCGCCCCTCAACTCTAGCGCTGACCTCAGTTCTGAGCAAGCCAGATGACCCTCGTCATTGGTCACCTATCACTTCCCTTAAAAAGGGGGGGGGGGAAGCAGAGAGAGAAATCGGTCAAAGGGGGTAATCGAAGCAATGCCTTGCTATGGTGACACACCCTGGGCCCAGATAGCCTGGGGGAGTCTTCCCCCTCCTGACCATTACGTTCTTGAGATTTTTCTCTCTCCCTCCCCCCCACCCCTTTTATGCATTCAGGGTACTGGGATTCCCAGTCCCTATCCACTTTAAAGTTGGGTGTGCCCCCTTGGATATGCAACTCTATGACCTCCATGGCATGAGTGCTGCAATAGGGGAATTAGGGCCAAGGCTGCGGGCCATGGAGAAGGGTTTCTCCCCATGGCCAAATTCCCTTATTTTGATACCTTTGGTAAATTGATAATTATTGGGCACCAGTTGTTAGATGCTTTCCCTTGGTTGGTGTAATGCCTGGGAATGCTTATTGGTTCCCTTCCAGGAGAACATCGGGAAAGTTACGACATCTTTGCTGAAGACACCTTGGCCTCAAGTGATATTTAAATAATGCTGTGGCTTGCCCTGGACACGGTCACATCATCCGTACAACCGGGGATGAGCAGTCTTGTCCCTCAGGGCGTGCTAAGGGGACTGCATAGGCATCGCATCCTATTTAGCAATACTCCCTACCCCATCCTCCCAATGTTCCTTTTGGTCCAACTAAGCAAAGAGCAGGGTTTTCCCCTCTGCTTCTTTTCCATCTTCCTCGTATTCCGTGGTAGTTGGTACCTATACCTGGTAGAGGGGTAGCTCCAAGGTCTGCTACCCTTTTCCTGTAACCTTTACACTCCAATTGACACTAGTGCCAGGATCCTGGACTTCTTTTCCTTAGCAGTTCCTTAATACCAACTGCTGAGATCCTTAGACCGAGTCGCTTCCTCGGTTTCAGCCTTATAGGCACCTCCATTGGAAGTCTCACATTAAGGGACATTAGACCTTGCCGCCCTTTGCAGATTAGCAGGCTCTCCATCACAGCAGGACTCTCATTTTATCGGTCCTTCCCTGGAACCTGAATCTTTGCCACCATCTACCTTGGTTAGAAGGGTCTCGATGTTGAAGCCCCTTTTTTCCTGAAAACCCCATGTACGAGGTTCTCCCTAATCGGACATCTATTCCCCACTGGGGCCAGATCTCCAGGCTCAGGTTTCTTTTACTTGGTCTTCGGCTCCAAGACCAACACGTTAGGTCCCTCTGGTGGACCTTGCTGGCTTGAGGTCGGCTACCTTATGTGGGAAAGTAGTGCTGGAGGCAGACAGGGCCAGCTCTGCCCACTGTCCTTGAGCGTCGCTAGTAGTCAGCTATTAGTGAATGTATCTGAGCAGCCAGTAACCATCCTTCTTTGAGATGGGCTGCTCAGATTCATTCACAACCCTCCCACTGTCCCCGCAACTGGAGTTGGTGACTTTTAGGGACTGAGGAGGGGCTGGGCAGCGGTCACATATATAGCCATGGGGTAGTTGGGCGGTGCGGTGGCTGCCAGCCCTCTCCTGACAGGCTAGGGCAAAAAGTTTCTGACCAATCATGCGCTGCAGCATGGATATACCTATTACTGAATGAATCCAAGCAGCCCATCTCGAAGAAGGAGGGTTACTGGTAAGTAACCCACCATTCCTCACTGCCCCCTGGAGTTGCCTTGCCTCCCTTTCCCAAGCACAGTCCTGCCTTAGGACTTTTATTTCTGCCTCCACCTGCTCAGTGGTGTGGGTGTACTTGCAGGTGGAGAGTGCCCGGACAATAGCCAAATAGACATCCTGGTTCTGGTGCCTTGCCCTGAACTGGGATGGTATGTCCTCCGCCCCCCCATATCTGTAGGAGGCACATGATCTTCTCATTGCTCCAAATAGGGGCACACCGTCACTCCTAGGAGCCAGCACGTGCCACAGACATGTTCACCACAAGCCTGTCAGCACACTGGGAAGGATGCCAGCCCACTTCCTCTTTCTGGAGCTGTGCACACTGGGAGGAGGAAGGTCAAACTGTGTTTAAATCGAATTAACCTTTGTTTCAAAATAATGTGTCCTAACCACGTTATTTCAATTTTAACATTTTGATTTAAGCATCTTCACGATTTAAAACTGGGTTTTATTAAATCGCCATGACCGTTCCTTATATTGAAATGAGGGGGCTCCTCATTTTGATATAGGAAAAGGCTGTGTGGACCTCTCTCGCCTTAAATCGATATAACACCCGTTGTATTGGTTTAAGATGTGTGTGTGGATGTATCTGTTTTGCCTGCGGTGTTCTTGGGTGACCCTGAGGTTGTCTTGGTGAAATTAGAGCAACCTCTGGGCTACACCTTTCCTTCCCAAAGCCCATATGTAGATCATGGGAAGCAGAGAATAGCTGGAGTGCAGCATGCATTGTCTACTCCCTTGGCATGCCACTCCCTCCCCTGATTTTCCCTTGCGCTGGGGCCAGATAGAGGTGGCAGTTCTTACAGCACGCTTAAAACCTTGAGATTGCAACATTCCCCAGCATCCATAGCCACCAGCTTTCTCCTCTCTTTATGCTACTGCAGGGGGAGAGGACCACAGTGGAGAAGCAACGCCTACAGTGGTGGTTCCCAACCTGTGGGCCTCTTCCAGGGGGTCCGTGGCGCTGCTCTGCCCTGGGGCCGACATCCAGTTGTGGCTGAGATGCTCCCGCCAGGGCTGGATCCCAGCAGGAGTGGGGTCTGCAGAGGGCAGGACGTTGCCCCTGATCTCCAGCTGCTGAAGCTGGCAGCAGCGCGGCTTCCCTCCCCTGCCGGGGCTGTCTGCCTCCATTTCCCTGAAGGGGCTGGCTGGGAGCCATGGCCATGGCAGCCCCCACTGTCTGGCAGGGGAATGGGGCTGCAGGTAGCTCCCAGGCAGGGGTGGCTAGATGTTGCCATGAGCTGCAGTGGCCACGGCCCCATTCTTCTGCCAGGAATAGGGGCCACCGTGGCTATGGCCCCCTGCTCAGGAGCGGGGTCCCCCCGGGCAGGGGGCCATGACAGCAGCAACCCCCACTTCCAGCAGAAGAATGGGGCTGCGGCGGCTGCAGTGTGCGGCTATGGCTCACCGCCCCTGCCCGGGAGCTGCTGCGGCCCCATTCGCCAGCTGGAAGTGGGGGTTGCTGCTCTCATGGCCCCCTGCCCGGGGGGACCCCACTCCCCGGCAGGAGAGTGGTACAGGCCACATTCTGATGCCCTGCTGCAGCACAGAGGATCCCTAAAACTTTTTTCCGTACTCAGAGGTCCCCAGCCTTATAAAGGCTGGGAACCCTTGGCCTACAGTAAATACTAATTTGGTTCCTGCTCCAGAGTTCCCATGAATTTAGAGCTGAGTTCTCCTACACTGACCCTATGATTTCTTTTCATGATGAAATTGTGTCTATAAAACCAGCATATCTTGGACTTCTCAAAGGAGGTTAAGCAGAAATAAAGGAATTCCTGCTTGACTTCAGACTTTTGAGTAATGTATAGAAACACTGGGAAGGTGCCCTAGGTAGGGTGTGGAAATTTAGCAAGAGAAAGCAGAAAGTCAGCCTGTAAGGTCATGGGACCAGAGGCTATCTTTTATTCATGACTGAGAATGTCAAAACTGACTAGGAGGTTTAGACACTCAGCTTCCATTAAAAATAATATCCCAGGCTATATGCATACAACATTCAGCACAATGACTCTCTGGTCAGGGACTCTGGGCCCTACTGTAATACAAATAAATAATAACACTGATGATAATAAAATATTATCAGAGCTTGCAGAGGCAGCAGCTCTCTTAGGCCTGCTGTAGTGGGTTTCATACCAAATGGGCTATGTAAAGGAGAATGATAATTAAGATTTCATTTGTCACAAACCAGACCAATTAGCTGGAATACCTGCCTCTTGCAGGTAGCAAATCTGGCTGCATGTGTGTAGCTCTGTTCTCGGGGTTCATTGCATTGTGTTCTATTGCTATTCAGCAGGTTGAATAGCAGCACATGAGGTGACACAATTCAGTGTGACACGCGGTGATATAAATGCAAGCAAACACTCCTTTGCTATGGAGGTGGAAGGGAGACCAAGGCGAGCAGGATATGATTGACTCCTTCACTGTCAGTACATAAACATGGCAATGCATATTAAAAGAAATACCCAGCAGCTTCTATTATGCATCCGTTCACAGAACTATTATTCCATTTTGTGCCACTTAAAATGATTTCAGATGAAAATCTCCCATGCCCTTGTTGGGCTCCACCTGTGCAGCCCCAGCTCTTAAGGAGAGTTGCCAGAGGGCTTTTATTAAGCAATAAGGGTTAGTGGGATAGCGCAGAAATGGATTTTTAGAGAGTTTGCCTGTAGGTGTTAATTTGGCTAAGTTTGCAGACAGCCTGAAACAGTAGCTCTTAGAGGTGTAAAGTGGCCTGTCCACCTCAGCCCCTGTTGAATTTGAAGCCTAAGAAAAAGAGAAAAAGTTCCACTCTGTTACTTCCTTCACAGCTGATTAGCTAAATAGTCAGCTCACTGATTTATCCACTGTTCCTGGAGGAAGTTGTGGATCTAGGTAGGCATAACTGCCCTCAATCACCAGTGTAAAAGGGAACATTTGTTATAATCAGGGGCACCTGAAGTGCTCTGTCCTCTCTCCTTTGCTCTCAGACCTCTATCAGTTGGTACATTGTACAGTCACTTACGTCAGGCCAAAAAGTAGGCAATATACTGCCACATGGGGTTGGTAGCATTGGCACCAGTTTAGCAGTTACAAGCTCTATCGTAAAGACAACAGGACAAGGGTGAATTAGGCCCTTGAACTGGCTGCTTTCAACTAAGTTCCTTTTCTTCTTCTTGTGAGAGAGAGGGATAGGCCCAAAAGTTTTATCTTGCTGTATTTTCTACTCTGGCTGCTACAGTCTGCTCTTGTGGCTACTCGGCAGCAGCTGCACTGTAACTGGTCCTCTAACACTGTTTTCCCCCACTTTATAAAAGATGACGGGGAGCCAAGAAAGAGTGGACAGGGTTGAATTATTACTATCATTTGTTGGTATACCATAGTGCCTCATAAGCCTAGTCATGGATCAGCATCCCATTGTGTTACGTGCTGTACAAGCACAGAACGGAAAGATGGCTCCCACTCCAAATGGCTTACAATCTAAATAAAAAAGATAGCAGATTGATGCAGATGGATGGGTACAAGGAAACAGTGTGACCATATTGGTTAGTGGGATAGTCAATGGTCTCAGCCACTAGCTAGCTAACTGGTATCAGTTTGGTTTTTAGTCATTAAGGAAAAGAAGAGTTTTAAAGAGGCAGATAATGAAACAGCCTTATGGATGTTCACTGGGAGCTCCTCTTGTGCATGAGTGCAGTAGGAAAGAAATCATAAAAGATGCTCCTCTGAAAATTTAACAAGTAGGTGATCATGGCCCACTTAGAGGTAGAAGTTGATGCATCAGTAATAGATGAGATCTAGAAACACAGGCAGTGGTGATCAAGGGCCCAAGGACAAGTATAGAAGGAACCCACACCCCACTATGTAAGTTCCCTGCAATGGATTAAGAGGGCATGTGGTTTGGAAGGAATCAGGTGTTTCTGAGGGTGGATGGAATTTAAGCTTTTTTTCTCTTCCAGAACAAATGAAGTGAACTCCACTTGTCCTGAGGCCTGAGTGGCAGAAGGATGCACCTGGTCTATCTGCTCTGTGGATAAATGTATGATTCCAGTCAAAGGCATTGGCTCTTACCTACACTAATTTCATTTGCAAACATGGCAAATCAGATACTGTGTACTCAGGTTGGGCAATCAGCTCTTAGTGTGTTATTGGGCCAGGTAATTAACTACCTTTGACATACAGTTAAATCCTCTCTACCACCACCACTTATTGTTATTTAAACAATTTGCCCAAATGTCTGCTAGGCACCATTTAATTCAAATGAAAAGGCATGGTGTCCAGCCTGAGGAACTTATAAACTAATTTCAGAGGTGATTGGGGGTGGGAGAGAGAGCAGAAAGGGAGGGGAGAGAACAGTGGTAACAGGGTGTGTTGAGGAAGTTGGATTTTCTCCCATGAAAGCTCCTGTGAAAAATAAATCTGTTAGTCTTAAAGTACCACATGACTCCTTGGTTTTTTTGGTATTTTAAGGAACTCTGAGTAAGGATTTCTGCCTAGAACAGCTGTTTCAAGGCAGATAGGGGAGTTATAGGCTAGGCTAGGGAAAGAATGCTGGGAAGACATCTTTGGGGATATTAGTAACTCCTCTAACGGAGTGAGAGGTAATATTTTGTTGCAGAGTTTGGCTTTGGGAGGGTTGGATTATTATTATTAATTTTTTTTTTTGAGGGGAGGTTAGTGCTTAGAGTCTAGCCAGTTACTGGAAAAGCTTCATGGAGAACCAGGTAGCTGGAAAAGGAAAACTCAGGGATGGAAGGCTGGTATTGAGGCCCTTTGTAAGGGGATACTGGAGGGAGGGAAGAAGCTTGGCGCAAGTCAGGCAAGAGATGGTGTAAAGAGCTTGGGAAATGCATTAAGTGTTTTTGGTTTTTTTCAGAGCTGAAGACTGGGGCTTCTGTCCAGCCTTCCCTTGGAACAAGTGGGGGTGGAGGATGAGATTGTGAACCACCAAAAAAAGTGGGTGAAGGTTTTCAACCCTTGTATGGATTTCCACCCCCTTCCCACTCCAAGGAGGTGAAGTCCTTTGTTTAACTAAAGAGCAGATTGTCCTGTCACTAAGAGGGAAACTGATGCATAGCTGCATCCATTCAGAGCAAAGGTAAGTTAAAAGAAATCACAAACCACACTGAGATTCTGTGGTTGCTGAGTGAAGGCTGGACATATGACACACACAAAGCAAACAGATAAGGAAGCCTGTGGCACTGCTAAAGATTAACAAATTTATGAACACACCAGGGTTTAAAGTAAGCTGGATAGCCCTGGAATGCCATTCTGGGGTCCACTATTTTTAGAGGGTCAGCATTCTGGGGCCCCTTAAAATGGAATGTGAAGCCACCATTGAAAAATAGCATGCCCTGGAACGCAGCGTTCTGGTACCATGTTATATTTTTAAGGGGCCCGAACGCTGGGCCCCTAAAAATAGCAGACCCCAGAGCAGCATTCTGCCACGTTCCTGCAGGTAGGAGAGGGGCAAGGGCCACAGCCGTTGCTGAGGAGCTCAAGCCTTGCCCCAAACCCCTCCCCTTCCATGCCTCACCCCCAACCTGGGGCCTGCTGCCACCACCCCAGCTGCACTGCTGCCAGTGAGTGCTGGGGTGGCCCTGCTTGTGCTGAAAGGCTATTGGGGGCAGGAGCCCCCTGGGAGCACACTGATATGGGAGGAGGGGCCCACCAGCATGGGCGGGGGCCACTGCTGTGGGGGGGCTGCCTGTGCGGGAAGGGGGGCCCACTGGTGCAGGAGCGTTCTGCGGCCCCCCAAATTATACTTTAACTGCTGGAACACACAAGGTTTTGTGGCTTATAACCCACTGATTTGTTTTACTGAAATAGATCCACATAGCTCCCCTTCTGGAAGTTGTCAACACACAAAGTAGACCTCATTGCAGTCACTTTGGGTCTCTGTACTTTTCAGTTCATACATTGGAAAACTCCAGGCTGTTTCAGAAGACTCTTTGCCAGATTTTTCCAGTAGCTATACTCACCCACACAGTAGTAGCCTGTAAAAAAGGGGCAACCTTGAGGCATTGCAGGACTATATAAACAGAGGATTGTTTGTTTCTTTCTTCATAATGGCAAAATGGCTTGGCTCACTCTGAGAAAGTAAGAAAGGACTTTCTCAGAGTAAGGCTTGATCTAAACTTAAGAGATGTTGGCCTACCTAAATAAGGACTGTGAAAAAAGAGACCGTATCCAGCTGATTTGCCACTAGTAACAAAAATCTTACTGTAGACTCGGCTATATTGATGTAGAAGTGCTTCTGTCAATGCAGGTAATTTCTTTGGGGGAGGCAGCATTCCTACACCATCAGAGCTTATTCTTCTGTCAGAGTATGCTGTACCTATGCTATGAGACTGACAACGTACCTATGCCAGCGTAGACTCCACAGTGTATCCATATCCTGAGAAGTCATAAACCTCAAAATCTTTGTCCCCTTTCAGTTAGGTAAGCAGGATCTGTTGGTCCCATTGTCACACGAAGATCTTATTTCAAAGTTTGGCTTGGAGACACAGCCTGGACTGGATTTTGACACACAAACTTGTCTAAGTGTCTTTAGTAAGCAAACTGCACTTGTGAGATCTTCCTCTGCTTTTCATGACATTACCCGCAATGCCTGGCTGAGTGGAAATACCACAGGCTGTCCCAGTGTTTCTGATCTTCGGTTAAAGTTTGAGTTGGGGCTAGATACCACAGGCGGAAACAAAGTGATCTGAGCTCTTTTTCAAAGCACAAAAAATGGCTAACTCTGGGGCACATATTCAAAGCAGCTCTTGCCTTGGTGTTAGGTCATCCTTTAGCATTCGGGATATGGGTAACTAATAATAATATTCTGTTCTTTTACTGTGCCCTGATCAGAGGCTCTTAAAGCAAGCTGAAAATTGTAATAGGTTAATTCTCTCAAACCATCCAAAGTAGGTTTATTATCGCCACTTTATAAGTGGGGAATTTGGACACTGAGACCATGACCTGCCCAAGTGAGTCAACATCATAGCTGGAAAGAGAACCTGGTTCTCCTGAATCATCTGTGCTTTAACCACAAAATGCTTCCTTTCTAATTGTGAGGCTATTTCAGGTCACTGGGTAAGCACATATGGAAGGTCAGGATGCAAAGTACTTTATCAATGCCCAGGATTGTTCATCTGAATAGCTGTTCTAGGAGGAGTTTTGGCCTTCCTCCGAAATGTTGAGTGTTACAGAAAACTGACAAGAGGCAAGCTACCAGACTAGATGGGTCACTAACCTGCCTCAGGGTGGTAGATAATGGGATACTGAACAAGATTAATTAAAGGCCTTACCCAGAGGGGGGAGGAGAAGTGGGGGTGAGCTGAGTTAGATGGACCAAATATCTGGTCTGGTGGGGTAGGAGGCAGGATATGAGGCTAGGAGGATCACAAATCTTATTGGAGTAGGATGAAATTCTACAAATGACTATGTTCCCTCCTCATGTGACACTACAATGGAAAATGCTATGAACGGCAAGTTCCCCAGATATGCATCATATTACAGGTGAGGAATGTTCCACCAGTGAAGTGCTCTAAAAAGTGATGAGGTTATTCTTCAGACACAGCCTGCCTTGTTTCTAGCTCTTGCAGGACAATACGTAGCGAGGAGCTGGCAGATAAACCCTGAACGGGGAGCACAACTGTGGTGGGGGGCGGAGTAATTAATGTGTTCTCTGGGGTGCCTGAGGAAAAAACATTACTGGGAACAGAATAGCTGCAAAATGTTTTCCATGACAGAGAGTGGCACAATCTGTATCTGTCTGAGATCTGCCTAAAATGTGTCTGCCATGGTTTCAAAGACTGTTGTTTAACAGTCAGGCTGGATAGCTAGGGGGGCGGGGAAGAGGGAGCTTGTCAGCCATAGGGAATCTCAGGGGGGCTATAGAGTTGTTTTTCTTCTCTGTAACATTACATAATGTGAGGCACAAAATGTTTGTACAGTAGCTGTATTAGTCCTTGGGGCGAGGGGGAAGGGAAGGAGGTGGATAATTTGAGATTGTTTATTAGACCAATAAATCATTTATAATACACTAGCTTTCAGGCCAGTCCCTTATTGCTCATGCCAGCCACAGTATGTTGGTGACTGAATGTAAAAACTTGCTGGAAATGTCTTCAATTCATTAACCATGAGCTCTCTGAAGTCAGACAAGGGAGATCCAGTGGGGCATGCTCTTTCTTGTCACTTCTGAAAGTATGACAGGTGGCTGCACAAGGGCAATGGGTCATGCTGTCACTGCATAAAAGAGATTGAGTGAACACTTCAGTAACTGAATGGCTCAGGGGACTGGAAATGATGTAGTGACTTGCACCTCTAGGTCTTTGAGTCAGCTCCACTTTTGATTGGTAATGACTTAAGGGCATTGCCCTTTGATATCTGATGGGCTGTGAAATGATCTTGATGGGTCTTTCAACCCAACCTTTTGTGGGTGGATGTACACATCAAGTGCCACCATAGTTATGTGACAGCAGTTTCAGTAGGGAATAGTGGCTTCTTCCATGAAGACATCCTATGGGATAGGAAGGATGGCCCAGTGGTTAGCATGATAGCCTGGTAAAACTTAAGAAACTAGCTCACTCTACACAGTCTTCCTGTGTGACTTCATATGAGTTGTTAGGCCTTTGGTCTTCCCTCATGTGGTTAAGACAGGCACAAGCGGAAGTTGTCAGTTTTGAACCTCTGGTGATCTGGTGTTAAATTGCTTTTTGTGTGAACTCACATTGAGGGTAGTCCTTTCTTCAGAGCGCTCAAGCTTCCATAGCAGGGCCAGGGTCTGACATATTGTACAGGAAAAGGGGGAATGCTGAAGCTGCGAAACCTGTATGCAACATATTTATTGAGAGAGAAAAGTTGAGTGTGGTACATTTTACTGATCCAACAGAAGTTGGTCTCTTGCATGTCCTGGTACCAACGCAACTCATACAATGCTGCACTTATTTCGGTTAGTCAGACCAGAGGGATTTCAAGTGACCTAACCAAGCTAAATGAATAGGCACCATCATGGCAGATGCCATATTAAAAAACAACAAGGAGTTGTGTGGCACTTTAAGACTAACAGATTTATTTTTTGCATGAGCTTTCGTGGGACAGGGATCTTGTCCCACTAAAGCTCATGCAAAAAATAAATCTGTTAGTCTTAAAGTGCCACACAACTCCTTGTTGTTTTTTTACTGGACTAGACTACCACGGCTACCCCTTTTCAAATTGACAAGATGCCATATTGTCTATCACACTGTAATGCACATTTGGAGAGAAAAATGAGTGAGTTATCCCCTTCATTAGGGTCTGAGTTAATGGTAAATAGCTCATTAGGACCTGACTATCCTTATGGACTACTCAGTGAAAACTTCAGCTCAAAGTACACAAATGACAGGATGTATAAAAAATTGAAAATGATACTGGAAATATTGTCATGCTACTACATAAAGTGATGGGATGCCTTGCTTTCTCCCTCCCCTCACCTCATCTGAAATACTGTGCATAGACAGTATGGATCATGCTGCCTCAGTCCAGAAATAGAAGAGGGTCATATGCAAAGGTTCAAAAATGACGTGAGACATGATGAAGCTTTCATATAAAGAGAATGAAAAGACAGGCTGTCTGAAAAGAAGACTGAGTGGGATATAGAGCTATACAAAATAAACAGAATAGAGAGAGTAAACTGGGGTCCACTATTTGCCCTCTTAATTCCACAAAATCAAGGAGAGAATGAAATATTATTTTACCTGATGCATAACTACAGTGGGGACCCGTTAACGCGTGACTGGTTTGTGCGCAGATCTGATTAATGCATGCTCTGGTCATGTCCCCCAAAGCTACCAAGTTAACGCGTGGGACTCAGTAACACACAGCACCTAAAGGCGAAGTTGGCCTGGGCATGGAAACACGTGGAGTGAGCTACCAATGTAAGGAGTCCCGTGCGCTATCTAAAAATGGACATTGGCCTGAGGCACAGAAACAGGTGGAACAAGCCTTATTAGTGCTGCACTGTATTTTATTTATTTATTTATTTATTCACTGTGGTCCTGTTTACACGCAATCTGTTTAACACATGGTTGCAGCGGCTTGTCCCCCGACACCCCTGTGTTAACGGGTCCCCACTGTAACTTGTGAAACTTAACTGCTATTGAATCTCATTTCTGTATGATCAACAGAGCAACAAATAGCAAAGGTAATAAACAGAATTTAATTTTCATGTGTTACAGAAGGGCAACAGGTCCCAGAGAATAGGACATAAATCAGTGGTAAATGATGGGTTATAATGAAAGTTCCCATAATGGGATTGCTTGCACTTCCTGCTGAAGCATCTGTAAATGTCACTGTCCAAAAGGACACTGAACTTTATGCATTGTTGGCTGGATCTAGTATGGCAATTCTTGTATTTAAATTTCTCTTGGTGTGTCTGAGGTGCTAGTCATGATAGTATCTAGGTGCTATATACAATAAAATGAGTACTGAGAATTGTAAAATGAGAATTGTTTTGTTGCAAATATTAGGTAGTGTTCTGAGATCTTGGAAGAAATTAGCTTGTGTAAGAAAAATATAGTTTTGATTCAACTGATATCCCTCCGTACCATAATTTGTCTTACGTCTGCTGAGAGAGCACTGTCATCTGCTACTGGTAATTGCACTGTGGGGCCATCCGGGGTCTATCCACCTAGCTGCCATTATGCTGGCAGGAACTCTGTTTTGGCCTGTGCTTCTGGGGGAGAAACGGCAAATTTCTTGAAAGCTCTTCACTTGGGCAAACAGCACTGCATGCATTGCAAAGTTTACTCTTGTTTATTTGTCTGAAGAGACTTTTCTACTGCATTATCACTGCTCTGCAATCTATTACCTTCCTCTACAAACCTGTTTCAGAAAGTGGCTTCCCATGGACATTTGTCAGGTGGCCAAGAGTGGGTGTATGGGGCCTACGATGACAAGACAATCCAAAAGGGCTTAACTTGCCTTCCTGCAGATGCATTTGAAGCACGTAATGTTTGTGCCATTTCCATTAAAATGGTTGATCTCTTCATCAGCACCCCTTGCTGTTGGTCATGCTAATGTGCTCATAGCCACCATACTATCCTAGGTGGGATCACTCCTGCTGTTCTATGCAGCAAGTGACTCTAGCTTAGGACAGCTGTTCGGACATCATGATAAGAAGTGGAAAATAGAGTAAGCTAGCCATAATGCATGTGTGCACTTTGGTGCCATTATTTCAAGAGGGAGTTTAGCTGGGAATGGCCAAGATAATTTGGGCAACATGAAGGCTACAAGCGGTGTTGTGAGTGGTTTGGGGGAATGGCTAGAGCAAAAGGCAGAGGGATGCAGTCACACGGAGGATTGGCAGTGGTAGTCTTATGAGCCATAGCAACTAGCTAGACACAGAAGGGAACAGGAGGTGCTTCCATGGCAACAAACTGCCCTGGGAATGAAGCTGGATTGTTGCTATAGCAACAAGCTGCACAAAGATGGAAGGGGGGATGCTATCATAGCACACACACACCCTCCAAAAAAAACCACAACTGGGGTGGAAGGAAGGACATACGTTTTCTAACAACCAGCCACATCAGGACAAGAGGCTGAGTGACAGCTGGGGGGGGGATGACAGACTAGAGGGGGACTGGGTCTGAAGACCTATTCCCTGGGAAAGGCAGATCAGAGGTGTATGGATGAAGGGAGCAGGGGAGAGGCATATGGATGGTAAGATAACCTCTCCCTATTCAAATCCTTAGAAGAAACCCCCAAAATTGCCACTCCTTCCCATGGCAGATCTGTGATCCTTCTGGCTCACTACTGTTATTTGAAGGGGGCAGCCTGTGGTAAAATGGTTTCTCTTGTTGGAGTACCCGATAGAGTCTTTTTTCCACTCTATTCTGGAATCAGACTGTGTGCTGCTCCCCTTCTCTGAGGAATAGATAGCAGGCAGCCTGGCAGGATCGTATTTTCCTCCTCTTCATCTGGAGGTGACTGGAAATAGCTAATATGAAACCAGTTTTGCCCACAATGCTTTCTCCCATGTGGTTCCACTCCAGGCTGCAAACCTTGCAAGACCTCTTTGAGCCTCAGTGTTTGGCTTGCAGTTGGGTGCAAAAGTAAATGTAGAGGAAAGGAAGCTTCTTGTAACCAAACCAGCACACTCATCCTGATCTATGGGGCGAGGAGAACATAAGTAGAGAGGAGATAGGAAAAAACACAATGGGGCTGAGGAGTGAGTCCAAAGAATCTGGATGGCCTAAAAGCATCACTGTAAGGGGGGTCTAAAAAATAAGTTTTATGGGGAAAAAAACAGTTATTGTTATTAGAAGAAATCTCCAAAATGTGAAGAGCTATTGAAGAAAATAAGTTGAGGATTAGAGATAAGAGTAAATGAAATGTAGAAAGGTGGAGGAAGGAATCAGCACATTGCCTAATGAGTGCTTGCTCCATCTATCCTGGGACTGCTTCTGGTGGGGGATGGCAATAATTCCCTGGCCAAAGACACCAGGAGGCTAATCTGCTGATGCCACCTACTGCTTCTCCTGTGCCAGTGAAGAACATGACTCCCAGGAGATTAAAATAAAAACAACTGCTCATTTTGTGCCTTTCAGCTGGATCTCCAAGTTCTATCCAGCACTGAGTAAGGATCATTGTTTTGCTCTGCAAGGTGGGGATAAATGGCCTGAGTGTCAAAGGGACTTGCCTGAGATCATCGTGAGTCATTGACAGTCGGTAAAAGAATTCAATAGCCCTGTCTTCCAGTTGCTGGTCTAACTACAACCAAGCAACTGTAGACTCTAGAAAGGCTCAGGCCCATGTTTCCCCAGTTACCAGGCTGGAAATCAGGGAACCATATGGCTGGGTCTTTCTACTGTCAACAGCAAACCAAAATGTTTTTAAAATTCTAAATAAGATGTTATGAGCTATGTAAATTCTATACATACTTCTCCAAGTAAGTAGACATTAATCTCTAAAGTAAGAACTTGGTCTATAAACACAGCTGAATCCCTCTTTAAAAAAAAATATCTATCTATCTATCTATCTATCTATCTATCTATCTATTATTAATACAGCCAGCGTTCCTTTGTTCTCTTAGGGCATGTCTATACTGCAATTAAAAACTTGGGGCTGGTTTCTGACAGTTGATTTTTTTTTTTTTTTTTTTGGTTTGCAGTGATCTGAGTATGGGGCTGTTTGCGGTGATGAGGTCCAGTTTTGGGCTGCAGCCCAAGATCTGGACAGTCTCTCCTCTCAGGGTCCTAGAGCCCAAGCTGCAGCATGCACTTGAACATCTCTACACCACAATTAAATAGCCAGAGCCCTGCAAACCCACATCGGCTGGTGTGGGCCAGTCACATGTCTGTAACTGTAATGTAGACACCGTGGTTCCTCGGCTCTTTTGCCCTGCTTATCCAAACTAGTTTGATGGGGCTCAGAGGGAGAGGCCAGATCAGTCATCTTAGGACCAATGGTTCCCTTCTATTGTCCTGTAACAATTGGTGGCAGCGGTGGTTTATCTAGACTCTAGAGTCAGTTTTGCCTTCCTGTTTCCCAACAGCCTTGTTGATTTTAACCCAATACAGTCATACAGTAACTAGCCCAATAATGATATAATTATGTAGTAGCAATGCTGTTAGCCAGATCATATAGTATGCAGATGTTAAAAAACAAAGTGTGTGGCACTTATAAAGACTAGGAAATATATTAAGGCATAAGTTTTCATGAATGCAATCCACTCCTCAGATGCATGAAGTGAAAACTGCAATATGTTGGGTGTATATATACACATGTAAGGAAGGGTGTGTTAACAAGGTCAGTTCAAACAGACTGGAATTGACTTTAACTCACCCTTCCTTGCATGTGTGTGTATATACTTTATATACAGGATTTAACAAACGAGTTCTGTGGCACTTAAAGACTAACATTTATTTATTTATGCAATAAATAAATTTGTTAATGTTAGTCTTTAAGTACCACAGGACTCCTTGTTTGTTTTGCTGAACTAGACCAACATGGCTACCCCCTTTGGAACCATACAGCAGTTTCTGCTTCATGCATCTGAAGAAGTGGGTGCACCTACAAAAGCTTAAGCCTTAATCAATTTGTTAGTCTTTATAAGCGCCAGATGGGGCAATTCATTTGTTCTGCTGAAATAGACCAACACGGCTACCCTTCTGAAATTTGTCTCCATTCAAGACATTGCAAAGTATCTCCAGGTCCTTTGTACTCAAGATGTGTGGTAGGGAATGTTAGAGATTGGAGGAACAGGGGTTAAAGTATAATCTGGGGGGGGGGCTCTGGAACCCTCCTAAATTGGTGGGCCCTCCCCATGCACCCCAGCTACTGCCCCCAACCCCAGTTACCCCATCAGGCCCCTTTCCCCATGTCCTTTTTAGCCCCAATTCCCACTCCCTAAGATCCCTGCCCCCATTCCAGCCAAATCCCTTCTCCCCCTTCCCCATGCACCCTCCCTGCACCCATGCTTTCTCCACCAGCTGCCTGACTGCCCCAACCACCCCCTCAGCCCCCTTACCCCGATGAAGAGCTGGGCAGGGGGCAGGAGGCTGCAATGCTGGTCGGCCACGCAGCCGGCAAGGAGGAGCTGGGGCTGGAGGATGGGGCCTGGCCGCATGCACAGCCAGACCCCGGCTGGAAGGGACAGAGCCACACAAGCTCTGGGGAGGGGAGGGAGGGGGTGGCTGGGCTGGCCCTAGCCCACAGCCCCTCCCTTCCTGTGGCCTAGAGGGGTTGCACCAGAAAGCTGTGTCACGGCTCTCCCTACTATTTTTAGGGGGCTCCAGAAGTCAGAATTCCAGTGCATACCCTTATGGGGGGGCCTGGAACGCAGCGTTCCAGGGCATTTCTCTATTTTTAGCAGGCCTGGAACACTGTCTCCCTAAAAATAGGGGGCCCCAGAATGGTGTTCTGGGGCATGCCTCTCACTTTAACCCCTGTCCAGGAGGACCGACTGAATCCTAGCAGGTTTCTCCATCTCAGCTGGCTATGCCTATCTGTTAGTTGAGGTAATAACATTTTTCAGTGGTCGCTGCCTGTTACAGTTAATGTTTGTGATGCTCTTTTATGGTTCTTTGAACGAGAAGTGCAGGGTTTCGCTACTTTAGCCTCAAATGCTTCCCAGTACTGTGCTACAAATCACTGTGTACAGCCCTGACTTCTAAGGCACACACATACCCAAAAACAAACAGCAGCAGACCCCTCTGTCACTGACACATACTGTTAATTGGAGGCTGACATTGGTGCTGTTGATAAAGAGGCTTTTCAGCAGAAGTTGATGCAGCCATGACCCACATGTGGTTTTAATCTTTGCTAACTAATAAATAATATCCATTCGTGGGTGACACTGCTTGGACTCTGGTCCTGTCTGGCTATGTCCTTACTGCAATCAGATACCCAGTGCTGTGGCTGGCCCATGCCAGCTGACTCAGGCTTGCAGGACTCAGGCTCAAGTGACATTTAATTGCAGTGCAGCTGTTAGGACTCATGTTTGTGTGGGATCTAGGACCTTCTGAGATGAGAGTCTCAGAGCACAGGCTACATTTTGAGCCGAAATGTCTACACCAATGTTCCTTCTCAGGTGTGCGCATGCACACAGGTTGCAAAACCCATGCACACAATAAAATAAAGCACGCACAAAAAAATTCAACAGTGCTAATGTTTTTTAATATTAGCGCACAAATTTGAACACTGATTCCGAAATGTGCACAAAAGATTTTTCATGCACACAGTCTATGAAAAATCAGAGGGAACATTGGTCTACACCTCAATTAAACCCCCTTAGCTGAGCCCTGAAGGAAAGAATGAGCTGACAAACTGCAGAGTAGACACAGCCTTACAAGCCTCTCGCTTCTATAACGTGAGTAAAAGGCTCCCTCCAGCTGGATGCCGCAGCCTGAACTGGAGTGAGAGACTGATCAGTTTCCATTGCTCCTACTTTGCTGCCTGACTTTTCTGAGGCTGTTCGAGCAAGGTTATGATTATTGTGTCTTATAGATGCTCAAAATTGGATGTGACAGGGACTTTTCTTTTAAGGCCTGTGTAACTAAGCAGAAACTAATTACTAACTGGAGAGCCTAGGTTTAAGGAGAACAAACAAGGAGGCTGGTGGCTCTTTTAGGGTATGTCTACACTTACAATTTAATTCAAATTAAAGAGGATTAATTTGAATTAAATTAATGTATGGCTACACTGGCTTTCATTAATTCGAACTAAGGAATTCCTAAGTTCAAATTAATGAAAGCTTACTTCAAAGTTATAAAACCTCACTTAACTTCGAAGTAAGGGTTAATTCAAATTTATTATTTCGACTTAGCCCAATGTAGCCATGTTAATTTGAATTAACCATTAATTCTAATCAATGCTTTATGACTTTCTCCCTCCCAGGGTGCCTTCCTCTTTCTATATATTGGGTGGGGGCATGGCCCTTCTTGGGGGCCATCTTGGCACACCTCCCTTGGTGCCCTTCTCCTAATTAGAACTAGCAAGTCCTGTCCATGGACATGCTAGTTTGAATTGGCTTTTATAGTGTGGCCATGTTAATTTGACTTAACTTAATTCAAACTAATCATTATTAGTTTGATTTAATTAGTTCAAATTAAGTTAGTTTGAACTAACCTTCTAAATGTAGACATAGCCTTAAAGGCTAACAAATTTATTTATTGCATGAGCTTTCGTGAGAGAAAACCTCACTTCATCTGCCGCTCTTTGACGAAGTGGTATTTTCTCCCACAAAAGCTCATGTGGTAAATAAATGATAGTCTTTAAAAGTGCCTCTAGATTCCTTGTTTGTTTTTTACTGGACTAGACTAACATGGCTACCTCTTTAGAACTAGATTGTCTCCTGGATTTGGTGTGATGTGTGCAGCAGCTGTCACGGTTTGGGACCTGAACACTTGATCCATTCCCATCCTACTCTACTTCTCCGGTGGGAACCCTGGGCATGTCCTTAAGAAAAATCTCTCCAGTCCTTGCTCTGATATTACGGTGCCAGTCCAGGGTCTACTCACCTTGACTCATCGTAAGGACCTTTGATGCTTTCCTGGATTCCTGCCTGCCATTGTGGGAAAGTGTCCGTTGCTTCCCTCAGGTTTCCTCATTTTGCTCCACTTGCTGGCCTCACACTGGCTTAAATTTCCATATTGCTTAGGAGACAGAAATTATTCCTGTTCTTTCAGAGTTCAGTAATGCTTCTCCTTAAACAGCTGGAAGGCTGAGGGTGGTATTGAGAGGCATAAAGCTGTTGTAACTATAGCATCAATCTCTTACCTAGCACTTCCAACCTCAAGAAGTTCAGAGTTCACCTTAGACTGTTGGGATGGGCTTCTAAACTGTCCAAACTCAATCCTTCCGAGATCAATAGATCCCTTGAATAGAGTCTCTAAAAAGGGCTGGAAATCATTGGAGAACGGGATCTTGGGTGAGAATTCTGGCACTTCGTTACCATATCAAAATATTACAAGAACAGCATCTCTGATGGATACTGATAACTGCCCCCAGTTATTTCCAAGGAGAAGTTGCAAACACCACAGTGTAGTACCATTGGCAAGAGCATAAATCCCCAACTATTTTCCCTGTTGCAGAGCAAGCAGGAAATTGAACCTGTTTATCATTCATGCTGAGGTTGACAATTTTCAGTAGTGCTGTCTTCACAGGCTCAGTGCAACCAGCTTTCTGACATCCCAGGCATATTAACTATAGCTGACTGGAAATTTTTTTAAAACAGTCTTTGTTCTAGATCAAGCCACACTTCTAAATATTTTTCCAGAACACACAATTTCAAAAGTATTGCTTAATGCCACTTGAAACATTTCAATTTTTATCAAAAGATTAAACATTGTATTGCAATTTTCACTTCTTTCTTTATTACAATAATATAATAAATTTCAGAACAGCTTTGCATTGAAACAAGGTGAATATACATAGCTCCATGGTCTAGCTTCTCTGAGGCAAAAGGTCAGATGGTGGTGGGAGAACAAACATGGAGAAGTTTGGTTGCTATTAGCACCTCCCTAAACCACAGCAATTCTTTGTCTGTCATCAATGTAGCTGCTACAGTGGCTTGCCTAAGGAGCTTTCCAGGTTTGTAAAAGATGCAGCTCACACATTTGTACCTTTTCCAGGAAGAAATGAGTAAACCTATAACTGTAACATCACTTACGAATTCGATCTTTGTGTGCCCAGGCAACTGTTTGAGAATAGAAGGGAAATTTCTTTTTAGAAAACAGCCTTTCTCGTGACCTAGAAGGCAATTCCTAGGAGGCTCTGGGCCACCTTCTGTAGGATCTTCTTCAGGGGGTGAGGGGGGTGGTAGGGGAAGGGAGGTATGGTCAGGGTCATTCTATGTCCCTGGTTACTCTCGATTACCAGAATGGCTGTTGGGGTTGTGATAGCTACACACACAGCAGCCCACCCAATACAGGTGAGGCACAAAGTTTTTGTAAGCCATCTGCTACCACATGCACTTCTGTCCCTGTACTGAGCTTGATTCTGGCCCAGGGATGAATTTGGCCCTAAGACTAACCTAACGTTACGGAAAAGACTAGCCAAGGAATCAGTGTTTTCTGTTGGCATTAGCAGGTAAGAGACACCCAGTGACTCAGAACTCTAGGTTCTTCTTCAAGCTCTGCTTGGATACACTTAGTAATAAGTGCCTACGTGCCGCAGTGCACGATTGGTTGGAAACTCTTTTGCCCTAGCCTGTCAGGAAGGGACAGACAGCCACCGCTCCCCTTTCCACCCTGTGGCTATATATGTGGCCACTGCCCAGCCCGTCTTCAGGTCCATTTTTCCACCCTCAGCAACAGTTCTTGGAACGGCCCACTCCCTCTGTCAGTCCTGTAAGCCTAGCACAATCAAAGGTGCCATGCGCTGACCTCCGGGCAAGTGCAGCAGCCTACCCCTGAGGCTTCAGGGCACCCCTCGGTACTGTGTGCAAGTTTGGCACTGGTGCCTTCCTGCTGCTGCTCCTCAAACGAGTGCGAAAAAACCAGCTCAGTACCGCTATCGGTACCAAAGTGTCAGCGCTGATTGCACTCCCCCTCGCGGGAATCACTGCAGAAACGGCAGGAGTCGATGCTGATTGGAGGTCATGTCCATTTCCCAGCAGTTTCCCCATCTGTAAACTTTCCTTCCCAGCTCTTTAGGCTGTTCACTGCTGCAGTACTGATTGTGGTCACCTCTTGTGATGTGGGTTTTAATGACTTCTTTGCTCACCTCTTAAGGTCCTGGATGAAAGGTGATGTCTTAAATTCTTAAAGAGCTAAAGAAAAAACAGTGCAAGCCCCCAGGTACCAGGATATGTTGATTGTAGTCACCAGCCTGTCCTATTTACATACAGACTGATCACTCCTCAGAGTTTCCTTTTGATCCACCTGCCTATCTCAAGAGAAGTCTCAACACTAACTGACAAAATATGGTTTCAAAAGCTATTCTTCTTTGTAACTGCCACCCAGACCTTAAGCACCTGAGTTGCCTCGGAAACTTGTGAATGACAACCTGAATCCAGCTGCACACTGAGTCTGTCTCCACCAGCCCTAAAAGGTCTTGCACACCTGCTGGCTCCTTGGTTCTATGTATGCAGTGTTGCTGTATCTTTGTTGGTCCCAGAGAGACAAGGTGGGTGAGGTAATATTTTTTATTAGACCAACTTCTGTTGGTGAGAGAGACCAGCCTTTCAAACCATGCAAAGTTCTTCGGGTCTGTATAAATTTCTTTCACTAGTGAAGGTTGTTCCAATAAAAGCTATAACCTCATTCCCCTTGTCTCTCCTTTGATCTATGTATTTTAATTTTGAGGGAGAGGGAAATAAGTAATTCTACAAGAAAAGGTGTTTAAAATGCAGACGCTATTACCCTTGATAAAATGTCAGTTCTGAGGGTGATCCCCCAAGCTTCAAGGTTAGAGCAGTGTGCAAAGGGCAGCAGTTGAGAATCAGGGCAAGGATGCTGGAAAATGTTCTGCTTTGATCATCCTAGGCTGTTGGGGATGCTGAATTCTGAAATTCAGCTCTTGGCTGATTAAGAGGAGGCGAATCAGACAGCTTTTGTGTTGTGTAAGCAACAGGATCTTTGGAACCATAGAGTCATATACCTGCAAGGTTAGCTCAGCACTTTGCCTTACCAAGATAAGGCAAATTGAGTAGCCCCGTGGAGTTTCTTTTTTGGTTTCATCCTTGAAAACAGAAGTGTTGTCTGTTCTGAATGGCCATCAGTGATCCCACGGTTCTTTCAAGTAGATAGTCCATGGCTATGTCCACACATAACATTGTTGAAAGTCCTTATTTCAAAATAAGTTAATTCGAATTAAGAAAATGTTAATTCGAATTAAGGGAAAGCCTGCTATCAAAACAGCGGTTATTTTGAAATGGTTATTTCAAAATAAGGCCGTTTGGACATGTTGTTTCGGAACAATGGTGTTGTTTCGAAACAACATATCCGAACAGCGTTATTTTGAAATAACCATTTTGAAATAACAGCCATTTTGAAATGAATGGGGTTTAAGCTGTTTCGAAATGACGGTTCTTATTTCAAAATGACAGAGCCCCTCATTTCAAAATAAGAAAACGTTGTGTGGACTTAATCTTTTTTATTTTGAAATAACCAGTGCTATTTTGAAATAAAAGAGACGTGTGGACATACCCCATCAGTTCTCAGCAGAACTGTTCTTCCACCTATTGTTGTACAATGTGCTGGTCTGCTGTCTTAGCTTCCAGCATAGCAATGGCTGCATTTCATTTGTAAGTGAAGTGATTCATGTGTATTTCATAAGTCAGATTGGCAGCTCCACTTATTCTAAAAGTTGCCTGACAGTTCCCATTACAAGAATCTGTTTTCAGCTGCTTATAACTGAGCCAAAATTTAATGGTTCTGCCTGAAATCTACCATGCCAGGTATCTGCCTCATACTGAAATTTTTTAATTTCATACAGAACTTTTCAGTCATTTTCAAGAACTATGCTGTAGGAAAATGCTGTTTTGCCCATGCTACAGGGTTGTCATGACTTTCTTTGACAAGCTGTCACATCCCCATGCCTTGAAGAAGGACTTGAAATGCTAGATGTAAGGGGCTTCTGTATCAGGGATGTGCCTTTTGACTTCCTGGTGAAAATCTACCCAAGTTTGGCCAAGCTATTGGCCTGTGGAAAAAATGCAATCTGCACATTACTCCTGAGTAGGGTTACCAGATGTCTAGCAAAAGGAGGACATGTCCTCCTTTTTACTTTCATGTCCTCCGTCCTCCAGGCATTTTAAAAATAGATGATTTTGTCCGGCTTTTTACCGCTCGGGAATAGAATGTTAAAAGCCCTTCTAACAGCCGAGTTATGGAGCGGGGGATCTTCCCCAGTGACTGGAGGTCAGAGGTGGTCACATGCATACACCATCCAGTCACAGCTCAGCACAAACCAGTCCTTTTCATTAGGAGTTCAGGTATCCCCTGACTCTGGAGGCTACTTTTTAGAAAGCTGTCTAGATACCTCAGTTGGTAGAAAAGGTATCTTTTAACCTTTGGCTTGTGGGTTCCATACCTGTGCAAGGGACTTTTATTTTTGGTCCTTGCTCCCTAAAAAAACAGCTAAATTGGGGGGGGGGTAGGGATACTAATGAAATGAAGGAAAATAAAGTCTAGCATAAATAAAATTACTAATAGGGACCAATTAAATAAAACCGCTAAATCGGCAAGTTTGAACTGGACAGAAACAATTTAGTACTTTTTTTTAAGCTGTAAAAATGGGCTGCTGTGAAAAATGAGAAATGAGTTAACTGTTTTTATTTCTTGGGGTTTTTTAAAAACTTTTTTAGGTACTTTTCAAGTTTATATTTGAAGACTGAGTTTTTTAATGTTAGCCTCATGAACATCAATGAAAGGGTCATGAAAAACTTTCATTTAATGAAAAAATCCAGTTTTTGATAAAAGAAAACATTTTGGTAATTTTCTTTATTTTAAAATAATTTAAAAACACATGATATTGTGCAGTTTTAATGCTGCATTCATTAATCATTACCCATTGTCCACGACATTATATAGTAATAACAGTTATATTAATACTGCATTTTCTCCATGTCCTCCAATGTCCTCCTTTTCGGACCTTCCTGTCCTCCTTTCCGTGCTTTGGTATCTGGTAACCCTACTCCTGAGAGAATTCTGTGCCAAAAAAGTAAAAATTCTGCTGACTATATTTTAATAAATAAATAAATACATGTGGAGACTCCAGCATGGCAGTGGGGACCACAGACCTCTGGTTGCACATAGGGTGGAAGATTACCATACAGGGCCTCCCCAATCCCCCCAGGACATGCTCTCAGCAGAGCGGCTGCACCTGGCCCTGACACAGTGCAAGAGCCATGCAAGGAGACAGAGAATCACATGCATGCCATGCCCTGTTCCTGGAGCAAACAGGCTCAACCTGGCAGTACCGGTGGCTCGGTGAGGGATGCAGGTGTGTGTGGGGAGAGGTCTGGATACACAGGGAACTTGTTGGGGGTGGTTCTGGGTGCAAGGGGAATAGG
This sequence comes from Podocnemis expansa, assembly GCA_007922195.1. Classification (NCBI taxonomy): domain Eukaryota; kingdom Metazoa; phylum Chordata; order Testudines; family Podocnemididae; genus Podocnemis; species Podocnemis expansa. The sequence goes on along the minus strand of ML682018.1, from coordinate 11,200,614 downwards.
CCTTTGCAGGGGGGTCCAGGTGAAGTTGATGAGGCTTAGTAGGAGGGTCCGGATGTTGGAGTTTGGCAGGAAATATAGGATATGGGGTGCTCAGTGGGGAGGTCCAGATTCTGGGGAAGTAAGGTTCAGTGGGGTTGAGGTGGGGGTCTTGGTCCATCAGGGTGATCCAGGTGCAGATGGTTGGGCTCATAAGTGTGTGTTCGAGTGTGGGGGGGGCCTCAGAAGGGAGTAGTCTGGGTCGAGAGTTGGGGATCCAGATGCAGGGAATGGCTTGGCAGGGGGTCTGGATGCATGGGAGTCCAGTGGACTCAGTGGGGCAGATCTGGATGCAGGGGGTTCCAGATTCAGGGGTGAGGCTTAGTGGGATGGGAGTCTGGGGTTGGGGCCCTCAGTGAAAGATCTGGATAATAATGTCTGGATGCAGGGGGCATGGTCAAATAGGGAAGCACCTGTACAGTGGCTCCTCCTCCTGCAGCTGGAGAGGCTGCTGGGAGTGAGTCAGGTCCAGCCTCTTCCCCTGCAGGGAGCATCAGGCCAGGGAAGTCCTATCCTCCCCAGTCCAGCCAGGACTAGTAGCTGAAACCAGTGCAAAGTCAGAGCCAATGGAGGAGGAGTCCCCAACCCTGCTCCCCTGTGATTTATCTCCCCACTGGTTGCTCCAAGTACCAAATGAAGCTCCTGAACTACTGGGGCATGTGATCACACTTGCCGTTTTCCCTTTTCTCCCTAGTCATTTTCTGAGTGGAAGCAAAGAAATATTCATGGGATGTGAATTGTGCATTCATTCAGTGGCACAGAACTCTCCCAGGATTAGCACCTGATTACAGATTTGTTAGTGTGTATTTATGGTCTCCAGAGATTCCATTCACACACAGCGTGCTCCAGATCAGGGCTCAGCAGGACTTTCTGTGCAACTGGAGCTCTCTGCAGCTGTGAAGCATGCTAGGATCAGACACTAGAAATGAGAGCAGCTAGCCACATTGTCTCTTTGGGGTTTTAATATCCCCCAGTGCCAGACCTTGACAATGTGAAGGAAGGAACTCCCTGATTCAAGGGGGGGGGGAGAAGTAAATTGGGACAAAGAGCTATGTAATTAAACACTGGATCATGTATATGTGGAAGTGGAAGAGGGCTAAAATGAGTACAAGGAAGGTAATAATGGTATATTGTTCATGTGTAGTATAATATTCAGCCACTAGATGTCTCTCTGTGTCATGGCCCATGCAAACAAAAGAGAAGAAAGCTGGAACTCAAGCTGTGTATAAGCCTTTTTGTGTCAATAGTTGTTTAAAAATCTACCACTATGATTGGTGAGTTCACATATCTTTTCAGGGATATGCGAGAACTGTGCCCAGCTCTCCTGCTCAGAACCATGCTGAATCATTGTGGAGGTTGAGAGCATGCATTGCACCCTACAGCAGTTGTTGCTCCTACACACTTGTGTGCGTACTTCCCCAGGCCTTAGTAAGGCTCGATGCCTGCCTCATCCATAACAGCTCTGGAAGTTGCCATGGGTGAGCTTCCAAGTGTGTAGTAGGTGTTTGTGAAGAAGTAGGTGTACATGTAGTGAGTGCGTGGCTGTATTTGTTTGAGGATAGGCTGTGTGGGTGAATAGCTGCATCTGTGGTGAGGAAGGGGGGGGGGGGTGCGAGCACATACTTTCCCCTGGAGTGTCAGAATGGTGCTTTGAAGACATAAATTGCAGTGCAGCTCTTCCCCTAACACTAAAAGAGCAGGGCTGACAAGCTGCTGTCAGGAAAATGCTGTTTAACTCTAACCCCTTACCACCCCACCCCCCAAATAATTTCCCTGGTAAAACTGCAGCACAGCAGAATCAAGCAGTGACACAAACCAAGAGGGAATAGTTATTTTTTTTCTTCTTCAAATGAGTGTCTCTATCAGGAGCCACACACATGCCAAGGAATCTTAAGAGTTCAAAGAAAAAATTTTAACATTTAAAATTCAACCTTTAGAGCTTTCCTTTCTGATGAAGACAACAAAGCCCGGCAGAAGCTTGCAGCTTGAATAGCATTAAGAAGATGTCTTGGCTGAAGTGGAAAATTCTGTCTCATGTTTTCCTTTGGGTTAATGTGAAGACAGATGTTTTTGCTTTTCTTTCTGTGTGGCATTGTGAAAAATCCCCTCAGCTAAAGAAAGATAAGATGTAAGTGGGGGGTGGAGAAGGAGAGGACAGATAGTGTGAAACTTCACTTTGCGGCCAGACTCTGCTCTCAGATGACCTGGGTGACTCTGGAGTGGTGTCACGAGCATGCTGAGTCAATCTAGCTTTACACTTGTGTGATTGAAAGCCGAATTTGCCCCCTCTTGAAATATAACCATGATTTCATTAAAATATGTCTAAAAGCCATTTGCTGACGTTGCATTTGGGGGCAGGATTGTTCAAGGAGGCTTTCTCTTGCACTCATCACGCTGTAGGGATTTTCCACCAGGAGGCAGCACTTAGGCCTGATCCTGAGGCTTCCACACTGAAACCAAGTGAGAATTTGGACTGCAGGACTAGACTGTCATTGGAAAACAATGTATGGGGATCACTGAAGACTTTCAAAAGGGGAGCTTCCTCTTTCCAGCTTTTACCTTGCTCCATGCACACAAGCATACATTCCCTTTCTGTGAACGCTACCCCTCTGTGTATCAGCTTCTGACCTCCCTGAACCCTTTCTGGGCATTGGTCATGCTAGCACGTCTGAACTGTGCAACATACAGTTATTGCTGGCTCCCACAGGGAAATAAATCTCTATTTTTCTGTGAATCTTGGATGTCCTATGATGGATTTGGAGCTACTATGTAATACTTATGAATGTTGCATGTTGAGCTGGTTACTGGTTACAGCATAAAAATATCTGTTTAGTTTAATGGAGGCTGTAAGGAAGTGAAAGATAAAGCTGTCTATAGTAAATGCTAGGGGGGCTGTTAATGTTAAGGAGCAGTACCAACAAAGCATGTTGACTTTGAAGATATTACCTTCTCCCCCGCCAACTTGCAACACTAGTTTTGTCCAGAAGGGCCAAAACCAAAAAGAACAAAAGAAATCCAGCTGTTTGAAAAGGGCCCCTCTCTCAAGAGAAGGGGATCACTGTTCAGCGGAAACAGACCCAGGCCTCCATTGAGGGGTCTGAAGAAGTTGAGACTGCCTAGTTGATCACCAGGGGATGGTAACCTTAGGTAAGAGAGACAGGCATGGAGACTGTTTGCTTTTAAAACCCTCATCCTTAATGATTAGTTCCCATTGTTACAATGAGTGTGTTGCTTTTTAGAAGTCTATCAGATCCATGGATGCTATTGGTTATCACGGAATATCACGGATATGATCTGCAGGTGTCCAAACTCAGACTGCACAGCAAGGTTGGCTGATACCCACAGTTCTGCAGCTGGTGACACTAGGAGGCTCTTCAGCATGAGTGTGTCCATGCAGCTGCGTCAGCACAACCCCATAGTGAGTATTCAGTCTAAGCCTACTAGAGGGGTTTTTCTATCAGCATAGGAATACCCCTTCCCCAAACAAGAGAAGCCTTCTTCCGTTGACATAGCTGCATCTACACTGGGGGCTTGGATGGTATAGCTGTGGCATTCAGGTCAGTGGATTTTTCACACCCCTGAGCAATCTAGTTATGTGGACCTAACTTTAAGTGTAAATAAGGCCTAAAATGGGAAGAATTGTGGAATTCCATCCCACAAGAGGTAAGAGCAGGAGGCCTGTGGATGCATTACTAGGCCTGGAAGCGCCCCAAGAAACAGCTAGCCCTGCCATTGTGATAGGTCCCACCAACCGTTTAGTTAAAACCAAACACCAGGTGTTTGCTTTTGGGATGAGTGCAGATTGTTTGAGACAGATAGCTGCAGTTTCCCTTTGGGTTGACAGATTTTTGCTAGGGTTAGTTCTGCACAATGGGGTTGCAGTCATCAATGATTAGTACAAATCTAGCACCAGTGCGAGCATTCCCAAAGCCCTTGACTTCAGAGGACATAAACCATTTACATGAATTTAGCCCAATTATTTTAACCAGTGTGACAAGGCAGAGCAGCTGTTAGGTCAGTTAACCTTACATGCTGCACCTGAAGCAGTGTCAGGGCTCAGTAAAGCTGAATGGAAAATGAAGTTCAGCTGGGAAGTAGCAGATTGGGCCTGTAAAAAGGATGAAACAGGGGCTGGGTGGGCAAATGGGCTGACTGGCTAGCTATGCAAGCTGAGAGGAACTGAAAATTGGGTCTGAGACCTAAGGATGGGGTTGGGCTGGCTGAACAGAGCTGAAAATGTAGACTGAGAGGGAGAAACTGGAAAATAATGGAGAAAAAGCAAGCAATGAAGAATGGCTTAATGTTAGGAAGAAATAAAGAGCTCTAGAAAGATATCTCTGTCTGAAGAGGAGGGACCAGACTGATGGAAAAGGAGAGCAAGAAAAAGAATTGGTATAATTATCAAATCACTAACCGAAGATGCTAATCCTTGGAAAACAATGGAATGGGTTAAGTGCAGTATCAAAGATAAAAGTATGCAGTATGGAAGCTCTTTAACAGAATGCATACAAAGCACAGGCCAAGACACTTCTTAAAGCTATAATTTTATGGAAAATAAGTCATTTGCTAAATGAGCTACTTTATGACAGAAGCAAGGGGGGTAGCAGATGGGGCTCCACTGTGCATGAAATTAAAAGGGGAATAGGTAAGGGCCAAGTGCTATTTGTCAAGCAGCTGATTAGTAGGAGCAGGAAGAACACAAACTACACACAGCTGTCTCAGTAACATCTAAAGGTGCAATGGTATCTGATAGGGTCAATATGGTTTAACCCAGAACAGCTGATATTCTATAGCTCAGCTCCTTTGACATATTGTAAATTTCAGAGATTGGGCATCTGGTGGCTGTCTGTAAGGGGACAATAAGGTGTGGCAAATGGGAGAGCGCTCATGTAAAGACTGTACAGAAGGAACAATTAAATTCAGCAGTTGGAGAGAGAAGCACAGTGCCCTGTACAAAGAGGGTGTGGCAGTAGAATGAGCTAGTCAGTGTGAGACAGAAAATTAAAACTATCCCTAACATATCCTATACAGAAAGTAACTTTCAGAAGATATTCACAGTGGAATGTACTGATGGATGAAAATGCCACTGAGGGAAAGAGCTATGGATACTACATGTAGTTCAGGGCAGGAAAGATACTATAATGGGAATAGATGCAGATATACTGTTTGTAGGCAGAGAAATTAATAGCATTTATGACAGAAGTAATTAATTGCTAGACAGAAGTAATTTACAGACAGGGAAAAAAAACAAAGAATAACCCATAATAAAAGTGGCAGAAAAGTATTTGTATATAGCAGACACGGCCAAACTGCGGCTCGCATGCCGCATACGGCTCTTCAAAGAAAAATCGTGGCTCCCCAAAGAGCATGGAAGGGAAGGGCAACATGGTGGGAGATGGGGCGAGAAGTGAGCAATGCTCCAGGACAGCAGAGAGGTGGGGGCGTGGTAAGATCTGGCAAGGATGCATGGGATGGTGAGAGCCGGCAGGGAAGGGCTGTATGGTTGAGAACTGCAGGCAAGCCGCAGCAGGGTCAGAGCAGAGCACTGCGGGGAAGGGTGTCAGGTCCAGCCAGCAGGGAAGGGGGTGGTCAGAGCCCCGTAGGGAAAGGCAGCATGGTCAGACTGACGGGGAAGGGCAGCACAGTCCAGCTGGCGGGGAAGGACAGCATAGTCAGAGCCTTTCAGGGAAGGCCAGCATTGTCCAGCAGGAAGGGAAGGGGTGGCATGGTTGGGGTCAGGGTTGCAGGGGCAGACGTGCAGCATTATCAGGGAGAGCAGAGGAGCTGTGTGGTAAGAGATGGCAGGGAAGCAGCAATGGGGGTGGGGAAGGGAAGCGTGGCATGGTCGGAGAAGCCATTGCGTGTTTAGATTTTCTCATAGCCGCTAATACAGCTTACTTGTTGTTAAAATAAAATCATGTTTTACAAGTCCTAAATATTATGTGAAATACTAACAAATGAAAATACAAAGGAGAAAAGTTTAAAACTGAATGTAAATTACTTTCAAATTTTGGTACAACTTACTGCTGTGAAGCATTGTATTCCACAATGAAATCCAAAACATTGTGCAATACTTAGAGATCAGCATCTGAGAGAGCTTTTAGCTACTGCATTGACAAGTTACTGCCCAAATTTTTAAAAAGTTCTCCACAAGCCTGCACTGCTCTACGTCTAGCAACAGCTAAGTTTTTACTGTATAGGCCTAGCTTTCATGGTAATCTCAAGTAATTATTAGAATCTGACGTTAGTAGGATCAATATTTGCTCTGTTTTTATGATAAAATTAAAGTGTGAAATGAATTTAAGCTTAGCAATTTTTTAGTAGGCAAAAATATGTGGTTGTATGCCTCAGAAGGTTTAATAATCGATTTGTGCAGCTCTTGAGTTCCATAAGTTTGGCCACCCCTGGTATATAGGCAATCTCTTAGACGGCATTCCTGACATTTTAAATGAAGCTGCTGATGTAATTTAACATGGGTTTTGACTTTTTTTCCTGGAATGCACATAGTTTAATATCCCATGGTCAGGAATTAAAGAACACTGTTTTTAAAATGGAAAACAAATCTCATGTGATAGAAAAGCATAGTTAGTGAGTGAACTTGCGTTTAGACTTTCAGGATAGGATGTAATCAGACATGACAGGGAAATAACAAGAGGAAGGGTCTGTATATTTATAAAGGAAGATCTTAGTTATGTTGACATAAATGTACCAAACTTAAGTTCTGAGTACAACAGTGTTGAGATTCCTCTGCTGAATAATAGCACTTTTGTACAAATCTGTTATGTTTACAATCCACATTTAAAAAAAAAAAAAAAACAAACCTAGGCAATTTAGAATTGGAAGAGTTAAGGGTGTCACAGGCCCATATATTATTTGTGAAGACTTTAATAGCCAGAGTGAGTTATGATGAAGCAGGAAAACTGATTGCAATAGCAAGTGCCTGACATGTACAACCTGCTATCGCTCAATAGCGGAGCACCTACACGGTTTAATTTGGTGGAAGGAACCATTTCATGTTTAGATGGGAACTGCAATGAGCGATAGAGCAAGTAATTGCAAATGGGAAATCTATAAAGAAGATGGAATGAGAAGTGATCACTTCCCAATGCTAATTACATACCAAGGTCAAGGAAATGTTGAAAACACTGGAGGATTTCTTTCTGGAGTCTTAGAAAAACAAACTGGGGACTCTTTAAGAATGAGTGTGCTGGGTATCTAGGTACCAATTCTATAAGTGATGATGATCTAGATTCTAGAGGAATTTCATAACAATTTAATAAAGGGTATTGTAGAATCACTCAGCTTAGCTGTATGTAAGACATTGAATTGCCACGAACTCAGAAGTCTCCTGTGGAATGCAGAGAGTAAAGCGCATCAATTAAAAAAAAAAACAAAACATACAAGCAAGCAAAAGGTAAATGATCAACAAGGACTTAATGAAATATGAAAGATGTAAATTAGTGGCACAAAGAATTATTAAAAAGTCAAAAAAAATTGTTGGAGAAAGTATTCTGGGAAAATGAACAAAGAGTTCCAGGGTTTAAGATACACTAACACGTTAAAAGAATGATTGAGGTGAGTAAAACCTAATTTAGATCTGATCTTATGGCAAATAATAAAGATAGATAGCTGGGTGGTTTTGTCTCTACAGCAGTGGATTTGAAATTATACAATACAATAAAAGGAAGAGCAGGACTGTCAAAAAAGATGACTGAAATTTTGAGTCCATACATGGCAAATGGGGTCAGGATTGCTAAAGCAATGCTGGCAAGTCTAGGGTTGGTGATATGGATTGATTGGGAATGGCCTTTTGTTTCCCTGAATTTGGAATTAACAGATCCATGAGACTATCTAATTGTGTGGCCTTTAAGACTGAAGAAGTGATGAGCGTACTGTTGGCACTAACCTGGATAAAGGCTGTACACACAACTATGAGTGTCATGCCATCAGATTCTTGACTAGGTATAATGGCAGTGTAAAAAGAGTCTATGAAAGCAGCAATGACTTAATCAGTGAAGTATTTAACTGTTTATTTTAACTATGGATCTTGCAGGTAGGTGTGCATACATCTAGTAGTAATGCTGATTCAAGAGCATATCAGGAGTGAATGACAATGAACTGGCAGATAGAGCAGCGACAAAGGCTTTAAAAATGAAGAGTTTGATATAAAGGTGCCCCTGAGTAAATAAGACTTCAGCAGTTTGGTTAAAAGAGAACTTAAGATCGAATGGCAAGAATTAAGGCCCAAAATGGAAAAACATATGAAGGTTCTATGAAATAGGTCCTCAACTTTTCACTAATGGTATACTTAATAGCTATGAAAGAGAAGGTGAAGTACCCCTATGCAAGTTCCAAAGGGGCAGACGTGTTAGTCTAGTAAAGCAAAACATGGCAAGGAGTCCTGTGGCACTTAGAGACTAACAGATTTATTTATTGCATGAACTTTCATGGGAGAAAATCCCACTTTGTTGGACGCTTTGAAGAGGGGGAACTTACAGAATGGGATGAAAATAAATGCAGGGGATTGTAAGATATGGGATCAGGTTATACTGCAACAACAAATCAGAGCATTTGTAAGGATTTGAACTCTGGGAAACAGCATATAGAGGGAGGGTGAAGTCAAATTACCCGTTACAGTGTGAAAAGAATCCATAGTCACTATTAAGTCCTGCTTTCACAAAATCTAATTTGGATATTAGTTCAATTTCAGCTGTTTCTCTTTGAAGTCTTGATGCCCCATTGATTTTCTTGAAGACCATCGTTAACAAATCATCAATGGAGTCATTAGGAAGGTGAAAATGTGCAGCAACTGTTTTTTTGTGTGTGTTGTGATTTCTGATGTCAGTTTTGTGCCCATTTATTCTTCTGAATAGGGACTGTCCTGTTTGTCCAATGTATAAGGCGTGCGGGCATTTCTGGCATATGATGGTATAAATCACATTAGTGGATGAGCAGGTGAAGGACCCTTTGATGGATTAGATGGCTTGATTAGGTCCTATGATGGTGTCTTTTGTGCAGATATGTGCACAAAGTTGGCAGTGTTTCTGTTGTAGGGATATGTGCCTGCTTTAATGTTTCTGTTGTGAGGTCTGTAGTTGCTGGTGAGTATCTGTTTAAGGTTTGGGGGTTGTCTGTAGTGAGGAGAGGTCTGTCTCCAAAGGCTAGAGAGAGTGAGGGGTCATCTTTTAAAATAGGCTGTAGGTCCTTAATGATCTGTTGTAGAGGTCTGACTTGAGGGTTGTATGTGGTGACTAGTGGCATTCTTTTGTTTTCTTTTGTGGGCCTTTCCTGTAGTAGTTGATTGCGGGGTACCCGTCTGGTTCTGTCAATCTATTTCTTTACTTCCCCAGGTGGGTACTGTAGTTTTAAGAAAGCTTGATAGAGATCCTGAAGATGTCTGTTTCTATCTGAGGGATCAGAGCAAATGCGGTTACATCTTAGGGCTGGACTATAGACAATGGATCGTGTGGCGTGCTTAGGATGGAAGCTAGGGGGACGTAGATAACTATACCGATCAGTAGGTTTTCAGTATAGAGTGGTGTTGATGTGTCCATTCCTAATTTGTACTCTACTGTAGTGTCCAGAAGGTGGATCTCCTGTGTGGAGTGTTCCAGGCTCAATTTGATTGTGGAGTAGAAATTGTTGAAATCTCTGTGGAAATCTTCAAGAGCATCCCTGCCATGGGTCCAGATGATGAAGATGTCATCAATATAGCATAAGTAGAGGAGAGATGCTTTGGGATGAGACTTAAGGAAATGTTGTTCTAAGTCACCCATAAAAATGTTGGCAGCTAATGGGTCACTATGACTTACAAGGAAACTTGTATTTACTAAACCAGGACAAAGACAGGTTGTGCAACAAACACAAAGTTCAAGATACAGTTAAGTATCTGCTGTGGCAATGCAGGGAGAATTATGCGGAATGAAAGATTCTTTATGAAAACGGGAGGTGCCTCAAGGTGGAAAAATATGGCTTGAATGTACTGATGAGAGTACTGGGCAAGTCAGGCAACATTTAAAAAAAACCCTTTATTTCGCTCTTGTTATGAATACAGGACTGGCCAAGAAGATAGACCTTTGCTTATGAAAAAACTGTGGGGATGGGGAGTGGCAGTCATAGACCAGGAGTCTGCAACCTGTGGTTCTGGAGCCACATGCAGCTCATTGCAGGAGCATCACTGATGCCTGGCACACAGGGAATGTGCCCCAAGTCCCGGTGCCAGTGCCCGGCATGGTTCCTGCCTCTCCTGGATCCTTGACAAGGAGAGGCAGACACCATTGCAAGTGGCCTGGCCCTACATCTGGGCCGGGCTGCCCATGGCTGCGCCTGCCTCTCCCAGCCAGGGATCCAGGCCGGGCTGCCCGCTGTGGCCCCTGCCTTGCCTGTCCCTGTCCCCGTCTGGGGATTTGGGACTGGGCTGGCGGAGGGGCCCCGAGACCAGATCAGGTCAGGGGTGCTGAATCAGGCCCAGGAGGTGGGGCCCGGGCCCTCAGTCTTCTCCCGGGGCAGTGGATCTCCTGGCTCATTGGCTGCCCCCTTGTGGCACTGGGCTCCAGGCTTCCCTCTACTACCAGGGGACCATGCAGGTGGCCTGTACCAGACTCTGGGGTCCCCCCACCACTGGGCCATTTTGTGGGTGGCCCATGCCAGGCTCTGAGCTCTCCCACTGGCAGGGGACCTTGAGGCAGGCACCCTGGCCCAGTTCCCCCACCACCACCACCACTCACCAGGAAGCTACACCCATTGCAGCTCTCAAAACAGTTGGTTATTGAAGGAATTTTTTAAAAATGGCTCTTCTTATCTTTTGGGTTGCCAACCCAGGTCATAGTCTCACATACTGAGGCTGCTGCACCATAAAATGAGAGGGAAAGAAAGGTCTGCAGATGAAATAGTCTCCAGTCCAGTCATGGGAGAAGAGAGATTTGTTTGTGCTACAGAGTCTGGCAAGAAGTCAGAGAGAAAATAATCCATAGTCACTCCTTGGGTGGATGAAGCTTGGGCAGGTAAACCCAGGAGAGAGCAGGGAAGTAAGGAGTCCAGGGAAATAGCAACAGCATCTCAATGCAAGTAGGCTGGAGTTGCAAGACATAAGGTTTCTGGGCTGGAACCCAGAGTTATAGGCAGATCCAAGTTCCCCTACCAGCCACTGTGAAAGTGGCCCAAGAACTGGCTTTGGATCACAATATTGTCTGGAATGACACGTGGATAGCTAATCCAGTGAGACTGATATCCAGGTACTGGAGGACTGTACAGTGACCTGGCCAGAGGATTGAGTCCTGAAATGGGAGCACTTCCAGAAAGAGAGAGAGAATGTGGTGTTAGAAATTGTCAGAAAGTGGGGCATTGGATTTGATAGGAGCGAGTTCACAAGGAGATAGTCCAAAGATGAGTGTACCCTCTGACGGGGACATGCTTTGATGGTAAAAGTGCAACTGATCTATGAGTATAGAAAGTGGGGGCAGAGGGACAGGCTAAAAAGTCCAGGGGCTCTTCAAGAAACAAACACTACAAGTAATCAAAATAATTTCAATAACTTATTTATGATCTATTTTCTGCTAGTCTTTTATCCTTTCATTAGGAACCAGTTTTCATCATGGAAGGACTCGTTGCCTAAATGCCAGTCAAAACTAATTTTTTAAGAACACCTTAAAAAAAAACACTTAACCTCCAACTTACAATTAACGTGTCATGCTCCTGTAACAGGTACATGCAGAGGCGTCGCTGGTGTTGGGCATGCTGGGGCACGTGCCCTGAGTCCCAACACCAGTGCCCCAGATATCCGGCCCAATCAGGCTGGGGATCTGGGGCCCAATCCCCAGCCGGCCGCGGCCACGGCAGCCCCGTCCCTGGCCGGGGATCCAGGGCCTGGCTGGCCGGCCTCCCACAGCCGCCCCGTCCCCTGCTGGGGATCGGCTGTGGTGGCCCCATTCCCGGCCAGGGATCCGGGTCTGCTTACGTGGGCCAGGCCTCCAGTGGCTGCTTCTGGCCAGGCCAGGCCACGCCGCGCCGCGGCCTAGCTGCCCGTGGCGGCGCGGCCTCCCCTGGCCCTATCCCTGTCCAGGGGGCATGGCCTTCTGGCTGGGGGCGGGGCCTGCCCGCTGTGGGGTGAGGGCTGGGTCCCTGCCCTGGGTCCCTCCCCACCCCAGCAACGCCCCTGGGTACATGCATTAATTTGGGATCAATGCACATCTTTGGCACCTAAAGAATCCTGGCTTCAGGCCTCACAGTGCATCCAAGATGTGCACTGTTAACTAATACAAACTTTCTCATGACTTATTTCTATGGTATAGGTGAGCCACAAAGGGATGGCAACTTAAATCCTATTTTCAAACAAATTTCATGGGCCTGTTCCTTGTAATAACTAAGGGACACTTTATTGTTACTTTGTACATCTGACAGCACTTCAGCTATGGTCAGTTTCATTGGTTTTCCCTGAACGGTGGGTTACTTACCAGTAACCATCCTTCGTCAAGATGGGCTGCTTGGATTCATTCAGTAATATGTGCATCTGTGCTGCAGTGCACGATTGGTCAGAAACTTTTGCTCTAGCCTGTCAGAAGAGGGCTGGCGGCCACCGTCCCTCGCACCGCCCCGTGGCTATATATATGGCCACCGCCCAGTCCCTCCTCAGTTCCTAAAAGCCACCAACTCTGATAGTGGGGATGGCAGGAGGGATTTGAATGAATCCGAACAGCCCATCTCAAAGGAGGACGGTTACTGGTAAGTAATCCACCGTTCTTCTTCGAGCGCTGCTCAGATACACTTAGTAATAGGTGACTGCTAGCCGTACCGACGGATGGTGGGAGGAGTTGGCTTTTCCCACTCTCAGCACAGCATGTCTCCACCATGGGAAGCTGTCCAGCAAGAAAGTCCTTGGAAGGTCTAAGATGACCTAAGGACCGAAGGCCAGGTCAGACCAGCCTGAGACAGCCTGGATTAACCCAGGGGAGAACAAGGTGTCCAGCTTGTCCAAGCACCAGCTAATGCATGAGGACAAAGTGACTTAAGATCATCCCATCAGAGTGTGAGGGGCGACACGCATTACAGTCTCACCAAGGACTGCATCACCAGGAGAAACACCCGGGAGAGTATGGACAGGAAGGTGTTAAGGCCTGGAAGATAGGTATTCTGGCACTATCACTTGTTGGCACAAACCTGTGAAAGGGTAGAGGGACTCTGACGCTGGTAGGCCACCAATGGTGAGCATAGGGTGCTGTCATCCCCTTTCACTGTTTCAGTAAGGGAAGCACAAGTGGGATCATGCCCCAGAGCCAAAGTGTGACTCCAACTGCTCAGTGCCCTTCAGTAAGGGTGATGCTGCAAGGAGAGGGGAAGGCAAGGCCTAGAAGACTATCCTCTTCCCAGCCTGATGGGGAACAGTGCAGGGAGGCAAAGGGCGAAACCCTCTGACAGCACGAGAGCAAGCAGTGTGCTTGAACCAGCATGAAAGGAAAGGCAGGTGCTAAATCAACACTATGGCTAAGCAGGGACTAGCTATAAGTACGGTGTCGAGTGACCGTATAGGGTAAAACCAGGGCCAACATGACGTTGCCAAAGGCATGCTGACCTTCCCTTACCTTGTGAGGTGAGCCATTAACACCTACCACATTGCACTGCAAATAGGTAGTAGTAAGACTACCTATCCTATTATTACTATTATTATTGTCATCGTTTTATATTATATCATATTAAATATATTATACTATATTATGTTATAATATACTATATTAACTCGCTGGCTAGCAATTGGCCACCAGGTGGAACACAAGATGTGGGTTACTGCAGGCGCTGCTGCCAGCATGGAACGTGGCCACAGCTAGACTTATGTCTCACAAGGAACCCGGGTACCAGGACCCAAGTCTGTGAGGATGGTCCTGCCTTCGGCAGGCATGGCCCTGTAGTACACGAGGACCACAACTCGCTGGCCGGACCATGGGAAGGAGTGGAATGTGGGGAATGCACACGCAAGGATTGTGAAAGCTGCAGAACTAGAGCCATAAGGGAGATCTGGTGGTCCAGCATAGGGAGGGAAGGAGTTATCTCTAGCAGGGGTGGAACGAGGATATGTCACCCTGCACGGTGCCGATCCGGTCTTTCCTTTTAGGACACCTTCATGCCCTTCCATTCTGATCTGTTTGTTACTAGATATTAATTATTATTGGAAGAGTGACCTCTGTCGAGGGTCAGGGAGTTCCCGAGATTCGAGGTTGCTGCCCGGGCTTTCAGATTGGCCCGATTGCAGGCCCCATTGAAGGCAGAGGGGGTCTCGCCCTCCCTTAGCATGCAAGCCTAGTAAACCAAGGGACAGTTACTAGGGCTAGGAATGGTCTTTGAGCGAAGTAAGAGGAATGTTTCTTGATGGGGCTCCTATAGGAACCCCTTAAGTCCTCCTGCAGGCAGCCCCTGCATTCAGGCTGTCCCTTGAGGTTAATTTAAGAGCAGGCACTCGTTAGGTAGAGTGCTCCAGGGAAACAACTCATACTTGTAACAAATCTGCCCCATCGGTCCCCAGTCCATAACAATCGGTGATATAGAATCATAGAATCATAGGGTTGGAAGGGACCCCACAAGGTCATCTAGTCCAACCCCCTGCCAAAAAAAGCAGGACCACTCCCATTAGATCATCCCAGTCAGTGTTTTGTCCAGCTGGGACTTGAACACCTCCAGAGATGGAGATTCCACCACCTCCCTAGGCAACTTATTCCAATGCTTCACCACTCGCCTAGTAAGGAAGTTTTTCCTAATGTCCAGCCTGGACCGCCCCAGCTGTAACTTGAAACCATTGCTTCTCGTTCTGCCCTCTGTTACTACCGAGAACAGTCGAGCTCCCTCCTCCTTGGAGCAACCCTTCAAGTAGTTGAAGGTTGCTATCAAATCCCCCCTCAGTCTTCTCTTCTGCAGGCTAAATAAGCCTAGTTCCTTCAGTCTTTCTTCATAGGGCTTGTGCTCCAGCCCTTTGATCATTTTGGTTGCCCTCCTCTGGACTCTCTCTAATTTGTCCATGTCCTTTTTGTAGTGGGGAGCCCAAAACTGGACACAGTATTCCAGATGTGGCCTCACTAGTGCAGAATAGAGGGGAATGATCACATCCCTTGATCTGCTGGTAACACTTCTTCTGATGCAGCCCAGTATGCCATTGGCCTTTTTGGCAGCAAGAGCACACTGCTGACTCATATCCAGCTTCCCATCCACCATGACTCCCAGGTCCTTTTCTCCAGTGCTGCTATTTAGCTGATCACTCCCCAGCCTGTAGCAGTACATGGGGTTTTTTCGTCCCAAGTGCAGGATTTTACACTTATCCTTGTTGAACCTCATGAGATTCCTCTTGGCCCACTGCTCCAGTTTGTCTAGGTCTCCCTGAATCCTGTCTCTGCCCTCTAGGGTGTCTACTGTTCCCCCCAGTTTGGTATCATCTGCAAACTTACTAAGTGTGCAATCTATCCCATATACAGAAGGCCGAACAAACTAAGGGAGAGGAAGGGTAGCGTCCCAAAGTTTCCTCAGCCTATAGCACCGGGTATTGCCAGGAAGTCTCTGTCTGAGAACTGACTAGGCCCGACCCTGCTTAGCTTTCGAAATCAGACAAGGTTGGGTCCTCTATAGTGGAAGAAGAGAGGGCGCAGGCACAAACGCGTTTGGGTACTCCGTCTGCAGAGTGGGGCCTCAAGTGCCATCGCAGCGCCTGTAGCCCCCACCAGTCCCTTGACATACAACTGTACCCATGAGACTAGGGGTGGGATTCAGGTCATGGGAACCAAGGTCCCAAGTACTGGGCAACCAGATCCTACGACGTAACTCAGGGTCTGAGTCCAGTATTAGAGACAAAGGGGCACCTTCTCTTTGAACATGAGCATGGCTCTTTACCCTTTGGAAGAAGCGAGGAAGATTAAAGAGTCTGAGGCTCTATTGGAGTGAAGCCCTTCTCAAGCGTGCCCACCTGCACCCTTAGCCAGCTGATAGGAGGGTCGATCTACTTCATGAGGGGCACAAGCAGCCAGACCCAATACTTGTGTCCAGGGCCCCAACTCCAGCATGTGCAACCAGTACCTGATGGGGCAGAACCAGAGCTGCCCTCTGAACCTAGTGGGGTGAGGTACAGCCGATTCAAAGTAGTGTACCTTAGATCCCTTAATGTCATCCAGGTGTCAGCTAGTCAGCGTTTGGCAACAAAACTGGGAAGAACCAGCGTGAAACAGGCGGGTAGAGGGGGTAAAAGCCCCCCAGAGGGGTGGATAGCCCAGGGGCACAGTCCCTCTATAGGGATGGGCACTTGGGTGGCTCGTTCAGGAGCCAGAAAAGGCCTGGGTTAAAGACTTACCCCAGAAGAATGTGTGCGCGTATGACTCCCGAGTACGGTGAGAGTATGTGAGGGGGAAGCACCAGTGTACCTTGAGATAGCTGAGGGAAGGCATCATGTTCCTAATGTCAGTAAGATGTGCTTGGTTCTGGCCTATATGTTCCAAGGAGGAGTGAGGGAGTGCTGTACGGGGTGGCATAACTGGGGTTTAGGCCTCTTACGGGAGTGAAAAGAAGGGGTCAGGGTTAAACAGTGACCCTGTCTGAGAGCAGGGTTGGCCAGTCACTCATGACAGGAATCCAGGGCCGAAGGCCCTAGGCCAGGGCTTCTAGAGAGGGTGCCTAACCTAACGGATCTGCTATGAATAGGCTGCTGAAGTTGGGAATTTTGGGCGTCCTCTTGGCTGTGGCAGAGGACTCAGTAGGCTGGGAGTTCTAACTCTGCTTCCTGCTAGGTGGTAGTCGGTGGTTGGAGGAGACTAAGGGGGTGGGGATGATGAATTAATGCCACATAAATTAGCTCCTAACTGTCCATGGCCCTATGAGAACTCTGGTCTCAGGCAGCCGGCCTTAAGTTCTTATTGTTCTCTGCCCATTCTTCTATCTGCGCTTAGACTCAGCATTAAGACCTTGGGGTCTGGGGGTATGGGAGTGGGCCCGAGGGAAGGAGACCCACATATTTTATCTCTCCCCGGGGGTCGTGGGCCATGCCCAAAACAGTGTCCGTCCCTGGCGGGAAGAGTGTATCCCCACTGAAGGGCAGGTCTAGGGCGCCCTGTCGGGAGGCTGGAGGCACCTGTGCCTCCAGCAGCCAAGCTGGATGACACAAGGTCACTGCCGAGGCCATTGTGCGGGATGCTGTGTCTACAGCATCCCAAGCTGAGAGGAGGATGTCCTGTGAGGCTATCCTGCCCTCCTTGAGGAAGGCGTCATATTCTTCCCTCACCTCTTGTGGGAGAAGGTGTCTGAACTTATATACTGACTCCCATACATCCAGCATATACCTGCCTACTAGGGCCTGGTTGTTGGCAACACATAGTTGGAAGGCAGAGGAAGAATATACCTTCCAACTGAGCAATTCCTGCTCCCTGGTGTCCCTCGATGTTGGGAGGGGGTCTCTAGGAGCTTGACCTGGCCCTAAAGCAGCTTCCACCATCCTTGGAGATGAAATCGGGTGGTGTGTGAGCAAGGGAAACTCCAACCCCGGGACTCTATATTTTAGACACACCGTGTCTGAGACTGGGGAGATGAAACCCGGGTTCTGCCAATGGGAGGAGGCTAAATCCCACACGCTGGGATGAAGGGGAACCATTATAGCGGGGGTCTCAAACTCAAATCACCACGAGGGCCGCATGAGGACTAGTACGTTAGCCCAAGGGCCGCACTGCTGAAACCTTTTCATATAATGATATTGCAAATATCAGTAATGCTAGTGTTGTTGTGGGCCACAGAAAATAGCTTTAGGGGCCGCATGTGGCCCTTGGGCCATATGTTTGAGACTCCTACATTATAGGCTCTGCCGATGTGAACACGGGCCTGAATAGCATGTCAGTAGGCCCTTTGCAGGATTGGATCTCCATACCCATATGGGCAGAGACTTGGTGCAGGAGGTCAAAATGTGCCGAGAGGTCCCCCGTGTATAAGCAAGGCACTGGGGTTAGGGCTGTAGCCGGTGCTGGCTGAGTTGGTGCCGATGGCGTCGGTGCCAGGCTCAGTGCGGTGGTCTCCTGAGGGGACCATTCATGGGGCTGGTATCGAAATGGCAGTGGTGCTGTGGGCCAGCAACGGGGCTGTTTAGTAGCCCTTGAGGCTCCTTCCCCTGGGCTGGAAGGTGGGGAAGCCCCTCTGGATCTCGATGATGGCACCAGGGATGGCAAGGTGTTGCAGTGCCAAGGAGACAGCTCCACAGTACTGGGGCTCTGAGGGGTGACGGTGACGGGGAACTCAGCACTGACACTGGAGACGGTGTTCCGTGCCGCTTTCAGTGCGCCCAGACCTTTGAAATGAAGGCTGGCTTGCCCCGTTGGACGGGAGTCGGCGATAGGGGGTTCGGCAATAGGAGGAGTGCCTTAGCCACCTCGAATGCCTCCGGGGTCGTGGGGAGTGGTACCAACTCCCCCGGTCCCAAGGGGAGCCCCGTATGGGGGACCCAGACTGGTGCCAGTGCTGCAGTACTGATACTGGTACCGAGCTGGTTTTTCATCCCCTGGGGGAATGGTGCTGAGAGGGCTCTGGCGCTCAACCGGCACGCGGTGCCGCACGGGGCCCCAAAGCCTCAGGGGTCAGCTGCTGTGCTTGCCTGGAGGCCAATGCGCAGCGCCTTTGCTCCCTCTCCTTGATTGTCCTCAGCTTGAGGGACAGGCAGATGGAGCAAGCGGTGACCACGTGGCTCTCACCCAGGCACTGAAGGCACTTCTCATGGGGGTTGTTCCTCGGAAGGGCCTTTCCACACTTGGTGCAGGGTTTGAACCCTGCCATGGCAGACAATGATGGAGCATGGTGTTCGGAAGCTGAGCATTCGAGGGAGAGGGCACTCCTCAGTGGAACCAAGTCCACGAACAAGTGCTCCCAATTGAGTGGGAAGCTCATAAAACGCAGACAGAGACAGGCTGCTTGCTAGAGCAAGGAGCAGGCTGTTCCACAACCAATGCTGAGGTGGATAAAATGGAACTGAGAAAGTGCCAGGCAGTGGCCATATATATAGCCACAGGGTGGCACGAAGGGCAGTGGCTGCCAGCCCTCTTCTGACAGGCTAGAGCAAAAGTTTCTGATGAATTTCGCACTGCAGCACTGATACACCTATTACTGAATGTATTGGAGCAGTGCTTGAAGAAGAATAGTTAGTTTCCTGGGCTCTTTGTGTTGGCCTTTTACACAGTGATTGGGGTGAGACGAAAATGTTAAACAAACAGAAAAATGTGGTGTGATGCAACAAACTGGCAATGGGACTGCCTGGGGCAGGGCTAGACCCTCAAGGACTTCAATTTGTTTTTGAAATTGACTAGATTTCAAGTTGTCCCTTTTAAGTAATGTAAACATGAGCCTTGGGAAGGCAGAAGCTCCATGTCTCACTGCACCGGGGAGGCGTACAAAGGCCACATTTGCATAGCTTCTGAATTCTCTAACTCGTTTACTTTGAGTTTTTCCTTCCTGGCTTTTCCCACTTACCCAGCTGCATTTGGTAATCAACATTAAAAAGTCACTAGAAGTAACCCAGCTGCCTTCATCAGTTCGCAGAGAGAACAAATCCATAGCTACTCTCAGTCAGTCCATTAATTGCACATAATAAGGCATTTAATGACAGAAGGGTGGTTGATGAGCCATGGCTGAAATAACAAGGCCTTGCCAAGAGCTACATTTTCACTATCAAGAAAGAACTTGCAGAGTCTTGGAAACATGGACAAAAGAGCCATGAGCCATGGTGCTAACTGACTGCACAGGATTTACTGTTTTGTAAGCCAGTGGTGATCTGAGCAGATTGTGACCCATGAGATTGTAGGTCCTGGCATGCAGAGTGGTACCCTGCCCAGGATATATCACATGTTGCCATGATGAAGGTGACTACAACCTGTTCCATTTTTTGTATACTAATTGCAGCCCTGAGCTCCTGGCAGTTTGGTTCTTTGGTTGGGCAAAGTTTGGGTCTTCCTGCCATGTGAATTGTGAATACACTGCAATCCCCCTCTCTGCCAGCCAAGTGGAGCTGCTAAAGTCATTCCTAGCGCTGCAGACTGAATTCATGCATGCTTGGTTTCCCTTGCAGGCAATACTGAACTGCTTTTCTTGTCTTCCCCAAACTCCACCCATTCCTTGAATGCCAGAAGTAATCTGACATTGTCTGTTTGTGTGACTCACAGCAGGTCAGGAGCCTTGGATTCCAGTTCCAATTGGGAGCCTGTGATATACTGCAGGGATGTGTTCGGGACTCTGACAGCAACCCTGCATCATGGAATGCAGAGCCTGCACTCAGTGCGCTGTGAGCCTCGCCACCTTCCCACAACTCCTGGCGGTTCAAGGTGGTGAGTTGTACAGTGGGCTAACCACCTGCAGTGCAGTGCTTTTACTGTCGATGCTAGAGCTCCAACTGTGGACGTGCTTCAGTGACGCGAGAGCTGTGTGGACAGGCACAAGCCTGTAATTACGGTGCTTTTTGATCATCTTTGTAACTTGCGTCAGCAACACCTGTTAGTGTAGACAAGGCTTGGCGGCTCAAAGAAAATGGGAGCTAGAGGTTTCCACCCCCAAGTAGGGGAGGAGAGTAGGAAAATAGAGGCAGCTTGTTAGGGAGCTTCTCCCCAAGTAAATCCAGGGGCAGATTACTGCACCAGCCAATGGGGAATGCCCAGAGTCCCACAACAATTGGGGGCCCTCCGGTCTGCAGCACTGGGTAGGGGAGTGGGATGGGCCAGCCCAGAGGCCAGGCTATGAGCTCCCACCTCACCTTCGGGCTGGCCAGCACACCCACAAGTGGGGGAGGCCTAGTGGCCCAGTGGGCCCTGATCTACCTCTGAGTAAATCTCAGGCTTTTGCTTGTTCACCAACCCTTCTGTTTACCAGAGGCATGAGCAAGACCATTGGATTCAATGGACTTTCCTCCCCCATTGACTTCAGGAGGTTTTGGATCCGGCCCTTGATCTACAACATGCAGCAGTGTTTGTGTTTGCCCTTAGCAGATTGGTGTTAGCCAAAAACGGGGGGGGGGGAGATACCTGAAAAGACTAGCAGGATCTTATTCAGGGGGGACAGGGCAATATGCCACATTTATTGTAAATAAGTAAGGATAGCAAAAAGCAGTCACACATACATACACACAAAAACACAAGAAGCTCTGCAAGCTGGTGTGATATAATTACCAGTCCTTTCATGCATTGCTTGAGCCAGCCTAGTGGCCAATTAGGCTGGGCACAAGGAGGCAGCCAGGCCTCTGTCAGTCACACATCTGATGCTCCAAGATGACAGTTGCAGAATGAGACCCAAAGTTTTCATGTTCTCATCCATCTTTTATACTTGCTTGCTCTCATGCAAGTCTATGGGATTTGCTGTGTCACGTTGTCTCAGGGTTCCTGTGAAATCATTGATCACAAGTCACTTGCAAACTTGATTTGTGTTTTTTGTTCTTTTCTTTTTTTGGGATGGCTCCTTCTGTTTGCTTTAATCAGAGACGTCTTCATTCTTCAGCCAGTTAGATGGTACTTGTGTTCATCAGGGAAGGCTGGCAATTGAGACTGATCCCTTCACACACATACACACCCTTCATTCATATACCTTGTTCACACTTACACAGCATACACCAAAAACAGATTTTCTCAAGAAGACAAAATGGTGTATACGTAATGTTTAAACAGGAGTTCCAAACTGACAATATGGAGTCTTGTTGGACATTGGTTATAATGTCTATTACACAGAGTTACAGAATTATTTTATTTATGACACCGAAGGACATATACACAACATTAACTAACATATACTTTAAAGGTAAATGCAATTCATTATCTATCTGTGTCCCTACAGATGAGGTTTTTAAGCAGGCTGCAGTCTCCTCTTCTGCCATCTATAGGAGCAAGAGAGGGATAGTGGTTCAAGAAAGTGGAGGTGGGTGGGTAATGGGCGTAAGGGCAGGCACTGGTGTAGAGGCAGGTTTACATGTAACAATTCCACTAACTAGTTAACAAAGATGTTGTTCCCATAGAAGCGCTTCATCTCCCAACCCCAAAGCCCACTGCAGTACTGCTGTCTCCACACTGATTTCCCAGAAGAACTCCATGGGGCATCATTTCAAAGGGCTGAGTCATACTTTAGCTGTGCATCTCCCACAGCTTTTAATAGGGGGGATGTGGATGAAACCCAACATCTGCTTTGAAAAGATCTGTCCCTTGGAGTTATTTAGAAGGCAACAACAGTTCCTGTCAGCAGAGGAACAGCTGGTGGATGTCTGCGGAGGCAGATTTTTGCTGCCTTATGAACTTTAAATGCAACAGGGATGGCCTAATGATGGAAAGGTCTGAGCTTGTATACTCCTCCAAAATATCTGATTATCCCTTGTGGACTGAGGTATGTCTGCTTTCCCAAGGCCTGGGGCTAGGCAATTTTCGGTTTCTGTAAAGCACTCTTGACAGAGTGTAACTGGCTGACTCACTACTTTCTGCACTTGGCAAGTGTCCCCATATGAGCCAAACTGAGGAGATTACTGGTTAAGGACTAGAATAGCTGAGGAACCAATTAACAAGGTGATTCAGCACTTCAACTCAAAACAATTAAAAGACAGACAGGTAGAAGGAAGGGTCAGAGATTTAAGTCCAGGATTTCTCTTCTGGTGTTTAGGGAGAAGGTGAAAGCCTTATGTTCTGCCTGTGGTAGTATAGTCCAGTACAAATAAAGAAAGCCCATGGCAGTAAATGTAGGCTGGGGAGTGTGTGAGCACTGTTTGTAGCAAGAAATTTGGCGTGAAGGAACCTTGTCCTGTGATTCCTTTCCTTCCTAGGATGCCTTTCTTGGACTCTCAACTCCTAGGGTCTTCTCCTGGCTGTTACTCAAGAAACTCTGAATTCAAACTGGGTTGGGGGTGCTGTGACATTAACGGTTGGTTACTCACCGTAACCATCCTTCGAGATGGGCTGCTCACATACATTCAGTTACAGGTGTCTACATGCTGCAGCACATAGTAGCTCGGAAAGTCTTTAGCATTAGCTTGTCAGGTCAGGGCGCACGGCCAACGCCCCCTCCAAGCCAGGGCCGCAGCTATATAGGTCACCGTGACCCTGATCCTCCCAGTCCCATATACCTTTGCCAACTCCATTAGTGGGGACAGCAGGAGGGAGCTGAATGTATGTGAGCACCCCATCTCGAAGAAGGACAGTTACGGTGAGTAATCAACCATTCCCCTTCAACCGCTGCTCACATCATTCAGTTACAGGTGACTGCTAGCCATACCCAAGGATCGTGGGAGGAGTTACAGTCTACCCACGCTGAGTACAGCTCTGCCCACAGCGACATCACCTCTCGCCTGTTGGGCAATGGTGTAGTGTGTTGTGAAGGTATGTACCGACGACCACGTAGCAGCCCTGCAGATCTCTTGGATCGGGACCTTAGCGAGGAAGGCCATGGAAGATGCCTGAGCTCTGGTAGAGTGGGCTCTCACCGTCTCTGGGAGAGGCGTGTTTGACCTTCTTTAGCAGTCTTTAATGCAGTGTACAATCCATTTGGAGATGCATTGGGAGGATACCGGAGAACCTCTCATGCATTCTATGACCGCCATGAACAGTTGGGAGATCTTGCAGAAGGATCGGGTGCGCTCAGTGTAGGTTAGGAGCGCTCTCCTCACATCCAGGGTGTGCCGCCGTCTCTGGTTTTCTGTCACCTGTAGGTCTGGATAGAAGACCAGCAGGCAGATTTCTTGATTCATGTGGAAGGGGGTGGTGACCTTGAGCAGGAACGAGGGGTGGTGATGCAGGACCACCTTGTCAGGAAAGAAAACCATATATGGGGGTTCAGAGGATAGGGCTTATAGCTCTGAGACCCTTCTGGCCAATATAACGGCCACCAGCAAAGCCACCTTCCAGGACACCACAAGCAGGGTGGCAGAGTCTAAGGGCTTGTATGGTGGTTCTGTCAGAGCCCGTAGCATTATGTTCAGGACCCACTGCGGAGTGGGGTTATGGACATGGGGAACAAGTTTTTCCACTCCTTTCAGGAATCTGTGGCAGATGGGGTGTGAGAAGAGTGGGACCCCATCTGTTGTTTGGTGAAAGCCAAATACACTTTCAACGGTGACAGGGATAGGCCTTTCTCCTTTAGATCAAGAAGCTAATCTAAAGTTGCCTGAATTGGTGCAGAGATAGGGTCTATGTTTCTATCATGGCACCAAGTGGAGAAGTGATTCCATTTTGCCGTGTAGGTGGACCTAGTGGAGGGTTTTCTGTTACCAACCAGGACCTTTTTAACCCTATCCGAGCAGTGTCTCTCTTGCTTGCTGAGCCAGAGAGCATCCAGGCTGTCAGGTGCAGGAGGCCCAGGTTGGAGTGCCGAAGGCATCCCAAATCTTCTGTCAGAAGGTCCGCCCATCATGGGAGGCGGAGCGGGGTCCTCACAGACATGTCTTGGAGGAGAGGGAACCAGTGTTGCCTGGGCCAGTCCGGGGCTATCAGGATGATGAATGCCTCGTCTGAGAGGGCCTTCAGAAGCACCCTGTGAATCTGGGGAATTGGTGGGAAGGCATACATTAGGGCTCCTGACCAGTTGAGGAGAAAGGCATCGCTGAGAGACCCTTTCTCCCAACCTCGGAGGGAGCAGAACCAGGGGCATTTGTGGTTCTGTGCCGTGGCAAAGAGGTCGACCTGAGGGGTTCCCCATCTGGTTGTCAGCAGAGAGAAAACCTTGTTGTGGATGGACCACTCATGATTCGCCAGCGGCTTTCTGCTGAGTGAATCCGCTATGCCGTTGTCCACCCCAGGGAGATGGGCGGCAGTTGGCGTGAAGTGATGCTCTATCACTAGTTGCCAAAGCTTGGTTGCTTCCTTGCATAGGGCCGAGGAGTGGACGCCCCCTTGGCGGTTCGTGTAGAACATGGCCGTTGTGTTGTCTGAGAGGATTTGGACCACTCCACCCTGGATCTAGTCTAAGAAGGTCATGCAGGCCAGTCTGACGGCCCTGAGCTCCTTCACGTTTAGGTGGAGGAAGCTGTCCTCGGGGGTCCAGGCACCTTGGGTGGAGAGGTCCCCAGACAGGTGGGTGCCCCACCCCAAGTTGGAGGCATCCATTATCAGGGTCACTGCAGGCTTGGACTCCCTGAACGGGACTCCCCCCATCGCAAAGTCGGGGTCCCTCCAAATTTGAAGAGACTCCAGGACATGCTGGGGTACCGAGATTAGCTTGTCGAGATGGTCCCTTTCTGGTTGGAAGCTTGTGGCAAACCAGAGCTGGAATGTTCACATCTGCAGGCGGGCTGTTCGGATTACCGATGTGGCCGCTGCCATGTGACCCAGGAGCTGCATGCATCTGCGCACTGCGGTCAGCCCGGGTGCCTGGAGCTCCATGATGATGGTGCAGATGGACCAAAATCTTTACAGGGGCAAGGATGCGATGCCTTGCCAGGCGTTTCAGTGTGCCCCAATGAATTCTGTGTCCTGAGTGGGGCAAAGCTTGGACTTTTCCAAGTTTATGTAGAAGCCCAGGAACTCGCACAGGTACATTACGATGTCGACATGGTCTTGTACTTGTTGACTTGACTTGCCCACTATGAGCCAGTCGTCTAGGTAGGGGTAGATTCTTACACCCCTCCTTCGCAGGAACGCTGCAACCGGTGTGATAACCGGTGTAAACACCCTGGGGGCTAGTGATAACCCAAAGGGGAGGGCAGTAAACTGGTAATGGCGTCATGCCACTACAAACCTGAGGAACTGCTTGTGGTGGGACTGAATGGCTATGTGGAAGTAAGCGTCCTTTAGGTCGAGGGCCGCAAACCACACTCCTGGGGACAGAGAGGGGATGATCTGCGGTAGGGAGATCATATGGAATTTTATTTTACTTACGTTTTTGTTGAGAGCGCTGAGGTCTAGGATGGGCTGTAGGTTCCCGTTGGGTTTGGGGACCAGGAAATAGCGGGAGTAGAACCCTTTGCTGCGTTCCCCCTTGGGAACCTTTTCGACGGCTCCGAGGGAGATTCTGGCATTCGGCCTTGAGCTTGCCTAGCAGATCGGGGTTCTCTGGGATCATGGGAAGGGACGGTTTCTTGTCCTGGGGGGTTGAGAGGAACTGAATGCGGTATCCTCTTGCCACTGTGTTGAGGAACCACTGGTCTGATGTGACCCGGGTCCATCGTGGGGTGAATTGGCAGAGGCGGGGGGGGGAAACAGGGGTTGTGAAGCGCTGCCCTCAGGGGGACCGTCAAAAATGCTGTTTGCGGCCTGACAAATGGTCCGACCCCTGTCCGCGCCGCCATGACTGGGAGGCACCCAGCTTACCCCCTTTACCTGACCAGCCTTTACCCTTGTCCAGGTCCCCAAGGTGGTGCTGGGGAAACTGGAGAGATCTCGGAAACTGGGTCTGCAGCTGCAGCTGTTGTTTCAATTGCTGTAGCTGCTGTTGTAGCTGGTGCGACTTCAAGGAATGCCTAACAGGTTGCAGGGTGTAGATCCTGAGGGACCTTAGAGTGGCCCTCGACTCCTTCATACCATGCAGCTTCACGCCTGTGGAAGGTGCAAAGAGGTTGAGGCCTTCGAAGGGAAGGTCCTGAATAATTTGTTGCATCTGCATGGAGAGACCAGAGTTCTGGAGCCAGGCCAATCGGTGCATCACCACTGCCGATGCCATTGTGCGCGCCACTGTGTCCACTGCATCCCAAGTTGCCACAAGCGCATCCCTGGACGCTCTCTCTCCCTCGTCCAGCATTGCTTCGAAGTCTCTCAGGTGATCCTCGGGAATGACAGGCCAGAGATTTCATAGAGCATCCCACAGGTTGAAGATGTAGCTCGTCATCAAGGCTGAATGGTTTGAGATGCACAGCTGGAGGGCAGCAGAGGAGTAAACTTTCCTGCAGAGCAGGTCAAGCCTCCTTGCCTCCTTGTTCTTGGGCGTAGTGCTAGGTTGGCCTTGTCTCTCCCTTTGGTTGACTGCGTCAATCACTAGGGAACCTGCGGCCGGGTGATGAAACAGGAAGGGAAAACCTTCCGGGGAGACGGAATATTTCTTGTCTGCTACTTTGGACACTGGCAGAATCGAGGAAGGTGTTTGCCAGCATTTCTGGACAATGTGGAACACCGCGGTGTGCAAAGGGATTCTGACCTTAGCCGGCGGGGCTCGACGACACGCGTCAAAAAGAGAGTCATCCTCCACCTGGATCACCCCTAGCTTGAGTTTCAGGTTCACCGCCCTGCGGCGGAGAAGGTCCTGTTAGACATGAGGATCCCCTTCGCAGTCGGCGGACATGTTGATTAATCTCTCGTCAGGCAATGAAGATGATGGGGCCCGTGATCTGCTTCGTTGTGTAGAATCAGGGTCCGGCTCGTTGTCGGAGAAATCTGAAGACTCTGGTGCAGACGAGCGGGCGTAGCGGGAGGAGGTGTCGTCTGCCGTCATGTTCAGCCAGTCGAGGGTCCATTCATTGTGTGGGGACCTCGACGGCGGTATAGGCGTTATGAGGGGGGGTAGGTGCTTCCCCCAATGGGTGCCTTCACTGCGAGCTTGGCGACATGGAGCTTTTCTGGGCTCGCTTTCTTGGGTGCTCTTCCAGGGGGCGAAGAAAGGGGTCTTCCGAGGACGACCTAGATGACCTCCCCCCCGACAGTCAGCAGTCCAATACCGAGAATTCCTCAGAGAAGCGGTGAGGCGGAGCTGTAGAACTTGGGCCCGGTACCAGGTTTGACAGTGCTGGGTCAGAGAGAGGTGAGGAGGCCCGGCACGGTGCTGGCATCAGTGCAGGTGTTGCGAGTGCTGAATCTGACAGTACCAGAAATGACGGTACCAGAAGTGGGGTTATCGGCGACAGTGTTGGGTCCAGTGGTACCGGGCTTGGTGGAGGTGCCAGGCTTGGCAGTGGTGCCGGACTTGTGGGTGGTGCCATGTCAAGCAGCGCCGGGGGAGGTGGTGCCATTGTGGCCGGTTGCCTCTTGTTCTGCACTGAAGCCGGATTTAAATGCCCTTGGTGAGCTGGTGCCTGAGCTGGGGCTGGGAGGCTACCGGGAGACCGGCAGGTATCAGTGGGAATCTTGAGCCTGGGCCGATCGAGGGTCTGGCGGAGCGCTGGTGGCTCAGCCGCTTTCGAGCGGAGTGGTTCTGGTCCCCGAAATTAGGCGGAGGCAACGCTCCCTTTCCAGCTGAGTCCTCCGCTTGAAGGATCGGCAGATGGGGCAGTCCGCTGTGATGTGGGACTCACCCAAGCAAGCAAGGCACTTCTCGTGCGGATCGTCCATTGGGAAAGCCTTGCAGCATCCTAAGCACGGCTTGAATCCTGGCATTTCGAGTTTTGTGTGAAAAGACAGGCCCTTGCATTTCACAAGATAACGCTGATCTGAACCAACGCTGATGGCGGAAGAAGGAACTGGGAGGGTCAGGGTCACGGTCACCTATATAGCCGTGGCTGCGGCGTGGAGGGGGCATTGGCCGTGTGCCCTGACCTGACAGGCTAACGCTAAGGACTTTCCAAGCTACTGTGCGCTGCAGCACGTAGACACCTGTAACCGAATATATGTGAGCAGCGCTTGAAAGAGAAGGAATCTTCTGGATCTGGTATGTGTACTGTGGCTCACCAAAAGGCATCCAGTAAGGTCTCAAATTAAAGCTGCTGTCACCCTGGTTGTCAGTATTGTGAAACGTACATGTAGGTGCTATGTAAGGAGATGCATGTATCATATGTGTACTGAATATACAGTCTCACAGTCAGTCGTGATACTGGTCAGAAGGAAAGATGAAAACCATTTCTTGCCTGACAGCAAATGTGTTTAGCTGCTGGGCTGTTCACGTGTACATTTAATTATTGCATGTTTCACAAAGGGTATCCTATTACCAGTCTGAGCTCAATGTAAATGAAGTATTGTGAGAACTTTGAAGTCAGTAACTAACAGGAAAATGGAGGGAGGGGGAGAGAGAACCATATCTTGAGGTATATATCAAAGGTTTGCTCTTAGTGGACAACAGAGACACCCTGGGGATCCTGAATTGATCCCTGCAAGCTGGTCAGTGTTTTTCCTGATTCATGTGTTCAAACAGCAAGGGTGAAAAGGAAGGATGCTTTATGTAGGGGTTGTATGATTGCCTCTGTAAGACAAAGCTCTTAATACTGGGATGGACCCAATGATACATGGACATCTGGTCATCCAATACTATTCCTGTGGAACTGTCAGCTTGCTCTTTCTGTCCAGGGGATGAGGCTGCTAGACGTTGCAGGAAATGGTCTGTGGACTTGGGAGTTGGCGTATGCCTATTGCTAACCTGTACAGAGAGTAAGGCCCGAAAAGCAGAGCTCATGCTGCCAGGGGCTGGTAGTTTCAGGGGGCTGATCTGTAGCAGGCACAGATAAGACCTCTGCAGGCTAAAGGCAGAGAGTGGTGAGGTACCTCTCTCCTCTGGATGCTCTTGGGAGTGCCTCGGTGTCAGATCTTGGGCAAGGCACTTAATTTATCTTCCTCTTACCCACCGTGAAGGAAGATGACATGGCTTTGCTGCCTTTGGGAGCACTCAGGGATGAATGGAGAAGAAATATTATGGAAGCACTAAATATGATGATCATGATTGATGCAAGTGCCATTTAGATAAGTGTAGATGTCTTTTCAGCAGCCTGTCCAATAGCTTCACCTATTCCCCTGTAAGAGGATGTAGAATAAGATCTGTGACACCAGCATTCACTTGGCTGAACTATCAACACTGATAAATGTAAATATTTCTCCAGTCCTCATTTGCGAATAGATAGATGGCTTAAAGCAGGCATACACCCCTGCAACAACTTTGCCCACATATCTGCACAAAAGATACATACTATCATAGGTCCTAATCAAGCCTGCTACTCCATCAAAGACTCATTTGCTCATTTACTAATGTGATCTATGCCATCATGTACCAGAAATGCCCCGACACCTTATACACTGGACAAACAGGACGATCGCTGCACACAAGAATAAATGAACACAAAACTGACATCAGAAAGCATAAAACAGAAAAACCAGTTGCTGAGCACTTCCATCTTTTTAATCACTCTGTGAATGATTTATTAATAGCCGTACTCAGGGACGTCAGTGGGACGTCAGGGCTTCAAAGAGGAACAGTTGAAGTGGAGTTAATGTAAATTAGATTGTGTGAAAGCAGAATTAAATCATGACTATGGCTTCTCTTCCCATTACAACAGGTAATTTGACTTCACCCTTCCCAGGGTTTGATCTTAACAACTGCTCTGATGTGCTATTACTGTATGACCTGATCCCATGTTTTACACTCCCTTGCATTTATTGTCTTTCCATTCTGTAAGTTCCCTCATCTTCAAAGCATCTGACAAAGTGGGATTTTCTCCCACAAAAGCTCATGCAAAAAATAAATCTGTTAGTCTTTAAGTGCCACAGGACTCCTCTTTTTTTCTTTCTGGACTAGACTAACACGGCTGCCTCTTTGGAACTTTACATGATATTTTACATTTATTTAATATATTGGAATACTTATTCTTCTTCCAAGTGTCTTTATACTCTTGAAAAAGAGGGTATTTTACATGGGTGGAAGTGGGAGGGGGAACTGAAGAACAGAGCAATTAAGCGACTTTCCCAACAGGAAGTTCCTCCAAGAGTCCATGTACTCCCAGACTCCCAATCCCATGCTCTTCCCAGTGGCTCACAATCTGTTTTGACATGTGCCCCAAACCGCTGAATGCGGCTGAAATGTAGTCATTCCTAGGGGATGGTGCCACAGTCAGGCTGCACAAAGGTGGCAGGAAGAGTTCAGGACAGGTATTGTGGCAAACTCCTGTTCTCATGAAAAGTGCTCTGCAATCTTTATGTGATCACACAGGGCCTTGTTTTTTAGAGTCTTGATTAAAAGACCCACATAAAGTAACTATGAAATTGACGTTACCTACTTCATGGTGATGAAAAAGAATTAGCACTACAGGGATTGGAACCTGTGCTTGTAGCTGGCATTTGAAATTTAGGCCACTAAGCTATAGATGGAGTAGACACAATAGCTGAAGAGAGACAAGCAATTGATAAATACAGTAGAGACAGCAGAGAGGTGACTGGATGAGGGGGATGTTGAATTGTTTTGGTGGTGAGCTAGAGACTGTATGCTCTACCAGCTAAGCCAGGAGTCTCAAACATGTGGCCAGGGTATAAAGCTATTTCCTGCGGCCCGCAACAACCCTCTTGTTACCAATATTGGCAATATTGTTGTATGAAAAGGTTACAGTGGTGCAACCCTTGGGCTAATGTACTAGACCTCCTGTGGCCCTGTATTAGTCCTCTTGCGGCTCTCATTGTGATTTGAGTTTGAGACCCCTGGACTAAGCCCCATCTTGATGCTTCCTTTGTGCTGTCCTCCAACAAGCAGCTCTGCACCTTATCTTTGTGGTCCTTTGTGCATAAAATGACTTAATGCCAGGGGCATTACTGGCCCCAAAAAATCCTGGGTCCTGGGTCCAGCCACCCTCCCGTCCCTGCAGCCCCGTCTCCTGGGCTCGATCCAGCCCCATGGCTGGGCTGGATCCAGCTAGTGCTGCTGCAGCTGCCCCAGCCAGGGTCAGGGGACGATCAACAGCCTAGTCCCCCACCATCCCTGGCTGGGGCTGAGGCTCAGTCCAGCTGTCAGTGCCATGATGACAGCAACCTGATTGGGCCCAACTCTGGCCAGGACCATGGGGCCAAGCTGCTGCAATGATGGTAGCCAGATCTAGCCCCAACCCCAGCTAGCAATGCAGGGTTGTGCTGCCAATCCAGCCCTGGCTACCACAGTGGCAGCAGCCAGATTGGGCCCGGCTGGGGTCGGGCACTGGCGCTGGGACTCAGGCTACATGTCCCCTCTGGCCAGTGCCAGCAACACCCCTGTTTAATGGTCCTTGAAACTGCTCTGCAAATTCCTGCTTTCATCCGACCCTCTGTCAACAGCCTCCCCTCCAGCTTCCCCAAGTGTTAATAGCTTCCTGTGTAAAAGCATACACATAGGACTCTGCTTTGTATCTCCTGCCCTTCCCATGTAGTATTCCATCCTCACTAGGTGCTCAGAGCCATCCCCTCCTGTTTATTCCTAATTTAAGGTCTGATTCTGCAAAGTGCTGAGTACCTGCACAAAGATGCTAAGGACTCTGTTTCCATAGAAATAAATCAGTGGAAGTTGAAAAGGTCCAACACCCTGAAAGAGCTGGCCCTTAAAGTGTAAATTCAGTTGGGCAGAGATCTGTTCTCTGTAAACAGCCATGCACACTTGGGGGTGTTGTATAAACAAGAAGCCTGGTACATTTAGGCCAGCAAACAAGTGACTCCATGCAATCCATAACCTGCATGTGCAGCAGGATGGATATGCCAGACATGTTAAAAATTCAGTCACAATGGAGAAAGAAACCAAAAGGATGCAGGATTTGGAAGAAAAGGAGATTGGAGATAATTACGGTAATCTCCATCTGTGCAGTCAGTCCCCGTGGTATGTCCTAGGGGGACCTTGCCACCAAACCAGCTGTGTGGGGAGCAGAGGACTGGAGTCCCATTAAAGCTGATAGATGGTATTGGTACCTTGGAATTGTCTTGCTAACACAGCTCAGCAGCTGTTCCACCCTGATGCCTTCAGGCACGTGGGTTGTGGTTTGGCTGATGGCCCCCTGTGTTGCCTTTGAATACCATGTTTTGAGCTCAAGGCTTGGAGGCATGTGTGACTCTGTCACCAAAATGAAAGAATTATAAGTATGCTTTTTAATTTGCTCTTCCTCCCCACACCCAGCAGACACACACTTGGGCTGCATGTGTGATCTACACAGGCACTGATCTCAGCATCTCCTGCCCTGCTATGGATATACAGGGACCTGTTGGGACCAGCAGAGTTCAGCTGTCTGCAGTAAACCATTCAGCAGCTATGGTGCTCTGTCTGAAGGAGCTCAAACTGCCTTGTGTCTCTGGCTTGCCTGTTGTTCATCATTTAAACACTTGAAGGTCACAGAGATAAAATAGAGGCATAGAACAGAGTAGCGTGTGAGGCACTGCTAGGGCATTTGTCTTACCACTTTTGACTTCATTTTGTTTTCCTTTGTCTGTAAATGTTGAGAAGTTTGGAAAATTCTCTTTCCTCAAATGGCCTCATCTTCTTCTTTCTCCTGCCCCCCCCATCCCCTTCAGATGTTCTCTGTTTCTCAACTAACAGTTTCATATGATTTTCAGTTCCTGAAAATCCAAGGAAATGAAACAAGCAAAGCAAGCAGCTAATTTTTAACAACAGCTTCCTCTCGTATCTCACCTGAAATTTTGCCCAGGCTGTCTGCATTCAGGGATTTCTCTAACACCCCCCCTAAACCCCCTTACACCCCCCCCAATTTCACAACACTCCCCCCAGTTGTCCGCTTGTAACAGTGTTATACCAATTTAGTGAGCACCCCCAACACCCCCACACTCCCCCCTACACCCCCCCAGTTTCAA
The DNA here is from genome assembly GCA_007922195.1 of Podocnemis expansa. NCBI lineage: Eukaryota > Metazoa > Chordata > Testudines > Podocnemididae > Podocnemis > Podocnemis expansa. Next base: position 11,167,195 of record ML682018.1, on the reverse strand, counting down.
ATTCTGGGGAGAATACTGTCTGCATTCATATTCCAAAGCCTTCCAGAAAGGAGCCCTGACAATAGGATGGGTGATTTATAGTTATAAGCATGTTTAAAAGTTTTCTGTAGAATCTAGAATAAGAGTTAATAGCTGTATATAAAATGTCTCTGTGGTTATTTTATGTAATTGGCTAAAAGCCGCCTGGACTATTTCTAACTTGACAATGGGGTCAGGTTTCCTCAGCACAAGAAACACCACTGTGAATGGTGATTGTATGTGTAAAACAGGGGCGTTGCTGGCACTGGGAACACGGGGCACGTGCCCCGAATCCCAGTGCCAGTACCCTGGGTCTGGCGCCCTCCCCCCGGATTGGGCTGGAGATCCAGGGCCCAGCCACCAGCGGCCATGGCAGCCCCATCCCCAGCTGGGGATCCGGGGCTCAGCCACCCACAGCTGCAGAGGCTGCTCCTGGCCCTGGCCTTGGCCCTGGCCAGGATCTGGGCCCCAGCCACCCGCAGCTGCTCCTGGCCCCGTCCCCAGCCGGGGATGCAGGGCCCAGCCGCCCATGGCGGCACACGGCGGCTTCCAGCCCTGTCCCCAGCCAGGGGGTGTGGCCCGCGGGTTGGGAGCATGGCCTGCAGGCCGGGGGCGGGGCCTGGACCCATGTCCCGGGTCCCTCCCTGGGGCAGTGATGCCTCTGGTGCAAAGGGGTCCATGACAAAATTGGCCACAGAAAGAAAGCTCTTCTCACCCCTAAAGATTCGTCCATGTCCTGTTGGGAGCATTAAGTCATCCAGACAAGTGATGCAAGGCAGGGTCTAGTATTTTGGGTTTTTACAAAATGTTTACTCCTTTTTCTTAAGAAGCTTTATGTGCATAAGAGGAATAGAAATTGTAACTACTCAGGCCAGTTTGCTCTATCAAACTGAGGCTTCAGTTAGCTGAGATGTGAGGTAGTGGAAGAAGCTTCATGCCCAAGCAGTGCTGGCAAGAGGTTTTACTCCTAGTAACAGGTTACAACAGGGCAGCTGTGTTAATCTAGTTCAGCAAAAGACACAAGGAGTCCTCTAGCATTTAAAGACTAACAGATTTATTTATTATATGAACTTTTGTGGGAGAAAATCTGATAAATAAATCTGTTAGTTTTAAAGGCCACAGGACTCCTTCTTCAAGTGCTACTCACATCATTCTGTTACAGGTGTCTATGAGCCACAGTGCACAGTTAGCAGGAAAAACTTTTGCCCTAGCCTCTCAGTGCAGGGTCAGTGGCCAACGCTCCTCTGTGCCACATATTGCAGCTATATATGTGGCCCTGCCCCTCTCCAGTTCCTTCTTTCCACTCTCAGCAACGGTACTGGAACAGCCTGTCCTTGCACTTATGCAAGTACCTGTCTTTGTCCCTTTAATGTTTAGCCTCAAAAACTTATATGTCTCTGTCACCCCTCTGTGATCTGGTAGCACTACCGAGTCCACCCAGCGGCCAGAGATTGAGTGCTGCACCGGCTCGCCTCCAACCATGCCTGGCTTCAAACCCCACTTAGGCTGCTACAAAGCCTTCCCATTGAGTGCCTGAAGAGCCTGGACAAGTCTCAGCAGGCAGATAAATGCTCCATCGGGGCGCCAAAGGGCACGGGAGCCCCCATGACACTGCTCCCCAAGGGAGCTGAAGAAACCTCACTCAGGGTCAGACTCGGCACTGGCACCACACCAGCACCATTCAAGTTTGCCTCCACTGCCCCTGTCCCAGGAAAAGGGTCAGGAGCTGCTACCCATGCCATCAGCGCCAGAGGCCTTTGAGGTGGCAAAGGCCCTGCTGCAGCTCCCAACCCCCACACTACCTAAGCCCAAGAAGTCCAAGGGCAAGCTGGGCTTCCTATCCTAGGCATGGGCAAGCACGGAACATGAAACTCCACCAGCGCAATGAGTGGGGGATGACTGAAGCTCTTCACTATCGCCACACAGGGCTACTCCAGCATCGCGGATGTCTCCAACTCCCTCTCCCTTCGGAGCCGCAGCAGGAGGAAGAAGGGGATTACCCAACCTTCTCCCCATAGTCCTCTCCTCAGCATTCTATCCCACGCTCGCAGAGATCCCAGTGCACGAGGTCCAAGTCCAGCTCATCTGATGCCTCCGACACCAAGAGTTGGCACTGGTGATCATCATCACCACTGACACCGACGCAGTCAACCTCCAAACCAGCAGGGAAGCATCGCCGAAAATGATCCCCAATGCCTCTATGACTCGGGGGTTTGCACACTGGCTCCTCAGCGCAGGTGGTCTCAGCCCCGATGTCGGCGCACTCCACCTCCCTGGCACCAACTAGAGGTGAGCACCACTCCCAAAGTCACCAGCACAGTTCCAACTAGCACTGCCATGAGAGGGGCTGGTCCCCATCACGGTGTGACTGTGCCGTGCTCATTCAAGGACTGGTCTGGTCAGTGGTTGGACTGGCCAGCACAAGACAAGTACATGACACTAGGCTCTTCCAGAATGCCCTCCTGTAGAGCAGGGGTCTCAAACTCAAATCACTATGAGGACCACATGAGGACTAGTAGAGGGCCACATGAGGATTAGTATGGTAGCCCAGGAACTGCACCACTGAAATCTTTCCATACAATGATATTGCAAATCTCGGTAATGATCATGTCATTGCGGGCTGCAGGAAATAGCTTTAGGGGCCACATGCAGCCCATGGGACGCGTGTTTGAGACCCCTGCTCTAGAGCTTCTCACTCTCCGGGGACCTCCAACAAGGAGTTCGAACCCAGAACCAGTCATCCCTGTCAGAGATGACTCCTGCACCCATCAAGACCTCTTGTGGTGCATGGTGATGAACATAAACTTAAAGATAGAGGTGGTCAGGGAGGATTTCGGCTCCCTGTTTGACATTGGCTATGTGGCCCCTCCCGCCAGAGTCACCATCCCCCTCCACAAAGGGGTCTTCAAGATCGCTGGGGCCCGCTGGTAGAAACCCTCGTTAACGGTGTCAAAGACTGCCGAACACAAATACCATGTGCTGCTGGACAAATCTGGCTTCCTGTTCAACCATCCTATGCCTGATTCCCTAGTGGTGGATGCAGTGAACCAGAAAGAGAGGCAGGGCCAACCAGCCATCATGCCAAAAAACAAAGAGGCCAAGAAACTGGACCTCTTTGGTAGAAAGATCCACTCCACCTCAGCCATCCAGTTCCATATCACCAACCACCAGGAGATCATTGGGCGATCCATCTTCAACCTGTGGAAGTCTGTGGAGCCCTTCCAGGATCTGGTACCACACAAACACATTAGAGACAATGAGACCATGGTGGAGGAGGGTCTGCTTGCTTCGTGCAATGCGTTGATAACATCTTGGGACGTGTCAGACATGGCCGTTCGCTGGCTTCAAGGGTATGGTCTGTCACTCCAAATGCAATAGGCCATCCAGAACGTCCCATTTGAAGGGCCTATGTTGTTCATGGAGTCTGATTCCAAGCTGCATGGGATGAAGGACTCAAGAGCCACCTTGAGATCGCTGGGCATGTACACACCACAGGTGACCAGGCGCTCCTTCCAGGCCCAACAGTCCCAGCACCAGCTGCAGCAGCAGCAGCAGCAACAAGGACCATGCCAGAGTCCCTACCAATGCTCCCAGTACCATTATAGGGGAGCCAACAGAGACAGAAGCCAGGGCAGGAGAGGCTCTTGGTCACAGGGAAGCAGCCAGATGCCCCAGCAGGGGGTGGGCAGCTCCTGTTCCACCAACCAGACACAGAGGTTTTGCTTGCTCTGAAGGGCCATGCCATGCCCACCTGCCAGCCCCCACTGTTTGGTAACCATCTAGGCCCTTTCTACCATCAGTGGGCCAACATCACATCAGACCTGGATACTGGAGACAGTGTCTGGGGCCTACTCAGAAGCGTCCCTGGGCCAGGAAAAGGCCCAGGGCTTGGGTGCCAGGACTTGGGGCTCATGTGTTGTAAGCACACTTGCTGCTGCAGCCACCGCCACTTTGAACCTGGGGCTCTGATGCCGGTACTCGCCCCCCTGGGCTACTCCTTCCAATTCAGATCCAAACCTCGGGACAGAAAACTACACCCTCACTCCAGACTCAGCGACCCATCACACAAGCTTCTGCTGTGGTGGGAATGTGACAAATTGCTATCTGTAGGTGCAATAGAAAAAGTCCCCAGGAAAGACCAGGGAAAGGGGTTCTACTCCTGTTACTTCCTGGTCCCAATCTGAGGCCCATTTTGGACATCAATTTAAAAGAGCTCAGGGCAATTCAACTAGCATGCTGGGCCTTCCTGGACATAGTGAAAGGGAAAATGGTACAGATCCTAATGGACAACACAGCGCCAATGTTACTGTCAGGGGGGCCGCTCCTCTGTATTAAGCAAGGAAGCGCTCAGCCTTTGGGAACTAGCCCTGATATACAACTTCAGCCCAGTAGCAGCTCACCTTCCTGGGTCAAACAATGACAGGGCAGACTTGCTGAGCAGCAGAGATGTCCCTAGAGGGGCAACTAGGGGTGTGGGGCCCAGGGTCCTCTGTGGGGCCCCCTCCATTTCCCCACACTGGAGGTGGGGCTGGCCAGCCCAGGGGAGGGGCAGACCCATGCGCTGCCCCCTCCATGCCAGGGACCAGGTGAGTGGGCAAAAGGGTGATCCGCCACCACAGGACTGCCAGTCTGCGCCCCCCGCCACGTGCACTGCTCTGGGTTCCCTGCCAGAGCAGCAGGGAGGAGGCGGGGGGGCAGCAATACCGGCTCCACGCTGCCTTCCACCCCCTCCCCGCTGCTCCATCATGGAGCACAGAGCAGTGCGCGTGGTGGTGGGGGGGGGGTGGCGGACCTCACCTCTAGTTGGTGCCAGGGACGTGGAGTGCGCCGACATCGGTGCTGAGACCACCTGCACTGAGGAGCCAGTGTGCAAACCCCTGAGTCGTGGAGGCATCGGGGACCATTTTCGGCAACGCTTCCCTGCTGGTTTGGAGGTTGACTGGGTCAGTGCCAGTGGTGATGATGATCACCAGTGCCAGCTCTTGGTGTCGGAGGCGTCAGATGAGCCAAACTTGGACCTCATGCATTGGGATCTCTGCAAGCGTGGGATAGAATGCTGAGGAGAGGACTATGGGGAGAAGGTTGGGTAATCCCCTTCTTCCTCCTGCTGCGGCTCCGAAGGGAGAGGGAGTTGGAGACATCCGCGGTGCTGGAGTAGCCCTGTGTGGCGATAGTGAAGAGCTTCAGTCATCCCCCACTCATTGTGCTGGTGGAGTTTCATGTTCCGTGCTTGCCCATGCCTAGGATAGGAAGCCCAGCTTGCCCTTGGACTTCTTGGGCTTAGGTGGCGGACCAGCAGTGGCGGACCGGCCTTTTGCCCGCTCGCCTGGTCCCCAGCATGGGGGGACGGCAGGGTGGCCACGCAGGGCCCCCAAAAGCACAGGGCCTAGGGCAGCTGCCCATTCTGCCCCCCTCTTAAGGACGGCCCTGCTGAGCAAGGAATTTCTCTCACACCACGAGTGGTCCCTGCACTTGGAGGTAGTGAACTAAATTTTCAGACTTTGGGGCACGGCCCAAATAGACTTATTCGCTACATAACAGAATCAGCAATGCCCCCTGTTCTGTTCACTCAGGGGACAGGGAAGGGGCTGCCAGTCAGATGCATTCCTGATATCATGGCGGGGGGCCCACTACTGTACATGTTTCCCCCAATTCCCCTCATCCACCGGGTCCTGTTAAAGATAAGAAGGGACAGAACAAACATAATATTGATAGCTCCAGCCTGGCCCAGGCAGCCCTGGTACTCAGCCCGATGGGACTTATCAATAGCCATCCTGCTGTGCCTCCAACACAGGGCAGACCTGTTGCCACAGGACTCCAGCTGCCTGAGTCACCCAAAACCTTGCATCCTACACCTAACAGCTTAGAGGCTGCATGGCTAAATGAGACCGAGAGGCATTGCTAGGAAAGGTTCCAATGGGTATTGGTTGGTCGTAGAAGACCCTCCACGAGGTCTATTTATGCTGCTAAATGGAAGCGGTTCTCCCTTTGGTCTAGGGAAAAAGGAGTGTCTCCAGAATCAGCCTCAATCCACCTCATACTCGACTACCTCCTAGATCTAAAAGAGGAGGGCCTTTCGACCCGCCTCTCTTAAAGTCCACCTAGCAGCAATCTCTGCCCTACACAAGACTGTGGATGGGGTTCCAGTTTTTTCCTATCCTACCACCACTAGGTTCCTAAAAGGGATTGAGAAGATCTACCCACAGCCTAGAAATCCTACATTACAATGGGACTTAAATGTGGTGCTCCACGGCCTAACAGAACCACTGTTTGAGCCCTTTAACTTGTGCATTATTGTGGAAGGTGGCCTTCTTGGTAGCCATAACCTCATCTAGACAGGTCTCAGAACTAAAGGCCCTTTTCTCTGAACCTCCATGTACGAGATTCTTTGCTGACAAAGTGTTTCTATGTCCGTACCCAGTCTTTCTCCCTAAGGTGGCCTCCCCATTCTAACTGAACCAGGATATGTGTCTCCCGGTTTTCTTCCCTGATCTGCAGGTCATGGAGAACCAGAGGAGATGGCACACCTTAGATGTCAGGAGAGCACTCCAGGCCTATATTGATCATACACGCTCATTTCGCAAAACGTCCCAAATATTTCTGGCAGTCACAGAACGGAAGAGAGGCCAGCCAGTGACAACACAGTGTATTTCAGCTTGGATAGTGAACTGTATTAAAGAGTCTTACAGAAGATCAAATGCACCCCTCCCTGGGAGAGTCAGGGTGCACTCAACAAGAGCTCAAGTGTCGTCAAGGGCCTTCCTCACAAAGGTCACAATTCAGGAGATCTGCAGAGCAGCAATGTGGCCATCAGTACACACCTTTATGACACACTACACAATTGTCCAACAGGCATGAGATGATGCTGCATTGGCAGGACCATGCTCAAAGTGGGAAAACTTTAACTCTGCCCACCGTCCTGGGTACGGCTAGCAGCCACCTGTAACAGAATGATATGAGCAGTGCTTGAAGAAGAACAGTGGGTTACCAGCAGTAACCGTCCTTCTTTGAGATGGGCTGCTCCCATACATTCTGGTCCACCCCCCTTCATCCCCGCTACTTGGAGCTGATGAAAAGAAGGGACTGGAGAGGGGGAGGGTCAGGGTTATATATATATATATAGATAGATATAGATAGATAGATAGATAGATATATAGCTGCGATACACAGCACAGAGGGTCGTTGGCCACTGACTCTGCGCTGACAGGCTAGGGCAAAATTTTTCGGTCAACTGTGCACTGGAGCACAAAGACACTTGTAACAGAATGTATGTGAGCAGTCCATCTCGAAGAAGGACGGTTACTATAGTTAACGCTCCATTCCTAGTAACAGGGAAGCAGATGGAGCACTGCCAGCAGTAAGGTGCACTCCTCTGACTTCACAGTTGTAAGGGAGAGAGCATGCTGTCTCCCTAATGCAGAACTTTAGCCAACTTTCTGATATGGTAGTCCTCAAACTTTTCCATACCCGTCTCCCCCAATCTAACTAGGGTCCCCCACCATCTATTCTTCAGAGGTCTTCAGAGCTCCCTGATATCTGCAACTCCTTTTATGATTGGTTTTCACAGAGTTCAGGCAGACACATTGCACAGAGCTGTTGTGGGCACAGAAGGAGCTCTCCATCCCAACTCTCCCAATGGGCATCAATAATTTGGCTATAGTCTCCGGAAGGGAAAGGTTGATGTGATAACCTTTGGTACTGAGCCATGCAAACCTTTCTCTTTGAGAAGACTCTGGTCTCCAGAGTTCTGAGAAGCCTAAGGCAAAACTACTTGTGCACAAGACACCCGAAAGGTTATGGGTAATTGTTCCAGGGATTTGCCCTTTTCTTCACTGGTGTGCGCATGTAGCTCTTAAAGCAGCATAACTCACCAGTCCTATTCCACAGATCCCTCAACAAACTCATTGCCATGCCAGAGTAGAATAGGACCAGAGAGATTCCACAACAGGGTGCTGACTCTGGATTAGTGTGTGTCACTTACTAGTTCCATCAGCTGCAGCAGCAGTGCATGTTGTTAGTGACTTGTTGGTGCTGAGCATTAACTGGAGGTTAAAAGCTGATGCAAGTGAGCATAACAAGCACAAGTGGGAGACAGCTGTGGGGTTTCTGGGGCAGAAGATCATGAGCGCTATCCCTCGTGCTTTATGTACGTGTCTTGATAATGTTGTCTGGCTGTATGCATCCCTGAATTTGCTATTTTGTCCAGTCCAAGTCTGAAATTTCCCAAGCACTGGGGCCTTCACCACTTCCCTGGGTAATGCATTTCACAGTATAATACAGCTCACTATGAGGGCATGTTATGCATTTCCCCTTTTCTCACCCATGGTGCATTGATTCGAGCCATAATCACACTGAACCAGGTCTAAATCCTCTTGCTGCTGGGCTTTTACCCTCTGTGTGTAGAAGGAAGGCACAAGCTGTTTCACAGACAGTGAAACACTGAAGCATCATGAAGCAGTGGTCACATGCTTCTGTAGGGCAGCTCTCAAGAGCTGAGGGATTCATGTGACTCACTACTGAAGGATATTAGGATGTGATTGGGTGATGATGAGTCACATCCCCAAAGCTACAAGACAAAAATGTCGGCATTCTGCCTTTGAAATCCCTCAATAAGTGTCTTTGTCATGTCTCCTCCTGATAATATGCTCTGTTGTGCTAATAGCTGCTCCTGGGCACACACACTCTTTTGGTTTTCATCTTTTACTCTGCCCCACTGCACCTCAGACACTCAGGATTAGGACTCTGCATTCAGTTCTGGGCACAAGACCAGGACCAGACAGGACATGTGTGGCTGCTGCATGCCAGCTCTCAGCTCTGAGCCTGGACACAGGCCGCTGTAGCCCAGCACCCAACTGGGACCTGAGCAATGGGGAGAAGCCCAGACGAAGTGGGATTTTCTCCCATGAAAGCTCATGTGAAAAATAAATCTGTTAGTCTTTAAATGCCACACAACTCCTTGTGGGTTTTTTTGCTGGACTAGACTAACACGGCTAGCCCTTTGGAAACTGACAAGATGCAAGGCACTAATAATTCCACCCTGCCTCCTTGAGTGCCCCTGTATTACATTTAATTTGGATGCAGTGTTCTTCTTAATTTATGTCCTAAATGGTTATTTAGTGTGCCTTGCAATGCCAAGCAGTCAAGCGGTAAGGCCTGTGGGTTATTTTATAGGAGCAGGCCCCAAGGTCAGTCCTTCCTGTTGTCCATGAGTTTTATGCACACACAGCATGGTAAATAATTGATGAGCATCAAATCCACACAGTTTTAAGGTGATAGGAAGTTTGTAGCAGCCACAGAATTGTTAGCAACTGACTATGTTTAGCCTGGGGAAAAGATTCACTGAGGGGTGCGGGGGTGTGTGTACATGTGCTGGAAAGTCGTCTTACAGCATATAATTGCCAAAAGGGATCACACAAACCAAGATTTAGTAAAAGACCTTCTCAGACCCCAGAGCCATGGAACCAAAAGTATGACTGACTGGGAGTGAGTCTGACTGTTAAAAAAATGGCATCAGCTGCACCAGGTGAGCATAAGTCACTCACACCTACTCTAATCTAATAAGGAGAATTCAGGGAACAATGTTGCTCTGGAGGGAGAAGCTCTTCCCTTTCCTTCACTAGGAAATGATAAAGGCTTGACTCCTGCTAGCCCTATGGAAGCAAGTGTGACTGCGGGAAGGTGAGATGAACTCTATCTTACCTTGCACATCATCCACGTGTGAGTTGAGTTCAACTTATCCAGTCACACTTGCTGGCAGAGCTGGTATTGTCATGTAGTAGTTAAGGTAGCCTGACACGTCCAGTCATAAGATCTGGTTTTCATGTTGCTTCAGGCTAATTCTTTTGGTGGCTTGATTTGTTTTTTCTTTTATGTTTCAGTGAAGATATTTCAACCATTTCCTAGAGTGAAGTTAGGGGGAAATATATTTAAAAAAGAAATAAAATAAAGTCTTGCAACTCTTCTGAAGTTCTAATACCACCATGCTTTGAGCAAGGACCATAAATTCCGCAGGAGGATCATGCAGCTGTCTGGGCTGTTCCTGTTCCTAAGAGAGTTCCTATGTTAAGTTGGAAAAGTCATTTAAGGCAAACTTTTCCCTAGGGCCCAGTGTGTTCCTCATTTTCTGGGAGCCCAGCCTGAGACCCTGAGGCCAAGCACTTGCAAATGCAACCTAAACCAGTGAGATCTGGGTTTTGAAAGTGCTGTAAAACAATGTTCCCTGTAAGCTGCGCTGGCGCGCTGCAGCGCAGCCCGCCGCAGCCGCCAGCGCAGGGAAGGCAGCTGGCAGCGCACCGCCGGCAGCCAGAGTCCCTGGTTAAAGCTCCTGTGGAGCAGGGAGTTTTGAAAACTCCCGCCCAGAAAAGCTCTAACGGAGCATGCCCAGAAAATCTGGGCATGCTCCGTAGAGCTTCTCTGGCCCAGGAGTTAGGGCTGGGCCCTGCCCCTCCTGTCCAGCCTGGAGGTAAGTTGGTGGGGTGGGGGGGAGTGGAAGCAGAGGGGCGTGCTGCCGGGAGCGGGGCGGCGCAATGCCGGGGCCAGGGGCAATGCCGGGAACGGGGGCTAGCAGGAGCGGGGCGGGGGGGCGATGCCGGGAGCTGGGGGGGGGGACAATGCCGGGGCTGGGGGCCGATGCCGGGGCCGGGGGGCGATGCCGGGAGTGGGGGGACCATGCCGGGGCCGGGGGCGATGCCGGGAGCGGGGGGAGGGGCTGCGCAGCGGGCCCCATGGGGAGGGGGAGAGCGCAGCAAGCAACAGGAGTTGCTCAGCTGCTCTCTCCCCTTAGAGGGAACATTGCTAAAAATGCTGAGGATTTGGAAAAATCATGCTCTAAGTGTTTCAGATCGGACTCCCAGCATTAAAGGGTACTTCTGGTCATAATTCTCTGCCTGAGAGAAAGAGAGATTATGATCAAAAGTACCTGTAAGACGGGGACAATACACTTTACTTTTTCACCAGTTCAGATCATCACTGGTAATTAAAGAGGCACAAAAGCTTTTCAGATCCCACACTGGTTTTGCAGGAGAGGAAGCAGTTAGAAAAATCATTCTTCTTTGAGTGCTGCTCGGATGCATTCAGTATTACGTGTCTCCGTGCTGGAGCACCGGATTGGCTGGAAAATTTTTGTCCTAGCCTGTCAGAAGAGGGGAGGCGGCCACCGCCCCTTGCACCACCCGCGGCTACATATACGGCCGCCTCCCCACCCCCTCCTCAGTTTCATTTCTTCCACCTTATGCGTCAGATCTGGAACATCCGCTCCTTGCTATTGCAAGCGGCCTGTCCTTTGAGATCAGCTTTCGCCAACCCGGAGAATCTACTTGTGGAATTAATTCCACTACAAGAGCCTTCCACTGTTGGACTGAAAGCCTACAATCATGCCAGGGTTCAAACCCTGCACTGAATGCGGCAAGGCCTTCCCCAGGGACGATCCCCACTGGAAGGGCCTCAGGTGCTTGGGCAAAGACCACATGGTCTTGGCATGTTCCATTTGTCTCTCCTTTAAACCCCAGACCATCAGGGAGAGGGAACAGTGATGCTGCGCCCTAGCCTCGGAGGAGGCTCAGCGCCCCTCACCCGAAGCTTCAAGTTTGAGCCCGGCCCCGAGAGCCAGCTCAGTGCCGGCACCTGTGCAGCACCCTGCCACCAGTGTTCGCCACCACCGCCGCACCACCTTGGTGCTGACTCCAGCACCGCGACATCGATTGAGGTCACCCTCAGACAGCCCAGCACCATCAGCACCGAGCTCACCCCGGCACCGTACTGTGTCACCCCTGGTGCCAATGACCCAGCATAGCCCAGCCTCACCGGTACCGACTTCACCTCGGCACCGGCTAACCCCACCATCGGCACCACAGAGTCCGGTGCCGACGGAGCGGGACTCCTCCCACCCAAGCAGTCCTCCCTTCCCCAGCAAGGACCTGCCCGCGGCCCATGCCGGGGAGATCCTTGTCTCTTCCACGCCGGAGGTGATGGAGGCAGCATGAGCTCTGCTGCTCCTCCTGACTCCCCCTGCCCCACCCCTAGTCAGAAGGGGTAAACCAGCCATTTCATCAAAGGCCTGGGCTCAAAAGGGACGTTTCCTCTCTCTGCCCGCTATGGAGGCCAGCGTTACCCCACCACTGGCACAGGGCTGGGAATCCCAACCTCCTTCCCCCGGCTCCAGCACAGAAGAAGGGCTGTCCAGGGGCTCTAAATGGCCCCGGCGCCGAACAGTGTCTCCTTTCCGCTTTCAGGCTCAGGAATGGTCCCCCTGAGGGAACTCCATCCCTCCCAGACGAATCCCCGGTGCCATGCTGTCCCCGGCACTGGAGGCCTTTACGGGAAACCTCTCGCCGCATATCAACCTGCTGCGCCGAGCTATGGCCCACTTAGGCGTGCAGGTGGAGCCTCTGAGCCTTCCCCCCGATAATCTGTTGGGGCTAGCGTTCGTTGTCATGGAGCCCTTAGCAATTCCACCCCACCCGAGCGTATGGGACCTTGCACGCTCCCAGTGGCAGCACCCATGCTCCGTCCCCCCAGTTTTGGATACGGTGAGCATGAAGTATACTGTACCAGAACCGGACTGCCCCTCACTTGCTGGCCACCTGGTTCCCCCTCAGGACATGGTCCAAATGGCAATGGGGTCTGGAGATCCCCCTAGGGCCCCTCTCCCCTCCTCTAGGGAGAACAGGGAAATGGATCTGCTTGGCCGCAAGGTGTATTCTTCATCGGCCCTTCAATTGCAGTTGGCTAACAACTAGGCCATAACCAGCAGGTGCCTACTGGATATCTGGGAGTCACTCAGGAGGTTCAGGGACATGCTCCCACCCGAGGCTAGGGACGACTATGATGCCTTCCTGGAGGAAGTTAACGCAGTCTCACAGGACCTTCTCCTCTCCTCCCGCAATGCAGTGGACACTGCTGCCTGTACCATAGCATTGGCAGTTACTCTCTGCAGGGCAGCCTGGCTTGGGGAGGCTAGAGTAGCCCCTAACGCACAGCAGGCGGTCTTGGACCTGCCATTTGAAGGAGATGTCCTGTTCCCTCCTGAAACTCTCCCAGTGGTGGGCACAGCCCGAGATCCACAGGGAGAGGCCAAATATTTCAGCCTTCTCCCTCGCAGTCCCACCCCACCAACTTAATTCCCAACTCTTTGGGTGGGTCAGCCCCTTGCTTTTCGCTGTCGCATTTGCGATGAGCAGAAAGGTTTTCATCCACCCTCAAGGGTGCAAGCCTTCTGGCTGCCGCTACCCCCTTGTCTTAAGGGGACAAAAGACCTAAGGCACCACTAGCCCCCCCACACACATGCATAGGGAGGACAGGTCTGCCAGGTACCTCCTAGGCCCTGCCTCTGGCCTGGTTCCTGCAGCATTAGGGGTTTGGCAACAGCGACCTTCTCAATGGAAACTGCTCCTCTCCCATTGCAACAGCTCCCTTCCCAAATACGTCCCACTGCATTCCCCACCCTAACCCCGCCAAGGGATGGAGACGCGTCTCGTTGTAGCCTCGCTTCGGCAGGGATCCGAGACACGCACGTCCAAAGACCCCCCTAGTAGGACTGTGCCCGTGATCATGACGTGTGTCCCAGGTAGGACCCCAAGTATCTGGGTCGGGGAAAGGGGGGGGACATCCCTGGTCATATAGCTGTCCCCTGCGCTGAGACCTCAACTCTCTGGCAGGATTATCATGCGCAATGAAAGGGACACATCTGTATTGGAATACAGCTGCCTGGGAAGCCATTATCAGGAAGGTGTATATAGAGCAGGGTATACCCCTGTATGGACCGTGGGGATGGCTCACTCCCCCCCACTTTCCTTCCCACCCTTGCACAAGGGCTGTGTGGTGCAATGGGTAGCGTGTTGGTCTTCTAGGTTGCGGCTAGGGGATATAGCAAATGCTACTGATTCAAAGGTTGTGGGTTCAGATCCCCCCAGAGACACTTTATAGGAACCTTCACCTTGATCAACAACCTTTGGGGTCACCCACAGTACCCTGGGCCTGCCAGAGTATGATGGGGGACACCTAAACACTGTAAGGAGACCCCATTTGATTCTCTGATGCCGGGGCATCATTTGAACTGGTGACCGCTCGGTTTAGGTTCCCTTCTTGAGCCTAGAAACAATACCCATGTATTAAGAAATGAACTTCTTAGCAACCCGGGCTGGCAAAGGGTAGTGCTACCCTTCAGACAAACATCACAGGTACTGAGTCTGGCGGTTTTTCTTCCGGCTGTCCTATGATCCCCTCAGTCACCTAGGGACTCACTAGACGATCGTGAGAGCTCTCTTCCACTTCTCTCCTTTCCCCTCATGCTCTAGTGAGAGCTTCGAGGGGCAAATCTGGCAGGTCTAGACTGGGGGGAGCCCCTCCCTATATTCTAGCAGCCTATACGCCTTTCCCGTCAGCACTGCCCAGGCCACATTGAAGCCAGCACTTTCCAAACCTCTCTCCTGCGAGAGCCAGTCATAGGGCCAACTCGGTTGAAATTATGCGCGTCTGCGCTACCAGGTCATTAATTCACACCGAAGGCCCTGTCTTGCTTGATCTGAACCCATATGCCATGGGCTGTGTTTTGTGGCCTTCTCAGTCAGCCCTGAGCCTCCTTGTGATTTATACCCTTATTTCCCTCTTTGTTCAGATGATCTGTGTGGCTGCATACTCTATAGCGGCCATTGCCCTTCTCCCTTTGCTTCATGTGCACCTAGCAGTCACCAACCATGACTAGGTGGCTCCTGGAAGCCTGCGGTGCTCTATGCCCCTTTCTTTGTGTTCTCGCCCAAGATACACCCACTCGGCTAGTCCTCTTGCTAGCCTTTAACGTTTCTCTTGCACGTCCACAGAAAGTGTCCTGGGCCAGACTTGTCAGCCAGTTACATTCCGAGTTTCCTCTTAGGCAGGGCACCAGTGCAATCCGTTCTTTGATTGCCTTCCCTTCCTCAACCCAGGTGACCCGGCCTGACCTATATTTTATCGGCCTCGGTAGGTTCAGGCCTACCCCATCCCGGAGGACCCTCAGCCCTTGCCCCTCCAGGCTGTCAGGCCTGCTCGCTGCTTTCCTCGGCAAGTGTCTTGCTGGAGGGTCTGCCTCGCAGGGCTTGTTGCTGTGCTGAAGGCGGAAGTGCCAACTCCACCCACCATCCGTCAGCATGGCTAGTAGTCACCTAATACTGAATGCATCCAAGCAGTACTCAAAGAAGAACGGTGGGTTACCTACAGTAACCGTCCTTCTTTGAGATGGGCTGCTCGGATCCATTCAGGTCCCTTCCCTCCGTCCCCGCTTCTCGAGTTGGTGACTCCAAGGAACTGAGGAAGTAGGCAGGGAGGCGTCCGTATATGTAGCCGCGGGTGGTGCGAGGGGCGGTGGCCGCCTCCCCTCTTCTGACAGGCTAGGACAAAAATTTTCCGGCCAATCTAGTGCTCCAGCATGGAGACGCCTAATACTGAATGCATCCGAGCAGCCCATCTCAAAGAAGGACAGTTACTGTAGGTGACGCAACGCTTTCTGACTTGCAAACTGAACACAGCATATTTTGAAACTCCACAGAGTCACTTTTCAAACAATAAGTGCAGGACAGGTTCACATTGATTATAATGAAGCATTTCTTTTCCTAGACAAGTTGTGAAGTTTGAAATTACCCTCTGAAAACTAAGCAATGAAAGGGGTCTGTGGATGAGTTTAAGACAAGGAGGCTCATGTAACTCACAATAGATCTGCACCATCTCTGATGAAAGTGAGAATCACCTGCTAGAGGTGATGGTGGCAACTAGATGCCTTTACATCATCCTTCTTAGTTCTAGATCTTCTCAGCAGACTTCCATTCCCTCTCATCAGAGTACATGGATACCAGAACTGGATGCAGTATTCCAACATTGGTCTCACCAATGCCATAAACTGAGGCAAAATCACCTCCCTGCTCTTTACACCTGTTTATAGATGCAATTGTGTCATCATCTCTTTTTGCCACGTCATGCTGGGAGTTCATGTTCAGTTACTTGCCCACTGTGATGCCTAGATCCTTTTCAGAGTCTCTCTTTTCAAGCACCCAGTCTCCCTTTCTGCAGACATAGTCTGCAATACTTCATTCCTAGATGTTTGGTCATATAAAATCCATTTTGTTTGAATGTGTGGCACTGTCTGGGTCTAGGGGATTGTTTGATTATCTTTCATATTAATATTTCATATTTGCAAGTCCATATGTGATATGACAAATCTGAAACCAATAGGAAGGTTGTAATTTGCTAAGAATGATTATATGGTTTATATGTAGGTGTCATATCTGTATTAGAAGTTAGGAATAGGCAGGGGTGTTGCTGCTTTGGGGCCAGCAGGGCACAAGTCCTGCATCTCCGGGCTGGCAGTGCAGTGGAAGGGGCCCAATCCAGCTCTGGGCCACTTCCAGCAAGTGGTAGGAGGCTTGGAGAGAGCTCCTGCTGCTTGTGGGAAGTGGCAGTAACTCACTCCATCTTGGAGCTGCTTGCAGGAGGCTCCAAGATGGAGCAGGTTACTGCAAATTCTCAGAAGTGGCTGGAGCTCTCTCTGAGCCTCCAGCTGCTTGGGGGAAGAAGCAGTAACCCGCTCCGGCTTGGATCCTCCTGCAAGCAGCTCCAAGCTAGATCTGGCCCCTGATGCAGCCAGTCAGTGTTAGTGGCTGGGCCTGGATTGGGCCCTGGAGCAGGATCGGGGCAGTGGGGGCAAGTCCCAACCCCCCCACCCCATAATGCTCCTGGGAATAGTTATGTTCTATTTGTGTTTAAAGTTATTGGATTTCAGGGCACTTCCAGACGGGGTGTCTACAAACTTTTGTTTCTTGTTACGGACCATTAAGGAAACTCCCAGGGACAGTGGGTCCAGGGGGAAACCTGCTTGTTGAGTCACCCAGACTGACCATGGGATTCAACTCCATTTTGATTCTCAAGAACTCCACACAGCATGAGGAAGGCCAGAGGTGATAAAAGTTAGCAGCCCTATCTCTATTTTGTCTTCAGTCTCCAATCTGCAACCAACACATACCTCTGGAATTATTCTTCTGGGACTGAACAAAGGACTGAGGCACACCCAGGTGCTGGGAGTCCACCAGAGGAATTGGACTAACCTGCAAACTCCAAATTCTTCAAGGGCTTGCTTTCTATGGACTCTAAATCATTTGTATGCATGTGATTCACTTTGACCCTTTAACATTTCTCATATTTTCTTTCTTTTCTTTAATATTAGACCTTTAATTGTAGTTACTAGAGGATTGGCTGAAAGTGTGGCATTTTGAGTACGATCCAAGTCTATATTGTTCTGGGAGATGTGGCTGGCCGTTGGGGTCAGGAGAACCTATTTCTTTGAGAGACTCAGTGGCTAAGTGGGGACCAGTAAAGGAGGCTGTTTCTATTTTGTTATGCTTCATGATGAGTGGCATGGGGAATCAGAAGCATGTTTTGTTACTGACTATGAGACTGGTTTAAGTACCACCCATCAGTGGTTTGGGAGTTTGGCCCCTGGTTTTGCAGCTTGCCCTGATTTTTACACATTCAGGAGGTTATCCCAGGAGGCCTGGGTCACACAATGGATCCAGTTTACTAAGTGTTTCAGATCACTTTGGTTATGTCCACACGAAAATTTTATTTCGAAACAACAGCTGTTGTTTTGAAATAAAACTTGTTAGGTCCAGACAACGTTTTGTTATTTTGAAAGGACAGGACTCCCTACTTTTGAAATAAGGGCGGTTATTTCAAAACCGCTAAACCTCATCTGCAAACGAAATAACCCTTGTTTCGAAAGGGTTGTTTTGAAACAATGCAGTTAGGACACGTTGTTTTGAAACAGGAGTTTGACTTTCCACTCAGGGCACATGGCACCCTGGGAGGAAGTCCCATCCCGCCTCAGCACCCTGGCCAGGGAGCTGATCAGCAACGTGGCCTGGGTGCTATGTGAGGCGGAGGGTGGCGGGTTCCAACCACTCCCCTGCCAGCTTTCCCAGCTACGGGCTCGAGTCCACAGCCAGGGGGACCCGCCACTCCTCTGGCAGGGTGGTGGGCACAGGACCCGATGGCCCCGCTGGAGCCCCAGGGCTGCTCTAGCCCCAGTGGCGTGGCGGGAGTAGGACCTGCTCACTCCACTGCAGCCCCAGGGCTGCTGCAGCCCAGGCAGGGTGGCTGGAGTGGGAGCCACTTGCCCTGCTGCAGCTCCAGGGCTCCAGAGGGGCCAGCAGGTCCTGCGCCTGCTACCCTGCCGGGTGAGTGGCGTGTCCCCCTTGCTGTGGGCTCAAGCCCGTAGCTGGGAAAGCCTGGCAGGAGCTGGGGGAGCGATCATCACCCTGGACGCTTGCAGGCAGCCAGGGGCTGGGGTGTGAGAGAAGTCTGCCCCCACGGCCCCACCGCTCCCCAGACCAGGCAGCGGAGCAAGCAGCTCCGGCACCTGCTGCCCTGCTAGCTGCCGGGAGCCAGCTCTGGGACCCCTCCTCCCCCCAGGCTGGCTGCGGGCAAGCCCCGCAAGCCAGCTTGGGGACCTCGCCCCCCAAGCCGGCTTGGGGACCTCGCCCCCCAGGCTTGCTGGGGCAGCGGTGGAAAGCTGGCTGGGGACCTGTAACCCACCCCACTGCCGACAAGGGGGGCAGCAGGGGAAGCCAGCTCCCCTCCAGCTCCCGTGAGCCCAGGCTGCGGGTCCAGGGGGATCCAGAAGCCGGCTCCCCCCAGCAATGCCAGGGCTGCAGGCTCCAAGCCCTGGGGCACAGGGAGCCCAGCTCTCACCCGTGCTCCTGGGGCTGCAGCAGCCAAGCCCTCCAGGCAGTGAGGAGCCGGCTCCCGCCTGCGCTGCTGGGGCTGCAGGCTCGGAGCCCCAGGGATGCGGGTAGCCGGCTCTCACCCACGCTCCTGGGGCTGCAGGCTGCCCCAGGGTTCGTCCCTGCTGGCCCACCAGCAGTGGGGATGCAGGGCAGGGGGATCCCTGCCCTCGGGGCTGTTTTCCCCTGCCTGGGTCTCCAGGGTAAGAGCCAGGCAGGGGATTGGGTGGCAACATGGCTCTGCTAGGGGGCCATGTTGCCACACCTCCTGTTCTGGAAAAATACTAATATTCCCAGAAATGGGTTCAAGAGTGTTGGATACAAGCTGCCCCTCAAGCCTCTATCAACTTGCGCTTTGTATAGCCTGGTGGAATAAACTAGGAGACAGAGGTTTCCAAAACAAACACTGTTTATTAAACAAACCCCGACCCCAGTTACAGTAAGGTAAGCTATCCCTTCACACTCCAGTGCAAACACACCCACCCACTAGGCCATAGCCTAAACCCCGAAACCTTAAACTAGGAGAACAATAGGAAAAAGGGGAAGCAAGAGGACTTATATGCCCAGCCGCCTGGACTTCCCTTACAGTCTTGCTTCACCCTGCATGGGTCATTGGCCTATGACTCCCGCACAGTCTTCAGCTCCAGGCACAGGCCGAGTCCCACCACTGCAAGGACCCACTCAGGGCTCGACTTGATCAGTGGCTCTCAGGCTGCACCGAGCTCCTCCGACTGTCTACTTCTGGGTCCATGTCCAGTGTCCTCCAAGCATGGACCGTCTGCTTGTGGACCGCAGGTGGTCTAGTCCTGCAACTAGAGTCCATTCACCCTAAGCAAAGTCCAGGGATCCCAGCCTCCCAGAGTAGAGCAGGGCCTTGAAACACAATCCCAGGCTCCAAACCTGAGGTTCTCTGGACGGATCCCGCTTCAGGGTCTCTCCCGAGCCGGTCCGCTGAGTGTCCCATGACGGTTCCTCCTTTATCTGCACTTGGGGCTTCCAGTGCCCAAGCCAGAGTCCTCAATTAGGAAAAGTCCCATTCAGATCTCCTACTCTGCATCTTGCAGCTGAGGGCTTCCAGGTGCCTCAGCCTGAGTCCCCAGCAACGGAGCAAGTCCACACACACTGCTCGAAGGTGTCCTCTCCAGTGGCAGGCGCTTAGCCTGAACTTGCCAACCTTCCAGTCTTCTGGTCTTCAGGCTCTTCTCCAGCCCCAATCTACAACGAAGCACTGGGAGGATTCCCCAGGAACAGGAACAGGAACGCCTCGCCACAGCAGGCAACCTTTAAAAAACTCTGTGGCCCATTCAAACTGCCCAATCAGAGTGTAGCATTCTCCCGCTGTGGAGGGTCCTACCAGTCCTCTAGCACAGCGCACAGAAAGTTCCAGCAGTAAACAACCTTCCCTCTAATCAGATATAAAACATCATGGAAGGTTCTTGCAGCCCTTCTGCCTCTCCAATCAAATGGCAGTCCTGAGAGAAAGTTCTCGGGCTGCCAGGCAGACTCTAAACCTTGGCTGCCTGCCAATGTACCATAACTATTACATTACGGGATTGCGCAACTCTGCTGGTTAAAATAACCAAGCCTGCTGAGGCTGGTTAGGTACACTACTTAATGGCAACTTACCATTATAACAAGCAAAAATAAGGAGTATAACAGAAATTTACCCAACACTCCCATGCTGTCCCTCTGCTAAATCGAAATAGCATGTCCACCCTCAGGGCATGCTATTTTGATTTGAGTGCTTTCCTTAATTTGAATTAACATTTTCTTAATTCAAATTAACTTATTTCAAAATAAGGACTTTTTTCAATATAACTCATTTTGAAATAACTTATTTCAAAATAACATTTAACGTATGGGCATAGCCTTTGTGTCACTGCCCCATCCTCATTATCATGCTGACAGGTTTGTACTGTCCACAAACTTTACTGACAATGATTTTCTATCTACTGCCAGATAGCTATGAAAATGTTGGACAATTTCAGGGCATGTATGAATCCCAGCAGTACCTCAATACAAGCACACTCATTCAGTGATGGTTCTCCATTTTTGACTCCTGCAATGTTGTTATAGCTATATTAGTCCCATAATATTAGAGACTATGTCTACATTGGGGGCTATTTTAAGTCGACTTCACAAGGAAGTGAAGAGGAAACGATGACATGGTCAGAGACAGTGAGGAAGCAGTAGCATGGTTGGAAATAGTGGGAAAGTGACAGCATGGTTGAGGATGGTGAGGAGAAGTGCAGCATTGTCAGAGACAGTGGGGAGAAGTGCAGCATGGTCAGGGATGGTGGGCAAGTGACAGCATGGTCAGGGACGGCGGAGAGAAGTGCAGCGTGGTCGAAGACAGGTGGAGAAGTGGCGGCATGGTCAAGGACTGCAGTGAGAAGCGTGGCACTGTCAGCAGTGGTGGGGCAGCGACAGCGTGGTCTGGAATGGTGGTGAAGTGGTGGCATGGTCAAGGATGCGGGGGGGAGAAGTGCGGCATTGTTGGGGATGGCAGGGATGCAGCAGCATTTTTAATGTAAACCTAGTTTTCATGGTAGCCTTAAGTAATTATTAGAATCTGACATTAATAGGATCAATATTTGCCCTCTTTTTGCTATAAAATTAAAGTGTGCAATGAATTTTAAACTTAGTAATTTTAGAGTAGGTAAAAGTATATGGCTATATGCCTCAGTGTGACTCATGAAGGTTTAATAATCATTTTGTGTGGCTCCTGAGTTCCCTAAGTTTGGCCACCTCTGTTCTATGCTGTGTTCAGGTCATCCCTTAACCTTGTCTTCGTTAAGCTAACTAGATATGGTGATTTAGTTCCTTGAGTCTAAGGATGCTTTCTAATATTTAATCATTCTTATGGCTCTTCTCTGAACCTTAGCATTGACTATTCTGTCTCATTCTTTATGACAAGGGTAGAGGGTCAGCCTTTTTGTGGCCAAACTTATTGGTGCAAACACCCTATTCCACTGTGTACATGGAGAGCAAAAATCATGCCATCTCTCTCCATCATCTGTCTGCTCTGGAGGATATGCTTGAACCCATAAACCAGAAGCCAGAGAACAGCTCTCAAATCATGTGCACATCCATCTTAACATTTTCTCTTTGCAAACACCAGTCTCCCACCATTTGTGATGGCATGCAGCTTACTGGTTGCAACCAAGGTGAGAGCTGGGCTAAGGAGGCCCCAGGGATGACTGATTCCCTCAACATAGCAGTGATGCCCTCAGGAAGTACTCCCTGCCTGGCCCCTCTGCCACCAGTCACCAATCTCCTTGTTCCGGAGATGAGTCAGTCTGCCTAAATCAGTTGATAATCATGTGTGGTGATAAATAGTAAGAGACAGAAGTTCATCACAGACAAATCAACCTAAATTAACCTCATTTCCTTGTTAAATAGGATAATGAGCTTAGAAGATAAATTTGCCTGAAGTCGGGTTTGCTCCTTTGCTGCTAGCCACCTCATCAATTATCAAAACTATCCCTCCCCTTTGAGTTTCAGGGTTGATTGCAGCTAAATAAGGCTTGGAAGCTACCTTGACAGACTTTCCCCCTGCTTGGTATAATCCTTCATCACCTTGGATTCCCCTGCTCCCCAGCCCACTGCCATCCTCCCCCTGGATTGACACCCATTGTCTTCTCCTTCCCATCTCATACTATTAGCTGTACTCCGGGCTGTTGCTGGCTACTTACTCTCTGCTCCATTTTGTCTTCCTCTGACCACAGAACCTGGATCAGACCACAAGACTCCTCCTAATCGCCTCTGCTGACTCTCCAGCTACATACTACATCTTGAAATAGGCCTCTGCAGTGCTGCCTATAACCAGTGAGTTACCTAGCAATTCCCTGCACACTGGCTCTTGTGAGCCACTAAGGAAATATGCAGAGCTGTTCCTGTATGCCATGAGA
Source organism: Podocnemis expansa (assembly GCA_007922195.1). Lineage (NCBI taxonomy): Eukaryota > Metazoa > Chordata > Testudines > Podocnemididae > Podocnemis > Podocnemis expansa. Next base: position 11,144,523 of record ML682018.1, on the reverse strand, counting down.
CTTCTAATACATTCATAAATGTGGCAGGACCTCTGCACAGTAAACAAATAAGTGAATTTCCTGAAGTTGCTGTCCAGAACCAGCTCTGTATTCACAAATTGCTTCACTCATTACTGAAATGCAACTGCTTCTGAATGGAGACCTGGCAGCTGCTCAACAATGCATTAATGTTCAGCAGTGTTTATAAACAGAAATAAGGAAGGGTGGTCTTGTGAATAGGGCTTTGAACTGGAATTCAGGTGATCTGGATCTGATTCTTCATTCTGCCACCAACTTCAGGGGTAACTGAAGCAAATCACCCTAATTTATGTCTGTTTCCTTTTCAATAAAATAGAGACAATAATCTGGTTTTACTTTTGGATTGCAGATTCTTCACAATGGGGCCAAACTCTTGTGGATATATGCATTGTGCATAGCACTGTAGGGTGGGCCTTGATCTCAGCTGAAGGCTCCAGAAATTATTGTCATGCAAACAGAAGTCTAGACAACGAAAGCAACTGGGTTCCTTTCTGTATTCATTGTCCTTTGTCATGCTGTTCATGGAATGTTTCCATGCCCTATCAATTGTACCTAGTGAGACACTTGTACAGAATAAGTGCAAGCCACCAAAGATGTACTTCCCATTATGCTGTCTAATTACCTTGCCCTGAACCATTGTGCTAGCTGAGAGCCCTGTCAGTTATGTAAAACCAGCTGGGCAGGCTAAATATAGATTCTGTCGCTGGTTCGTACGGAACCTCTCCAAGAATAAGCAGGGATTTGGGGGAGTTGGAGGCGGTTAGGGAGAAAGTAGAGACACTATGGCAAACAGCTGGATATTACCTTATGTTATGAAAACCATGATAACATTTATGGTCTGTCCTCACTCTTGTGGAAATGGGTCGTACAGCTGTGTACCACGCTTCACAAGTTCAACCTCCCCCTTGTCTCATTCTTGTCCTTGATAGCTCTGTTGTTCTTTAATGAAGCAGCCACAGTTGTAGACCTTAGTCCAAGAGCTGAAGACTTTGCAAACCAAGACCTCCTAATCTGTATGTTTCCTGTTCTATCTCATGGCACCACGGCAGCATAGTGATCAGTGCTCTGGAGCAGTGATTCTCAAGCTTTTTTCCTCAGGACCCAGCTGAAAAAAAAAATCATTTATTCCTGTGACCCAACAATTACATCTTGGAGCAAAGCATTCCAGTCTTGTGGTGACACCAGCAGGGGGCACCACAACATAGTACCTGAAGGTCTGCGACCCAGGTAACAGGTCCAGACACTACATTTGAAAATTAGTGCTCCAGAGGGATGTGCTTATGACAAGCTGTATCGTTTAGTAGCTGAGCAGCTGTGTACGGCACCATTTGGAGGTGTTTTTTGTGCCTGGCACTGTGTTCTCAGACTGGGGTCACTGTGTGGAGATCTGTGGCCCATGTCTTTCAAGTAATGATAAGAAAACAATATTTTAGCAACTGTTTGGTGGGTGTCAAATATCAGGGAGGAGTCCGGGAAGATCCTGAGGCAGCAGGAAATGTTGCTGATCTCATATGCTAGGGCAGTATGGTGTGGAGTTTGTGGTCTTTAGAAGTGCAGGGACAGAATGGTTCAATTTTTGGCTGTCTCAGCCTGGCTGTAAGGTGAGTTCCTGAGCTCCACCTTAGCTGGTTAGGCCCCACTTAGGTGGAGTCAGCAAGACAAAAAAAACCCCCAAAAACGTACCCAACATTTTTTTCTCTTGATCTCGTTACTATTATGCAATGTGCTTGGCAACATCACTGCTGATGTCAATGTAACTTAAAAGGACCTGAGAAAGAGAAAAGGTTAAATTGCTGGGGGCCCTCACTGCTGTTCAGTGAACTCCATGGCCTTTGCTCATTTTTGACTGGAGAGAACCAGAATGCTCAGTTTGGTAAAGCCTGATGCTTTCTCAGCAGCTCTCCCTTGCCACTCTGAGATCTGGAGTGCTATGAAGAGTCTCAGTTGTGTTTTGTGTGCTTAGGAAAGATATAGCTATTTTTCCCCCCACAGAAGAGTTCCTCAGCTTACTGAGAGCCCAGTGAAACTCCCACACAGAAATACTTAGGTATATTTATCTAATGAGCCTATTGTTGCAGAAGTCCTGGAGGTGATCTGAGATTCTAAGAGACAAAATCATCCTACAGTACAAGTTGTGACTTTTTAATCACTTTGTTTGGTTATGGAAGCCAAAATTTTCTTAAGTGGCCTCTTCCATCTTTGGCTGTCCAACTTAGGACACCTTGGGCTTTATTTTTAAAGGTGCTGAACACTCACAACACCAGATAACATCAGGAGGTGTTATAGGTGTTTAGACTCCTAGGGCCTGATTTTTTCAGAGGCGGTAAAGTTACACCACCATAAAACTGCTGGTTTGGCTTTTTCATACAAAATCAAACTTGGCCATGGTTTATCCCAAAGATCTGCTCAGGTGCATGACCAGGCTTGGTTTCAAGCAATACTGGAATGATTTAAATCCTCCGCAAACACTAACACCTCTGAGGAACTATTTACAAGAGGGTAGTCCCCCAATGTGGTTGAAACACTTCGATGATACAGTGCAGACTGATTTAATCCCTTGTTAGAACATGGAGGCTTGACTTTTTGGACTTTTTGAGGTGCTAAACAGACCTACCATTCCTACTTCCTTATTTGGAGTTGTGAGCACTCACCAGTTCTGAAAATCAGATCCATCATTATTTCTTATTTGTTTGTAGGGTAAGGGTTGTGTGGGCATCAATTCTATACCCCCAGTTTAATGAAACTTCCAAATTGCACTTCAGGCATGAACTGTATTTTTAAGCATATCAATGGATTTGTGTTATAACTTGTCCTCCAACATGTGAGACTTACTGTATAGATGGAGATCATGGGGTCTTTCACTGAAACTGCAAGAAATGTCAATTTAGGGTTGGTTTGATTCAAAAACAGGTCAAACTTCAGTTCTAGTTGGGGCTTGCTTTGAGGCTTTGGGTTAGGCCCAAACCCAAGATAAAATACAAGAGACTGAGAACCCATATGGATTAGGACTGAAAGTGTGGGTAAATTTCTGCTAAATGGTAATCAAAAGTTCCCCTAGCTCTATGGATTGATCTTTCACCCGACATGTAGTAAGGCCCAGTGGCAGGACAGAGGGTTGCCAACTCTCGTGATTTTTTTATGAGTCTCATGATAATCATTGTTTTCCTTAAAGACCAAGGTTCTGCAGCCAAGTGGATATGTGATGATTTCAGCCTTCATTCTTAAAGAAAAAGTAAGTTGCTAGCCCTCACGGCTGTGGAGAAAGCTTCTAATGTACCCGAAAGCCCAGTGCACTCTAAAGACTTATAAAGCAAAAGCCAAATAAAAAGAACACTAAACCCATTTTACATTAAAATTCTGAGATAAAGTCAATCTTGTGAATTTTGGTGAGCCTAACTCATGATTTTTGAGCATATGAGGTTGGCAATCCTGGAACAGTACTGCCATGGAAACCTTTATTCCTGCTGCCCCTCTGTTGCCTGTTCAGTAACAAAACAGAGGTCTTCACTTTCCAGGAGGCTCTACTAGATGCCTTTCATGAGCAGTTTAATGGGGAAAATATCAATAATTCACTAAAGGAAATGTTCAGTTTAAAAAAGTAGCTTTCTAATGTGTGTAGCTGAAAATTGTAGCAACCGGTATTTGTCTCCACTTGCGGCATTTACATTGAGTGTAAAATGGTTAAATTTTAGAAGTTAAAGAAATCCCCTGTTTGAGCTTATTTGGAATTGCAGTATCACTGAAAATGTGCCAAGCACCTTCGAATTACAGAGGAAGAACTTATTCCTGCCCTGAGATACATGCAATCTATCCCTGTAAATAAACAAAACTCAAGCAAATCCAAACTAAACTTTTTCTTTCTGTATTGCCTGTCCAGGGATTGCTAATGCCTCAAAATGGTGAGCTCTCACAGTAGGTCAATGGTCAGATATCTGATTTTGCTGCATATCTAGGCAGCGTTACCTTTGCAATAAGCTAGTTCAGTACCTAAAATAGTCTTGAAGGAGTTTGAGATTGTTGCTGAATTTGGTCTTGCACGTCTCAGCTTGGAGTGATCACCTCCCTTTACACATCAGATCTCACTTTCCCAAAGCTTGTTCCTATGTTTGCCCCAGGCTTACAATGGTCACTGGGGGGGGGGGTTGGTTGCAAGGCTCAGATTGATATTGCTTTGTTTTCAACAGCAGGAACAAATTTCACCCTTGTAAATTGCTCCATGGGCATCACGTAAAGAATGTTTATGGAAGCACATAAGAGCTGACTGACTTTGCCTGGGAGAATCCCCTCTGTCCTTGCAAGATGATCTTTTATCTCTGCCTGGAACAGGAACTTGCCTTCAAGGTCCTTCACAGCTGTACTCCTCCCTATTGATCTGTTCCACTCTATTACCATGTTGTCCCTCTTGCCCGGTCTCTTTTTCCCACAAACCATTTCTTCCTGCCCTTACACAGGGAACATCCAAACTGGATTAGATTACAGAGCTCTCTTCCCAAGCCCCACCACTGCTGTGTGCCTCCATAGGTAATGCAAGGGGAAACTTCATGATCCCTATGGACTTATTTCTCCCAGAGTTCCAACTCCTCCTGTCTCCTCACTAGCTGAAGAAATGGGGACTTATTCTGCAGGAGCTGGCATCTCTCTGTGCTGCTTCTGGTGCTCTCTGCCTTTCTTACTAGTAGATGGAGAAGCAATAGCTCTTGCTTGGTAGAAAAAGAAGAGGTGTCCGAAACTCCCAGTTCACCTTTGCAGAAAGATGTATCACACCCTACTTCTTCTGCCTCCCTGCCCCTGCCAATGGGAGAGGGGAAAGAAACTTCCTGTTCATCCCTGCCCCTGCAAGCCAAATGATCTATACATCTTGCATAAAATCTCTTTGGAAATATCTTTCTGGCTTCTGGAATGAACAGAATTTTTTCAGAAACTTCCACAGAATATACTCCATTTTTGTGGATTTTTACCTCAGTTCAGATTCTCTACTGTGGGTGAAATGGGGATGGGAAGGGTCAGGGTTGAGCTAGCTTCCCATATCTCACACAAGCAATGGTTTTCCTAGCTGCAGACATTTTTATGGCTTTGACCTCACTTCTGGTGCATTGCTTCTCATCCCTTGTTCTCTTCCACAGATTGAGTCCTATCCCCACAAGATGATGTAACGCTGCATTAGCTCATGTCAAAATGTATGACAACAGCCAACAAAATGAGTAACCTCTGCTGAGCAACCTCAGTTGCTAGATGCCTGTGAGAAATTAGTCAACTAATAATGGCTGAATCACAGGCAAAACAAAAACAACCTCTGCCCCCATCTCCCAGTGCTCTTTGATGAGTCAGTGCCATCAAGTTGTGCATGCACTTATCAAATGTAGCCACATGAATATGTTCCTGTTATATCAATTCTCCTTTCTTCTTCATTGTCTCAGTCATTTGTTTAATTTTATTTTCAGTTAGACTGTGAGATCTTTGGGACAGGAGTTGTATTGTATGTCACCTAACACCATGGGACCTCCATCCCAGTATATGGCCATTGGGAGTTCTCACAATATAAGTAAGGAATAGTCACTAATAATACTAATACAGTGGCCAATAATATCACAGAGCACTGTTTAGCCTAAAAGGGTGAGCGAGGGGGAGCTGGCTGTTATCCAAAACTCTGAGCTGTTGCAGAATGATTCATTACCTTATTTTGGCAAATGTATTTTCATCTGTTAACTTAACTCTTATTTTGAGGGCTCCATGTGGTTCTCACAACTGGGCACTTTCCTGGCCTTTGGCTGCTTGTTTTTTCCAATCTAGGCTAAAATCAACACACTTCAACAAAACAATTGGGCATGTGTGTATATTGCCTGCAGGAATTTAAGATGAGTGACCAAAGATTAGTTAAGTCCTTGTCTTCTTAAGTAAATTTACTACTGCCAAAACATGCCAGATTGACAACCTTGGAGACTCAGTTTGTGTACTTAATCACAGCATGCAGATCTGCCAGACTGGCCACGGCAAGACTAGGCCATTCCTTCAGCAAATGCCTCACCCCTGACCCTGCAGCCGTAATCTGGAGGGTAACAGGAAATTCAATCATTAGCTGAAATGACCAACAGGGGGGCTGGTTTGGCTCTGCTCTGATGGAGGTTTTCCAGCATACGGGTCCCCAAAGTAACTAAATGAGCCCAAAGTAACTAAATGAGGCTCAGTTTGTTCAGCCCCACTGAGCAGCCATTAGTTGAGTGACTTTTGTTCTGGCCATGGAAAGGGTTGGAAGCAGTGATCTAGAGATGAAAGGTCTGTGTACCAAACTGCCTCACCCCCAGCCATCTATTCCCTAAGTTAAAGAACCTGGGGTGGGGAGGGAGAGAATGAAGGACACACACTGTCCAAATCCTGGTCAGTTGGAAGAAGTGGACTGGCCTGTGACAACTTTCCGTCTTCTTCATGGGATTCTGCAGATCTGTAAATGTCAGCCTGCATGGCCCGCAGAGCAGAGCCTTGCCATTGCCCCAAGGGAATGGAAGTCACATGGGGGTCTCTCAGGCTTTCAGACATTTCCTAAATGCAATTTTCCCAGCTGCTCTTTATTCTCAGGCATTCTTTAGTTGTTTTGCTTGTTATACAGAGCAGAAGCCCTCCTTCTTGCAGAGTGTGTACACATGGCCAAGTGGGGGTGCTGGTGCAGCTCCTATCAAGATGTAGAGTTATTTCACCTCCAAAGGTGGGGGAGGGTTGCCATGGGTTGACCTGAGGCCCTCCATTCCCATACATTAGCAGGGCCTTCTCCCTTCAGTCCACAGAGCAAGACCTAGATCCTGTTTACGGGTCTACCTCTGAGTATCCAAGAGACTATAGGGATTGTTGCAGAGGGGTTCACAACTTCCACAGCTCCATTCATCTCTGTGACCTAAGAATCAAAGATCAGAGGGGTTTGTACAGAGCAACACGAGATGGTCCCTGTCTCTTTCCATGGGCTTAGTGCTCTGTTTCCATGGCACTCCCAGTCCAGGCAGGGAGATAGCTTATTGCAGCATGATGTCAATCTCCTTTTCCTTACTTGGGCAAAGCACCCTGCCCAACACAGAGGTCAACACTTCTACCTCCCTCTTGTTTCTAAAATCTAGAAAAACCTGAGATCCTTCAAAGGCAGCATGCTCTATTTGTGGCCAAAGACACAATCTAAGCCTTTTTCTTTCTAACAGGCCACTTCTATTCCTTCTGCTGCCTAAATCACTCAGTGTTCTCACAGTACAGAGCTTGTATTGTCATAGTTAGGGCTTGTTGGGAGTTTCCCACCAAAATAAGGAACACTGGGATTTTGACACACACACATTTTGCAGTGTCTGCTTTCATGAAACTTTTGCTTTTTTTTTTTTTTATTAATTAATTTTTACCAGCTTATTTTACTGAAAAGTCAAAATTTGGCACAGGAAAAGATCCCCAATTTTCCCAGCTCTAATCATAATTCATTACTATTGGAGCAAATAGGCCTTATCTGTGACAATTCAGCTGGGAAGGGAAGGGAGTAGAATGCCACAATCCAGTGTGGTGTTTCCTTGATGTGGAATTGTGATGGCCTGGATTTGAGAATGGTATGGCTTGTTATATCATTCTTCTTCAAGTGCTGCTCACATCCGTTCCCATTCAGTTCATTCAGGTGTCTACATGCCACAGCGCACGGTTGCTGGAAGCTTTTTTCCCTAGCCTGTCACCGTAAGATCAGTGGCCAGCACCCCCTCTGACCTGCACACCTATGAGGCAAATAGGTGGCCCTGACCATACCCCCCTCTTCAGTTCCTTTTTCTGCCTGCTGCAACACAATTCTGGAAATGCCTGCTCCAGCAGGTTTGCAACCACCAGTCCTTTCTTCAGTCTTTGTATCTATCAATTCTGGAATCACTATTTTTGTCAATCTTGCCTCCCTGTTCAGACTGCACTGGAGAAACCAGCTCTGTTTCAAGCCCCGGAGGGAGCATGTAGCCCAGCATGGACTCAACCATGCCTGGTTTCAAGCCCTGCGCTGCATGCAGTAAGGCTTGCTCAGTCAATGATCCTCATGAGAAATGCCTGAAATGCCATGGGGAACGCCATCAGACTGACAAATACTAAATTTGTTGGGCTTTTAAACCAAGGACGCAGAAGAATAGGGAAAATCGCCTATACTCCATGGCCCTAGACGAGTCCCTGTGCCTGGCGTCAGTGCCAAGCATGCCACTGATGGCACAGATGGCCCCAGTGCAGAGGGCGCAGTCTGTGCCAGCTCCGCCTCAGCATAGGTCCCCATCCAGGAAACCGAAGAAACCCTTCACAGGCTTGGAATCTGTGTTGAGGGCTCACCCTCAAAAGGAAAATCCCCTCCACTGGTGCAGTTTGAGAGCCCCAGCTCAAGCATGAGGGGACCCCCCCCCCAAACCTCAGTACAGAAGCCAAAAACTCTGGCAGCTCCATCCATGCCCAGTGCCTTCGAGGCAGCCGGGGAATTATTGCAACTGCCGATCCCCACTCAGCCCAGACCAATGGCATCGAGGGGAAAGCTGGCACTGTCTTTGAGGTCCTGGCTTAGGTCACAGCCCAAACCAGCCCTTCGGCACAACAAAAACCAGTACCGGACTGGGATCAATGGCATGGGAGCTCATCCTGGAATTGGGACTTGACCCTGCGACTTCCCAGTGGGGGGGACCAACACAGCCTTTCCCTGCCACCATCCCCACTAAATTGATCTGGGGAGACTTGGCACAGCCCGTCACCGTGAAGGGCATCCACCTCCTTGGGCTCAGGGTCCGAAACAGGAGACTACAGGGCTTATCTGTGGTTTTCACTGGAGGCCTCATCCCGAGAACAATCACTGGTACCGTCAGAGCAATTGCTCCACACCATATCATGATCCTATTTGTTGGGGAACTCTGACACTCAGCACCAATGTCTGTACCACTGGCACTAGCCTAGACATGCCTGGTGGGGAAGCACAGGAGGAAGTGCTCACTTTCATCTTCCTGGCACAAAGAAACCCAAGTATCACCCTCAATAGCACCAATGTGTTGCTCCCTGCATGGGGCCTCGCTGGTACTGACATGGAAGAGGGGATGATCCCTGTGTACCAAGCGACACAGGACACCCTGTCATGCTAGGCCTGAGAAGGCCAAGCCATCTTGTAAAATACATGACCCAAATTTAACCTTTGAGGACATACTATAAGAAAATACAATAGGAGTGTTTTGAGTAGGCTAGGGCTTTGATGTGCATGTGTATCATTAGTGGTTTCTTGATGATGTTTACATATATCCTGTTAGAGGTTAGCAAAGTAAATGAACAGCTTCCCTATCTGTTACTATTGTTCTATTGGAAGAAAGATCTTCGAAGCATCTTCGAAGCGGGATCTTCTCCCACGAAAGCTCATGCAAAAAATAAATCTGTTAGTCTTAAAGTGCCACACAACTCCTTGTTGTTTTTTTACTTCTAAGGACAATATACCTTACTATTCTCCATTTAAGAAAGTACCTGGGAATGGTTATCAAAGCCCACATGAAGAAATGACCTTCAAATGCCCACCTTGCTACAACTATAAAAGGAAGTTGGGAACATAATCAATTTATCTCACATCTGTCCAAGCTTCTCAGGAAAAGTTTGGGCAGCAGGATTGAGATCCCCTCCAGCACTGGACTGGAAACTGCCCTGCTAATTCTCAGGAGAGAATTAGAACAAACTCCAGACATGGACTATTTGGTCTATATTCCTTTAAACTGGATTTCTAACAACTGAAGCTGTGAAATAAGGACTTAAACCCATTTAGGCATTGGATGTATGTCTAAGACCTGCAAACTCCAATTTCTTCAAGGACTTATCTTCTATGGAATCTAAATCATTTGTATGTATGTGATCCACTTTGACCCTGTAACATCTCTTATTTTATTTCTTCTCTTTTTGTATTAAACCTTTAGTTGTAGATATTAAAGTATTGGCTGGCAGCATGGTATTTTGGGTAAGAACCAAGCCTATATTGTTCTGGGTAATGTAGCTGACCCTTTGGGGTCAGGAGACCCTATTTCTTTACCAGACCTAGTGGCTGTACTGGGGACCAGTGACTGGAATGCAGTAAAGGGGGCTGAGTATATTTTATGGTGGCTTCTTGATATCCATTGTGGGGGATCAGAAACATTGTTTGTGACTGTTTGGGGAGTTTATCTCCAGGTAACCCACCAGTGCTAGGAGAATCTGCTCTCCTTTTTGCAGCTTGCCCTGATCTTTGCATATTCAGTTGGTTATCCCAGGAGGCCTGGGTCACACAACTGACTACTCCCTTGCACAGGGAAGAAGGACACCCCCACCACAGGCCACTGGGCACCACAAACCATTAAGGACGAGTTGGCACAGTGGGTAGACTGGAAATCCTGGGACTCGCCCCAAAGGGATCTGACATTGCCCAGGTCCTCAAGACCTGACCCTTTGCAAGGGGTTTGGGATCCAGAGGCATCAGACAAGGACTAAGACCCAAGGGAAGGTCCCTCGGGCCCAGGGAGAAACAACTCCTGGGTTATGTCCTCTTCCTCCCCTGATAAGATGGCCTACCAAAGGTCCCTATCCTTTAGAGAAAACCCCAGGGCGCATTAAGAACTGCTAAAGCACATGGCCACAAACCTGGACCTGCCAATCGAGGTAGTCAGGGAGGACTTTGACTCCCTCTTCAATGTGGGCGATACTGCCCTCCCCCCCAGCTAGAGTAGCCGACTCGAGAAAGCTAGGGGTCAAGATATTTCCATACCTAGATGATTGGCTAATATGGAGCAGATCCAAGGACCATGTCCAATACAGCATCTGATCTGTCCTAAGACTGTGAGACAAACTAGGCCTCTTCATAAACCGAGAAAAGTCAAAGCTCACCAGAAGCATTGCTGTGCCGGGCGGGGATAGGGCTGGAAGCAGCAGCCGGGGCAACGGGGCCGCCAGGCCTTGGGGAAGTGGCTGCCGCTGCTGCAGGCAGCTGGGCCCCGGATCCCTGTCTGAGGACAGGGCCGGGAGCAGCAGCCGCGGGGCCGCCTGGCCTTGGGGAAGCGGCCGCTGCTGCCATGGGTGGCTGGGCCCTGGATCTCCGGCCCAATCAGAGGCAGGGCCCCGCAGGACCCGGGGCACTGGCGCCAGGATTCGGAGCACAGGCCCCATGTGTCCAGCACCAGCGACGCCCCTGAAGCTCACCCCAACAAGGAGAACAGAGTTCACAGAGGCACACCTCAATTTGGTGAGGACAATAGCCTTACTACCCCTCTCCAGGTTTCAGTCCACGTCTATCATCATTTCAGAACTGCACTGCATCGCCACCATGACAGCGAGGCGATGCCTCCAGCTGCTATGCCACATGGCCACCTCCACCTACGTGATAAGGATGGCATGCCTCCGTATGAAACTGCTACAGACTTGGCTCCAGCGGTTTTCCACCCTCAACACCACCCACTAAATTGGGTAGTTACAATACAAAGAAAGGTCCTGAACTATCTAATGATATGGCAGGACACAAACTTTGCTTGCAGGGTGGTCCCATTTGAAGTCCAGAACCCCTCACTCACCTTGATCACAGCTGCGTCAAACCTAGGCTGGGGAGCACACATCATGGAAGGACTCTCCACCCAGGGAACTTGGCTGCAGGCGGACAGCTCTCTGCACATAAACGTGAAGGAGCTGAGGGCTATACACCTAGCTTGCAGGGTCTTCTTGGACAAAATTCAGAGGAAAACAGTGCAGGTCCTAACAGATAACATGGCAGCTATGTTCTACCTCACCTGTCAGGGGGACCCTGGTTACCTGCACTATGTGCGGAGGCTACCCAGCTATGGGAGCCAGCCCTGAAACACAATTTCCACCTTATAGCTGCCCACCTACTGGGGGTGAGCATCCACCAAGCAGACAAACTCAGCAGATAATTTCTTGCACAACACGAGTAGTCCCTACACCCTGGGGTGTCAAGCTAACTTTCTGGGAGGGGGTTCCCCCGACAGACCCCTTTGCCATGCGAGATAAGCACAAATGTAACCTCTTCTGCTCACTGAGGGGCAGGGAGGGGGGCTCTCTGTCAGATGTCCTCTGGATTAAACGGGGAAGGCCCACTACTCTACACCTTTTCTCCTCTCCCCCTGATCCATAGGCTCCTGTTAAAGATCAAGAGGGAGAGGACAGATGCCAAACCAACCCTGTTACAGCACCCTTCATGACCTCTTGGTGGCCTAGCTCATAATGCTCCAACTCAGAGCAGATCTACTGTATATATTCACATATAGGCCAAGAATTTTGTGCCTTGAAATCCCCTTTGAAAAAGACACTTGGCTTATGTGCAGGTATATACAGTAGTTGGACGTATTGAAATCTTCCGTCCTGAGCATGCTCAGAGGGCCTGTGGGAGCCAGCGTCAGTGCAGATGAATTAGGGAGGGAGTTGGGGACTTGGAGAAAGCTGGCAGCACAGGGCAGAGGGGAGTTGAGAAGGGGGATGGGGACTGGGGGAAAGCCAACAGCGCAGGACAGGGGGTTTGGGGTGGGTCAGGGACTTGGGGAAAGCCAGCAGTTCAGGGTGGGGGAGGTTGGGAAGGGGTTGGGGACTTGGAGAAAGCTGGCAGTGCAGGGCAGGGGAGAGTTGGGAAGGGGTCCGGGGCTCAGGGAAAGCAGGTAGTGCAGTGCAGGGGATTTGGGAAGGGGTTGGGGACTCAAGGAAAGCCGGCAGCACAGAGTGTGGGGTTTGGAAGGGGTCGGGTACTTGAGGAAAGCCGGCGGCACAGGGTGCGGGTGTTGGGAGGGGGTCAGGGACTTGGAGAAAGCTGGCAGCACAGGACAGGGAGTTAGGGAAGGAGATGGGGGACGTGCAGAATCCAGCAGTGCATGGTGGTGTGTTGAGGGAAGGGGGTTGGTGACAGGAGTTTTTGTTTGTTTTATATCAGGATATCTGAGGGGAGTCCAAAGGCCCATTGTTCCTTCCTCTCATCCAAAAATAGCATCGCTCTCTGACTTTGAAATTTAACAAAAACTTGATCTAAGAAAAAATTTGACTTTATTTAACTTGTAGAATTGTGTCAGCATCTTGAACAGAAAACCAGTGGCACAAAGAGTACCACCACATGGTCCTGTCCATTTGACTGTGAGGCTGATGAAACATCACCATGACACATTTGGTACTGCCCACTCCAAATGTTAAAAAAAATAACAGCAACAAGCCAGGCCTAAAAATATTATTAAAACTCACTTAAAATCCAGAGTTGTTTAAAGAAATAATAAATGGGGGGGTTCATTTTCTCTGTTTTTGGGGTTTTGAGCCTTTAGATTAAAGTCAGGTCATGCTTTTCTCTGTAAATTTTTAGCCTGAGGACTAGAAATTTATTATTTTATTAAAGAAAAATTATGACATTGCCGCCAATGTTCCCTCAAAGCTGGTGATGCAGCTAAGCAAGTTATGGATGCACTTGGGGAGCTGGTGGGCAGTGAGGAAGGGGCCTGGTGGGGGTCAGGGAACTGGCAGAGACCTTGCTCAGCTGCATCCATAACTTACTTGCTCAGCTGTATCATCACCTTAGAGGGAACACTGGGGAAGCAGGGGAGGGGCCTTACACACAGGTCATGCTTTTTTTTCGGGTTTTTGGGGTTTATAACCTAGGGTCGGCTTATACACGGGTCAGCTTACACATGAGCATATATGGCTATGTCTACACACACATCGTTATTTCGAAATAAGTATTTTGAAATGAGTTATTTCAAATAAACTCCTTATTTTGAAATAAGTTAATTCAAATTAAGAAAATGTTAATTCGAATTAAGCAAAAGCCTGCTGTTGAAGTGGCCGTTATTTCAAAATGGTTGTTTTGAAATAAAGCCATTTGGACATGTTGTTTTGCAACAACACATCCAAATGGCCTTATTTCGAAATAACCATTTCAAAATAACAGCCGTTTCAAAATGAATGGGGTTTAAGCTGTTTCGAAACGACGGTTCTTATTTCGAAATGACAGATCCCATCATTTCGAAATAAGAAGATGTCGTGTGGACCTAATCTCTTTTATTTCAAAATAACCAGTGTTATTTTGAAATAAAAGAGATGTGTAGACATACCCTATGGTATTCATGCAGGATTCTGGGCACCTGCAACACCCGGACCTGAAATCACTAAACGTAAAAGCCTAGAGGCTCCATGGCTGAGTCCTGATGAATAAATATACTCCAATAATGTCAAACAGGTTCTGACTGAGGACAGGAAACCCTCCACAAGGACCACCTATGGGGCAAAGTGGAGGCAGTTCTCCTTCTGCCCCGATCCATGCCATACTCAACTACCTCCTAGAGTTGAAGGAGAGGGACCTGGAGCTTCCCTCCGTTAGGGTACACCTGGCAGCTATCTCAACATTTCATAACTCCTTCAGTGAGATGACCCCCCCTTCTGTTACGCCATGATGACAAGGTTCTTCAGAGGATTAGAGAGACTCTACCCTCAGGTCAGAGACCCAGTTCCTCAGAGCGACTTAAACCTGGTCCTAGAGGGGCTCACAAAACCTCCCCACAAGCCCATAGACTCGTGCACCCTACTGGCGCTACCATGGAAAGCAGCATTCCTGGTGGCCATCACGTCAGCGAGGAGAGTGTCAGAGTAAAGAGCCATTTCTTCAGAACCACCGTCCACGTTGTTCCATGCCAATTAAGTGCATCTCTGCCGCCACCCAGCTTTTCTGCCTAAGGTGGTGTCATCTTTCCATATTAATCAAGGCATCTATCTCCCAGTGTTCTTTTCCGACCCACAGGCTACGCAGAACCAGAGCAGATGGCACACTCTGGACATTAGAAGGGCACTTGCTGTATACATCAAATGGACTGGACCCTTCTGGAAAAAAACTCAGATGTTCATAGCTGTTGCCGAGCATATGAGTGATCAGGCGGTAACATCCCAATGCATCTCAACATGGATAACGAGGTGCACGAAAGACTGCTGCCACAGAACTAACACCCCCCTCCCAAGGAGAATCAAGGTCCATTCACCCAGAGCACAATCTTCCTCCGTGGCCTTCCTCACACAGGTCCCGATCCAGGAGATAAGCAGAGCGGTGACCTGGTCCTCAGTGCCAGAGCAGTAACTATGGGGCAGACAATGGGGCTTTGCCCCAGGCGCGCTGGAGCAGCTCAGTAGATCTGCTCTATTTAAAGGCATGTTTCGTGGCACCGGCCCCAAGCTCTGCTAATTCCAAGGAGCATGTTCTGATTGGAATGCACCCCAGGTGCTGAAATAGGACATTACAGCTCAGCTCAGTGCACACCTTCGCATCCCATTACACAATTGTCCACCAGGCAAGAGACAATGCTGCCCTGGGCAGAGCTGTTCTAAGTGCAGGGAAACCTTAATTCCATCCACCATCCATAGATAACAGCTTGTATGTCACCTGAATGGGAATGGAGCAGCAGTCAAAGAAGAATGGAAGGTTACTTACCTGGAAACGTCCTTTGCTGAGATGGGCTGCTCACATACATTCCATATCCTCCCTCCATCTCCACTTTTTGGAGTTAGTGGAAAAAAGGGACTAAAGAGGGGGTAGTGCCAGAGCCACCTATATACCACGCAGGCGCGCAGGTCAGAGGGGGTGTTGGCCACTGACCCTGTGGGGGGACAGGCTAGGGCAAAAAGCTTCTGGCAACTGCGCTGCAGTACATAGACATCTGAATGAACTGAATGGGAATGCTTGTGAGCAGCCTACCTTGAAGAAGGACTTTTACAGGTAAAACAAACAAACAAGGAGTCCTGTGGTACTTAAAGACTAACAAATGTATTTACTTCATGAGCTTTCATGGGAGAAAATCCCACTTTGTCAGATGATCTCCCATGAAAGCTTATGCAATACATATATTTGTTAGTTTTTCAGCGCTACAGGACTCCTTGTTTGTTCGTCCTTGTTTGCTGAACTAGACTAACACAGCTGCTCCTTTGGCTCTTGTTTACAGGTAAGTAACTTTCCGTTTCCTCACTCTGGAAGTATGAAACTTGTCGTAGTGTGGCTATGATGTCACAGTTCATCACCATGGATGTGATGTCAGAAACTCTGGATTATGTCATCACTCAGTCTCTTGGGACTATATTGTGATACCCTTCCTTATCCTTACCATGCAAGTGGTACCATTTGTTTCAGCAGGACTGTCCCAAGTTAAAGAACTTCTGAATGTGAGTAAAGGTATGAGACTGTGGGCCTTACACTCACAGGGATGGTCCTTCTCTCTCTCTCTTTTTTTTTTTTTTTCCTGTCAAGATCCCAGATGTCCTGGTTAATGTACAGTCAAGGTCCAGACTCCAGAGAGAATAATTAAAAAGCAATGATAATGACAAGTAAATATAAAGATTTCTGGGTTCATTCAAAAGCACTCGGTAGTCCAGATTTTTGGCTCATTGTCTGCCTATTGATTTCCCATGGCATAAGGATACAACTATGTGGAAAGAGGTTCTGTACACAGATACTTTACCACCCAGCAGCACTAGGAAAGGAAATGCATCCAAAGACATGACAGTTACATAGGGCTTTCATAAAATATTAAGTGTAGAGACATCTACAGAAGTGTGGCAGCACTGCTTTCCATTTGGCTGTCAGATTCCAGCAAAAAAGATGCCCGTAGGTTAAAGAGCTACCTCAAGTTGTTGAGGTGACCCAAACCCCGACTGGATAGTGTTGTTTTGGGATCCCCACACTGCACAGCAGTCCCATACCATGCTCTGATAAAAAAAGCAACAACTTTGCAGTGAGAGAACTAGTGACTGTTACACTGGGGAAAAGTTCCTGGGCCAGGGTGACAACCTGCATGTAGCCAAGTTCCAAAGGGGTAGCCATGTTAGTCTAGTTCAGTAAAATAAGAAAGGAGTCCTGGCACTTAAAGACTAACAAATTTGTCCATCACATGAGCTTTCATGGGAGAAAAACCCACTTCATCAGACACTTTGAAGACCAGTTGCTGAGCACTTCAGTCTTTTTAATCGCTCTGTTGATTGTTTGTTAGCAGCTGTACTCAAGCAGATAGGAAACACATCAAGACTTCAAAGAGAAACTGTAGAATTGGAACTGATATACAGAGTCCATTGTGTGAAAGCAGGATTAAATCGGTACTATGGATTCTTTTCCCATTACAAAAGGTGATTTGACCTCACCTTCTTCTAAGTGCTTTTTCCCAGTGTTTGAATCTTAACAACTGCTATGATTTGCTGCTACAGTATGACCTGATCCCATGACTTGAGCTCCCCTGCATTTATTTTCCTCCCATTCTGTAAGTTCCCCCATTTTCAAAGTGTCTGTGGCAAAGTGGGATTTTCTCCCACAAAAGCTCATATGATAAATAAATATGTTAATCTTTAAGCACCACACGACTCCTTGCTTATTACCTTGCATGTAGAAGCTTCCACAAGGAGCCTTGCCAATGTGCTTCTACCCAGACCTGGAAAAACCACTGCTTGGGCTGGGGGAATTCAGTCTCCATGGTCCCTTCCTTGGCATCTCTGCTGTGATTTCCAAGGAGAGAGATAACTGGGGCCTTAATCTGATTGCACAGTGACCCTTTCACATGGCAACATAAAGGGACCATAAAATGAGATGTATACTGCTACTCACCTACTTAAAGGCCCAATTACACAGCCAGAGCAGTATATTTGTAATGTGATGGTTTGTCATTCACACCATATTGCCTGGAATAGAGGGGAGAGTAGGTCTGCTGCCTCCCCTGGAAAGTCTTCCTTTCATAGTGAAGAAATACAAAATTAGGGAGGCGTGGGGAGGGGGGGAATTCATTATGCTTTCTTCCATTTCACCAGAGCCACCAACTCCTATGTACAGTAGCTTCAGTGCCCCCCAGATCTTGACTGAGACCATATCCCTGCTGCCTCCTGTATCACCATGCACTTTCCTGTGCCAGAGCTCAGCATTGTGATAAGAAAATTCATCTAAAATGGGTTGAGTTAATAAGTTAAAATTCAGAGTGGAGACTTAATCCCTGCTGCTAAATTGGAATGTAATTCAGCTTATAACCAAGGTCCAATCCATGTGAATTACAGTCACTTTAAATACCACCAGCACTGGCCTGGATTCTCATTCTCCCAGGCAACCCTAAAAATGGAAACTGGGGCGATCCAAAATGTCACATCAGGTGAGCACAGGGGAAGTCACTTTGTGGGAGGGTGTGTTTCTCTGCCTGCTCAAGTTGCCCAGATGGGGTTAAAATCCGCTGATGGGATGTATGGAATTCAGCAGCTTGACAGCTATACGATCTGGGTGAGAGTTTATCCTCCAGCAAGGGGGAGGCTGTGGACAAACTTGCCAGGCTTCTCTCTTTAATTTAAACTGCTTATCCCAAAAGATTCCCCTGAGCTTTAAAATAAATGGTAGATTGCTTTGTTTGCCTTGCAGCATCTGGTTTCTATATAGTTCCATCTGATTTCTATACATGTAGTTCTATACCAGTGTTTGTAGCTTTAGATGAGGCAGACTGTCTGGGCTTTGTTTTTCTCCCTGGCTACTCTAAGTTCTAATATGGGTCAGATCACCCACCCCTGTTTTTGCTTAGCGTTTGCACTTCCTCTGCATGCTTCAAGCAATCAGCATCATCAATGAGTCTGTTCCCCCTACTGTGTGCACCTGCAAAGAGCCCTTGGGGAGTGTCTGTAATTACAGCCAGTACCCACTGCTTTCTCATTCAGTACAGAGAATATTGAATTCTCCTCCTGTTGCTTTGCTTTCATGGAGATTGTTTGGAGTAGACGGTGAATTCAAGCAGGCTAGCTGAATCCCCCTAGACCTGACCTGGAAAGTCCCCTGGGGAGATATGACAGTGTTTCAGAGGCTTGCAAGGAAAAGTGACTGAATTCAAGGGGTATGAAATACTTCATTGGGAAACTTGCATGTTGACAAATCCCAAAGGGGTAGCCGTATTAGTCTATTTTAGCAAAACACAGGACTCCTTGTTTACACTGGGAGAGTAGACAAGGGTAGGGAAAACAAGATCTGCCCTCCAAACCTTTACATGTATCTGGATCCAAAGACACCTACAATTATCAGGAAGGTTCTTCTTCGAGCGCTCCTTGGATACATTCAGTATCAACTATCTACGTACCACAGCACACCATTGGCCGGAACTTCTTTTAGCCTTAGACTGTCAGGACAGGGCTGGCAGCCACTGCCCCTGGCCATATATGTGGCCCCAGCCATGCTTCTCCCAATTCCATTTTTTCAGCTCTCAGTGACAGTTATGGAACAGCCTGTTCTTACTTTACGCAAGTGCCTGTCTCTTTGCTCTGTTTCACGTGTATTTTCACTGGAAGATCTGTTTGCGGACTTCACCAGCGCTCCTACTGCGTCCTTCCAACAGAAACCCGAATCCAAGGGACAACTCCCACGGGAGGTTTCTTAATGCCTGTGGGAGCTTCACTGGGTGCATTATGCTTTATTTGCAGGTCTTTTAAATGAAGGACTCGGGAAGATGGGGAGCGAAGGCTGCATAATGCACCCAGGAACAGGCCCTGCAGCTGATGCCGGGTACATCTGCCGCACCCAAGGATTCACCGACTCTGCTTGCTGGACGGGCACCGGAGCCCTCTCGGCACTGCTCTCCAGCTATGAATAAAAGCCGTGACTGGCCTCTAACTCAGCACCACGTGCTCAGTTGGCACCGGAGCCTTCTTGGCTCTGTTCTCCGGCTACAAATAAAAGCCGTGATCAGCCTCTAACTCGGCACCGTGGGCTCGGTGGGCACTGGAGCGCTCTCGGTGCCACTCTCTGGCTATGAATAAAAGCCGTGACTGGCTCCTAACTCGACACCACATGCTGGGTTGGCACCGGAGTCTTTTTGTTGCTGCTCTCCGGCTATGATTAAAAGCCACGGTCAGCCTCTAACGCAGCACCCTGTGCTGGATTGGCATGGGAGCCCTCTTGGCACCACTCTCCAGCTGCAAATAAAGAGCCACGACCGGCATCATACTCGGCAAAGAAAGGGCCAGAGCATCTGAGCTCTGCGCTTTGGCAGCAGCTCCATTTGCAGTCGGCACCAAGGCCCTCTCAACACCGCTCCCCAGCAGAGCTCAGGTAAGAGCGCTCGGGGCCAACTCTGGCACCAAAGTGCCGGTGCCGTGTCTGGCCCTCCCCTCTGGGGTGAGCGCCTGGAGCCTATCACGGTGCCACCTACATGGGAGGCCTTTGAAGTGGCAGAGGCCCTTCAGCTCCTGAACACACTGCCAGGCCGCCGAAGCAATTGGTAAGTCCATCTTCCTTCCTTCGTTCACTTTGCCCAGCACGAGGGGGAGCCGCTCACTACTTGGGCCCACACCCTTGCCTTGGCACCGCAAGAGATCTGAAAGTGTATTCCTCAGGCCCAGCCCCTTGCTGAAGCGTTCATGGCATTGGATTCTTCCCAGCACTGCACTCGATACCAGCTACCTCCTACTGAAGGGAAATCCCTACTCAGTGCCATGGCCCCGGTGAGGACACCCCAGTACCGGGGTTTTCCCTTCTCCCGACTACAGCCATGAACAGAGGCCAGGGTCTTACACAGAAGACCCTACCACACTTGAAGGCCTTCACCAGGTTACCACCTACCTGGCTCAGGGTCACACCCCTTGAGGGAGACCAGGACCCCTTATTTGACCTGGGGTTTGAAACGTCTTCAGCCACCATTATGATTCTCCTTCATACTCGTGTCCTTGACATTGTTGGGACACACTGGTCTGAGCTGCACTGATTTCATCCTGGTTCCTCTAGGAGTCCCAGAAGGTTTGACCTCCTGGGCAGAAAAAGCCTATTCAGTTTTCAGCTTTTCAGCTGAGGGTTCCTAGCCATCCGACCTTGGTTAAAAGATTCCCTAGACCTGTGGGATGCTATGAAGAGTTTCAGCAGCTTCCTCCCACAAGAACACTTGGAGGATTTGAATGCCTTTGTCAAGGAAGGTGCCTTGGCCTCTTGCCATGCCTTTACAGTGACATTCGATGCCTCGAACACGTCCAGCCGCAACATTGCTATAGCCATGGTTACGCTCCAAGCAGCCTGGCTTTGGGATTTTGACCTCTCCCAGGACTTACAGTAGGCCATATTAGACTTCCCCTTAGAAGGACAGTCTCTCTCTTTACCTGCCCACTGACTCCCTGATCTGTGGCGACTGTGTCCACAGGTTGGCCCTTAGATCCCTGGGTATGCTTACTCCCCAGGTGCCTCAACATTCCCAGTCTACCATGACCCCTTGAATGCATGGGGGAGGAGTCCTTGTTGTATCACCCCCCCCACACACACACACAACTGAAATGGCTATCTTGAGGAGCCTTTGGTCCCCTTTCCTCATTATAGGTTATCAACTCCAACAGGGTCGCTTCTCCCTCCATCAAACCCTTGAACGTCAGAGTGGTACCCTAAAAACTTTTGCTAAACGACCCCTCACAATCAGCCTCGGGACACCTCTTCCTCCTCTCTGGTAACAATGTGCCTCCCTCTTCGCTTCCCCTACCCTTCAGGTCAAGTAAGGGCCTGGCCACTGGAGAACTCTCCTCACACGCACTTGGTTCCAGTCGCATATGCCCTTGGAGCCTTGGTGGGAATCCAGAGGTCATAGAGGTATGTGAGGTGGGCACATGATGCCCCCCCACCAAAAAAAAAACCCCACTATAATCCTCTGAGACAAGGGCAGGATGCCTACACCTCTGCCAACTTTTTCCTAGTTGGGCACACTGGAAAGGGTACACTTCTGTGTCACTATCCCAAGAGCACTCCTTATTTGTGTCGGCCCTCAGTGGACCAGGGGGAAACTATTGCGGGATGATGCACCCCGCCCCCTAGGTGACAGGTGAGAGGGCAATCCCATACCCCTTTGTCCTCTATCTTCTCCTGCCTCACCTCCCCAGGCAATGCCCCCTTTAAGATCGGGGCCATGCTCTTCAGACTTGTATTAGGCTTTTGCCTGAGGGATCCTCAAGTCTCACCGTAGGGGTTTTTGCCTTTTCAGCTCTTACCCCTCCTCCCCAAGGACCTTCACCACGTTACTTCACCAAGGACCTCAGTTTAGCCCTCAACTGGACCCTCTGCTCTGGTGCCTCCCTCTAACCAGGCAAGGGTCGCTTTCTCCTGAAAACCCTAGACAGCCATCTAGGAGCTGCCTTGATCTTTCTGTTGCACCCCTCTCTTTCCTAGAATTGCAATGAAGGGAGATAGTAGGGGATAGAACTCCTAACCACAATCAGTATTCGTACACCTGAGTGAGCCATTTGAGGACCTGTGGGCTTCAGCTCAGTGCAGTTCCCCTGCAGAACTCTGGCCCAGGGAAACTTACAGACCCTTAATAGGCTGGAGAGCCTAACACCTTATGGGTGATGATTTTCGTAATGTCCCCTCTTGCCCCTCTCTGTTCCTTAAAGGATACAGCAGTTCTTCCTTGTTTTCCCTAAGCAGGGGTTGCCTTATGCTCTCCTCCTCTTCCTGGGATCTCTCCCTCTCCCCTCCTCCCACCTGGGACCTGCCCAGGCCTTAACAATTCCAATAGGTGGGATGGTGCACCAATAACACTCCTTCCCCTCAGAGGAGGTGTTATAGACCACATCCGACTTGTGTCTTTCCTAAGGTGTCATCTTGTCTCCTCATCAGGATCTATGCAAGATCCCTCATAGTTAGCCCATTGTAGCCAGGACCCAACAACTGCACCCGCCACTAGAGATGAGTCAACTATGTTATGAAGGTTGACTGCCTCGCCATAGAAGTGAGAAGTAAGAATATCTTCCAAGCCACATGCCCCGCTCCAAACACTCCGATTTCGGAACTTGGAGGCACGACGTTTGAGGTGGACCTGACCCATCTACAGAGACAGCCAGACATCCCTTCCCTCAATTCAGCACACCTCTCCTTACGTGAGTCCACGTACTGGGAGAGTAGAGTCCAAGGGCAGGGGACAGAAATGCACACCTAGCTTTGAAGTTGCATAATCTCCCCTCCGCCCTCCAAAACCTGTGATGGTTTCACAGCACCCCTACGTCAGGTCATTTCCCCCCCTTTTTGGTCGTGGACAATCTAATATGGGGAATTCAATCACTTTTCTCCCAGTTTCTCTCCTGATACTAGGATGGGTGTACCTAAGGGTTCCCCTTTTTACGACTATAACCTGCTCAAGAGTTCTCTCTAAAGAAGGGCCCTCATGAGATGTCCAGTTCCCTCTTCATTACGACCTCCCTGAAGGAGCGTCTCTGATGCTTTGGGGCCCCAGAGATGAGTCTGCCAAGCACCTAGGCCTTATTCCAGGGCCCTCCTTCCAGGCCTTCCATTCCCATGTGTCAACAGATGGAGGGGCAGGGGTCCCCACCCAATCCTTCCTCGTTATCCTTCTTCCTGCGTTAGCTTCCATATGGAGCCGGGATGCCTCAGTTTAGGGCACCCCTTATCAATCCTGCCCATGGCATCTCCTGTCGGTATGCCAATGGGGAAAGGCCTCTTGCCTATCCCCCGTTTGTTCAAGGGTGATGTGTTCCGCGCCCCAGTCTTGGTTAGTAACTTAACCCAATTGACCTTCCCCTTCTGGGGTTCAGGTGGCAAGGGCGGCAACTATTCCATCCTTGCCATTCACCTGCAGCTGTGGGAGTCCGTTGCCCTGAATCACAACTGCCTTTCTCAGGAGTTGATTCTTCTAGAAAGGGGCAACCCTCCTACAGTAGACGGTCTTGCTGGTGATAAGGTTGTTCTTTGCTATTATGATATAGCAAATTTCCCGACAATGAGCCAGGGACTGCTCCTGTAGAAGTTATAGTCTCCTGACAGAGTGACAAATGACCCCTCGGCCCTCTCATGCACGCGTTCTCTCGAAGATCTTGCACACTGCTTCTTCACCCAATTTTGGGTGCTGTGCTGTTTGTGGGTAGCCATGCTGATGGCAGATAAGGTTCTAACTCCACCCACCTTCCAAAGTTCGGCTAGCAGTCATCTGATACTGAATGTATCCGAGCAGCACTCGAAGAAGAACAGTGGGTTATTTACCAGTAACCGTCCTTCTTCGAGATGGGCTGCTCGGATTCATTCAGAGCCCTCCCGCTATCCCCGCTACTCGGAGTTAGCGACTAATGGGAACTGGGGAGGAGCAGGGCTGGGGCCACATATGGTCAGGGGGCGGTGGCTGCCAGCCCTGTCCTGACAGGCTAAGGCTAAAAGAAGTTCCAGCCAATCGTGCGCTGTGGCACATAGACACCTGATACTGAATGAATCCGAGCAGCCCATCTCGAAGGACTGTTACTGGTAAGTAACCCACTGTTCTGAAATCTTCAGGCCACTTATTGTTGCTTTGGGGGTATGTTTTTGGGTTTGGGTTTATTTATTTCTTCATTTTGACTAATGCCCCTGCACATGGCTGAAAGCAGAAGCTAGACAAATTCAGACTGCAAATGAGGTGGAAGATTTTAGCACTGGGGGGTCATTGAGCAATTGGAGCAATTTACCAAGGGCTACAGCAGATTCTCCATCTCTCTCAAATTTTTAATCATGATGGGACATTGTGCTCTAGCTCCAATAGGGAGTGTTTTGGGGGTGTTGTCTGGCCTGTGGTCTGCAAAAGGGCAGACCAGCTGATCACGGTGCCTCTCTCGGCTTTGGAATGTATTCATCCTTGTTCCAGAGCCCAGAGTGCTGAAGTGCTCTGGCAGAAGGCTAGGTCTTAAGGGAAATGCTAGCCTGAGCAGATACAGAAGCTGTTGAAATCTCTGAGGCAGGTTTGGAGCTATATCAGTTACTGTCTGCTGTGGACATAGCCCTGAATTTCTAGCTGTCTGTGCTCAGAGCTGTGATCCATTTCTTCCCCAGGCTGGCAGAAGCCACTGTACGTGTCAAGTTGTAGCACAAAAGGGATTTTATTCTGACTGGGGTGGGGCTTCTAGGCTCTGCCTTAGGCTAAATAAGTCCAGCTTTCTGTACTGAGCCATCCAGGAAGAATCTATCCTCTGTGACATGCTCTCAGTTGTATACAAGGCTCTGAACAGGTTCCTAGAGGCTCTAAATGAGAGCTGCTCCCTCTCATTTTCCCCTCTCTGTAACTATTGGGATGAGGGAGGGAGCAAAGAAATTTCCTTTGGGTCCCTTTCTGCTGGTGCGTCTGCAGGTGTTTTTAGTGCCTCTGCACTGGGAACGATTGACTTTGGTGTACCGGTACTGCTATGGCAGGGCAGGGCGGATTAGGAAAGGGTAACTACTGCTGCCGAGACAACTTTATCTAACCGTGACACAGCACTGGCAAGAAGAGAACTTGAGCCTAGGTCACCACTCCTGACTCTCATCCTGCAGAGCTTCAGTATCCATGAAAGGATTCTGAGCAATCCTCCCCTTCCTTCTGAAGGCCTGGAACGGTAGATGCTCTGCCGCATCACTTGAGCAAATTTTGACACCTTCATAAGAGATTGAAAGGAGGAGGGCACCCAGTTTTAGAGAACTGCCCAGCTCACTAAGAACAGGATAATGCCTTTCTGATCCCTGAGACAAGGTCCTGTGATTAGTCACCTCCAGGTCTTCTACGAAAAGCCTATCCATCCCCTTCCTTCTCATATCCAGGTCATCATGATGGCTGTAGGTCTACATGGGGTAATGAGGAAATGTGGACTCTCTAGGGACTAGGGGTCAAATGGAGCAGCCTGCAGAATGTTACAATGTTTGAATGAACCAAACTGTTTATTAAACTGAACCTGTTCCTCTTCTTTAATTTGTGAGGTAGTGGGATGCAGTGTTGGGAACCTCTCTTTCCAAGTACCATGCAAGCAGTGACAGGAGAATGTGGATGGAAGACATGCACCCTCTATTTGAGGAAGGAGGGAGAAGCAGATGCTGAGAATCTTCATCTTAAGCCAGTTGGCCAGCTGGATAAGCACTGGCTGCAGCAGTGGCTTACACAGGCTGATTGTGGCAGATGGCTGCAAGGATGAATCCGCTTTCGGTGAGTCTGTAATACTCCTAACACTGGATGACTCCTTTGCCTTACACACACACTAATGAGACAGTACCATCCTGCAACCTCAACACAATCAGATTTCTTTCCCCATGGAAGATTAGATCCCAGCCACACAATCATTCTTGCAGCCACACAGAAACCCCAGGCCTTTTTCCATCTCCCAAGGTGCACAGTCCTTCCAGCAGATGGTGATATCTAACCTGGCAGGACACATTTTCTCTTAATAGTGGATCCTGCTGCTTGTGCTGATAGTTCATGCTCCTTCCTAAGGCTTTCCAGGGAACTCTGAGGGTTGCACATACAATTGGCATAGACCAAGGCAATGAATTTTTTATGATCTTTCTATGAGTGCCCGAGAGTTCGCAATGGAGAACAACCTACAGTGACTGACGGACAGACATTTGCTATAGCACTTAACAGGCTTGTGACCTTCCAGACTGCCCACTTGCAAGCTGTCTCCTTCCTTCGGGATTCCAGGGAGAAGCAATTTCTTTAGCTCGTTGTTGCAGTGGGAAACGTTAAATAACATAGTCAACAACCACTGGAATAAGAGATCGTAGACTATAGCCAGGCAGTGGATCAATAATATAGACTGAATGACATAGAAGTCCCAATATGAAGCTGTAAATTAAGCCCCGCCTCACACACTATAATAGGCAGTTATAATTTTAAACTGAGGCCTTGCTCCAGTGGGCAGTTATATCCTGCTTCCCTCTAATGGACTAGAACTCCAGGGCCTCAAGCACTTAGAGATTCTGACCCCCGTTGCAGCTCCTTTTATGCCAACAGACCTGGTGTGAAGATGTTGCATAGCCCATGGAAGTGGCCCCTGAGAATTCTTCCAACTGGAGGGCCTCTGCTGAGTGACACACAGCAGTTCAAACAGCTCTGCTTTTCCCAGTCCTTGCCTCACCTAATGTAGGGCTATGGCTGGGGCAGTTACTGGTTTGCTATTCTTATCAGCTAGAATGACTGTTGGGCAGATCCTTTCACCCAGGTTCATACTGGTCTCTGGCTAGCCCCAGAATATGTGGGGCACAAGTGAGACCGATGTTCATCTTTATTCCCCTTCCCAGCTTACCAAGCTTAGTTCAACCACAGCCCTGAATAGTGGCCAATAGATACTCATGTTCCTGTACAGCTTACTGGGAGATTATAAACCACGGCCATGGTTCCTGCCTGAAAGCACTGAAATAATTAGCAAACCAATGCCTGCTATGCCCTGCTTCTTGACAAACCAGAGTGCCCACTGCCTCAGTGAGAGAGAGATTGGTAGCTCCCAGTCAATGCTCCACACATCCTCTGAGCAGCATCCAAATCAGGGTCCCTGCAAGCCTTACTAGGCTCCAGGCTGGGACCCTGTACCAGGGAAGGAGCTGTGCTTCTAGCAAAGCTCCTACCTAACCCACAGAATGTGAAGTAACCAAATCATACTGTCAGAGTGGAAGCCCATCTTTGCAAGCTGAGGCTGTATTTGAAGTACAAAGGCAATGTACTTTTTTGCTGAGGAGCATCCCCAGAGACAAATGCTTCCTGAATTATTAAAAGCAGCCCCAATAAATCCTTGTTAATAAGACTCAGTCACTCATCCAGCCAGCAGGCAGATCATCAATGCCCCTCCCGCTCACTGCTCCAAATTGTGCTTCTGCATCTGTCAGCGAAGGAAACCGTCCCACTGACGCAGCTGTGATGTTGTGCTGGCAGATCTGGCTACTTCCCCTAAAATCTGCCAGCTGCTTGTTATGAGCTTGCTCTGTCTGGAATCACACCAAGGAAATGTGGACATCCAGCTCTGGTTTTGCCAATGATCGTGGCAAGTGCCAATAAAATGTTGCCTTAATAAAGAAGTGATCACAGGATCAGAGAAATTATATAGAGAAAAAGACATATTATTTCACACCTTGTCTGTCCCTAATGCAGGACTGGTCCTTACAGTGCTTTCTGTAAATATGGCTTTAAATGCCCAAAACCAGGGGTGCACAGCCTACAGCCCACAGACCATACATAACCCACCAGAGCATTTCACAAAGGCCACAGCTTGCTTCACAATATATGGACAGCTGATTCATTAGTGTTTTGTTGGCATGTTTCCATCATTTTAGTTTATAGATGTGTGTAAACAGACAAAACTGTACAGTGGTCATTTATATCTAAATACATACAAAACAGGCTGAAATTTAAAGTATAAACAAACACAGGTGACTTTAAATTACAGAAAGGGAGGTTTAGGTTGGACTGTCAGAGTGATTAACCACTGGAATAAGTTGCCTAGGCAGGTTATGGAATCTCCCTCCTTGGATGTTTTTAAGAGCAGGTTAGACAAGCACCATAAAGCTTCAGGGATGGCTTAAACAGTGCTGTAACTAGGCATTTCAGCACCCCCTTAAAATGAGTGGTGCCTGGAGTGAGCAGTGGAGAACATGCTCTTTGATAAAGCGGATAAATGAAGCGCTCTGGGGCTCCTGGGGCAAAGCCCAATTCACCCCACCCTAGTTATGGCCCTGGGTTTAAGAGGGTACTTGGTCCTGCCATGAGTGCAGGGGACTGGACTCTATGACTCTCAGGGTCCCTTCCAGTTTCTATGAGTCTATGAAATCTTATTATACCATAGAGAATCTATTTGGCCCACACAAAATTGGCCTTATGTTTATGTGGCCCTCCTATGACTGGGCTTCACCCTTTGTCTTGACCTTGGGAGATTGTTCCATAACTTAACAGATCTCACAGTCAGGAAATTCTTCTTAACATTCCTCTTCCGGTTTCTATTACTTGATTTTATCCTATTATTCATGGTGATATCGCCTTGGAGCACTCTAGATTTCCTCAACCTCCTTGACCTTTACATTTTTAAGATGCTTCTAGGCTGGGATCCTGTGTGCTCTGAGCTGTCATTTGGCCAAACTGTATGCATTTAGCTCTTTTAATCTCTGCTAATCATACCCTTCTCTGAGTACTCCAGTGTTTTAACATATTTCCTACAACCTAATACAAAGACTGTATGCGGTACCCTAGGTGCAGACAGAAAGGAACAATCATCATGTATGTTGTGACATGAAGCCTCTGGAGATCAAAATTGTATTGACTCTTGTGTTACCACTTTGCATTGCAACCTGTTTCCAAATTTCTGTCCACTATCATCCTAGGTTTCCTTTAGCATTACTGTTTTCCCAGTGCCTGATTCTCCACAGCTTTGTACCTTCTGTAAATTTACACCTGTGCAAAGTGCATCTGTTCTGATTTGATACTATTTCTCACCCATTTTGCCTTGGTGTGAGTCCTACACAGTGTAAGAAAAAGGAGAAGTAAATGTATTCGATCATTATTTTGATTTACTCTTCCCCAGAACACTAGTTTTTTCACTTCTCCAAGTGGAATCTCATTTTATTACTTCTTTTACTTGTTTATATTTGCATTGTTTCCCTGTCATTAGCAACATTGTCCCAACCTAGTATAGAACTGAGTTACTGCAAAAACTCCAAGAGCATGGTTTGTTGCCTTTTGGCTTCATTAGATGGCACCCCAGAGTTCTTTACAATATGACCTACCATATGTGGCTTTGTTAACCTGTTGTTCTATTTCTCTAGCTGTTAATCTGTTGGCCAGTTTGCATATTGTGAGCACAAATAAACTACAGAGGATTTTTGTGCAAACACAGTGTACAAGAAATATTCAAGGGCATGTCTATATTCACAAACTGACAGCAGCACGATACATCGATACAGCTGTGCCTCCTCAAGAGCAATTGTGTAGCTGCATTATGCCAGTTGCAGAGAGCTCTCCTGTCAACATAATAAAACCAGCTCAATGACTGGCAGTAGCTATGTTGGCAGGAGAACGGTGGGTTACTTACCAGTAAATGTCCTTCTTCTGGATGGACTGCTTGGATTCACTCAGTAATAGGTGTGTCCATGCCGCAGCGCATGATTGGTCAGAAACCTTTTGCCCTAGCCTGTCAGAAGAGGGCTGGCAGCCATGGCCCCCTCACCCAAGGGTGTCGCTGAGGGGGGGCAAGGGACCCAGGGCATGGGCCCAGGCCCCGCCCCCGCCCCCGCCCCACGGGGGCTGCCCCCTAGCCAATATATAAAGCAATTCAGCGGCTCATGCTCCACCCCAAAGCTGCAGCCTCCTTTCCCCTACCCCCATCTGCCGCAGGGGAGCAAGTCCCCACCGCCCAGGACTCTGCAAAGTGCAAGAGGAGGCAGGACTTGAGATTAGGGGGTGCTCACTACATTGCCATAAGGCTGGGCTGGTGCTGCCCCCGGGCACCCCGCACTTACTGACTGCCCGGACTCACAGGCCACCAAGCCACAAGTGAGCAGTATCCACGCGCTCCGCATTATTCCAGCGCTACTCTGCACCCCCTGAGCTGCAGCGAGGTCCCCGGGAGCTTTGCCGCGTCTCCTGCCCTCGCCACTGCTGCCGCTGCTGCTGCTTTTGTCGGAGGGAGGGAGGGAGGCTGCCTGCAGGCAGGGATCCCACTGGCACCAGGCGCAGGGCGGAGCTGCTGGAGAGGGGGCATCTCTGCTGCCCTCCCACTGGGCCGGGCTGTGTTTTTCCCCACGCAGCTGCTGCAGGAAATAAGGGAGCAAAAGTTTGTGAGCGGCCAGCGGGGGACGGGGTTGCCGCGGCCACCGGTGGCCAGGCCCTGGATCCCCAGCGGGGGATGGGGCCACCGCATCCGCTGGCAGCCAGGCCCCGGATCCCCAGCCCAATTGGGCCAGAGATCCAGGGCACTGGCACTGGGGCTCCGGGCATGTGCCCCGGTGTGCCCAGCGCCAACGATGCCCCTGCCTTCACCACCCCATGGCTATATATGTGGCTGCCACTTGGCCCCTCCTCAGTTCTTAAAAGTCACCAACTCCAAATTGCGGGGATGGTGGGAAGGTTGTGAATGAATCCAAGCAGCCCATCTCGAAGAAGGACAGTCACTGGTAAGTAACCCACCATTCTTCTTTGAGCGCTTCTTGGATACATTCGGTAAGAGGTGACTGCTAGCTGTGCTGATGGATGGTGGGCAGAGTTGGTTGTTTCCCGCTTTCAGCACTGCCTCTCCCTCACAAGGATCAGTGACCCAGGCAACAAAGGTCCGTAGGAAGTGTCTAAAGTATCAACATGAGAACCGTGACCTAGGTAAGGGAAAACCATGAGGTAGAACGGTCTGACCTAAGAGGGGGAGATAAAAGGCCTACTTCACTCGAGTGCTCCCTGACCTGTGGGAGGAGCAGTGATGGCCTAAAGTCACCTTATCATAAGACATTAAAATGAAGACACAATTATGAAATCATGATTGGAGAGGTGTCTTCAAGTGTGGACCTGAGCAGTTGGCAGTACGCATCTGTCGAGGCGAAAGAGCCAGAGGCATTCTGGGCTTAAGTCTATAATAGGTTCAATAGCTGGCGATAGGGAATTAATGTGACCCTGGAGAGAACTAAGTCTACTAGTGGCAAATACATGAAGCTGGAAGATACAAGGGAAAAGAACGGAAGAGAAAGGAATAGAACCCTTTGCTGGGCCACTAATGCAAGTTGCAGGGAGGCATAAGACGAAAGATGACCACCTAGTAAGACACGATAGCTCAGCATATGAAACCAAGGATACCTTTTCCGAGGCCCACATGTGGGCGTATTTTGCCACAGACACAGAGGCAAGGAAGCTCAGAGCTACGATAAACAAAGTGCCACAGTATAAGACAGGGGTCTGAAACATGGGCTCGTGGGCTTTGTGTGGCCCCTGAAGCTTTTCCCTGTGGCCCGTGATGACATGATCACTGATATTTGCAATATTGATGCATGCAAAGGTTTCAATGGTGTGGCCCTCAGGTCAATGCACCAGCCTTCATGGTGAGCAGAGTCTGAGGCCCCTTTTGTCAGACTTTGAATCCCCACCGTGGTGTGGGAACAGAGAGGAGACCCTAAGGGTCTAGGTACAAGGGAAAAAGGGGGAGGTTAGCTCCATTAGATGAAAATGGAGTAAGGGTATGTCACTGTGGCAGGGTGCAACCTTGCCACCCCCTCTTTTTTTTTTTTTGTTTTTTTTTTTTGTTACCAGGGTGCAGCCACTAGGGAAGGAAGTAGAATGATACCCATTGGCAAAAGTCATAACTCCTTGACACGGACAGCGTATGTGTGTCAACATAACATGTGACTGGAGTTGAGCTGACAGTGAGAGTAAGGCTATGTCTACACACAAGCCCTTGTTTCAAAACAAGCTGTTTCAAAATAATGCCTTATTTCAAAACAACAAAAAGGCTATTTTGAAATAAAGAAAAAAGCGGGAATCAAAATAGCCTGTCCACTGTGTGGACAGGCTATTTCAAGATAGGGGATGGGAGGGGCAGGGAGGCTTGTGCCCCGCCGGGGACCCTCCAGCCCCGGGATTCCCCTGCCCCCCCCGCCGCTTCTGCTGCGGGCGGGGGAGCTTCCCCTGCCCCCCGCCACTCCTGCCGCGGGTGGGGGGGCTTCCCCTGCCCCCCTGGCCAGGGTGCTGATCTCTGGCCAAGGAGCTGGGGGGGACCTCCCCCCAGGGTGCTATGCACCCTGGGAGGAAGTTCCTTGTTATTTCAAAACAATCCTTGTTTTGAAATAACATGTCCAAACGGCGTTATTTCAAAACAACTGGTTTCAAAATAACCCTTCTTTCAAAAGCAAAGTGGTTTAAGCTGTTTTGAAAGGAGAGCTCTTGTTTTGTAACAAGGAGCTCCCTCCTTTCGAAACAAGAAAACATCTCTGGACATAGGCACTTTTATTTTGAAACAACCAGTGTTACTTCAAAATAAAAGCCCTGTGCAGACATACCCTAAATCTCTAGTCCTGGAGAAAGACCCTTGCAGGGTGGGGGTGTCTTGTGGAATAGATGTTATTCCCTCCCATGGGTGCCCGGAGCGATCAGGAAGCAGCCGGGGGAGACCGCGGCACTACAAGTATCTTAAAGATGAAGGGTCTGTTGAATGACGCCACAAAGGATGAACAAACCCCATGAGAAAGGGGAAAGCACCACATGAGCCGGGATAAAGAATCAATAACTTACAAATGAGTTATGAATAATCCCCGTGAAAATAGTGAATGAACAGGGTTGTGGCGGTGGGCCAAGGGGCCCCTAGGACCACGAGATGGTTTCAGAGTGAGGTAGGAACAGGTCAAATCTGGAATTAGATGGGGATTCATCCTATGTCAGGGAAAAAGGGGTTGTTTAAGGCACTACCCAGGCTCAATTATGAGAAACCAGGCAAACTCCTGGGCATCGCTGAACCTATTATGTCAGTGGGTGGAATGTGCTAGCTTGTAGGTGCATTCCCGCACCTATAAAAGTGCCCTCTCAAGGTCCTGGGTCACTCCCTTCAATCCCCAAGATGTCCTTCTGAGGACTAAGAGAATGGTGCCAGCGACTGTGTGTGCTCCGGAATATCCCAATCCACTCTAGTAATACACAACCTGTGCCCCACTCAGAGGTCCGGGTTTGTGTAATCAGTGAAGCAGAGAGGGTTTCATTTCCACTAAGAGATTGAGAATTTCTCTTCTAAGTGGAGGGAAAGGGGAAGAGAAAAGCCAAACCAGCGGTTCTACGGCAGTGAGAAGTCCTCAAAGCATTTTAGCCCCAGGGATAGGGGACAGTCTGACAAGAGATATGACTGTGGCAGGGGGCTGATAAACCACCATGGACCCTGGTAAGAGGATAAAGGGCATGTGCACCAAGGGGATTACTCATAAATTGAACATAAGCTACTGGCTCAATTCGAATTCTAAGACTGGATGTAGCCAAATTAATGAGCCTCTTGAACCCGAGGGACGATTTAGACTGGTCTGGGAAGGGAAGGGAGGGCACTGAACCCACCCTCACAATAGGCCTATCAAAGGGATTGCTCTGTATCCCTTACTGCCTATTCTTGTTAATTTGAAGAATGGGAATCACCTGAAGCATGGACAAAGTCAGTGCTCGGTGCCTATGAATAGTGAATCCCGTGGGGGAAAATTATCTCCAGAAAGGAAAGGAAACAACCTTCAAAGTAGTGTGAAGGAAATCGTCCTGTAAACTCCACATAACCATAAGGAGGGGAAGTACCCTCCAAGGAAAGGGGAGGGAGCTTTAGAGACCATTGGGAGATGGACCCCATCTGGATATCCAGGGCATGTGGGGGTGCAGGGAATCTGGAGCTACAGCCCTTGTGGATATAACCTGATAATGCATTCTCTTATAGGGCAGGAAAGAGAAGGTGGGGGCAGGGACCCTCCAGCCCAAACCCAAGAGGACTTTAAAAGGAATGCAGCACCTTCCCAATAATAGGAAGGCTACCAGGTGCGCGCCCTATGTATACTCAAAAGAAGAGCAAGCATGGCACTGACTGTGTAGAGCAGGAGGGGGGCGTCCACCGCCTATACGAATCCTGGTGGAAACACTGGGTAACTCTTAAGGGGGGAAGGTAACACCCTGCATTGGGATCTCATGTCAGGGTCACCCCCCTCGTGGGGGGGGGGAGTGTTTCCTGCTGGTACTCCCAAAGGGGCCAGTTGAGGTTGTGTCGAGGCAGGGAATAGTTGGTAACCCCTGCTTGATGATAGGGCCAGCGGCCCATCGACAAGGGGAGAATAAATTCCAAATTTCAGTACACCTGATGGAGCAAGTTTTGGAAGGCGTAAGAAAAGGCATTGTGTGGTGCTTACAAAGTTGGGGGACAGGCAAGAGGCCCTGAAGGCAGAAGGCCCAAGTACTTTACCTCTCCCCAGGGGTCCTGGGCACTACAGAGCACGGCATCCATCTTGGCCACAAAAAGAGACTCGCCTTCAAAAGGCACGTCGAGTATAACTTGCTGGGAGGCGAGGGGCACCCTCATCTCTCTGAGCCAGGCTGTGCACCAAAGGATCATGGCTGAGGCCATGGTGCGGGAAGCTGTGTTTACAGCGTCCCAAGCCAATAACAAAATGTCTTGGGACACTATCTTGCCGTCCTCTAGGAAGGCATCATAATCCTCTCTCTTCTTCTGTGGGAGTAGGTGTCTAAATTTATTCATGGACTCCCACACGTCCATTATATAGCTACTCATCAGGGCCTGGTTATTGGCTACCTGTAGCTGGAAGGTGGAGGAAGAATGGTGGGTTACTTACCAGTAACCATCCTTCTTTGAGAGGGGTTGCTTGGACTCATTCAGTAATAGGTGTATCCGTGCCGCAGCGTGCAATTGGTTGGAAACTTTTGCTCTAGCCTGTCAGAAGAGGGCTGGTGGCCACCGCCCCTCGCAATGCCCATGGCTATACATATGGCTGCTGCCTGGCCCCTTCTCAGTTCCTAAAAGCCGCCAACTCCAGTTGTGGGGACAGTGGGAGGGACCTAAATGAATCTGAGCAGCCCATCTCGAAGAAGGACGGTTACTGGTAAGTAACCCACTGTTCTTCTTCGAGCGCTGCTCAGATACATTCAGTAATAGGTGACTGCTAACCATGCTGACGGATGGTGAGAAGAGTTGGCTTTTCCACCTTCCATACAGCATGTCTCCACCATGGGAAGCTTGTCCAGCAAGAGGGTCCTTGGGAGGCCTAAAATAGCCTACAGACTGAAGGCCAGGCCAGACCAGCCTGAGAGAGCCAGGACTAACCCAGGAGAGAACAAAAAGTCCAACTTGTCCGAGCACCAGTCAATGCATGAGAACATGGCGACATAGGAACACCCCATCAGGGGATGAAAGATGACATGCATTACAGTCTGATGGAGGACTGTGTCGCCAGGAAGAGCACCTATGAGAGTAAAGACAGTGAGGTGTTGGGACTAAGGAGGTAGGTATCCTGGCACCATCACTGGTTGGTGCAAACCTGTGAAGGGTAGAGGGACCCTGATGCTGGTAGGCCACTAGTGGTGAGCATAGGGTGCTGCCATCCCTTTCACTGATTCAGTAGGGAAAGCACAAGTGGGATCTTGTCCCAGAGTTGAAGTGTGACTCCGACCACTCGGTGTCCTGCAGTAAGGGTGACACTGTAAAGAGAGGGAAGAGGGAAGGCGTAGGAGACTATCCCCTTCCCAGACTGCTGGGGAACAGTGCAGGGAGGCAAGGAGCTATACCCTCTGACAGCATGAAAAGCAAGCAGTTCGCTCAACCAGTATGAAAAGGAGAAACGGATGCCAAACCGACCCTATGGCTAACCGAGGCTAGCCATAAGTACGGAGTAGATTGGCCCTATAGGGTAGAACCAAAGCCAGCATGGTGTTGCTCGAAGGCACTCTGACTTTCCCTTGTTTAGTGAGGCGAACCATTAACATCCACTACAAGGCTCTGGAAATAGGTAGTGATAATACTACAAGCAGTTGTGTGGCACTTTAAGACTAACAGATTTATTTGGTATCTTTTTTCCTCTGTAGGAAAGCAAAGTGCGTGTCATAGATGGATTTTCTCTTCGTTGTGAAGTCCAGCCATGTAGAGGAATGCATTGTAGGTTGGTTTTGTAAGAAGGAATCTAGTTTTGAGAGTTCATTTTTAATTTTGCTCTGTTTTCTGTACAGGACGCTGATCAGGTGGTTTCTGAGTTTCTGTGAGAGAGTATGGCATAATCTCTCACTGTGGTCTGTGTGATATGTCGATTGTAAAGGATTTTTTACCTTCAGTCCATTAGGTATAATGTCCAGTTGTTTGCATTTAGAAAGGAAGATGATGTCTGTCTGAGTCTGAGCGAGTTGTTTCTGTAATTTGATGGATTTCCACTTCAAACGGCTGTATTTAGTGCCTTGCATCTTGTCAGTTTCCAAAGGGATAGCCGTGTTAGTAGACTAACACGGCTATCCCTTTGGAAAGTGATAATACTACCTATCCTATTATTACTAATATGATTGTCATCATTATTATATTAAGTCATGTTAGTATATTATACTACATTGAGTTATAATATATATTATAACCCGCTGGCTAACAATTGGCCACCCGGCAAGACACAAAATGTAGGTTACAGCAGGGGCTGCTGCCAGCATCAGATGGGGCTCCAGCTAAACCTATGTCCCACAAGGAACCCGCGTACCCGAGCCCAAGTCTATGAGGATGGCTGCTCCTTTGGCACGCGTGGCCCTGTAGTACGTGAGGACCACAACTCATGGGCCGGACTATGGGAAGGGATGGGATGTGGAGAATGCACACGTGGGGATTGTGGGTGCTGCTGAGTTAGGGCCACGAGGGAGATCTCGTGGTCCAGTATAGGGAGAGAAGGAATGTCCTCTAGCAAGGGTATAAGGAGGATACATCACCCTGCAGGGTGCCGATCTGGGTTTCCCTTTAGGATACCCACATGGCCTTCCATTCTGATTCGATTGCTACAAGATATTAATTATTGTTGGAAGAGTGGCCTCTGTCAGGGTCAGGGATTTCCCGAGATTCGAGGTACCTGCCCAGGCTTTTGAATTGGCCCAATTGCAGGCCCCAGCAGAGGTGGGGGGGGGTCTCACCCCCCCCTCAGGACGTGAAACTAGTAAGTCAAGGGATAGCTGCTAGGACTAAGAATGGTCTTGGAGCGAAATGAAAGGAATGTTGCTTGATGGGGCTCCTATGGGAACCCTATAAGCCATCCTGTGGGCAACCCCTGCTTTCAGGTTGTTCTTGGGTGAATTTAAGAGCGGGCCCTTGATAGGAAGGACGCTCCTGGCAAAAACAACTCATACTTGTAACAAGTCTGCCCCATCGGTCCCCAGTCCACAACTGGGAAGCCGGCAATCAGCTATATGGAAAGCCAAGCAACTAAGGGAGAGGAAGGGTAGCATCTCAAAGTTTCCTCAGCCTAGCACACCCGGTAATCCCCGGAAGTCTCTATCTGAGAGCTGACTAGGCCCAACCCTGCCTAGCTTTCAAATCAGACAAGGTTGGGTCCTGTATAGTGGGGCAGAGAGGGTGCAGGCACAAACGCCTTCTGGTGTTCCATCAGCGGAGTGGGGCCTCAAGTGCTACTGCAGCGTCCGTAGCCCCACTGGCCTGTTAACATGCAACTAAACCCCCGACTGTAGGGGCAAGATTTGGGTCATGAGGACCAAGGTCCCAGGTACTGGGCGACCATATCCTGCGACGTTGCGCGGGTTAAGGCTGGGACTCAGGTAACAGGGAAACTCCCCTTTGCACGTGGCCATGACTCTTCCCCTTGAAAGGTGGAGAAAGGATAGGGGATCTGGGGTCTGTAGGAATGAAATCCTTCTGAAGCACCAAATGATGGGAGGGTCAATTTATTAAATGAAGGGCACAAGCCACTAAACCCAATGCTTGTGTCCAGGGACCCAACTCCGGCATGTGTAGCCGGGATCTGGTGTGGGAGGACCAGAGCTGTCCTCAGACTAGCAGGGTGAGGTGCAATTGAGTCGGAGTAATATACCTTAACTCCATTAAGGGAATTGTCCTGGTGTCCGCTAGTCGGCATTTGGCAGCTAGCAGGAGAAACAGCAGAGAACGGAGGGGTGGGGCACAAAGACTCAGTTCCTTATGGGGAATGGCACTGGGTAGCTGGCTCGGAGGACATGCAAGGCCCAGGTTAAGGACTTACCCCAGTGGAGTATGTATGCATGTACTGCTCCCTGGTAAGGTGAGAGTACGTGAGGAAGAGTGCCAGTGTACTTCGGGTTGTCCGAGGGAAGGCGTTGTGTCTGATACCAGTAGGATCTGTCTGTTCCGGCCTAAACGTCCCAGGAGGGGCAAGGGAGTACCACGTGAGGTGGCATGACTGGGCTTTATGGGAGTGAAAGGAAAAATGGCCAGGGATAAACCATGGCCCTGTCTGGAAGCAGGGTTGGTCAGCAGCTCGTTAGAGGGATCCAGTGTCGAAGGCCCTAGGCCAGGGCTTCTAGAGAAAGTGCCCCGCCAAATGGATCCACTATGAATAGGCTGCTGACACTGGGGATTTGGAGTCCTCCTGAGAGTGGTAGAGGACTTGGTAGGCGGAGAGAACTAACTCCACTTCCTGCCAGGTGGTAGTCAGTGTTTGGAAGGGACTAAGTATGGGGGGAGAATGGGTTAGCCCCACATAAATTAGCCCCTAACTGTCCATTGTGCTATGATAGCTCTGGATTCAGGCAGCCAGCTTTAAGTTCTCATTATTCTCTGCCCTTCCTTCTATCTGAGCTTAGGTTCAGCGTTAAGACCTCAGGGTCTGGGAGTGTGGGATTGGGCTCGTGGGGAGGAGACCCAAGTATCTTATCTCTCCCTGGGGATCGCGGGCCATGCCCAGAACAGTGTCCGTCTCTGGTGGGAAGAGTGAATCCCCGCTGAAGGGCAGGTCTAGGGCAACCTGTTGGGAGGCCTGGGGCACCCTTGCCTCCTGCAGCCAGGCTGCACGATGCAAGGTCACTGCCAAGGCCGTCCTGCAGGACACCATGTCTACGGCATCCCAAGCTGGGAGGACGAGGTCCTGTGAGGCTACCCCGCCCTCCTTGAGGAAGGCATCATATTCTTCCCTTGCCTCTGGTGGGACCAGGTGTCTCAACTTATATACTGGCTCCCATACATCCAGCATGTGCCTGCCTACTAGGGCCTGGTTGTTAGCGACACGTAGTTAGAAGGCAGAGGAAGAGTATACCTTCCGACCAAGCAATTCCAGCTCCCTGGCATCCCTTGATGTTGG
Source organism: Podocnemis expansa (assembly GCA_007922195.1). Classification (NCBI taxonomy): domain Eukaryota; kingdom Metazoa; phylum Chordata; order Testudines; family Podocnemididae; genus Podocnemis; species Podocnemis expansa. The sequence goes on along the minus strand of ML682018.1, from coordinate 11,105,030 downwards.
GAGGGGGTCTCTGGGAACTTGACCCAGTCCTAAGGTGGCTTTCATCACCCTTGGAGATGGAGCCAGGTGGTGTGAGAGAATGGGAAGCTCTGACCCTGGGACACTATATTTTAAACCCACTGTGTCTGAGACCAGGGCAATGGAGTAGGGGTTCTGCCAGTGGGAGGAGCCTAAATCCCACACGCTGGGATTCAGGAGAACCAATATAGGCTCCGCTGATATGAACACTGGCCCGAGCAATGTGTCAGGGGGCCCCTCACAGGATTGGACCTCCATACCTATATGGGCAGAGACTCATAATGTGCCGAGAGATCCCCCATGTATAAGCGTGGCACTGGGTTCAGGGATCTAGCTGGTGCCGGCTGAATCGATGCTGACGGCATTGGTGCTGGACTTTGCACCACGGTCTCCTGAGGGGACCATTCATGGGGCCAGTATTGAAACAGGGATGGTGCTTTGGGCTGTTGACGGGGCTGTTTAGTGCCCCTTGAGGCCCCTTCTCCCGGGCTGGAAGGTGGGGAAAGCCCCTCTGAACTTCAAGGATGGTGCCGGGAATGGCAGGGTGTTGCGGTGCTGAGGAGATGGCTCTGTGGTACCGAGGCTGTGGGGGGTAATGGGTTCCGGTGACAGGGAACTCAGTACCGACACTGGAGATGGCAATCGGTGCTGCTTTCATTGCACCCAGACCTTCGAAATGAAGGCTGGCTTGCCCCACCAGACTGGTACCGGTGATGGTGGGGTCGGCAATAGTAGGAGTGCCTTAGCTGCCTTGAATGTCTCTGGGGTTGTGGTACCAACTCCCCTTGGTCCTGAGGGGGCCCCGCATGGGGGCACCACGGTACTGATGTTGGTACCGAGCTGGTGTTCCACCCTCTGAGGGAACAGTGCCAAGAGGGCTCTGGTGCTGAACCAGTACGTGGTGCTGCACAGGGCCCTGAACCCTCAGGGGCTGGCTGCTGCACTTTCCCAGAGGCCAACACACGGTGCCTTTGCTCCCTGTCCTTGATTGTCCTCGGCTTGAAGGACAGGCAGATGGAGCAAGCGGTGACCACGTAGCTCTCGCCCAGGCACTGAAGGCACTTGTAAGGGTCATCCCTCAGGAAGGCCTTTCCGCACTCGGTGCAGGGTCTATGGTGGACAACGATGGAGCACAGTGTTCGGAAGCCGAGCACTCGAAGGAGAGGGCACTCCTACTTGGAACCAAGTCCATGAACAAGTGCTTCCTGTTGAGTGGGAAGCTCATAAAACACAAAAGACAGGCTGCTTGCTAGAGCAAGGAGCAAGTTGTTTCACAACTGACACTGAGGCAGATAAAATGGAACTGAGGAGGGGCCGGGTAGTGGCCATATATATAGCCACGGGGTGTCGTGAATGGTGGCAGCCACCAGCCCTCTTCTGACAGGCTAAAGCAAAAGTTTCCAACCAATCACATGCTGAAGCACAGATACACCTATTACTGAATGTATATAAGCAGTGCTCGAAGAAGAATAAACCTTCCACCCAAGGAAATCTAACTCCCTCGTACCCTTTGATGCTGGGAGGGGATCACAGGAAATCTGCCCAGGGCCTAGTGCTACTTCCACCACCCCTTGAGATGGTACCGGGTGGTGGGTGAGGGAGGGAAATTCCATCTGTGGGACCTGGTATTTTAGGCCTGCCGTGTCAGATACTGGGGCGATGGAGTCAGGGGCTTGCCAGAGTGACCTGGCAAGATCCCATACACTAGGGTGAAGGGGAGTTGTGATGGGCTCAGAAGTGAACACCAGCCTGAATAAAATGTCAGTGGGCCCTGTAGGGGGGCTGAACCACCAACCCCACATGAGCGGAAGCACAGAGAAGAAGGTTGAAGTGTGCCGTGAGATGAACAGTGTAGGAACATGGCATTTAAAGCTCTGTCCCGTACCGAAGGAACCAGTGCCAAGCTGGGCGAAGCGGTAATGTGGGGACTTGTTATGGTCTCTTGAGGGGACCATTCATGAGGCCGGTACCTGTAAGGGGACAGAGCTGAAGGCTGAGCCGTTTACTCCCCCTCAAGACACCCTCCTCCAGGCTGAAAGATCAAGAGGCCTCTGGGGACCAAGATGGCGATGCCGGTGAAGACAGAGTAATATGGTGCTGGGGAGAGGACTCAGTGGTACCAGGGCCCTCATGCATGCCCAGTGTCAGGGAACGTGGCACCAAGATTGGAGACAGTGTCCTGTGCCGCTTCCAGGGCAACCAAGCTCCCGAGGCAAGGGTCAGTTTACCCCTTTCCTTGGGGGGTACTGGTGGTGGGAGGTGATGGCAGAAGGAGAAGCATTTTCACTGCCTCAAAGGCCTCAGGAATGTCAGGGACTGGTGCCGACTCCTCCCGGTCCTACGGTGACCCCTGTGTGGGGGACTGTGATCAGTGCCGACGCTGCAGTACTGACACCAGTACTGAGCTGGTCTTCTTATGCTCTCTGGGAGAGCAGCGCTGAGAAGGCTCTGGTGCCAAATCAGCACACAGTGCTGAAGGATGCCCCAAAGCTTTGGAGGTGGGCTCCCGCATTTGCCCTGAGGCCAAGACACGGTGCCTTTGCTCTCTGTCTTTAATTGTCCGAGGTTTAAAGGACTGGCAGATAGAGCACGCGGTGACCAAGTGGACTTCGCCCAGGCACCGAAGGCACTTCTTCTGGGGGTCATCCCGTGGGAAGGCCTTTCTGCAGGCTGCACCTGGCATTGCAGGTGGCAGAAGGGGGTGTTCCTGCTCCAAAGCTGTACGCTCAAAAGGAGAAGCGCTCTTCTGTGGAACAACGTCCATGAAAAGGTGTTCCCAGTCGAGTGGGTGACTCATACAAGGCAGAAGACAGACTGCTGGTGTGACCGCAAAAAGCGAGCTGTTCCAAAAACCATCGCTGTGGGTGGAAAAAATGGAACCGAGGAGGGGCCGGGCATCAGCCATATATATAGCCACGGTGTTACCAACTTTGCCCACCAACTCGGGGTATGCCCATTTATTAGGGTTGCTTTCTCTATGGGGAAGATGGTACTTCTATTAGTGTGCTGCTTGTGTGACTTGTGTTTCTATAGAGGTACATCTGAGCGGACCGGGTCTATCAGCACTCTCAGCTGACCCCTTATGTGTCCCTGAACTCAGTAGGCTGGGTCACACAGCACTTCTCTGCTGCTACCCTTATATGCCCCTGGACTCAATCAGGCTGGGTCAAAACAGCACTTGTCAGCTGTCACCCTTATATGCCCCTGGAGTCAATCAGGCTACTATCCCTATCAATGAGCAAACCTTACAGGGTTTTGGGCATTACAGGGATCTTTGGCTAGGTAATAGAAGCGTTGCTGCAAAGTGATATAAAGAAACCAAGACCACAAAGGAGAGGGAATGATGTCTTAAAAGAGTCTGGAAACTGGCTTAATAACAAAAGTCATTTTATTGCTAGGTATCTAAAACTTGTACTACTAATAATAATTACAAAGGAGAGAAGAATACCCCAACATACCCAGTTACAGCATTGATAAACATACAAGGAAAGAAGAACACCCAGCTACAATATTAGCTAGATTCTACTGTATCAGGCCTAGAGAGGGAGAGGGAGAGACAGAGAAGTTGGGGGGGGGGGGGATCTCACCACTCTGTGTAGCAGAAAGGTTTCCAGGTTGTGCAGATCAGGGTCAGAGGCTGGATGGAAACAAAGCTCCCACAGCAATCAGCAAGGAAGAAAAGCCAAATCCCAGTGGAAATGATACAGCTTTAGATCCAAGCATCAGGACTCAGGACTCAATCCAGACTCACACAAGATTCAGAAAGGATCCAGTCAGGACTTGCACAGGACACACTCACTACACTACACACCACTGCACTATGTGGGTAAAGGTTTTTTATAAGGACTTGTTTATGTGGCCAATACACATTCCTGGCTGGGTGTAATGGTTCAGAGAAGCTCACAATACAGTCAGGCAGGCTCAGTATTTTGGGTATCAAGTATCACATCTGTGACTAGAATGGTCTGATAATTGCTGAGTTTGTTCGTTCTGGTGTGAGATCCCCCATCAGACAATGCTTCTCTGCTTCTTCAATCCCAGAGTTCAGTGCGGCTCCTGCTTTGGAGTCTGGTTCTCCATAGTCAATGCAAATGAAGCTCCATTGTGCTGATGGCTTTTGGATATGGGTAGATTAGGAAAAGGATGTCTCCCATTTCCTACTGTTTTTGGTTTTCAGTTCAAGCAGAGGTTGGGGGATGTGTGTGGGGGGGGAGGGAGGCACAGGCTGGATACTATGCTCTGATTCCTCAAGAACACAGAGCTAACACGTAACAACGGATTGGCCAGGGGGCGGTGGCCACCAGCCCTCTCCTGACAGGCTAGGGCAAAAGGTTTCCAACCAGTTGTGCACTGTGGCACAGATACACCTATTACTGAATGTATCTGAGCAGCACTTGAAGAAGAATGGTGGGTTACCTGCAGTAACCGTCCTTCTTTGAGATGGGCTGCTGTCCTGTCGACTTAGTGTTGTTGGCAGCATGTAACTGTGTTGCTCAGGGGTATGGATTTTTTCCATCCCTAAACCACAGAATTAGACTGAGATAAGACTGTAGTGTAGACCTGGCCTTTAATAGGATATTTAACAATCCTTTAGGTCATGTTTATGCTAGCACTTATGCTGGCACAACTTTCGCTGCTCAGGGGTATGAAAGAAACATATTGTTGAGCTGGTAAGAGATGTTCTTCTTCGAGCGCTGCTCGGATGCATTCAGTAATAGGTGTCTCTGTGCTGGAGCACCGGATTGGCTGGAACAAAATTTGTCCTAGCCTGCCAGAAGAGGGGAGGCAGCCTCTGCCCCTCACACCACCTGTGGCTACATATACGGCCACCTCCCCACCCCCTCCTCAGTTTCATTTCTTCCGCCTTGCACATCGGATATGGAATGTCTGCTCCTTGCTATCACAAGCAGCCTGTCCATCATGAATGAGCTTTTCGTCCAACTGGGAGAATCTCTTCATGGATTTAATTCCACCACAAGAGCCTTCCGTCGCAGGACTGAAAGAGCCTGCAATCATGTCAGGGTTCAAACCCTGTGCTGAGTGCGGCAGGGCCTTCCGCAGGGATGATCCCCATGGGAAGTGCCTAAGGTGCCTGGGCAAAGACCACATGGTCTCAGTGTCTTCCATCTGTCTCACCTTTAAACCTTGGACCATCAAGGAGAGGGAACAACAACGCTGTGCCCTAGCCTCAGAGGAGGCTCAGCATCGCTTACCCGAGGCTTTGGGTTCAAGCCCAGCGCCGAGACCCAGCTCGGCACCAGCGCCTACATGGCACCGTGCCACAGGTGACTGTCGCCACCGTACCACCTTGGTCGCAACTCCAGCACCACGGCGCCAACTTGGCGCCCCAGCACCTCAACACCGATCAAGGTCACCTTCAATCAGCTCGGCACTGATCGAGGGTGCCATCAATCAGCCCGGCACCGTCGGCACCGGGGTCCCCTCGGCACCACACCATATCATCTCTGGTGCCAATGACTAAGTACAGCCCAGCATCACCAGTGCCGACCCCACATTGGCACTGGCTGATTTCGCCTCCGGCGTTGCAGAGTCTGGTGCTGAAGGAACAGGAGCCTTCCCGCCCGAGCAGTCCTCTCCTCCCTAGTGAGGACTTGCCCGCTACCCATGCAGGGGCGATTCTCGTCCCATCCACCCTGGAGGCAGTGCAAACTCTGCTGCTCCTCCCAACCCCACCTGCCCCACCTCCAATCCAAAGGGACAAGCCAGCCTTCACCTCAAAGGCCTGGGCCCAACCAAGACACTCCCCTTCACCCTCCACAGCGGAGGCCAGCACCACTCCATCGCTAGCACTGAGCCCTTCCCCCACTTCCAGCCCAGAGGAGGGACCTTCTAGGGGCGCCAAACAGCCCCGGCGCTGAACATCATCACCCTTTCAGTATCAGCCATGTGAGCCCTGCAAATAGTGTAGTGGCTTGCACCTCTGTTTAATATGCAGAGAGTTCTGGGTTCAGTTCCCAAGGGTGTGGACTTGATGATCTCATAAGGTCCCTTCCAGCCCTATGATTCAATTCTATTCTAATGGTCTCCTGAGAGAACTCCCTCCCAGCCTGAGTAGATTCCTGGCACTAGACCCCTTTATTGGTAACCTCACAGCACACTTTGATTTGTTGTGCCGGGCCACAGCCCATTTAGGTAGGGAGGTGGAGCCCTTGAGCCCCCCCCTCCTGATACTCTATGTGGACCAGCATTCGCCTCTGCTGCACCCTTGACAGTTCCACCCCACCCAAGTGTATGGGACCTTGCATGCTCCCAGTAGCAGAGCCCAGGCTCAGTTCCCCTGGTCTCAGATACGGCGTGCATGAAGTATCGGGCACCCGAATCTGACTACCCCTTGCTCACCGGCCACCCAGCCCCTCCTAGGGACGCGGTCCAGATGGCAATGGGGATAGGAGAACCCCCCAGGGCCCCCCTTTCCCCCTCCAGGGAAACTAGGGAGCTAGATCTGTTAAGCCGTAAAGTGTACGCCTCATCGGCTTTTCAACTGCAGGTGGCAAACAAACAGGCCATAACCAGCAGATACTCGCTGGATGTCTGGGAGTCACTCGCGAAATTTAGAAATATGCTTCCATCCGAGGCCAGGGATGAGTATGATGCCTTCCTGGAGGAAGGTAACATGATCTCACAAGACCTCCTCTCAGCTCGCGATGCGGTGGACACCACTGCCCACACCATGGCCTTGGCAGTTACCCTCTGCAGGGTGGCATGGCTTAGGGAGGCTAGAGTGCCCCCTAATGCACAGCAGGCAGTGCTTGACCTGTCTTTTGAGGGGAACACCCTGTTTCCCCTTGAGACCCTGTCGGTGGTGGGTACAGCCTGGGATCCCCGAGTGTTGTGGGGGAGTGGGTGCAGGGGGCATGATCCCCACACTGCAGGAAGGAGTCCCAATCGAGAGGCAAGAGACCAAACCACAATTTTTTGGATTAACTACTTTCTATGTGACTTTTATTGAAATAAATAAAATTACAGAAAGAAAAGAAGGAAAAAATAAATGAGGTTAATATTATCTAATTACTAATATTCCTATTACAATAATTAAAAAACTTGCAATTCCTATTAAATTATACTCATTAAAACTCATACAAACTGGGTTTTAGAACTCTATTTCTTTAAGGCATTTAAAGATCTTTTAAGTACAAATTAATAGGCCAATAAAAAGAAAGTAGAGCACAAATACCACTATAACATTTAGCCCAATCCTTGTGCCTAATGCTGAATTAAAACCCCCAGTTCCAATTCTGGTTGGTATAGTTTAACAGAGTGGGGTTTATGGGAGACAGAGATTGTGTGCTCTATCTGTAGGCAAAAGAGCTTTACTATTTGCCCCCCACACACACACACACACCACACGCAGCCCAGGACAGCACGAACACCTTGCTTCTCCCCCTTGCTCTCCAGACACCATGGCTATGTTCACACACAGGGGGTTATTTTGATACAAGTTGTTTTGATACAAGTTGTTTTGATACAAGTTGTATCGAAATAAGGTGTTATTTCAAAATAAGTTAATTCAAATTAACAGTTTGTTAATTCGCATTAAGGAAAGAAGCTCAAAGCGAAATAGCAAGTTCAGACAACAGTTATTTCTAAACGAGTCACCGTTGTTTCGAAACAACATGTTCAGACAGCATTGTTTTGAAACAATCGTTTCAAAACAACATTGTTTCATCCCCACATCGGGTATAAGTTGTTTCAAAACAACGCCTTGGTCAGTAGATCTTTCTCATGAGCTCATGGGTGCTGCAGGTGTCTCTTATCACTTTCCAGGGTTTGGTCTGAACTAGTCTGGGGTTACTTGCAGTTAGTTTTCTTTAAAAAGTGTTACTGTCTGCGGTTTTCTGACCTTTGAAGATAACACGACATAATTCTTTTCCCAATTAGAGGCCTAACAAGCTACATTCCGCAAGGAGGGGTGGAAAAATCCACCTCTCACACCGAGGAGAGGCCAAATATCTTGGCCTTCTCCCGTCTGGGCCCACCCCCCCGACCTAGCTTCCCACTTCCCCGGATGGGACAATCTCCACCCCCCCGTTCACCCGTGGCAGAAAGTGGGCCCTCTCTTCACCCTCCGAGGAAGGGCCCGTCTCCACCCTTTGCACTTAGAGCACAGGGGGCCTTAGGGCATCATTGCCGTAGACGGCCGCCCCCCCCCCCACCTCCCTTTTTTCTTCCTCTAGGGAAGATACGTGGTGGGGACGAGTCCCAATCTTCCCTCGTCTTTCTCCCTCTTACCCCAACTGCAAGAGCAAGCCTGAGTTCGGGATGCCAGGGAGGCCAACAAAACAACTTCCGTCTTTAGTGCTGGTACCCCAATGCCGTAGCTAACTTCATCCCTTAAACAGCGATTCCTCGAAGACGGAAACCGCCCCTCTCTGCTCCCAGTGGCCTTCCTTCCTGAATATTCCCCACCACACTTCCCCCCCCCAACCCTCACCCAGGGATGGAGGCATGTCTCGTTGTAGCCTCAGCTGCGGCCGGGGCTCTGAGATGCGCACATCCGAAGCCTACTTGCAATGGGATGGTGCCAGTTGCTATGATGCATGTCCCAGGTAGGCTCCCTCGTATCCACGTCAGGGGAAGGAAAGGAGATAACTCTGGTCGCACCTCTGCCTCTGCGCTGTGACCTCAACCCACTCAACAGGAATATCTCCTGTGGCCTAAGGGGACACATCAGCGTAGCAAGCCCTACCAGCATAGCCCATTTATTGGGAAGGTATTCCTTGCAGTGGATCTTGCCCCTGCACAGCGCCTGGTGTGGCTCCTTGTTCCTTGCCCCTTGCACAGACCCACATCTCCACCCTCAGTGATCTAGTGGGAACCAAAGGTCCATCTCAGGGACCTGCCTCTCTGACTACCCTCATTGAGGTAGTTCACCCTACCCCACCCACCAAGGTACAACTGAGAGCATCTCCTAAACCTGGTGGGGAATCACCTAGGGACAGTTATACATTGGGCAATTATGAAGGGTTCGCCCTTCGAGTGCTCTCCCACCTGCATCCCCTTGCTTCAGTGTCCACTATCTGCTGAACACTTACCTACATCATACAGACGGTTCTGTTTTTCCAGGGCACTTACATATCGCCCCACCCATCCACCCTGCCTTTTCGGGGACCACCCCACCATGCCTGCATGTTTTCCGTGTTTCCATGGTTCTCCCCATACACATTGATGGCGCGCAGCAGCTCTGCGGCCCCCCCCTCCACTCTCAAGGACCCGTCGCCACCCACTGAGGACTTGGTGGTGACAATCAGTGATACGGTTTGGGGGTGGTACCCCCTACCCCCCTTTTAGTCACCTCTGGCCCCCTCTGAGGAGGAAAACGCCATTGGCCCTCCAATCTGGGGGTGTCATGCAATTGTGGCGTCTGCCTTCCTGCTCTGGTCCTTTTTCCCTAGCTTGGGAGGTATCTGCTCTGACCAACGGAGCTCTTCGGTTCCCTTGTACTGAAGAGTTCTTCTTGGCATAGCAAGAGGTAATGTCGTCTTTCAGGCAAGCGCTATACGTGCTGAATCTGTGGCCCTCTACAGCTCTCCGTTGACCCTCTTGGTCACTGAGAGGCTTCCTAGATGGTAGTAAGACCTTCTTCCCGTCTCTCTTCCTCTGCCATAGTGAGAGCTTGATGATGAACCCCTGCAAGCTAAACCCGCGGGCCCCTTTTTCGCCAGCCTAATGCCCTGTGGGCTCTAGTACGGCTTTGTCATCAACACTGCCTCTGGCCACCGTGCTGTTAGTGGCCGGTCCAGAATCTTTCTTCTCTGGAAACTCGGTTGTCATGCCGCCGCTTGGGAACGGGCATTATCAGGCCCTTAATTAGCTTAACATGACCCTGTCCCACCTGCCTCAACTCTTATACCGTAGTCCAAGTCCTCGTGGTCCTCTCAGTGGCCCCGAGTCCATCTTTCCAACCTCTATCCCCTTGTCTCTTTTCAACCAGATGATTGTCTCGTCACATACTCGATAAGGGGCATTGTTTTTCCCCTTACCCCTCCCTGTGCTCTCAGCAGTCGCCAGTTCTACCCACGACTACGTGGCCCCCCTGCAAGCCTTCGGGAAGTTTATGCCCCTTTAGTCTTGCACGAGACAAGTACATATGGCCAGTTCTCTATTGCCAGTCTCTAGTGTTCACCTTTGAGTCCACATGACTTGTCCTCTGACCAGACAGTGTAGTCCATTGGTCATTTTTTCACTCTTCCTCCTATGTAGAATTCTTACACAACCTGTGTAAGTAAGTTGCGTCCCCTGGTTTCTCTAACTGGTGACCTCACTGACCTGCTCTTGTGCTCGGCCTTGGTGGTTCGGCCTTGGCCCTGTTCTGGTTGACCCGCGGCTTGCATTTCTTCTGAGGCCCTCTAGGCCTGCTCACCTTGGCTTCGGCGAGCATCTCACTGTGGGCCTCTACCGTACAGGGCTTGTTGCTGTGCTGAAGGCTGAAGTACCAACTCCACCCGCTGTCCGTTCAGCATGGCTAGTAGTCACCTATTACTGAATGCATCCAAGCAGCGCTCGAAGAAGAACAGTGGGTTACCTACAGTAACCGTCCTTCTTCGAGATGGGCTGCTCGGATCCATTCAGGTCCCTCCCGTCTATCCCTGCTTCGGGAGTTGGCAACTCCAAGGAACTGAGGAGGGGGCGGGGAGGTGGCCGTATATGTAGCCACGGGTGGCGTGAGGGGCAGAGGGCGCCTCCCCTCTTCTGGCAGGCTAGGACAAATTTTTTCCGACCAATCCGGCACTCCAGCAAGGAGACACCTATTACTGAATGGATCTGAGCAGCCCATCTCGAAGAAGGACGGTTACTGTAGGTAACCCACCATTCTTCTATCAATAAGGCTACCTCCTCTCAGGAAGGAGAATTAATTGTGCTGAGGGCAAGGGGTGTTACTGGGGGGGGGGTCAGGATCAGTTCCCCTGCAGCCTGATCCTGCTCCAGGGCCCAATCTGGCCCCAGCTACTGCCACTTGCTGGCAGCAGCAGGAGCCTGAGCTGGCTTCTTGCTATTTGTAGGAGGCTCAAAGAGGGAGATGGGTCCTGCCACTTCCCACAAGTGGCTGGAGATGTCTCTGAGCCTCCACCACTTGCTGGAAGTGGCTCTGAGCCAGATCAGGCCCCTTCCAGATGCTCTGCTGGCCAGAAGATGCAGGGCCCATGCCCTGCTGGCCCCAGCACAGTGATACCTCTGCTGAGGGGATATGCTCTCTTTGCAAAGTCTTGAGGCCATGTTCTTTGGCTAAGGCAGGAACAGTTACATTAGGAGAGACAGCAGTCATAAGCTAAGAAGCATGTGGTCACATCTTCACATAGCTGTCTAAATTACCTCAGACAATGTAAAGTCGGGCTGTTATGGAGGTGTTAGTATCCTAATTGTACCTACCACCACCAGATAAAGATATAGATCTCAGGATGTTTAAAGGAAATCTGTTTGCTAGCACTCTGTCTGGCAAGGAATCGCTTATCATTGGGTGTGGTTGTTTATTCTTTTGTATTTATAGTGCCCACTTTTCTGTTGTTTTAGCTGAATAATTTCTTTGGCTATTTATGTCTATTGCAATATTTAAATCAAATAAGGTGGTAAGGCATGATTGAATAAAGAACTGTTTTCATTATAGGCTAAGATTGGTGTTTTGTAGTACATTCATTTAAAATGATTGGCTAAGGTTTATCTAACCAGGACCCAAGTTTCAACTACATAAATGGAGGTCTGTTCCCCAATCCCAAGTGAGATTCAGGTTTGGGATTTCAGTAGGAACAATCACTGAGATGCAAATAGCAGGTAGAACGTGTTTTATTAACTAATACCCAGACCAGTGGTTCCCAACCTGTGGTCTGGAGACCCCCAGGGATCAGCAGACATGTTGCAGGGGGTCCATGGTGCCTCTCCCTACCAGGGCTGGAATCCAGCTACAGCCCCAATGCTCCCTGTCAGGGCTGTCTTTCCCCTCCTGTGGCTGTATCCTGGAAGGGGCATGGGGCCAGAGCAGCTCCCTGGCAGGGGCAAGAGCAGGGGGCCATAGGTGCCACAGCTTGGCTCCCCAGTGGCATGGGCCATGGTGGCGGCAGCACCACTCAACGGCTGTCTCATTGGTGCCGCCAGAGTCTGCCCAGGCCGCCCAGATTACATAATCAGCTGGGGGCGCAGAGATTTTTTTTTTTTTTTTTTTTGTTAAAAAGGGGTCCCAAGCCTGAAAAAGGTTGGGAACCACTGACCCAGACAAAGTGATATACCCAGAGATAAAAAAAAAAAGTAAAATAGACTGGCTTACAACCCAATCAGCAGTTGGGGACCTCTTTGCAACTGTAGGCTTCAGCAGGGGAGTGTTTTGTCCAAGGCACCTCTGCACAAGATCTTAATGGTGAAGTCCAGTGAAGTTAGGGAAACAGGCTGTTTTTTATAGAGCCTTGCATCTTGTCAATTTTAAAATGGATAGCCGTGTTAGTCTAGTCCAGTGAAAAAACAACAAGGAATTGTGTGGCACTTGAAGACTAACAGATTTATTTTTTGCATGAGCTTTCGTCGGAGAGGATCCCACTTCTTCAGATGCTTCGAAGATGAGGAAGTGGGATCTTCTCCCATGAAAGCTCATGCAAAAAATAAATCTGTTAGTCTTCAAGTGCCACACAACTCCTTGTTGTTTTTTATAGCTCATTACTTACAGGGAGGGGTGATCAGACCCCCCTCCTGGTCATGGAGACTGCTGCTAATGGGTGTTAATTGCTACTATCAAAAATCTCACAGCTACTTAAACACTATAACTCTTACAGATGATCTGTTCCTGCTTGGGCTCCAGGAGAAGTTATCTGCTTTATTAGGAATGATGAGTACTGTATGCCTAGATTCTGTATTCTGTTTTGGTAATTGTTAATAAATAGAGAATAAGGATGTTACTATGTAAGGCTCCTTTTACCGGTAAAAGGCCCTGCAAGCTCACAGAAGTTTATGCCTAGAAGTTTATTCCCTATTGTAGCAAGGTGCAACCCAGACCCGAGCTCTTGCACTCCCCCTGCTGGCCAGGGAAGGGCACGGACCCAGTGTGGGCCGGGAACCAAAGGGGCTAGGCTGGAGGAAGGGAGGACTATTTAAGGGGCTGGACCAAATAGCTGCAGGGGAGATGGAGGAGCACCAGATGGAAGGTAGATCTCCCTGAGTAGGAGGAGTGGGGGTGTGACCAGAGCCTTGATGACCCCACCAGCCCTGCCCAGAGTGAGGACCTGGAGGGGTTACCCTTGGGGGAAGAGCTGCCAGTGGGAGAAGATGAGTGGGGCCTGCAGGACCTGGATGAGCTGCCCTCTGCAGAGGATGTGGCTGACCCAGGGCTGCCCAATACCTGTGACCTGGAGGAACTGCTGCTGGCTGAAGATACAGCTGGAGGTCTGCACCCACCTGTGGTGAAGGCTGAAGGCCTGACTGGTGTACTGTGGGGAAGGTACCTGGGGGTTTGGTAGGGAGGATGGAGGAAGTAACCCAGGGGAGGGGTGTGGACAGCCCTGCTGGGCTAGTGTTTCAGCAGGTGCACCACTAGCTATGGGGTGGCCTGTGACCACCCATTAGGGCCCTGGGCTGAGCTGCAGTGGAGTGGGTGGGCCTGTGTCTCCCTCCCCTTGACCCTTACTACTACAAACCCCAACACTGAACCTTGCCCTGTGAGAGGGCTGAAGTCCTGATTGCCTTGCTTGGCTGTGGGCTGGAAGGCAGGGTCCAGGTGGGCTGTGGGTGCCCTGTGGCTGGGACTGCGGATGGCCATCCTCAGATGGCCAAAGTGGCCCGCCCAGTAGGTGACTGGATTTACACTATGAATTGGGAAAGGGTGAGTAGTGTAATCAATTTCCAAAGGAATAGCTGTGTTAGTCTAGTCCAGCAAAAAAACCAAGGATTCATGTGGCACTTTAAGATTAACAGATTTATTTTTCGCATCAGCTTTTGTGGGAGAAAATCCCACTTTGTTAGATGCTTCAAAGAGGGGTGAACTTACAAAGGGAATGAAGTTCACCCATCTTTGAAGCATCTGATGAAGTGGGATTTTCTCCCATGAAAGCTGATGTGAAAAATAAACCTGTTTAGTCTTAAAGATAGCACTTTGGTTTTTTTTGTTTGTTTGTTTGTTTGTTTTTTACTGTAATCAAGCAGGTTATACCCAGAGCCCTATGGCTTGGGAATGGGTTGCCATGAACCCTAGAGTGGAGCCCTACAGATTGGGAAAGGTTGGAAGCACCATAATCAAGTTATGCCTTGAGCTGTTCAAATTGGAGTAAAGATGAGCTGCCCTAGTGTGTGGGTAACATCCTAGTGTATTAACCCAGAGACAGGCAAACTATGGCCTGTGGGCTGCATCAGGCCAGCAAATGCCTGCCCTCTGGCAGCTCAGAGCCACCCCTCCCCACCCCCACACCAAGCTCCAACAACAGCTTGCTCTGCAACCAGAGCACCACTGCTGCTTTCCCTCCCTTCCCAAGTCCATCAGCAGCTTGCACTATGGCCAGAGTGCTGCCACCACTTTGCCTCCCTCCCAGCTTCACCCCTTTTTCCAGGCAGGGAAGGGCTGGTCACTCCCCCATCCAAGCTCCAACCCTCCACCTCCACCCCATACACTTCATGTGGCCCTCAGGCCAAAATTGTTGCCCACCCCGTATTAGCTTCTTTCCCAAAGCACTACCTGAAGTCAAGTCTACAGTAACTTGAGAGTTTAAAGCAGAGGTTGCTGGAGATCTGCAGAAACAGAAACGCATTGAGATTACTAGAATGGGGTGTGGGGTGCTGAGAGAGGAAATGATCTGTGACCAGATCTCTCAGGGATCCACAAGACCAAAAAAAAAGGAGAACCTGCAGAGAGGATTTGTACATTCAGAAGCTAGAAAAGTCAAGATACAATTTGAGGTACTGATTCTGCAAACTGACCTATGCAAGCAGATTTCTGAGCACATGTTGATTGTTCCCTCTTCAGCATATTTGTTTTGATTGAAACAAGATGAGACCTAATACTGATTCCTGTGATATCCCATTTTATACATTCCCTAGCAGAGCACCTTACTAATCATCCTGATTCTGGCCGTATGATCATTCAGCCAATTTTCTAGCGGTGACAATCATCATCATTGAAAATCCACTTAGAATAGAATAGTTTTCCAAGGGTTGTGTCATTTAAAGGCATAGTGGGGTAGGACTAGGACACTGGGCGGACTAGGAGTCAGGAGCTCTGAGTCATTCTTTGAGCTGTTACCTTAGACAAGTCTCCTCACTTGCCTCTGCCTTTGTTACCACTGCTCCTTATGCAATGTATAATCTTGTCTGTTTAAACTCCAAGTGCTTCAGCACAGGGGCTATCTCTTGCTATGTGTTTGTATCAGTGACTGGTGGAATGAAGCTCCCATTTCAGATTATAGTTATCTAATGTTTGACAATGCTTTAAAGTAGGTGGTGCAAACACTCAGGTGTTCTCTGATTCCTCCAAGCAGCTTGCCTGGGAGGAAGCTGTGGGTTGTCAGAATGAGCTTTGAGCAAGGTTAGCTAGCAGAGAGCCTGGATTTAGGAAGGGGACCAAATCCTCCAAGGGAGGTGAAATGGGAGCAAAGGCTGAAGCTTGAAATGGGAAACGAGGTTAGGGGAGCTGAGATTGGAAAAAGTGGCATGGGAGCTATGGGGAGAAACAGAGCCACAAGGAACCATCTAGCTGAATTCCAGGCAAAGCATGCACCCTACAACTTGAAACAGGGGACAAGGTCACAGGCAGGAAGATAAGGCAGTGATTTACCATGCACCACCACTGCTGGCAGTGGTCTACTTCCCACCACTCTCTTCAGTCTGTTCTCTTCCTGGCTACCCCATTGTGAAATTGAACGCCAGGCTTCTCTTCTGTGCCAGATCACAGTACTGAGTGAAAACAGGCCAGTTTCCATCCTCGGCATTTAGGTTAAGGGATTGACCCCCTATATTATACATGCAAAAGCCAGCCCTGCTGCCCCTTTGTGAGATGGTGGCATCTTGGCTGGAGAATTGATCAGCAGCCGTTTTCATGAGCGTACCGGTTTGCTTGCCGAGGTGCAGCTCTCGCCTGGGAGGAGCATGACCCTGATGCAGAAGCAAACCTCGGGAAGAGTGACAGTCCCAGTGCCCAATTTTCAATTCATGTTATTGTTTGAGAAGGGAATCTGTGGAGCACTGAAGTAACCCATGGCAACCAACTGCTCAACTGGAATTCGTGCTGCCTGGGCTGATTCTGCCGAGGGTGAGGTTGGGGAAAGGGTGAAGGGATCTGAGAAACAGAGACGCACTCTCAGCATCTTCTAATCACTGTGCATCCGATTGGATGACTTCATTTGCAGCCACGGGCTTCCCATTTCTTTGTTCACAAATTGCCTCTAAATATAGATCCATTTAAAAGAGGAAGATGTGCTCTGCACACGCCAGCCTTTCCAACCGTGTCTCCTGCTCTGTAACAAGGGGAGTCTTCTGTGTGTAGCTGAACAGAATGCGTTGCGCGGGCACAATCAGGTTGGCAGTGCCCACATTGCACGCCTCCATGCTGTTTTCTCCCACCTGTGTTCCTGCCTCATCCCAAAGGGCAGATCCTAGGGTCTGCAGAGCTCAGCATGTTGGTGATGAGATTCAGAGGCTTCCACTCCAGCCAGATCGGTGGTTGGACCTACTTTCCAGCTAAGATCTCTGTGCTGGTCTGTGTGAAAGGGGCCAGAGATCTCAGTGCCAAGTTCAGCAGAACAGTCAATTTGTAGTGTGTGGTTCCATCAGAATCAGCCAAGCTCATTATCACGTGGGTTTCCCATACCTATTATGACCATCAAATGCCTTGCCAATATCCTCCTTCTATCAAAAGACAGTGTTGGCTTCAGAGGAAGGCTACCACCAACAAACAAACACCACCACCTCTGGCCAAGTGAACATTTGTGTGTGTGGGGAATTTCCTTCTTGTCCTTTCCAATGACAAAGCTACACCCTCACTAGTATCTGTTTATAAATCAGCCATTGTGCTCAAGGTGCCAAAGAAGATTCCATCACTGCCCCAAAGATTTGACTGTAGAAATAAACAGACCTAAGATTGGACACAGAAATGCACTGGGACAATCAGAAGAGAATTTTTGCACCTTTATTTAAAAATACTACATAACAAAGGAATGAACATGTTTGATGTGAGTTTGGTATGTGTGGGCATCATGGAAGCTGTGAGTTTCAAGGTAGGATCTAAATCAGGGGTCTCAAACATGTGGCCCCATGGGCCTCATGCAGCCCCTAAAGCTATTTCCTGCGGCCTGCAATGACACTATTGTTACCAGTATTTGCAACATTGTTGGATGGAAAGGTTTCAGTGGTGCGGCCGTCGGGCTAATGTACTAGTCCTCATGCAGCCCTTGTGGTGGTTTGAGTTTGAGACACCTTCTCTTTAGTTAGGTCAGGGATCTGCTTCCTGTGCGGGGCAAGGAAAAAGGAGTTCCAGACAAGAGGTGGTAGCAGAAGACCTGAAGAATCTTGAGTTGCCTGGACTGTCTCAACCTTGCCGGATTACAAAGGTTGATGCTCTTAATGTTAACCAGATGCTGCATAGGATCTGAGACAGCACGGTACAGCATTTCTCCTTCAGAAGAATCCAGGCCAAAGTTAAACAGGTGCATATGTGACGTGGATAGGAAGGAATCAAGACTCAGGACAGAGTTTAGAGAATGGAGACTAGGCTCTGAGGAGGACATGGGGAAGAAGGGGTCTGATGGGGACAGGCATTTTGGGGCAGTAGCTGGGGTAGGGGGCAGGTGTTTGGGGGGGTAGTAGCTGGGGTGGGGGTAGGCATTTGGGGGCAGTAGCTGTGGTGCTCAAAGGGGGCCCGGACGTGTGTGTGTGTGAAGGACGCATGGACCTGCACGAAAGGGGACCCAGAAATTTAGGAGGGATCCAGGGCCCTCCAAATTATACTTTTAATCCTGATTGTCTCCCTAGAATATTGTTGGAACCTCCTTTTTTGTAGGTTTTATTCTCATTATCATTGACACACAATTGTTAGATGTGTTAGCAAAAATTGCAACTCCAACAGATTTGTAATCCAAAATTAACCTTAGTTAACTTTTCACAGTGCAGCCTATTGGCATTTCTTTTCCTGTAATCATGTGACATGGGGTCATTCTTTAGTCACGTACTTACATTAAGAATTTCTTATGGCCTAGTATGGCTAAGCTAAAACCTTACAGGCCTCAGTCTGTAAACCATGTGCTTCAGCCCTACTTAGATGTCTAATACAGCGGTTCTCAAACTGCTGTGTCATAACACAAAAGTGTGTCGTGTCACAGCAGTAACTGTATTACCATGGGCTAAGCTTCCCATGTGGCTAGTGAGCTGCCCTGTGATTTTAACACTGGCAGCCTGTCTGTGTGATTCAGCTAGGCTGCTGCAGCCAGCAGCACTCGAGGAACTGGAGGCAGGGCATTTTTAAATCTCCCACCCTGCCTGCCAAGCTCAGGGCAGGGGAGCAGGTTTCCCTGGCAGCTGTGTGGCAGGGCCTCTTAGTTATGCAGGTGAGTGTGGGGTCTCTGGGTGGCGAGGAAGCCAAAGAAACAGCATGGCCAGAGTGGAGAGTCTTCTGGGGCAAGGCTGTGGGGCCAGAGCCAGGGTTGTAGAGAGAGCAGGTGCTTGGGGGAACAGACTTGTGGGTGTTGCAGGCTGCTGGGCAGGCTACTTGGGGGAGGGTGAAGAGACAGTGGGACTGCTGGGGGGCAGGAATGCCACTGGCCTGGAAAAAGAATCAGGGCTTAGCATGATGGGACTCAGGGCTTGCATGCCACCACTGCAGCCACCGCTGTGGGCAGCCTGGTGGCGACCTCAGGGCTTGGGTGCTGGGACTTGGAGCTCGAGTCCCATAAGCCCAGTGCTAGCAACGCCCCCGCTGGGGGCGGGAGGAGGCATGAAGGGTGAAGAGACAGGGGACTGTGGGAGGGAGGGGGAAGAGACTTGGCAGGGGGAGGCTGTGTGTGTCACAAACAGTTGGGAATGCTCCCAGCCATGTCTTAACCCCCAAAAGGTTGCGAACCCCTGGTCTAATGAACACTTATCACTTCTGACCATTTATCAATCTTATACTTCTATCCTACAATTTAAATGTATTTAACATACAATGCTTATATATGACAAAGCATGTTAGTTAATCATGACATCACAAAACATACAGTAAAAGAATGATGAAATGAACCAATTGGCTTGATAAATGAGGGGAGAATTAGCTGCTTTTATCTTCTGTTTCCTCCCCCCTTTAACCCTGCACTTGGTAATCATTAGTGTGTGGCATCACTGAGGTATGGTCAGATTAAATGGAGCAAAGCAAATGATGTGAACTAACTCCCTGAATTCAGATCTAATTTCTATTGGCCTTGGGTGTGCAGTTAGCCATTGCTCCTCTGAACCATGACTTCTGGCCATTGTTCTCCTCCTATGTTGCTATGTTCCAGTGCAGTCAGCCTGCACTGCTTGTGTTCTTGACTACTCCCTCTGTTTCTGACCAGCCAGTGGTTTATTTCAAAGTACACAACCTGATTCTTTGGTCCACGTGAGCCATGCTCAACACTGGATTCAACGCATCTCCAGACTCAGGCCATTGAGACTGCCACTGCAGATCAGAGCAACTGAAAACCCTCAGGATTTCTATAAACTATGCCAATTTGCTACAGTTCTAGGCAGCTATTCTGAATGCCATGAATTGTTGACGCACCTCCTTTTCCCTAGTCATTCTCCAGCCTGTAAAGGGGGACTGAGTGAGTGGGTTGTTTGACTTCCACAGCTTAATGCCACACTGAGATTTCCCTTATGTTGGCAGTGATGTACAAACACAACAAAAAGACAGTCCATGTGTTCACAGTCTAAATCTAATCAGGAGTTAATTGGTTAAGATAGCTTTTAGGTTCCTTTGTGGAGACAGAGTGGTGCAAGGGAAATGTAAAGGACTCAAGAACTGGGCCCATAGTGTAATACATTGGTACTGTGTGACACATGCACTTATTAAACAGCAGCTTTCCATTCTCAACTTCATGTTTTTGAGCTCAGAGAGGATGATGCTTTATTCCCCAGGACTGCCTTACCAGGTCGGTGTGATGCCCCCCACAAGATTTTCCTGATCTGATTGTTTCAACCGTGCCTATGTCTGAGGATACTGATTTCTTCTCCCCTAAGAGACTGGATTCCGTCCTGGTAACACAAAAGAATGGCAAGCTGTTTATACCATCACAGATGGTGCAGGGAGGAGACAGGCAAATCAATTCTGGGGCTCTAGAGACTCCTAGAGCTTCATTTTAAGTTAGTTTGTGAAAAATAAATAAATCTCATAGTGGCCATTCCGTTTTCATAGCAGAGGGTATCTAAAGCTGGTAGCTTCCTATAACAGCAGTAGACTGCACCCTCTCCAGTGCCATTACAAACCCCTGATTCTCATCTGGCTGCCAAGCATGTGGGAGCAGAAGCAGGAGCCTGGCCAATGTGGCATGCATGCCCCTGTGTCCCACAGTGTATTGTGTCTGTGCAAGGAGTCGTACACTACGGAGCCAGACTTCTGTGCTTCAGGACACATCAGAGGCATGGGAAGCACCTTGACAATGATATAACACATGGCATTACCTGGTCTGTTTGTCCACCAGCCAGGAGGCATCATCCCCAAGCCACTTTGGATACACATTCCCTGTCTAGTCCTCTGATATCTTTTTGACTACAAAGATCCAACATAACACCCTCACCTCCACACAATGTCTCCCTGAACAGTGCTTGGACACCAAAGAGGCTTCCCCACTCCTGGCTCTTCTTTGGATAAATTATCCTCAAGTGTTCTGAGCCAGGGTCAGCAAGCAGTAGTGTGTGCTGTGAGACTTGATGGCAGGAGGAGCTCCAGACCTGGTCATTCTACGAAGGGGGAGACAATCCATGGCCTCTGCAGTTGCTGGACAATTCAGTGGCTGAGAAGCCACACAGTGAGTTTACTCCTTCTGCAAACAGCACAGAAGGCAATAATCCATCCCTAGACCCAATCCTGCTGGAGGGACTGAACTGTATCTAAGCATAACCACTGTTATTCCACCAAAACCAAACAAAGATTCTGGTTACTGAATTTTGGAAAGAGCATATATTCTAGTCATCACAGCTGCAGTCACTATAGGGAAGGTTGCAAATCAGTTTTAATTTTACTCCTGCGTTTTTAGTCACACTCAGCTTTCCTAGGAATTCTCTTTGGAGGCTTACATTTCTCATGCCCATTCTCCATGGAAAACAAACAAGAAGTCTTGTGACACTTTTGAAGACTAACTGCTACAAGACTCCTTGTGTGTTTTGCTGAACTAGACTAACATGGCAGAGTATCCTTTTGGAACTTGTCAACATGCAAGATTTCTGAAAAGCATCAGTCAATTGTGTTCAGCCCTTTTTGATTTATGTGATGGTGAGAAACAGTCACACACATTTTCTCTTGAGATTAACCTTCCTGCCTACCACCCCATCCCAAATAACTCAAAAATCCTTCCTGAGTTAAGGTCTTGGTGTTGGATCGTGTTCATTTCTATTATTTGGTGAATAGGAGACATGGACTTTAGCCAATGGCAAGGCTGATAATTCAGAAAAGCAGATTATACCACTTAAAAAATAGCCTTTTATGGATCGAGGTGTGACTGGCTGAGGCATCCCGTCAACCTGTTCTTTAATCAGTCTGGCATGCACATGATGTGGTGAGCAACTGCCATGCCCTACAAGGCATCCATAGATGATACAATGATATTACCACTGTTATTAGTATTACCACCATTATTAGTAAAAAGGAGAAACTACTGGCTCAGCAGGTATCAAAGGATCAGTGTGCTAAAACAAACAACTATTCACATGTAAGGCAGGCTTAGAAGCTGTGCCTAACAGATTCGGGGGGGGGGTGGACTAATCTGCATGGGTCCTGTATTAGCATGAACACAAAGAGCACAATTAGGTATTAGCATACTGGGTGCAGGGCATAGTGGGTAATGGTATCTGGGATTAATCTGATCACAAATTTGTCAATATCTGTAATTCTACTAAAGGGAAATATGAAATACTGTCTTTGGTGATTTGCTATTCTCTGCTGTTTCAAATCTGTTTGGGTTAGTTAAGGGGTAAAAGCTACCCTGAGTTAAAAAGATGTGTAAGAGAGGCCACTGGCTATTTCAATCTGGAAAAGTTTTAAGACAGGAGTGGGGGTTGGCATGTCTCTTATTAGAGTGATGCCTGAGGTGATTTGTCTCATCTATCTAGCCTCTTTGTCAAATGATAGATCTGGCTGGGCTTCTTTGAGGTCTCCTTTGTCACATTAAAGGAAGTAGCTGCTTGAGGTTTAAGAACTGGAGTTGTTAGGGAAAGAGGCAAATTCTCTCTTTGAGCTACAGTCACTGAAGAGGAGCTAGTGGATGGTGAAAGCAGCTAGCTAGGCAGTGTGAGTAATCAGTAGGTAGAGCTGGCAGATAGTGAGACCAGCTACTGGTGAGTTGGGTGGTGAGAGTGACCGGTGGGTGTAGCTGGTGGATAGCAGGTGAAGCTAAGGGATGGTACTATTGGATGGAGTGAGTGACAGTAGTTGGCACCAGGGGACAGATGGCGTGATAGACACTCCCTACGTACCCAAGGGGTGGTTGGTAGCCTAGTTAGCACTGATTCTCCAAATCAGTGCCGGTTTTGTCATTAAGACTTGTATGTTCTGTTATGCAGTGTGGGTTGCTGGGAACTTTGCTTCATACTGATTTGCTAGATGAGTGCTGATTTCTGTTGTTTGGCTTTTTACACTCTGTTTTAGTACTATTAAAAGTTCTGTTTACTACACTCAGACTCGTGCTTGTGAGTGGGGAAGCCTTACCCCTTTGGGGTGCCCAGGGAACAATGCAGGATTTCTCAGAAATCTGGGTGGGGGCTCGAGCCGGTTGGTGGTGTTACATTATTGGGAACCTACTAGGTATAGAACCCGGCCTTTATTCTGCCAGCTTGCCCTGGCAGAAGGCTTACACACACTTAACCTGTGTATTGAAGAAGCAACAGGAGACAATTCTCTGTGACACGTCTCCATTATACTGATACAATCTCTTAATGATATGCTATATGATATAGCACAGGTAATTATTATAGTCATGACAATTGCTGTGAATGTTGTCTTTAACCTGTACTCACATCCAGTTCCTTTGAAAAGGTTCAGTGCCTGAGGATGTCTGAAGTCTGTCTTGCACCTGCAAACACTTGGAGACAGGAAGCCACATACCCTGAAAAAGCATTATCTGGCACAAAATGTAACAGTTTGTCTGCTTGGCAACACTGGCCACTGTGAACATGGCACCCCAGTGCTCTGCTTTCTGCACAGGCTTGTGACCAAACACATAGATTGGTTCAAAACCCACATGGACCTCGCCATAGCTAGCCAAGAAGTCATCTCTCCATCCCCAATCATGACCTCCCATACAGCCGCAATCCACTGGAATAATGAAACCACAACTGCTGAGTTTAGACTATGGAACTTGCTTCTAAAGGCAGAATGATCTTGGATCTCACCATACTCAGAACATCTCTCTTTGACTTCCCTGACCCCAGTAATTTTTTCTCACACACAGACATGCAACACCTCCGCTCAGTCACTCATAAACATAGACAACCTTACGCAAATACCCACTATGAACTCCTCGAACTCATTCTCTTATGAGTGAATGAAAGAAAGAAGGAAGGAAAAGTTTGGTTATTTGTAGATATTTGGGAATACCTCAAACAGTACAGTGATGGGGGACATGGAAGTACCTAGTTACTATAGGGAGCTGGAATCTCTTCTCCTTCCCCATTCAGGGCTCAGAATTGCTCCCCGATTTTAAATGTGAAGTTGAACTAAAGGCCAATGAAGTCAGTGGAAAGAAACCAATTATCTTGCTACCTGTAGAACTGTTGATTTTTCTATGTGTAGTGAGGGACCCCACATAGGTGAGACCAGGGATTGTATCCTCCAGATTCATGAAGAAGAACCTCATTCTGGGAGCTGCATAGAATATTGGTGTGGTAATAGATAAACAGACTTTCCCCTCCAGACACCACCAAATTCATATTAGGACACAAGTGACTAAAAGAAGTTTCTACGTGGTGGCTGAGTGGTGGTTTAGATGAAAAGCATCAATGTGGATCTCAAGCTATTTCCTAATGGACAGATGTCCTCATCAGCAAAATCACCATTAAAATTGGTGATAAGTAGTCCCCCTGTTGGCAATTGCACCTGAGAAGTGAATGACTAACAAGGCTGGGTGTTAAACTAATTTTTCATCCTTACAGACTGTCTTCCCAGTGCACATTGGCTGAGCAACCTGAAGGAACTTTGTACTGGTACTTTTCCTACCATATCTAATCTTTCACAAAATAGAAGACTTCAGGGCTGTCAGTCTAGCACATTCAATCACCATTTAATGCAGAAGAAAATAAAAAAAGATTACATTTACAGATAATACTATTCCCACTTCACAAAGATGTTGGGGAGGCTTAATTAATGCTTATACAGTGCTTTGAGATCTTCTGATCAATGGCATAGAAATTCAATGTATTAATTCCAAATGTGTCTTTGATCACAAACTTTTCCAAACACATTTCTATTACCCAAAGTAATTGTAAATAAGAGGTGGCTTCCCTCAACGCCCATCCCACTATTGCCCATCCTGCGGGCACAGCAGTGGTGTCCGTAAAGTGGGATTCATCCTGCATCCCTTCAATGCCACATAACACAAACTTATTCACTAAAATTTGTCCTGACTTCACACTATGCTGATTTGTTTCTGCAAACTCAGATATTAAACTTGCTGGCGTCCTGAATCTTTCCCACTGGGGAAGGAGGATAAAACCTAGAGCTGTCAACTCAGAGACCAGTTACAGTGTCTGACAGCCCTGCTGAAATGATTAAATTACATTCATAACATCATAAAGTATGAAGTGAGTTACAGTTATTTACAAAAAGGAATGCAGAGAATCCTTGCTTTATAATACAAAAGCAATATGCTAATTTGTTCTTTGTCTTGCTGTCTAAATAGCTGAGGAAAAAAACCTATCCACACAGTAGGTTCCATTATCTAGGTATTTTAGGGCTCTACAAATTATGAAGACAGAGTATCCTCTTTCTCACTCCCTGTTCCTTGAAATCTACAGGGGTGTTTGTTCTTATTGATGCTAATGGTGGTGGGGCTATTACAGGAACATTTAGGAGGAAGAGGGTTTTTTTATTTTGCTTTGTAAAACTGACAGTCATGGTCAACTTCCTTTGTTCAGGGAGTGACGTGAATTCCAGATCCACTGGCCAGTCACCAAGGTCCATGGGCCAATTGGCTACATACACTAATTGCATTTTGGAGGTTGACAGGTCCATTGTTGCAGTGAAGCTTAACTGTCATGGGAGATCGTTTTCACACAGGATGATGTGATTCCCCAGGTAACTTTTATCAGCCCACAACCTGCTTTGAAGATGAGACCAATTCATTCACTTTGGTATTCAGTGGGAAGCCAGCGGAGCGAGCGCAGCACTGAGTTGATATACTTCCGGTGTTCTGTATTTTAAGCAGATAATAGACTATTGAATACCGAACTAAATGTAGATTTTATTAATAGTGGTAGTTTTATTCCTAGGTACAGACTATCAGAATAATGAAGACTGGAGGTGAAAATGTGTGGATCATGATGGCCAAGTCTATAACAAATTCAGGAGGCTTCAGTCATCTTGCCTTTCATTGATGGAAAAGAGGTATAGGGATTTTTGGACCCTGGCTGTTTGGGCACCCAGAAACAGTGAAGAGTCAGGAAAACACTGATGCTAAAGACCATTTTAACATTCTCAGGGCAGATACCCTCTTTGGAAGGTGATGTAGTGCACATATAGAAAGAAAGTTTCTGCATTCAACTAGCTTCATATGGTGATGCTTTCTTACCTGTGTCCTTCTGTCCCAATCACCCTTTGCTCTTTCTATTTATTAATTTATTAGCTAAGGACTTTGGTCTTTGAAAATTCTAAATACAGGTTAATAAAGGTACAGGATGGCTCAGGAGAATGGGAATGGGACATGGAGCCTTTCCTTTTCAATTCAGTATGAACCCAGCTCATTGGTAAGTTACAACCAGATGGAATTAAAACCTATCTGTATTTTCCCCATCTAACTATATATTCATGCCACGGTGATTTGGAGTTCATGAAGAAAATGTTCAGGGTAACCTACCTGGGAAGACTACATTGCAGTTTACTGTAGTGTGCTGATACCTGAAATGACTTTGGTCTTGTTAATGGTCTAGCGAAAATTTGGTGGGTCTCAATCCAATTCCAAGTGGACGCATTTCCATGTCGTAAAAACCACCTCTAAAATTCAGACTGTTTGCCTCATTCCAAGCTATGTCAGAAGAGGAGCCAAAGACTTGATTGGACCCTAGATCAGCAGTTCTCAAACTTTGCGATACCATGATCCCCTAAAATGCTAAATGAATTTGAGACCCCGACGTGTAAGTTGCTCATGACCCACTGCGGGGTCACAGCTCACAGTTTGAGAACTCCTGCCCTAGATAATGAGTATTGAGTATCCCACTGACCCCGGGAATTGAACAATCTAGCTCAGAATTGAGACATATGGGCAAGGGGGAACCTTCCAGTGCTACAATTCTATATCTAAATTCTTTAGGGCTGACAACCTGCCTGACACTATCACCAGCTCTAATTTTACTTAAAAAACTGATTGCAATTAAATAAACACAACTATAATGGAAATCTTTACTGTGCATATTACAAGGCAAAATGGGTATGGAGGGAGCAGTTACAAAACCACAGGATTGTGGAAAGGGGAGAAATCATTTGAGCTGTGCTGTTTGTCTGCGTACACCATTTATTTCCCTGGGGAATCTCAGCTAAGGGTATGTCTATATTGCAATAGAACATCTATGGTTGGCCCAAGTCAGCTGACTCAGGTTGGTGGAGATTGAACTGGGGGCTATAATACTACAGGGTAAATATTTAGGCTCAAGCCAGAGCCTGAGTTCTGGGACTGTCCCACAATCAGGAAAAATAGGACCTGTAATTCACCAATGGTGAAATAGGCCCTGTAATTCACTACTGCCCCAGTGGTGATGTATTTGCAGCTGTAGTACAGACAAGGCTCAGGAGTTTTTGCTTCCCTGGTCTCTAAGCCAATAGATAGCAGTAGATAAAAATTTCTGTGCCAATCTGCACTGAAACTACCACTGTTGTTGCTACTCTGGGCTTGTCTTCGCTGTTGGTGACAAAATCGCTGCTATCAAATTAACTTTCCAGATCCACTGATCAGCTGTGAAGACCCGCCAGTCAATCAGGAGGCCAATCTATTACCACCACCCCAGCAACTGGAGTAGCACTGAGTCAAAGAGAAGCCCCTCCCTTCAACTCAGTGCAGTGGATGTGCTGGGTGTAGGGCAGCCAAACTGAGATATGCAAGTTATTTTAAATAATGTGCACATCTTCATTTGACTGCTGACAAAAAGTGTGGGCAGCGTAGGCCTGCCCTGTGACAGTTCTCAGGGTACCCATGACTGTGAGGTGTCTCATTATGCCCTGCTTCCAGTGACAGGGTGTCTTTCTTGTCGTACCAGGGCATCAATTCCCTACCACCACCAGACATTCAAGCATTTGCCTCTGGCCAACTCTAACTTCACCTTACAGTTGCACCCCAATCCTTGCCTCCCTTTGAATCATTTTCCTGTGATATCTAGCCCCTCATGTTGGCTACTCATAGAAATTCCAGATCCTCTGCTCCCAGAGATGCAGCATGATCCATCTAGGAGTAGGGCCAGCAAGGAAAAGGAGCCACCCTGCACTGCAGCTCCTGACCACACCCCTGGGCACCTGCTGAGGGTTAGGGGACAGGGGCTGTCATAGGGGCCAGTGAAGGTTGCTGACCCCTGCCATATAATTAAAAAAAAAGTAGGCATAATTAAGAAAGAAGAAAGATTTAACTAGAAACAAGAGGGAGTGGTAGAAACAGGGCCATAACTACAGCGGGGCAAATGGGGCAAAGCCCCAGGCACCAAATTTCTCACTGGGGGACCCGGTTGCTGGGGAAGCCGACCAGCAGGCCAGCGGTGAAAGTGTCCCAGCAGGAAAGCGCTCTGCTGGGGGCCCTGCTGACTAGTGGGGAAAGCGGATGCTGGGAGACCCTGCCAGCCAGTGGGGGAAGTGGCTGCTGGGGGACCCTCCTGACTGGCGGGGAAAGTGGCTGCTGGGGTACCCAGCCGACTGGCAGGGAAGGAGCCCTGCTGGAGAAGCCACCCAGCTGGGGGCTCCTGGCAGCAACAGGGTCCGGGCGCCAA
Organism: Podocnemis expansa; assembly: GCA_007922195.1. Classification (NCBI taxonomy): domain Eukaryota; kingdom Metazoa; phylum Chordata; order Testudines; family Podocnemididae; genus Podocnemis; species Podocnemis expansa. The sequence continues at coordinate 11,076,689 of ML682018.1, read as the reverse complement.
TCTTTCTAGTTACAGCCCTGGGTAGAAACTAGTGGTTCCAACACAAAACAAGACATAAAATGTGAACCTGCGGTTATACCAGTGGCGTCGCTAGCGCTGGGCACGCCCGGGCACATGCCCCGAATCTTGGGGCTGGTGCCCCTGATGTATTTTGCCCAGCACCCAAGTGCACCCCATAAATTTTCCTGGGCACCAGCAGGCACCGCAGTATGTGCTGAGGAAGCATGTACTGCCTGGGAGGGAGGAGGGAAGCTCCAGCCCAGCCCACAGCTCATTGAGAGGAGGTGGGGGCGGAGCTAAGCTCCCACATGGCTGGGAGAACTTAGTTTGTTTCTTCATGGCAGCAGCCGGCACCCAGGACACTAGGTAAGCCCCAGGGCTGGCTTGCTGGGAATGGGGGGGGGGGGGGCAGCAGGGCCTGGGCTAGCAGCGGGGGAGCAGGGGCTGGGGGGTCTGGCAAGAATTGGGGGGCTGGGATAGGGCCTGGGCTAGCAGCAGGGGCTGAGGGGGGCTGGTGGCAATTGGGTTTCCAGGGCAGGCGGAGCAGGGGCTCGGGGGGGGGGGGCTGGTGGCAATTGGGGGGTCAGGGCAGGGCCTGGACTAGCTGAGGGGGGCTGGCAGTGTGGCAGCAATTGAGTGGGGTCGGGGCAGGGCCTGTGCCTGGTGTGGCAGGGATTGATTTGGGGTTACAAACTTGTTCACACCTTTACTGCAACCTAAGGTATAGCTATAAGTATGTTACACCCAAGATGTTTGGAAATATAGCAATACAGATGTTTAGTTAGTTGTGCTATACAATAATAAAGATAACCAAAGAAATTCTATATGTTCTTCCTAGCCCTTAACTCCAGGTTTATTTTGTCCTAAGTCTAAGTTAGATTGCTCTTAGGAGGGACTTACCATTTCTTCGTCATATCTCTTTGTCACACACACCTAAGCAAGTATAACAACTTTGTATTTTATAAACATGAAACATATTATTAGAAGTACAGGATATGTTTTTGCATATGTACCAGTAGCCCAAATCATAAGTAACTGTTACCCAAATAAGCTGTAAACAACAACAGAAGCGGGCTAAGTATATGCTGCCTATTAAGTATGATCTAATTGTGTAACCTGCATATTAAAAGTAGTAACACCATGTAGGGATTTTAGGCATGATGTAACTTGTTGTATTATGCATGAGCTTGTTGCATTAAGTATATCATATTTTGCATATTAGAAGGTACATATGACCTGTAACCCCTATACTGGGGGTCTTGCTCTGAGAGGCTAGCTTCTCCTTGCTTCCCTCTGGTGCAGTTCCTTTTATTTTTCAGCTGAATAATAAACTCTGAACCATACCTCGTTCTCTGCTTATTCCAGTCTCGGCTGGGAACGGGCCTTCATCTTGAAGGGGTTAGCATGAGTCACCAGACTCCATTTTGGGTTCTGAGACGCCATTTCAGGGACCCAGGGTAGTCACATCTCACCTGTCCTCACCATCTCCAGGTCAGTCACATGGGCCCAGAAGCATCAGATGAGGTGATGCACCATATTAGGAAACAACCTTTCCCTGACCAGGTGAGGTGACCAGACATATAAGGTATACAGCCCCCGACCCTGAATTATGATTGGCTCTGTGCCCGCCTTACCCCTTTTCCTGTAGACTGTACTATAAAGCCTGCTGTACTGTACCCCTCGGGGAGCTAGCTCCATGAGATCTCTGTAAGGTAATAAAGCATATATGCGCTTGTGACCTCCTCTGTCTTTGTGCATCTTGGGACCACTTGGATTGACTCGGGGACTACCAGAGCTTTGTGCTTTAACAATCTCTGGGGAGGATTCGTGGTTTCTCTTTCCAGGTTGAGGACCCGGACCAGTTTTCCCCCACACTTGCATGGGGTGGGGGTTATGGGTAGGGTATGGAGCTGGGGAGGGGGGGGGGGCTGAGAAGTGGTTGCAAATGGCTTCTTGGATGGGGGTCTGAGCAATACAGGAAGAAGCCCTCCTATTTGGAGGTGTGGGGGAAAACTGGTCCTGGATTGATTTCTCAGTAATTGTGTGGGGCACAGACATAAAGTAGGGGGACAGACAAGGAATTAAATTTACCTTTAAACTATATGTTAGCTAATGTTGTATATGTCTTTCAGTGTCATAAGTTAAATAATTTTGTAATAACATATAATAGACATTATAACCAATGTCCAACAAGACTCCATAGTGGTAGTTTGGAACTCCTGCTTAAACATTGTACTGCATTTTGTATACTTGATGAAATCTGGTTTAGGCTTATGCTGTATATGTTCTTTTAAATGTGTGAGCAAGGTGTGTTTGTGAAGGGGCCAGTCTCAATTGCCCGCCTGTCTTGATGGAGCACAATTACCATCTAAATAGCCAAACAATGCAGACATTTCCAGTGAAAGCAAACAGAAGGAGCCACTCCAGACAGAAAACAAAATACAATCAAGTCTGCAAGTGGCTGGTGACCAATGATCTCACAAAACCCCGGAGACAACATGCCACAACAAATCCCATAGACATAAGTGGGGGAGAGGGGGTATCAGGAGCTGGCTTAGGTGTGGGGACAGAAATAGGTGGGCTTTAAACAATTAAACAGTTCCTTTACGTATTTCTATCAATGGTGCTCAAAAGAAAAAAATCCAACATCCTGTGCAACTGGGACTGGTTTGATTACTGAGTATCATTTATTTACTGCCACTCTTCAGACTAGAAGTACTATTTAATTTTTCTGCTCTTCTCTTTTGCTCTCTTATACACAGCATAAGAACACCAAACAGTAAGACACAAAGTTAGCCTTTCTCTTGTTAACAAGTTCTTGAGGGCTAGCCATTAGTGTAATGTAGCTCAACAAAACAAGTAAGGAGTCTTGTGGCACCTTTAAAGAGTAACAAATGCATTTATTTCAGAGCTTCTTGTGGTTGAATTCCCACTTCCAAAGAAATTGGAAAATGAGGGGAGGGGTCATCAGTCTTTAAAAGTGCCAGTTTCAGGTGTATTTCTGACCGGTGTCAGAAAACTAAAGAATTAATTCCTGTACAGAAAGGTGTAGTTTATTGACAGTGTGGCCGGAGGCTTTTTGAGTCAGGAACAGCAGCTAGATTCCACAGTATTAAGGGTCTGTGTGTGACTGGAAGCTGTGGAGGAAGCAGACTGAGACACAGACTGGTGGGAGGTGGTAGACAGTGCCACAATTGAGGGAAACTGGGGCCCAGAGAAGAGGATGGGCCTTTGCCCCTCCCCTAGACAGCCAAATGTGGGGAAGCTCACTAGTCATTGACTTCAATTAGTGCTTGCAACCTTCAAGTTGACTTTAATTATTGCCTAATTGACTCGTCTTTAATTTTAGTTGACTTTAATTTGTGTCTGCAACCCTCGGTTGGAACCTCACTCTGGAAAGGGTGGACTTAGAGGACTTAGCCATAGGGCTAATGTCCTAAAAGTGGACTCAGGACCAGAGTTCAGCATGGAACAGTTGGAGCACTGAGCACGTGGCAGGGACCAGGTGAGACTAATTCCACAGTACCACCACCAGGAAGTGCCCAGCAGGTAGTCATGTGCAGCAGATTGTTTATGCTATTTAAATTAACTCCATTACTATTAAATTGTTTCAGGTATATAAATGCATCCAGCACTGCATGTTTCAGCTATGTGGCATTTGGGGGTGGGGCTTGGGTCTGTGCCCTGGATCTTTTTCTTATCCAGCAACGCCCTTGGGTTATACTTATCAGTGATTATCTTTCCTAGCTAATGAAGTAGATTTTCTGCTAGTTCAGTCAGTTGCAGAGCTGGCTGTTTTCTCAAAAACCAAGACCCAGACGTTCATGAAAGCATCATCCTTCATCAATCCTCAGTAAATGGAAACAGATAGCAGAGAGTGCCTTTCTTTCCCTTCTCTCTGTTCTACTGAAAACAGTCGTTTGTTTTTGTTCATATTCCAAGTGAAATCTTGCCTTGTGGAAGAGTTTATTTTCTACCATTAAGTGGTTTTGATTGTTTGTTGTTGTCTCTGATGGTTTTCCATGGACTGGAGGAAAGGTAGACTATAGTAGAACTTTGCATTATCTTGCTGGCTGACAAGGCAGGGGTGACAACTCCTTGCTTAAACCGAAACACATTAGCCCTAGTGACTAACTTCTACTCAAAGTCCATAAAGCATACTATCAATATACTTATATTAATCCGTAAATGTTACCTGTACATACATCATGCATGTAGATACTTTACATGTAATGTTTGATGGGTAACAATCCTGTAAGAGTTGTTTGATGTAGTGAGTTTGTCAGGTTTGAGATGAGAGCTATTTGCAATGAACAGGGAGGAGACCTTTTGCCAAGAGCTCTCTGCATCACAGCTACCACAGGTGGACCTGCACTGCTGGTGAATTATGGGTACCACTTTTCGCCCATGTAGAGGCAATCTGAAGTCAAGCATAAGACAGACATTACAGGTGGAAAGATAAGCATACTATTAACACATACCATAAGGGAAGCAGCTCCACGTCTGATAGGAAAGGGGGGGGGGGACTGATTCTGTGATGAAGGGAAGTCCTCCCCTCTAGAGACTTTTAATCTTTGCTGATTGGCAAGTAATTTGCGTTCTCTAACACTTTCCTGCTCGCCAGTTTCAACATTCCACCAACATCTGTTGCAGGACGCAAATGCTTGTGGTTTACCATAGTATCTGCTGTCCAAAATACGTGTGCAAATGTGGTAGCTCAGATTAATAGGCAATCAGTTAATAATAAAAAGCTCTAGTAGAGACAGATCTTCTGGATATGGTGTGTCATGCTCCAGGAACCATCAGAGATCTAGCCAAGGAAGACTGGCAAGAAAAAGTAAATCTTTATCAACTAGTACGAGGCAGGTGAAAAATAGATGGCAAAGTAGTGTTATTTCGATACAAGTTGTTTTGGAACAACCATATCGAAATAACCCCCCGTCTATGAACACAGCCAAGGTGCCGTGCCCTGGCCTCTGAGCAGGCTCGGCACCTCTCCCCCTAAACTTCAGGGCCTCCTGTGGCACCGTGTGCCAGTTCGGCACAGGATCCCACCTGGCACAGTGCTGATAGGGGATGCAGGACCAGCTTGGTACCAATTTCAGTACCACAGCACCAGCACAGCTCCATGTCTTTGACATGGGTCTCCCCTTGGGACTGGTCAGGGTCAGTACCGATTCCGATGACCCCAAAGGCAGTCGAGGCAGCAAGGGCGCTCCTCCTACTCCCTACACCTCCCTCTCCGGTGCCTGCTAGAAGGGGAAAACCAGCCTTCATTTCGAAGGTCTGGACACAGTGCAAATGGCACCGTTCCCCTTCTCTGCTACTGGGGCCAGGCTCCTGGACGTTGGAGCCCACCAGCTCGAGTCCCAGTACCTTGGAGCCGCCCCCCCAGCACCATATCACCCTGCCATCCCTGGTACTGCCCCAAGGGTCCCGAGACGCTTCCCCCTCTTCCAGCCTGGGGGCAGGGGCCTCAAAGGGCTACAAATGGCCCTGGTGCCAGCCCTCAGCGCCGTCGCCCATCTAGTACTGCCCCCACGAATGGTCCCCACAGGAGACCCCTGTAACCACACCAGTACCACCCCATTCGGTACTGGTGAGAGCTTTAAACCTGGTACCGTGCTCTTATACGGGGGATCTGTCGGTGCATTTTGACCTACTGCGCTGTGTCTCAGCCCACATGGGATGGAGGTCCAATTCTCCGAAGCACCCACTGACACCTTATTCGAGCCAGTGTTCTCTTTGGCTGAACCTGTCATGGTTCCCCTCCACCCAAGCATTTGTGACTTAACCTCATCCCACTGGCAAAAGCCGGGTTCCGTCTCCCCAGTTTCAGATAAAGCGGGCCTCAAGTACAGGGTCCTGAGGTCAGAGTTCCCTTCCCGCACCCAGCCCCACTTCCGCCGGTGGTGGAGGCGGCCATAGAGCCGGGACAGGTTCCCCGCAATCCCCTCCCAACATCAAGTGACGCAAGGGAGTTAGAGTTACTGGGATGGAAGGTATACTCCTCCTCAGCCTTCCAGTTGTGGGTGGCAAATAATCAGGCCCTGACGAGCAGATATATGCTGGATGTGTGGGAGTCAATAAACAAATTCAGACGTCTACTTCCACTAGAGGCAAGGAAAGAGTATGATGCCTTTCCTGAGGAGGGTAAAATAGCCTCCCAGGACCTCCTCTTGTCAGGCTGGGATGCGGTGGATATGGTGGCCCGCACTATGGCCTCTGCTGTAACCCTGAGCCGTGCAGCATGGCTACGGAAAGCCAGGGTGCCCCTGGCCTCCCAACAGGTGGCCCTTGACCTGCCCTTTGGGGGTGACTCCCTTTTCCCACCAGAGACCTCAACCGTCTTGGGTACCACTTGTGACCCCCGGGGGAGTTTAAATATCTCAGCTTGCTTCCGACGGGGTCTCTTCCACGTCCTGCAGCCCAATAAGGCCTGATAGTAAACCAAACTCCCCCCCCACCCCCACCCCGTCCAACAGCTGCTGGTGAGAACATAATCCTCACCACCACAACTTCAGTTCGAAATCTAGCTGGGGGATGTTTCCGTCAAGATCCTCCCCATCCCCCCCCAACTCCGGGGAGGGATCCCGACTGGCTAAGCAGCAGTCAGGGGTGTCGCTGCCCTGGGGAATGACCCAGGGCATGGGCCCAGGCCCCGCCCCCTGCCCACAGGCCACGCCCCTGGCCGGGGACAGGGTGGCAAGTGGCCGCAGGTGGCTGGGCCCTGGATCTCTGGTCCTATCTGGCCGGAGACTGGGAGAGGCAGGGCCCCACCAGGGCCCAGGGCACTGGCGCCGGCATTCAGGGCACAGGCCCCGTGTGCCAGGTGCCAGCAATGCCCCTGTCAGCAGTATTGATTATAACCAGCCAGACTCGTTGTCAATCACCTTCTCCAAAACCCTGCCTGGAGTGCCCACTGACTTGGGACCCTTCCTACAAGCTGACATACATCCCCTTCCCTCTCTCTCTCTCTCTCTCTCTGTGAGAGTGGGCAGTTCAGAGGTTAAGCAGCCTCCACTCCTGCAGGTAAGACCAAGGTTTAACCCCATATTCATACCCTCTCTATTGACCCTATTACTTCCAATAAACAAGAAGACCCGACCCTCTGATTATCCAAGCCTCCTTTACTACCATAGTGGACAGAATGGAGGCCTGTGGTATATGCTTCCACCTCAGGGGTATTCAACCCCCTCCTTAACCCATGGAGCAGGCAAACCATCCCCGCCTGCCAGGTACCAGACACAAATGCTGGAGCTCGGCCACCAGATGCAAGCATTTGGCCAATCGTTCATGGTTTCTGGTACTCACTACTATCAGCTGGTCCACAGCTTGGGTGAGCTCACTTGAGAGGGGACACACTAACTGGGGCCTCTGCCTCGTTTTCTCTACCCTCCCTTTCCCCATACAGGAAAGAGGCTATGTTAACAAACAATGATTCACTCTCCCACCCCTCCAGTCTGTTGATCACCGTTACATGGGTTGTCCCCTAAAGTCAGAACCCCCATATACGGGGTTTTGCCCCTGACAAAGTGGACCTGTGCCACTTCCCTTTCTACCAAGAAGGCCGGCGTGGGGCCCGCTGGGTGGGTGGGTGCCCCCAATCCTCATCCTAGGGAGTGTGCTCTCTCTCTCTCTCTCTCTCTCTCTTAGGTGACCACTTCCTTCCACTCAAATTAGGAGATCCTCAGGTCATGGAGAACGAGAGGAGATGAGATAATAATATTAATATCATCCAGATCCCACACCTTTGCCATTTGGTCGAAGGTAGAGAAACTCATCCCTCTGCCTCCCTCGTTACACCCACAATCATTGCTTGGTCCCACCGTGATGGTTCGGAGACCATTCCTGTAGGCAGAGTACGAATCTGGGCCTAATCATCATTTCCCAGAGTCATCCAATGGTGCCTCTCATGTAGCTCACCCTTCAGGGACGGCCATGGTGCCTTGGTTACCCCAGCCTATCTCCAGGAGACTCTTGTTCAGGAGTCCCACGAGTACAACTCCTTCCTCACCACGATCCAAAGATCTTCTAGCCTTAGTAGTCGCGACTTGGCATCTTATACTTCCATCCTAAGCGACTACGGGGGGGTTTCTCACTTGATAGAGCTCACATTAAACACGCCCTGAAATTCCTATCAGCGACCAGGAATTCGGGAAGTAGCTGATCCTTGATAGAATTCACCTTTCCAGGTAAGATCTAATAACAACGATAGCACATTCATAGAGAACACCTCAGATAACCGAAAGTGTCTAAAAAGGAGTCAGCCAGATGTGCTCCAGGGGTGGCATACCCTTGCTCTGCTCCTTTCGGAGGAGACTCCTTCCTCCTCTTGTACATCTCAATTCTCCCTCGGGGCCCCGTCTCACAAGGGGCCTCAAACCTGATACACACCCCTGTGCATCGCCAGGCTTAAGGTCAGTACCATACCGGGGTGGGTCCGTCCCGGTGGTACAAGGTCACATAGGCCAAAGTGAGTTTGGTCCTGTAGGCTGCGGGGACTGGCATCTGGGGTGACCACACTCATGACTGTACCCCTTGAGCATCGCCTTATTATGATCAGCTCCTTGCCCCTACATTCCTTCAGCTGCTTGCCAGCCGCTGAATCCGTTTATTAAAAAAAAAAAAAGGGGGGGGGGGGAATAGGAATAATACCATTTCCTTGTGTCCTCACAAGGTTACAGATGCTGACAGCCCACCTCAAAAAGGGACCGTCACGGTGTCATCAGTAAACTCACGTAGGCCTGGGATATATTCCTCAGGCCCATAGGAAGTCCCACTTGTGTCTATCTTATATAGTGCCATAGGGTGGGTCAAGCATCTGGCTTTCTCCATGCCAGTCTGGGTGCATCACTTATAAGTTTGCTGTATGAGGTTGTCAGCTGTCACCTTCGGTATTTCGCGTTCCTCTTTAAACTAGGACAAAGTAAACTCTCCTAGATCCTCCCCACCTGCTCCTAGTAGCCCATCCCTCCTGCAGGACACTGAGTGCGCCAGATTCACATACTCATATGGTCCATGGCCTGCATATTCTTTACACTGCCAGACTGAGGGAGAGATGGTCTACCTCCTTTCCACCGCTTCTTGCAGTGTCGGTAATGACCACGGCCAGCCTGGCAATCCTAAGGCCTTGTGAGTTCCCTCACAGGAATTACGCCAACACGTGTTGCTGCCAGAACACTAAATCCTCTGGCCTCCATATGCCCCTGCCAGTACCCTCTCATGTAGAGCAATTAGAGGTGCATTCCTCGACCATAGCGATGATGCATTGGTAACCACACTTATGCAGAGGGTGACCTCAGGCCACCCTGTCTACACACTCCAGTTGGTGCTCGGAAAAATGGGGCCTACTTCTCTCCACTGGGTTAGACCTTTCAATCCCAGGCTACCCTTGCCTGGATGAAGGTCCTTAGGTCAAACCCTTAGACCCCTCGAGGACCTTGCTCGTTGGACAGCTACCCATGTTGAAGATATGCTGTGCTCAAGGCAGAAGAGCCAACTCCATCTGCCATCCATCAGCATGGCTAGCAGTCACCTATTACTGAATTAATCCAAGCAACGCTCGAAGAACGGTAGGTTACTTACCAGTAACCATCCTTCTTCGAGATGGGCTGCTCGAATTCATTCAGAACCCTCCCCCCGTCCCTACATTTTGAGTTGGCGACTCCTAGGAACTGGGGAGGGGGCCGGACGGTGGCCACATATATAGCCACAGGGTGGCACGGGGGGCAGTGGCTGCCCACCCTCTTTGGACAGGCTAGGGCAAAAATTTCCAACCAATCAGGCACTCCAGCATGGAGACACCTATTACTGAATGAATCCGAGCAGCCCATCTCGAAGAAGGACGATTATTGGTAAGTAACCCACAGTTCTGTGTCATGGCAGTTGTGCAACAGCTGCACAGCAATAAAACTCATCTGCTTGCTGGTGCCTAGATGTGGAGCCTATGACTCTACCCTGCATTCACATAGATTGATTGTCATATAGTCAATGATGACTCATCCTAGCAGGGGTGGACGTGGAGTGACAAGGAGATTAAATGGGATGTGTGAGGAACTTGTTTCAGCTCTGAAAAAATGCTGTTGGGTACAGAGGAAGGATACACAGGTTGGGATCATTCAGGACTGGGAATGAAACTGGCCATCTAGTATCTGAAAAAGGTGCTGATTGCTAAAGAACAAGGAGCTGGGTCTGGTAGGCTGGGCTATCAGAGTGGGGAAGCCAGAAGGGAAATGCTTGGTTCTTCACCTGCAATCCAACTATTTTTACTAGGTAAACAAGCCAGGTGGTGCTACATGTGTGCACACATATGCACGCGCACGCACACACACACACACGCACACAATCCCAATTTATAAAAAGCCAACTCAGGAAGTTAACACTTATACACACGCTCTCCTGCTGATTTGTCTGGAACCACCACCTTCATAGTTGCTGTTGGTGGAGGCATAATGTCCAACCTTCTCCTCCACACAAGACAACGCTTCCCAGAGATACTGTATTAAATAGACTTAACATAAGGAGATCTGTAATATTTGTCATTGCAGTGCTAATCATAATGAATCACATTTGAAGTCCCGTTGATCTCGTAATTTCAAAAGGATGCTGGTTCTTGATCCATTTATTAATATTAATTAGCATGGAGACTTTTTTCCCTTATCCATTTACTTGGCTGAACTGTGTTATCCTTATGTAACCCCCAGAAAAGATCCGAATATCTTTTATGACTGGCCCGAAATAATTAGCTAGTAATTAGAATCACCCCTCTCAAGTAAGTTAAATATTTATGCCAGACTTTTTCCATTTTGGCTCATTGTCCTCAACTGGTGGGGGGGGGGGGTGTCTCAGTGCATTGTAGGCAGGACACAAGGAAGTTGTCCTAGTTGCGCAGCAAGCATGTTGATAAGATGAGAATGTTTGGTGTCTTACAGATGTCAGTAAAAAATTGTTGGCTTCATTCTCCATTTATGGAGTGGGAACAACATTAGACTTCAGCATCAGCCCCAACTCCAGCTCACTTACTCTCATTGGCTGTGTTCTCACACAGCGGGTTATTTTGATACAGTTGTTTCAAAACAACTGTATATCAAAATAACCCTTATTTTGGAACAACTTATTTCGAATTAACAAAATGTTAATTCGAAATAAGGGGAAAAAGCGGGAATCGAAATAGCAGGTTCACACTGTGAACTTGCTATTTCAGTACCTGTGTCAGGGGGCTGCAGCTCACCCTGCAGCCCTGGAAAGGGGGCTGCAGCCCCCGGCGGGTGCGGGGGTGAGCGGCTGCGGGGCGCTGGAGCCAGCCACCCGAGCTGCCTCCAAACCCC
>ML682018.1:11029764-11065259 GCA_007922195.1 Podocnemis expansa | reverse complement strand
GAAAGGGGGCTGAGGGACAGCCCTCAGCACCCTGGCCAAGGTCCTGAGGGTTCCCTGCCCAGGGTGCTGAGGATCCAGTGTTGTTTCGGAACACTTTGTTCCAAAACAACACATTCACACGCCTTGTTTCGAAACAAGGGTTTCGAAACAAGCTTGTTTCGACCCCAAATGGGGTTTAACTTGTTTCGAAACAACTGTGCGTTGTGTGAACAGCTGAAACCTTATTTTGAAACAACCTCTGTTGTTTCGAAATAAGGAGGCTTTGTGAACACAGCCATTGTGATTTGTGCTGCATGATGAATTAGTCACTCTACATTCTGAGTAGCATCTTTTGGTCAGTCAGTTTTCCACTGTGAAACGGGCACTAGTGAATAAATAATGAAGAGGGATGCAGAGGGCTAAAAAACATGGTTTGTAACTTTTGAGTCTAATTTTTCTTTCTTTGAAGTCAAGGGCAAAACTCTCATTCCCTTCAATGGGAAGAGGACCAGGACCTCTGTTTTTAACAGTGCATATTATCTCTGTATAGCTTCTGTCTATGTTGGGCTGATTTAAAGCAGTGGTGTCAGGGCATGTTACTGTGTCACCACATAGTCTCAAGTGTGTTGCAGAGAACCGGGGAGATGGCTGGATTTGGCCTGGAGGGAGTGGGTTAGTGTGTTCTGTAGAGTTGCAAAATGCTGCCAAGTGTGTCACTACCCACAAAAGGTTAAGAACTACCGATTTAAAGCACTGACTTCCTTCTTGGCTCTTCATATTTTGTCTATGAATGGTTGCCAGATTTCTACCAGTTTGTCTTAGAGACCTCTGACATTTTTTACCAAGCCTCCACTTGAAAGTGCTGATGATCATCTTGATACCTTGGATGATGTTGATGACCTTGAGCTGCCCCTCTGCTATCTGTTTTAGAGGGCACCCTTTCATATCCTTGCTGCCACAAATGGTGTTTCATATTGTACCACATGGCCTCCTGGGCAGGGATGCACACGCTGAACGAGTGATGGTGAAGAGATTCACTGCACTGATGATCTCATGAGGTCCCTTCCAACCCTATGATTCTATTCTAGTCTACTCTATTCTATTCTATTCTATTGCTGTCAGGCAGAACAGTGAGCCAACACCTCCTATTTTTGTCATTTGGGTCAAGGCCAGCAAAAGCTTCACAGAAAAGCAGGGAGATGGACAGCCCATTTTTAATGCCGTGAGACCACAAGCATATCTTGCCCAAGGATCACAAAAAGATATGTAAGTATTATTGTTGAGGAGTTCCACTTTTGAGGTCCCAGTAAATACATTAAAACTCAGAAATGACTGACTTCTGTTGGTTAGATGTATGATGCCAGCAAATTTATTGTACCAAAAAAAAAAATTACCTCTGTGATTAAATGTCCACCAAACTAATGACACTGCTAAAATAAGTCCAATTTAAAGACATTACTGCAACCTTAGCAAAAAAAAAAACAAAAAAAAAACCCCACAAACCTTTCTAATGATATGTTTTGTGATCTTCAATTCCTGATAGTCCAGCTCTCGAAGGAGTTTTCATTTGACTGTTCGTAGGGTCAGAACATTCAAATTACCTGTATTATCTTAACCACAGAATTATATTTCACTAATCATTGTACTATCTGGGAACCAAATGCAGAAACTTCTCACTTCAATGTGCTCTGTGCTCATACTCTGTTCGCTGACCTACTCTTGATAGACTTGTAATTCTGTGGAGCTTTTTCAATTCAGGGCGATGTTTGGGAGGGGAGGAAGATACGGTACTTAGTTGCAATACAAATACAAGATATTTATTTCTCCCTGATCTAAAGGAGAGGTATCATACTTTATCAGTTTGTGGGTACTGGTGTCAGGCTACCTCCTCTAAAAAATGAAAGTAAAGTGAATGGACTCTGCAGTACTCTCAGTAACCTGAATGCATCAAATCAAGAAATGCATGAATTAATGCTGTCTAATCTAAATATCTGGTCTTTAGAAAGAGCAGTGACTCAATTTTTTTCTGTTTCATCTGCAGTGATTACACTTCTGTCCATGAACTTATCTGATTTCACAGGCAAGCAGATACAGGCTGAGGCACTTGAGATGAATAAAAAGAATTCCAAGGAACACACAGGTGCTACAGGAAACAGTTGTACTTCAATATGCAGTTCCCAGCATTGTATGGCACATACTGCCTTTTGGGTGAGCTATGAAAACAAGGTTCTGATTTCTTGTGGCAATTACAGATTCCTTGATGTTCTGGGTAAATTCCATTTCACTGAGGCACACGCTGCCTCTCGTTAACTACGCAGATAGTTTCAACTGAATAGAGTGTCTTCACTTCCTATTCCACACTGTTGTGTAGTGCTACTGTTAAACAGGCGCAGTTTTCTACCCAGAAGTTGGCTATATTGCAATGGTAGATGTGATGTAAAAATTGCAATATAAATACAAGATATTTATTTCCCCTGTAGCTAGAGGAGCGCTACCATACACTTTATCTTCACACAGGTACCAGCAAGGAGCGTAGGTGTGACACTACTATAATTCAGTTCTTTCCTCTTGGGAGATGGCTGTAAGTGCAATAGGTTTAACTTATTGTCTCTAATACAGATGTAAAAGATGATAAAGAAACAATGAAACTTGCATCCATGACTTAGTGGGGAAGAGAAGGAGGTGAGATAAAAGACAAAACAACAAATCAACAACATGAAATCAGGAACACGCGGTAGCATAACAGCTAATACCATAGGGCAAGCCCCAAACACAGGGGCCAATATCTGTCTTTGGATACACATATGCTTGGTTCCTAGTAATGTCTTCATTCAGTCAAGGGCAGAATGCCCTAATGCTTTGCATAAAAATGTGAAAACTGTTGAAGAGGGGAAGGAGGGAGGAGCAAGCAGAAAAGGCCAAGAGGCTTTTTTGAGTATAGCTCTTTCATACCAGCTATATCACCTTGGGCACCATTGCTCTGTGTAATATGTTTGCCAGTATTTTGTCCAGTCATGTTTTAAATGTTCCAAGTAATTGAGCATTCACCAGGTTGAGGAAGGCACACAGGAAAGGCTGCTGCAGTTAACAAAAGCTGCAGAAGAGAATGCTTGCACACCAGCAGTGGTTGGATGGAAAAAACAGTAAGGAGCAAAGCCCCAGAAGGAAAATGGGGAACATCCCTGCTTTTCTGCATTCTCTGAATCCATATAAACTACATTACAGGTGCTGGATTAGCCACACTAAAGAGAACATAAGGTGCCTGAGCCCTTTTTATGCCATTCTGGTAATACAAAGTGGCCTTGAAGTGAGTGGAAATGCCCCCCTGGAAGTATCCCATGTGCAGCGAGGCAGAGAAGAGCTGGTGTAAAGGCTCTAGACTGGCTCTGTTCCCAGTCCTTGGCACATGGAGTGGCTCAGGGGTATGGCTGTTTCTTCTCTGAGGTGCTGCTTGGATTCATTCAGTAATAGGTGTATCCATGCTGCAGCACACGATTGGTTGGAACCTTTTTGCTCTAGCCTGTCAGAAGAGGGCTGGTGGCCACCGCTCCCCACACCACCCCATGGCTACATGTGCGGCTGCCAACCGGCCCCTCCTCAGTTGCATTTTGTCCACCTCAGCGACGGTTCATGGAACGGCCCGCTCCTTGTGTTAGCAAGCAGCCTGTCTTTCTCTCTTTGTTTATGAGCCTTCTGCTTGATTGGAAACACCTTTTCATGGACCTGGTTCCACCGAAGAACGTTTCCTCTCTCGAGCACCCAGCTTCGGAGCAACGACACCGCTCTCCTCTGCCGCCCACCATGCCAGGGTTTAAACTTGGTGCTGCATGTGGCAAGGCCTTCCCACAGGACGATCCCCACAAGATGTGCCTCCGGTGCCTGGGCAGAGCCCATTTGGTCACCTCCTGCTCCATCCATCTGTCCTTTAAGTCTAGAACAATCAAGGACAGGGAGCAAAAGCGCCATGCGCGGCCTCAAGGCAAGTGTGGCAGCCTACCCCCAAGGCTTTGGGGTCTCCTGAGGTATCGCGTGCTGGCTCAGCACTGAAGCCTTCCTGGCACTGCTCCGCCAGAGCACGTAAGACCACCTCGGTACCGGTGTCGGTACCACTCTGGGTCCTCTACACAGGATTCCTCACAGGATTGGGAGGAGTCCATGCCACTTCCAATGACTCCAGAGGCATTCCAAGCAGTGAGGTTGCTCCTCTTATTGCCTACTCCACCCTCCCCTGTACCTGCTAGAAGGAGGGGTAAGCCAGCCTTTGTTGTGAAGGCCTCTGCATACCAAAAGCGGCACCAAATGCTGTCCCTGATGTCGGTGCTGAGTTCCCCAGCACCAGAACCAGCCATGCTTCAGAGCCCTGGTACCGTTGAGCCTTCTCTCTGGCACAGCATCACCTGCTGTCCCTGGCGCTGTCACCACAGTCCCGAGGGGTTTCCCCCGCTTCCAGCCCTGGGGGAGGGCACTTCAAGGGGAACTAAAGGGCCTTGTCACCAACCTCCGGTACTGTCACCTTTTCGGTACTGGCCTCATGAATAGTCCCCCCAGAGACCGCTTCACCCACCTCGGCAGCGATTTCTTTGGCACTGGTCACAGTGTTAAATCTGGCACCTTGTTCCTATACGGGGGATCTCTCGGTGTGCTTTGATCTCCTGCTCCATGTTTCTGCCCATGTGGGAATGGAGGCCCAGTCCTTTGAAGGGCCCTCTGATACTTTGTTCAGGCTGGTATTTACATCAGCAGAACTGTTCACTTTTCCCCTCCGCTCTAGCGTTTGGGACCTCGCCTCATCGCACTGGCAAAGACCGGGGTCTATTTCCCTGGTGTCAGATACGGCAGGCTTCAAATATTGAGTCCCAGGGTCGGAGTTTCCTTCCCTCACCCACCACCCAGTTCCATCTTGAGCGGTGGTGTAGGCGGCACTGGGCCTGGGACAAGTCCCCTGCAACCTTCTCCTACCATCAAGGGATACTAGGGAATTAGATCTGCTGGGTCAGAAGGTGTATTCTTCCTCCGCCTTCCGGTTATGTATCACTAACAACCAGGCCCTAGTGGGCCAATATACGTTGGATGTCTGGGAGTCAATGAACAAGTTCAGACACTTACTCCCACAAGAGGCGAGGGAGGAGTATGACGCCTTCCTCAAGGAAGGCAGGGTAGCATCCCAAGACCTCCTGTTATCGGCTTGGGATGCTGTAGACACAGCCTCCTGCACAATTGCCTCAGCCGTAACCCTGTGGCATGCAGCTTGGCTTTGAGAGACGAGGGTGCCCCCGGCCTCCCAGCAGGTAGTCCTCAACCTCCCTGTTGACGGTGAAGCCCTCTTCCAGACCTGGGTACTGCTCGTGACCCTCAAGGGGAGGTTAAGTATTTTGGTCTCCTCCCCTCTGGGCCTCTTGACTGCCCTCCAGCCCCATAGGGTGTAACACCGAGCCCCAACTCATTCTCCCTTCAGGCCACTGGATAGGAGTCAACACTCCCACCCCTGGGGCATGGGCTTGAATTCCACTTAGGGGAATTCCTCCTGTCCCGTGTCCATCCCCCACCTGCAGGAAGGCACCTGGCCTTCCATCCAGGGGTAGTTACTGATAACCAGCCTAGATAGGTGCTATAAAGCACATCTCCTAACAACCCCTGCCCTATGGGGTGCCCATTGACTGGGGAACCTTCCCTTGGGCCATTGGACCGCTCAAATTTCAGGCAAGGTCCACCGTCTATCCCTGGCCTCATTATAGTCTCATTTATCACTGTCAGTAGTTGGAGGAAGCTTATCCCCCCTTCAGTCTGTGCTCCCCCCACTTCTCCACATGGCACCTCTTTTGCCCCCCCTTGGGAGCACACAGGGCGGAAACAAGGGTATTCTGCACATATTGACGGATGTGGCACCTCCCCTTCAGCAGTTCTCGATGTGGACTGAGGGAATTTCTTATCAAATGCTCTTTCCTGTACCAGGACGGTACACACACACACACACTTTCTGTAAGGCCTTAACTCTGGCCCCTTGCGTCTCTTGAGTCAGACGTCCAAAGAGGTCCTCTTCCCAGAGGGGTTGTGACTCCTCTCTGTCTTTCACCCGAGGGCATTTGTGCTCTTCTCCTAATGGTTTGGTGGAGCCCTTTGCTCCCCCCTCCCCGCTTCACTCTGCCGAGCATGGATAAGCTTGGGCCTGGATGACCCACAATAAGGGATCTAAGCTAGACTTCCTTGTTCAGCGGGTGTTTCACACCCCTTTCGGGCCCATGGGGTGGCTCAACTTGGTATTGTCCTGCCTAGTGCCAGGTGGAGATGTCAGCACTTGGTCACTAGATGCAGGCATTTCGGGTCAGTATCTCATAATTTTTATTAGTGGGGTAATCCCTCTCACAATGATATTTCCCATCAGCTTGTCAATAGCTTCTTGGGTGAGCACGCTTGAAAAAGGTCTTATCATGATAGAGCCTCTGACCCAGTCCTCCCCGTCTCCCCCTTATCCATATTTGGGAAAGGGTTATTTTAATTTTAGTGGGAAGTGCTCCCTCTCCCTCTGATACCACGGCCTGGACTCTGGGTTGCTTAGTGGGCGCTGTCTACCAGATAACCTGGGATTCCGGTTCCCACGACTCTGAACTCCATCCCTCTAGTTCTCCGGGAGACGGTCGCGTGCCTATGAAGGTGACCTAAGGTCACTTAGTAAGCACTTGTGTGTGCTGCAAACACGTGGGTGCCACACCTACCGACAGGACAAACCCAGTACGCCTGGGTTTGTCTCCCCTTTCTCTCCCTATTCAGGTCGGAGTAATCTTTGGACAACTCGCCTCCCCCTTTTTCTCCTTTACATTGGACAGATTCCCGTCCGTCATTGGTCTCTGATACTGGCCCAGAGATCAGCTGTGTGTGTTCAGTACAAGCATGGGCCTAAACGGTACCCCCTGGGGGTTTTCCACCCAGTGGGAGCCTTCCAAGTGGATCAGCCCTGAACATGACCATAGCGCTGCAGTTACCCCTCATGATGGCTCTGGGGTTTTTTTTCTCTCAGGGGTTCCATTGGGCACAACCTCCTCCCCTTTCGCCACCCGAAGACCTTCTTGAGCTTTAGTAGCCATTCTGTGGCATACGCATGACCTGTACTAAATGGTTATGAGATCCCCTAGACACTTGACGGGGCCTGCTAATAGGCCCATCCTTGAGATTCCACATGGTGACCAGGGATCCCGGGAAACCAGCTGACCCTCGCTAAAGGCCATCTTCCTTCCTCCTTGGTAAAAAAAAAAAAAAAAAAAAAGGAAGAGACAGGGCAGAGAAAGAGGAAGAGGACAAGGAAATAGACTGAAAACTGAGTTAAAGGGGAGGGCTGAGGCGGCACCTAATCCGGGTGACACAACCTCGCTCCATTCTCACCAGAGGGAAAATTTTTTCCTCTTCCTTATCGCCTAGATCCCCGAGTTCTTCCTCGTTGCCCACACACGGTGATGGACCTCAATTCCGGTACTCATGTTCCCGGGCTCCATCCATCTTAGGGTGGGTGCACTGCTGTCAGGCCCGCGCCCTTGTGACCCTTGTGTGCTTCAAAGTCACAGATTTTGAAGGCAAGGTCGGTAATGTAGTCTGTGGGGACTGGCTTCTGGGCCCCTTTCGGGGACATGAGCCTATCTCTCAGACCCCGTCCTTAGTTATGGCAGTTCTTTGTACTCGAGTTCCCTTGGCACTGTTCCTCTGGAGAATTACCAGCCATCAGGCTGGGAAATCTTCTTCTTCGTATTATTATTATTATTATTATTATTATTAACAATAATAATAATAATAATTCCCAGCTTCCGTACAACGCTGTAAGTATTGACAGCTCGCACCAAACAGCATGGGAGCATTCATGATGCCTTTGAGAAGGGCACTTTGGCCTTAGGTGATGCCTTTATAGAGCCATAGGAGGCCTCAGCCATGGCCAGTCGCATAATTGAGGTAGCGGTGGCTGGGCACTTCATGTCCTTATGCCAGTTTGAGTGCACTGCTCACACCTGGCGTTGTAAGAGGTAGTCATCTCTTACCTTGTGTCTCCTGTGCTTTACTCCACTAGACTAGGGAAGGGGTGGTTTCTCCTCCACCTTTCCCTTCCTCACTCCTTGCAACATCTTTTCTACCGAGGGTACACTGAGTGCTCCAGATTCACTTTAATTTCTTTTGCAATTATTACATTCGACATATGTTAGCACCAGAATACCTAGCTCTCTGGCCTCAGCATGTTCATAATAACACTTGCTCAGGTCCTCGCCCAGCAATGCGTCCATCAGTCATAGCCCACAAGGTGTCTTGTCTGACTCCTTATAGTAGAGTGACCTTAGGCCGCTCTGCCTCCCAGATCAGCTAGCACTTGGGCAAACTGGGCCTTCTTTCTTCTATGTTTACAGACATCTTATCGACCATGATTCAGTAATGGTGTTTCCTTTCTTTTCCATGAGAAGGTGACTTTAGGCCATCATTGCCCCTGCCATTTGCAGGTGAGGGAGCACCTGAATAAATTAGGCCTGTTCTCCTCTCTTGGTCAGACCATTTTTAGCTCACGGTTTTTCTCTTACCAGGACCATGGTCCCTGCAATGATACCTCGGGTACTTCCTATGGACCTTGTTGCCTGGGTTACTGACCCTTGTGTGGAATTGCTGTGCTGAAGGTGGCAAAAGAACCAACTCTGCCCACCATCCATCAGCACAGCTAGCAGTCACCTATTACTGAATGTATCTGAGCAGTGCTCGAAGCAGAACGGTGGGTTACTTACCAATAACTGTCCTTTGGGCTGCTTGGATTCATTCACATCCCTCCCACCGTTCCCCACACTCGGAGTTGGTGACTTTTAGGAACCGAAGAGGGATCGGGCAGCGGCTGCATATGTAGCCATGGGGTGGCACGGGAGGGCGGTGGCTGCCAGCCCTCTTGTGACAGGCTAGGGCAAAAAAAGTTCCAACCAATCGTGCACTGTGGCCCGGATATACCTATTACTCAATGAATCTGAGCCGCCCATCCTGAAGAAGGATGGTTACTGGTAAGTAGCCCACCATTCCTGATTTCCAGAGCCTGTAGATTGCAGATCATGAAAAGCACAGCATAACAACTGATCTAGAGTTTTGGTGACAAAAGTCAGCTTCTGTTGGCAGACTAGTGGAGGCGTGCACACTGAAATGCTCCTCCCACAGGTATAATTCCCCTGCTTTGCCAACTATTATAATAAAATCACCTCAATGAAAGGTGTGGGTTTACCTCACCATTGTCAGGAAGATGCAGGACCAGTATAGACACTGCATTCCTTACATTGACTGTTGGCTGTCATTTCTGTCAATTCCATGGGTCATGTGGAGCCATGAAATTGATGAAAAAGCCAGATAGCTAGAGTCCAGCTCTCTCTCCACCCCCTTTCTGTGGCATCCTGGAGAGCTCAACAGCTGGACCCAGGAGCAGAGCAAGAAACCCCAGGCAGCTTCCCTCAGTTCCTGGCCAGGAATAGGGAAGGCAGGGGAGGAGCCTGTGAAATTGACACAGCTGCCCACCTTAGGGCAGGTGTGTAGGGGAGGTCAAGAAGTCAGGGCAGTTGGACCCTGTTTCCCCTGGGAGAGAAGCCTTAGTTTCCTCTAGGTCTCAGCAGGAAATGGGAAGGGGAGACACCCCCAGCGGCTTCCCTTCAGTTCCTGGAGAGGAACAGAAAGGGGACACATCCCAGGCAGCTTACACCAGCTCCTGGAGTGGAATAGAAAGGGGAGAAGCCCTGGGGCATTCTCCTCAGCTCCCTGCAGGGAACAGGAAGTTGGGGGCAAGAGATAGCCAGCCAGGAGCCTGTGGGGCAGCCAGGCTCCCAGTAGGGAGCTGCTAGTGGAGTTGAAAGACTGGGCTCTCAGCTCCCCACATTGACCCTCTTAAGATGATAGAAGCGCTTCTGGTGAGGATGCACACCACCAACCAAAGAAGAGTAGTGTAGTCTCAACCACTGCAGTAATTAATGCCGTAGCTGTAAGTTGACCTAATGTAGACAAGGCCTTATTTAGAACAGTGCTGAAGTTGTTTTAACTTACTTGGGGGGCTGGGTAGGACCCTGCATCTGCTTTCTCAGTATATATCAGGAATAACACCTGGTGCTCTAGTTTCTGGGGCATGGGTGAAGAAAGCTAGTGAGGCTGCCAGGAAAAGATTGAAGCAGGCATCATTGCATGGTGGTGATCTACTTTCAAATGATACCAGAAAAACCTATTAAATATATAACCTCAGTGCCCGGAGAATGTCTTAAGAGGTTTATTCATGTAAGAAAAGTTCCATCTTATAAATATAGATAAAGGGCTTCTTTTTTCTTTCTCATTGTCTTTCTTGGATTTCCTGTGCAGAAAATGTACTCTTACTGTAATTTCCTTCTGGGAGTCTCTAACCAGCCATCCTGCTTTCTGTCAGAAGAAGCTGCTTTATCTGTAAAGCAAACGGAATGGCTCATTGCTCTGTCTCTTTCTTAATACTTGTCCTGCTACTCTCAGGCGCAGGGCTGGAACTAGAAAAGTTGGTGTTCGGGGCAAGCAGCCCCAGACGCGCCTCCCTAAAGTTTGAACTAAGCGTGGAAGTCCGTATTAGGGTCTTGCTAGTTCAGACTAAACTTTGCCTAGTCTGAAATAAGAAATTTCTTAGTTTGGACTAGGCAAAGCCTAGTATAGCCATGAGCTAAATTAGTCTGGACTAAGCTTCCTTAGTCCTGATTCTAGTGGACCATGGGCCTGATTCTCCATGGCCCTGCCCCTCAAGTAGCCATGTGTACCTGAGCTAAGTGAGTGTAAAATGATCCCATTCTGATTCGGCAGCACTTTGCACAGGTAGAAATAAGAACATGAGGAACAAGGCAGTGGAGAATCAGAGTAGAGGTGTTTGTCTCAAATTACCACCTCAGCTGACATCAATTGGCACCTTGCTTGTAGCTTCAGCAGAGAAGGTAAGAATTGAGTGAGTTCCCCTGTATGCCACCCAAAGTAGTCCTTCTATCTTCTGGGGAAGGATATGGGAAAGGCAGTGTGATAAGGTAGCTTAGTCCTGTGTTTGTTCTGTGGATAAGTTCAGGGCTTTATCCTGCAGGATGACATCTCACCAACACAGAACTTAATGGGAAAAAAATATGTGCATCCGGACTGGGCTAAAATGTTCAGCAGCAGAAGAGCTGATATCAACATGCAGATTATTATTATCATTAGGTTGCAGAGCAACATCTCTGTTTTAGTGAACAGGGACAGTTGACCCCCCTCTCTGAGCTACTGGTTTTGGCAAACTTAGGAAGATAGCACTATAGCAGCTCACAGTCAGGAGTATATTTTATAGGCATTAAGGCTAGAACTATTTTTTAGATGAAAGTTTAAGTTTAGGAGGAAGAGGTGAATTATGACAAAGTGACAAAAGAGAAGACATAGGGTCCTGTGGGTAGGGGTGTATTGCTTTGATCACGAATCTCTGCTTCCTCTCAAAGCACTTACTCTTCACGAGGTCATAGTAGCATTTAGCTTATGCTTTTCCTCTCATCATTTCATCTTCCACTTCTGCCTTGCTAGCTAACGCTGAAAGGAGCCTCATAAAATCTAAACAGAGATTTGCCAGCTAGTGAGGGTTTTGTTTTTTCTCTTTTGACATGAAATCTGAGCACAAAGGACAGATATCTAAACAGCTGTTTGAAGAGATGAGCCAGGCAGGAACTGGCTTTTTCTGCTACTCAGTAAGTGACTCATTGTTTATGATTCGCCATCCTTGGTATTGCCTCAAAGGAGGCAACAGGTTTTGTGTCATCAGTGCTGTAGCCAGGTATTCCAGCTTACTGCAGAGTTATCTCACTCAAATGCTGCCACTGCTCACTGAGGGTGATCCATCAGTAGCTTGTTTAAGCATGCCCAGTGCTGACCTTGGGATAGTGAAACAGGAAGGCATGAACAGAAACCTGCACACTCTAATGGAGTTTATTTCAAGCCCCATTCAGGACTTAGGCAAGAGAGGGAGGGCAGCTTTCTTTCTTTGAGCGTTGCTCACATCATTCTGTTACAGGTATCTACGTGTTGCAGCGCACGGTTAGCTGTAAAGCTTTGGCCCTAGCCTGTCAGTGCAGGGTCAGTGGCCAGTGCCCTCTCTCTGCTATGTACGCAGCTATATATATGACCCTGACCCTGACCCTCTCCAGTTCCTTCTTTCCTCCTTCAGCGACAGTATTGGAACAGCCCCCTCTTGCACTCGTGCAAATGCCTGTCTCAGACATTTATGTTCAGTCTTGAGAACCTGTTTGTGGACATCACTCCTCTACGATCCAATAGCACTTCCAAGTCTACCCAGTGCCTGGAGAGCACATGCCACACCGACTCACCACAAACCATGACTCGTTTCAAGCCCTGCGCAGGCTTGTGGCAAGGCCTTCCTGTTGAGTGATCCTCACTAGAAGTGCCTGAAATGTCTGGGTGAGTCTCACCAGACAGACAAATGCTCCATCTGCCAGTCCTTCAAGAGGAGGATCCAAAAGGAAAGGGAGCAGAGGCTGTGATCCATGTCCCTGGAGGAGAACTTCTGGGGCGTACAAAGAGCCTTCGGCACCATATGCCAAGTTGGCTCTGGAGACCCCTCGACACTGCTTTTCAGCCAAGAGAATAAAACCCTGATCAGAGTTGGACTCAGCACTAATGTGCTGGTGCCGGTCGAGCTCACCTCTGTCACCTCCAGCTGGGGTAAAGGGCCAGGAACAGCTGCCCATCCTGACCACACTGGAGGCCTTTGAGGCAGCTAAGGCTCTTTTACAACTGCCAACCCTCACGCCGCTCAGAACAAACAAGCCTAGAGGCAAATTGTCATCTCTTTAGAAGGCATGGGTGACCTCAGTGTGCGAGACCTCTCTGTGCTTCTCTGGAGATGGGAAGAAAGCATCAACATCTCGAAGGGCTACTCCGGCACTGGAGCAGGAGGAGGAAGAGGACTACCCAACCTTCTCCCCGGACTTCTCAAGAGAACGATCTACCCCACGCTCGTTGGGCTCTTGATGCGCGAGTTTGAAATCAGGCTCCTCTGATGCCTCCAGCACAGAGCCCTGGCACTGGAAATCACTATCATTACTCACACCGACTCAGGCAGTCACCAGGCCAGTGGGGAAGCAGCGCTGCAAGTGGCCTCCGATGCCTCCTCAGCGCGATGACTCCCGCATGTGCTCCTCAGCTTAAGTGGTGTTGGCACCGACATCAGCGCAGTCCACTTCCCTGGCACCAACAAGAGGCGAGAAGGGGTCGCATGGCTGCCAGCACAGCTCTGACTGGCACCAATGAGACAGAGGCTATTTCCCAACACACCGAGACTTGGCACTGCATTCCTTTAGAGAATGATCTAGCCAATGGATGGATTGGCCTCAGGATGAGCCCACAACACCAGGCTCATCCAGACCACCCTCTTCTAGAGCCTCCCACTTGCCAGAAGCCTTGGAGGAGGAGTCTGATTCTGGCACCAGTCAACCCTGGAGCAGCCCCTTGAGGGTCCTCTCTTCCTCCTTGCCAGGTGAGGCTGCATACCAGAGGCCCCTGGCTTACAGGGACGACCCTCGCACCCACCAGGACCTCTTGCACCACATGACAGCGAACCTTAACCTAGAGGTAGAGGTTGTAAGGGAAGACTTCGACCCCTTCTTCAGTGTCAGAGAGGTGGCCCCTCCCACCAGAGTCACCATCCCCCTCCATGAAGGGGTTTACAAAATTGCTAAAGCCCATTGGCAGACACCTTCATCGATCACACTGCTGTCCAAAATGGCAAAACTAAATATCACATCCCACCGGGCAAGTTTGGGTTCTTATTCCATCATCCCCATGCCTGGTTCCCTGCTCGTTGATGCTGTGAACCAGAAGGAGAGGCAGGGACAACCTGCGGCTACTCCCAAAAACAAAAAGGCCAAAAGACTCAACCTCTTTGGCAGGAAAGTTTATTCCACCTTGGCCGTCCAACTCCATATCACGAACCACCAGGCTGTCATCGGGCAATACATATTTAACTTATGGAAATCAATTGAGCATTTCCCACACATAGTCCCTTTCGAGCACCTTAAGGACTATGAGACCATGGTAGAGGAGGGCCTGCTGGCTTCACGCAATGCCCTCATGACTTCCTGAGATGCCTTGGACACAGTCAACCATGGTATAGCTTCGGTGATCGCTATGCAGAGGGCTGCCTGGCTTCAAGAATCTGGCCGGAAACCCCAGATACAGCAGGCCATCCAGGACCTTCCCTTTGAGGGCCTTATGCTGTTTGCTGAATCCATGGATTCTAAGCTGCATGGGATGAAGGACTCAAGGGCCACCTTGAAATCCCTGGGCGTGTACACACCACAGATGGCCAGGCATTCCTTCAGGTTGCAACAGTTTCAGCAGTGGCCCCAGCAGCAGCAGCAACAACAACAGAGGCCGTGCCAGAGGTTGTACCAAAACCCTCAGCGCCAGTATGGGGGACCAGAGAGAGATAGAAGCCACTGAGGGAGAGGCTTCAGGCCCCATACCAGCAGCCAGACCACCCACCAAGGAGGGGACAGCTCCTGCTCAGCAAACCAAAGACAGAAATTTTGACCTTTCACAAGAGAGCAGCCTCATTCCTGCCTACCAGCCCCTGGCATTCAAGAACTGCCTAGGCCCCTTTTTCCACCAGTGGGCCAACATCACATCAGACCACTGGATACTGGACACAGTATCTAGTGGATACTCCCTCCAGTATCCAGGCCCTGGGACAGAAAACCACCCCCTCACTCCAGACTCAAGGGACCCATCCCACAAAAAGTTGCTTCAACGGGAATGCAAAAAATTGTTATCCCAAGGGGCAATGGAAAGGGTGCCCAAGAAAGAACAGAGGAAGGGGTTCTACTCCCGTTACTTCTTGGTCCTGAAGTCAAACAGTGACCTGAGACCCATTCTGGACCTCAGGGTTCTGAACAGACACTTTAAGAGAATAAAGTTCCAAATGGTGTCCCTCTCTTGAATTATCCCAGCCCTGGATCCCAGGGAATGGATTGCGGTCCTTGACCTCAAGGACACTTATTTCCACATAACCATAAGACTCAAACACAGAAAGTTCCTCCGGTTTGTGGTGAGCGGGGAACACTTCCAATTCACCTTGCTTCCATTCGGTTTGTCATTAGCCCCCAGCGTTTTCACCAAGTGCATGGTGGCAGTGGCGGCCCACCTGAGAAAACACGGGGTAAGAATATATCTGTACCTGGACAGCTGGTTAATAAAGAGAAGATCCAGACTTCAGGTACGCCTCAGCATCTGGGTAACCAGGCGACTGTGCAGAAAGTTGGGACTCTGCATAAACTTAGAGAAATCAAAACTCTCCCCAGGAAGAATAGAGTTTATAGGGGCCCTCCTGGACTCAATAAAAAGGAAAACATATCTGCTCCCCTCAACGTTTCAATCCATGTGCACCATCATCTCAGAGCTCCACAGTGCACTGCTCATCACAGCCAGGTGTTGTCTCCAACTCTTAGGCCACATGGCCATCTCCACATTGGTAATAAGAATGGCCTGCCTGAGGATGAGACCTTTGCAGCTCTGGCTAGCCACGGTCTTTCACTCACACATACACCCACTAAACAAAGTGATCACCATTCTCCCCCACAGTCCTAGAAGCACTGGAAGTTTGGAGGGACCCCCCGTTTGTATTCAGGGGGATCTCTTTCAAGGCTCCAACCCCTCAGTGACCCTAATCGATGCCTGAGACCAGGGTTCAGGGGCCCACATTTCAGGGGGCCTATCCACGCAGGGGACCTAGTCAACCAAGGACGGCCTCCTACAGATCAGTATGAAGGAGCTCAGGGCAATTCACCTAGCGTGCAGGGTTTTGCTGGTCATAGTGAAAGAGAAAACAGTTCAGATCCTAACAGACAATACAGCAGATACATGAACCATGGGGGGGGAGCCCATTCTCCTGCTCTCTGCAAGGAGGCACTCAGCCTCTGGGAACTGGCCCTGAGACACAACTTCACCCTAGTGGAAGCTCATCTACCAGGGTCAAGCAACAACAAAGTAGGCTCCCTCGGCAGAGATTTTCTCTCGCATCACGAGTGGTCCCTACACCCAGAGTTAGTGGGTTACATTTTTAGACTGTGGGATACCCTCCAAATGGACCTACTCATGACATCTCAAAACTGGAAATGTCCTCAGTTTTGCTCCCTCAGGGGACAAGAAAGAGGCTCATGATCAGATGCCTTCCTGATCTCGTGGAGGGGTCCCCTATTGTATGCATTTTCCCCAACTCCGCTCATTCACAGGGTCCTACTAAAGATAAAGAGGGACAAAGTAGATATAATTTTAATAACTCCAGCCTGCCCCACACAGCTTTGGTACCCAACACTACGGGACTTATCAATAGCCACCCTGTTTCGCCTCCAGTACAGGTCAGACCTGTTAACACAGGATTCAGGCTGCCTACACCACCCAAATCCACAGGTCCTACATCTAACGACTTGGAGACTGCATGGTTAAATGAGACTGAGAGATGTTGCTCAGTGAGGGTCCAAAGGGTGTTAATCATAGTAGAAGACCCTTGATGAGATCAACTTACACTGCTAAATGGAAGCAGTTCTCTCTCTGGTCTACAAAAAGAGGGATAACCTCGCAGTGAGCCCCAATTCACTGGGTTCTTGACTACCTCCTAGATCTAAAGGAAGGGAGCCTTTTAACCCCCACCTTAAGGTACATTGAGTAGCAGTTCCGGCCTTACATGAGAAAGTGGATGGGGTGCCAGTTTCCTCCCATCCCATCTCCACTAAATTTCTAAAAGTTGTCGAGAGGATCTATCCACAACCCAGAGACCCTACTCCTCAATGGGACTTAAATGTGGTGCTCCATAGCTTAACAGAGCCGCCTTATGAACCCATTGACTTGTGCACCCCTCTGTTTTCATCCTGGGAGGTGGCCTTCCTAGTAGTCATAACCTCAACTAGAAGGGAATCTGAGCTAAAAGCCCTCTCCTTGGAACCCCCGTACATGAGGTTCTTTGCAGACAAGGTGCTACTATGCCCACGCCCAGCCTTCCTACCTAAAGTGGCCTCTCCATTCCACCTTAATCAGGACATCTGCCTCCCTGTGGTCTTTCTAGACCCACAGGTCACAGAAAACCAGAGGAGATGGCACACCTTAGATGTCAGGAGAGCACTCCTGACCTATATTGACCATACACACATGTTTTGCAAGACATCCCAACTATTAGTGGCTGTCGCAGAATGGAAGAGAGGCCAGTCAGTGACAACACAGAGTATCTTGGCTTGGATAGTGAACTGTATTAAAGACTGCTACAAAAGGTCAAACATGCCCCTTCCTGGGAGCGTCAGGGCACATTCAACAAGAGCATAAGTGTCGTCAATGGCCTTCCTCATGCAGGTCCCGATCCAGGAGATCTGCAAAGCAGTAACATGGTCATCGATGCACACCTTTATGACACACTATGCAATCGTCCAGCAGGGATGAATGACAGTATGTTGGGCAAAGCCATGTTTAAAGCGGGGAAACATTAACTCTGCCAACCATCAATGATATGGCTAGCAGTCACCTGTAACAGAATGATGTGAGCAGCACTCGAAGAAGAATTGTGGGTTACCTGTAGTAACTGTCCTTCTCTGAGATGGACTGCTCACATACATTCTGATCCTTCCCCCCATCCCTGCTACTCGGAGTTGGCAAAAAAAAGGGACTGGAAAGGGTCAGGGTCATAAATGTAGCTGCAGTACATGGCAGAGAGGGGGTGTTGGCCACTGACCCTGTGCTGACAGGTGAAGGCAAAAGCTTTCCAGCTAACTGTGTGTTGCAGCATGTAGACACCTGTAACAGAATATAGGTGAGCAGCCCATCTAGAAGAAGGAGGGTTGCTACAGGTAACCCACCGTTCCTTACCTGCAAACAAAAGAACTGCTGTCTCCAGGTTCCACTGCAAGAGCTGCCAGTCTTGGCGCTAGACAGCCACAACTGAACCTTGTGAAAGAAGCAAAACATGGTATAAAGGAGGTAGAGCAACAGGAGAGGAAGAGAAAGAGAGGTCTAAGATGGCAGAGCAAAACAGGCAGTCCCTATGATCATCTTAACAGGACAGCCGTGTACTAACCCATTTGAAGACAACAACAGCCCCTAAGGCTGCCCCTGGAGCTTGGGGCATGAACTGAAGCAGCAGAGAGACCCAGCAAGGAGACTTACAAGGCCATAGCAGAAACCTGCAGCACATGTTCACACACACACACAACCAAAATACAGGCAAAGGCCCTAACTGTCTAGTCAGATTTATATATATTCTTTTTCCTTTACGTTCTGTGTTGGTAAAAAGGTGTTCTGGCAAACTAAGTCCCCTATTTATCTGCAGCAGTGGTTCTCAGCCCCTGTGTTGGGACACATCACTGTGTCACCACACAGCAGTATGTGTTGTGGAGAGCCAGGCAGATGATTGGATGATTCAGTCTGGGGCATGTGGGTTGGTGTGTCCATAGGGTCACAACACAACATCAAGCGTGTCATGACCCAGAGAAGGTTGAGAACCATTGATCTATAGGTCTGAGGCAGATCACCTTGGTAGTATGGAGGGAGAGCTGTATCTATCTGTTGCATTTCCCTGCCAGATTAGCCCACCCAAACCCTGGATCTATTGGGTTAACAAAATAAAAACAGCAGTAAATAAACTTTTGCCTCATTCTAGCTCCTTCCATGCTTCAGGATCCTGAAGTGTAACCTGAGCTGCATACAATTATCATCTCATTTGCCTCTAGAGTAAAACTCAGTGGCTGAGTAACAGTGCACAGCCATTTAACAAAACCGATTAGTATGGATAGTAGAGGAGATTGTGTGTCCAGTTGCAACCATAGGGAGAACTGGAGTCAGAATCTGGTCAAGACACTTGGGTTAACAGTCCCATCCTGTGAAAAGTGCCACAGGATCTTCAGTGATCAGAAGTAGTCAGAGACCTGGGCTTCCCCTCTCACCTGACATACGACGCTCGTAGCAGCATGGTGAGGCCTATTGTCTCAGTACTGACCAACAGGTGGGAGCACCAGCCATTAAATAGCACTTTCCTCATCACATGGATATTTCTTGGAGGTCTCCCATCTATGCACCTGAGAAACTCACTGTGACACCTCTCAGGATTACCCAAGGCTGTGAGGCACCTCACCATCACTTGCCCTTAGTGTAAGGAAGCCTTGTCTCTGCATCAGCTCCCCAACTCCACCCACTGCATAAGTCCCCCACCTCGGTCTCACAGCTGCCACTGTCAGTCTGCGGGTTGCGACTGGTTCACTCCAGCTGCTGGTGCCCTCAAGCATCTCCCTGGAGTCTCTAGCCCCTGATGCACTGGACACTCAACAGTATTCATCAGTTTGCTGCTTCCAAAGAAACAGCACACTCCATCCCCCTCAGATCACCGGTCCGCTTTACACACAGCACTTAGATGTGTTTATAATGAAATCAAGTATAAGTGTATGTAACAAAGCCTAGAGACTCAAGTAAAAACATTGGAAACAAAAGGTTTGGAGTCTAAGACTAATTAACACGAACGCCTTAGTCTTGTGTCTGTCTAAGTATTACTCAACAAAATCCTTGCAGTGATGTACAGCCAGGCTGACTGTGATCCTCCTTTCATGAGACAGACATGCAGTGAGTTTGCCTCCTACGGTATGTCTTCACTGTTGGTGGCAAAATTGTTGCCATCAGCTGGGTGTTCGGGGAGCGCTGAGCAGCGAGTCCAAACTCACTGCAGTGCTCCCGGAAGTCAGCACCAGAAGCCCTAGGGGCCAGGAGGCATAGGGGAAACCTGACCACAAGGGATTTGTGCAGGGGTTAAAGTATAATTTGGGGGCCCTGGAACGTTCCTCTGCCAGTGGGCCCCCCTTCCAGTGCCAGTGGACACCCCTCCTGTGGCGGTGGGCACCCCTGGACCCCAGCTTCTGCCATCACCCACCCTCAATACCCCCCAACCCCGTGTGAGCCAACTGCCCCCATGCTCATCAGCGGCAGCGCGGCTGGGGAGGTTGGGGTGGTAAGCTCTGGGGCAGTGCCATGGCTGGGGCTTGGGCAGCAGGCCCCAGCTAGGGGGTGGGACCTGGAAGGGGGGGGTTTGGGGCAGGGCTTGAGCCCCTAGTAACACCCCTAGCTCCTGACCATGTCCCCTGCCTGCCAGAACATGGCAGAACGCTGTTCTGGGGACTTTAGGGGCCCAGCGTTTAGGCCCCTAAAAATAGAATGTGGACCCAGAACGCTGCATTCCTGCTCCACGCTCTATTTTTAGGGGCCCGGAAGGGCTGAGCCCCTAAAAATAGTGGGCCCCGGAATGGTGGTCCAGGGCATTCCAACATATTTTAATCCCTGGATTTGCAGTCGGCTTTCCCCAGTGTGTAGAGGTGGCTTAGGAAGTTGGCATCATTTACGCAAGGCACTTTATGTGCCTGGCATAAATGACTGTTGACTGCCGCCGAAAAGCCACCCAAGTATAGACTAGGGCCTAGATAAAGAATTTCAAGGTGTCTCTTTGCTTTCGAAGATATACCAGACCAATCCTTTGCTTTTATTCATAAACAGGACACCCCCTCACTGTGTGTTTCTTTCTATAGATTTCCTTCCTTGTAGGTTTTGCAGTTTGACAATTTGCACCCAACTCATTATGCAAACAGGCATATGGTGTGAGACTGAAAGGATATGACCCCATCCCACTGATGATAAGCCTAACAAATGTTCCTGAGTGCAGGCAGTGCCAACCAGGTGCACTTGAAGATCATGATCTGCTAAAGGAAGGAAAGCTTATAAAGCTGAGCACAGACCAGAGGGGACATTTGCCCAAGAAGAGAGGCTGCCAGAGAGCCTAGCCCATGACAATGACTTGCTTTTCCTCCTTCTCAACCTGGATTAGTACAGACAGACACTGCAGTTCTGAGAGGTCTTCTGGTTGTCTGCTCTCCACCAGTGCCCTGGAGCTAGACCTGAGAGGCAGTGCCAAGGACTGAAAGCTATGAGACTTAGGCCTGCTCTACACTTGTCGTGGTTTGTGGTGGCAGTCAAAGGGCGATATGCAAGCTATGTAACTTGAGTATCTCCTTTCAACTCTCTAACGCCTGCTCACAACAGCTTCTCCACTATGCTGACTGAGTCAAAGCGAAATGCTTTGCCTTTGACTCAGTGCTCATCTTCTTGAGGGGCTGGACTTACTGCATCAGCTTCCAGGTCTATTGAGTGGCTCTTAGCTGACTGCTCAATCAAACTGCAAAGATGAAACTGACAGCGGCAGGTTTGCCACCATCAGTGTAGACTTGGCCATAGAAAGGACGTCAAAAGGGAGCTCCACTCCTGCAGAGAACGGACAGCTGAGATTGCCAGAGCACCCAGGGACATGTGACTTAGAGACAACACACCTGCACCGAGGCTAAAACCTGGCCAATTACAGAGGCAACCAATTCACTAAATGCCAGATGGGTGGATATGTGACTGTTATCTCCTGCTTGGAAGGAATCTCCGAGGATGACTTAACTCCAAGACATTAAAAGCATAATTTTCAGTATAGGCACATAATGCCTTAAATGTTACCTGTGCATCTATTTTGCAACAATTACGCCGCTCAAGGAGCATGTCTCTCAGTAGAGGCTTCAAGAGCCACCTGTTGGTGAACTATCGTGCAGGGGATCCCTGTGTAATCTTATGCACCCCCATGTCCGCTGCCAGGTGGCATCGAGGAGCCCTTATGTCACTCTCATCTCCTGTTTAGAGTCTGAGCTCTGACTAGTTCAATGGGTAGTCAGGAGGCTAGTTGGTTGGAGAGAAGACACTGGCATTAACTGCTTAAGCAACCAGCTCAGCCTGACACTGGTTAGGCTTTTGGAAACCTCTGGTTCATCGTGTGCATTTTCAGTTGCTTAACAGTGTTTTATCCTTACATAAGACTAATGTAGCCATTTTCCATAAGGAGTATCCTTCCTTGCAACCAGTTCACAAGTGTAGGCAAAGTATGGCTGTGAGCATGGGAATAATCAGAGGTTTCCATATCCATTGGCATATCTTCCTGTCAAGCAGTGGTTAAAAGAAAATCTGCAAAAGAATTTAGCTGCCATATGCTGTGGTGCTTGCTGACAGATGCCCTGAAAATCTGGAAATGATGATTTATCCTAAAATAAGGTTTTTCGCTGCCCCCTTAATTTGCTCCTGTGGTGCGTGGACTGAACTTACTTGGCATCGACTGTGCTGCTGGGGAATCATCTCAGTGCATGCATCTACCACAGGCTGGTACGCTGACCCAAGAGCACACTCTAGTCATAAGTAAACCCAAATACTTGGACTAATTACAGATTCCAGGTTTCCTGCATTGACAGCACTGCAATTCAAGTCAATACAATTAGGGTTATGTCTCTGTTCCCAGTACAACCTCACACCCATTTTAAATGGACTTGAATCTTGGCCATTAAAAAAAAAAATCTCATTGGGGTAATGTATGGGGATTTTAAGCTTAAAAAGGGGCTGGGAATGTTTGTTTAAGCAAAAAGTTAAGTGACTGTTCAACAGCAGGTAGCATAGCGGCTCATGTCATCCATCTTTTGGGGAGGATATCCCTTTTCCATACTGGGAGCAGTGCCTCTACTGTGGGGTTGAGATCCATTCCCACATTTAGTAATATGAAAAGAAAGAGCAGAGTAGCTAAATTCTAATCTTGATTCTTCTGCTGATTCACTGTGGGTGTGTCTACACAGCAAAAAAACCACTCAGTGCCAAGTCTCAGAGCCTGGGTCAACTCACTCAAGGTTGCATTATGGGGCTAAACATAGCAGTGTAGACATTTTGGCTTGGTCCAGAGCTGGGCTCCAAGATCTCGTGTCCCCCCCCCCCAGTGGTTTTCAGAGCATGGGTCTTGCACGAGTCGCACAGAATAAGATTTCTAAAAGTGGTCATCCATTTCATGCAGGATGGATCAAATTTTGGCTGCCCTGTTAAGTGTACTCATGATAAGATGAGCACACAAAAGCCAAGACAATCTGAATCAGTGGCATTTTTTTTAAATGGGGGATCTTAATCTCCTGGCTGGATTCAGCTTTGCTAGAAGAGGAAGCAGCTTGGGTTGATTTCCAGTAGGGCTAAATTTGACCCTCTTGTGTCTGTTTCCCCTTCTGTAAAATAATCATACTTATTACAGTTTGTTCACAGAATTGTTGCGGGGATAAAATAATGGGCCTAGCTGTCAGTTCCACTAAGGCCTCCTTTGCAACTCCAGTGACTTAAAGGGCCAGAACTAGTGTAAGGACTTAATGATTACACATTGCATTACAGCCATCCTTTGCTGCTTAAGCCCAACAAAGGTAAGTGATGTATAATTAGAGCAGCCCCATGGCTGTTCTAATTTATACCAGGGTGGGGCAGGACTCTGCCTGCCTTAGAATATATGGACTCCAGAATTGGTTTAAAGCCACTTTTGCTCCTTGTTCCCTCTATTCTGCAACAAGCACAGGCACAAAGTAACTGGTGGTTTTTGGATTCAAGGTTTGTAAAGCACTTTGAAAATGAAATGGCTAAGTAATGTAATTATTACATAACATAGACGAGTAGCTTCCAGACGTCTTCTCTCTGAGCTAGAGAACAGTCTGACATTCTTTCCCTCCATCTGTGGAACGCAGGAGGCCTGTGTGTGTAGGAAGAATAGAATATCAGAGTCAACAACTATCACATGCAGGCAAGAGGGGACCTCTTGACATCATTATATAATCCTCTGTTGCTCAGCAAACTGGTAGATCTTTCTAAGGCAGTGGCCCCCCAGCTTTTTCCATCACCCCCTCCTTTCTCAGTCCATGCTCCTCCAAGAGTGGGGCTGTGGTTGTCTCCAGAAGCCAGGGCGACACTCAGGTCATAGGTGGGGTTGGGGCTATAGTCTGGGATGGGGCCAGAGCCCTGGCTGTGGTTGGGACCATGGTACCACATTCAGGAGTCAGGGCTGTGTTTGTGGCCTGGACCAGGAGTGGAACTACAACCAGGGGCTGGAAGCTGGGACCAGGGTGGGGTTAGGGCTGGGGGGTTGGGCTAGAATAGACCTGGACTGGGACAGGCTAGTGCTTCCTCCATGGCCCCCATGGGTTTGACCCACTTCTGCCATGTCCCTTTCTGAATGTTCCTCTATGCCCTACCTATGGACCACAGTTCTAAGGGGACAGCTTCTGATCTGAGCTGGGGTGCTGTGACAAGGTGGGTGTCTCTGTCTCTAACATCCTGGGACTAACTTGGCTAGAACTCAGCATTGAAGTTGTTTCACTTTTCTCTGCTTTCCTCTGCAAAGGATGCTGTTTCAAGGAAAACCAGAAGAAGGTGTTTAGTTTAAACACAGCCATTCCTTTGAGGGTCCCCGGATATAGAGCTGCTGATATTTGTCCTAGCCCAAGGAGCAGCTGCCTTGTCTCATTTCCTTTTTCAGCACATGGACCTGTGGGAGCCTGATGCTGGTCTCTGCTGAACTGTCCCACAGATGCAGGCCCATTCATTAGGAAGACATGGGAAGCAGGGTTGGAATTGCTGATTCAATACCATGGCCACTTTTCTCATCTTAATCAGGAGACTGCAGGGGGCTGGGCCATTCCTTCCCTGTCTCATGTCAGGGAATCACCAGCACTGTCCCAACTGTGCCTGCTGAGGGCAGGAATGTGAACATGCTGAAGCCTCAAGTGAAACGGTTCTGTGCCTGGCACAACGGCAGAGAGAAACACCACAGCGTGGACAGCAATGGGCACCATCAGTGGTGCACCCATTAGCCTTTAGCTAGCATGGCAACCTCACAACCAAACCGTACAACTGAGAGGTATGAACACAGAGGTCTGGCTGTAGCTGAAGACGGGGTTAGCAAATACTCTTATCCAGTACAGAGCACTACACAGCCCAAACCTGTCCTGATAAGAGAGGCATTACATTGACCTTGGGCTTGAAGATACTTTGCCCATGTATGTATTTATTTACGTCACCATGTAAGTCATGTAAATAAACCATGTCTAGAAATGTATTCTGTAGGCAGAGATGTGGTCTAGCTGTCGAAACACAGAATGGATCATTAGGAATTCCTGAGTTATAATAATCTAGCCATAACAATAAAATCTCTCAGACTCTATGAGAAAGTCAATTGACCCTTCTGGGCCTCAGTTTCCCCATCTATGAAACGGTGACAATATCTTCACTCTCCTCAAGGATTAATGAATATTTGTAAAGGCATCTGAAAGTAAAAAGAGCTATTTATTTTTATAACGGGAATCAAGGAGGAAAAGGAGCACAGAAGTGATGATGCTTTTGAAAAGTAGGTTCCTATTAATAATCTCTAGCTCATAGTGCTTATTATAATCTAATTTGACTAAAAAAGGATTAATCTTATAATGCTATAAAGTCATTTTCTTGGTCCCTTTATGTATACTATTGTTACTATGCATTAATGCAATACCTTGGAGGAGCTCTGAGAAAAGGAGGCTGTGAAAGTTAAGTGAATCTCTGGCATTTTGCAGTGCATGCTATTTTATGCTTCTTTAGACGTCATATGGTTATACTAATATGGTATCTATACATAATAACAATGCTTCCAGTCTGTCTTAACTTGCATAGCAGCATGGTCTAGTAGACAAAGCTTTGGACTGTGAGTCTTTCTTTCCAAACGTAATTGGAAATCTATTTTCTCCCTTGTCTGTACTTCCTAATTTCTTTTGCTGTTTTTTCATCCAACTGTAACTCTTTGAAGTATTTTGGGATACAAGCCCAGATCCTACAGACACTTAAGTAAGTACATAACTTTACTTCTGAGTAGCCGCATCGTATTCAACGAGGATAGTTGTAGTGGGTGAAATTCTGCACATTGTGGAGGAGGAACTGATAACAGGAAACGAGATGTGATAGGGTTAGGTGGTGGTAAGGGAAGTTGTGCAATTGTATGTTAATGGATGAAAATAAAAAAAGAACATATGCTGTTGGGTAAATGGTGTCACAGAGACTTGGATTCCTGTACCGAAGCTCCACCTGCTTCTTTGGAACATTGGGGCCTTGAATGTGAAGTGCCAGGGGTTGGCTCCTGAGGCAAGAGCAAGATCACAGAAAGAGACACAGAATTGTCCTGTGATCAGAACAGGTTAAAGGGAAGTACTGCTGGGCTCGCAATAAGGCTGAGTTCCAGGACAGGAGTATGAAGCAGAAGAGTTACTGAAATTGACAGCTATGTTAAGTTATGGTTATTCTGGTTAAATTAAAGTTTAGTGGTTGTATAAACCCAGGAGTTGGAGATGTAGTCATTCTGCTGTTTCTGAAGAGCGATTCAGAGCTCATGATAAAGAATTAGGAAAAGCAACCAGGCTTGCTCGGGATGCACAAGCCAGCATCCTGAGAGAAAGTGTAGGCATGGTTTGTGCTTAAAAGGTCTTCTTCGAGCGCTGCTCACATCATTCAGTTACAGGTGTCTACGTGCTGCAGTGCACAGTAGCTCGGAAAGTCTTCAGCGTTAGCCTGTCAGGTCAGGGCGCATGGCCAATGCCCCCTCCACACCACGACTGTGACTGTATAGGTGACCGTGAGCCTGACCCTCCCAGTTCCTTTTTCCGCCATCAGCGTCAGTTCGGATCAGCATTATCTTGCTAAACACAAGCACCTGTCTTCGCATGAAATTCAAGATGCCCAGTTTCAAGCCGTGCTTAGGATGCTGCAAAGCTTTCCCAATGGATGACCCGCACAAGAAATGTCTCGCTTGCCTGGGTGAGTCCCACCTCACAACGGAGTGCTCCATTTTGCCAATCCTTCAAGCGAAGGACTCGGCTGGAAAGAGAGCACTGTCTCCTCTTGATTTCGGGGAGTGGAGCTGCCACCCCTGAGACTGGCCAGGCCACGAGTACTCCGCCAGACCCTCGATCAGCCCGGGCTCAAGATCCCCGCCAATCATTGCTCCCATGTTCAAAATCTCGACCTGCTACAGTACCACCTCAGCATCAACCTCGCCAGTCACTGGTTAGCCCCTCAGCCACCCCGACAAGAGCACCGGCACAGGCAGCCCCAACGGCCCATCATAGGCACACAAATCCGGCTTCGGTGCAGAAGATGAAGAAACGGTCCAAAGTGGCGCCGTCCTCCTTGGCGCTGCAGGTGCCGGTACCGCCCCCTATAGTATTGCCAACAAGCCCGGTACCGCCAAAAAGCCCGGCACTGCCACTGGTACTGCCACTTCCAGTGCTGTCACCTCTGGTACTGTCAGACCCGGTACCGACAACCGCTACGCCGATATCAGTACCATCATGCAGTTCTACACCCTTCTCCAACCTGGCACCATCAACTAGCCCGACACCGGCTCCAAGTGCTGCACCTCCAAGCCCTCCTCCGCTACCTCAGTCCAGCACAGAGGGGCAAGAAACCCCGCTCCATCGCTCCTCCAAGGAGCTCTTGGTACCGGGTTCCTGGACGTCGGGGGGAGGTCTTCCAGATCATCCTCCAAAGACCCTTTCCTTCCCCCCCAGGAGGAGCATCCAAGAAAGCGGCTTCAAAAGAGCTCTGTATCACTGAGCTTGAGGAGACCCCGACCACTGGGAGAAATCTCCGCTCCCACCTTGGTTCCTATGCTGCTAGTGAGGTCGCCACACAACAAGTGGACTCTCGACTGGCTGAACGCTACAACAGACGATGTCTCCTGGTACGCTCATTCGCCATTGCCGGTGTCCTTGGAGTTCTCCAATGATGAACCTGACCCTGACTTTACACAACATAGCAGATCCAGGGCCCAGTCCTCCTCTTCACCTGATGAGTGCCTAATTGACATGTCTGCCAACTGCGAGGGAGACCCCTGTGTCGAGCAGGACCTCCTTCACCGCATGGCAGCAAACCTAAAGCTGAAGCTGGGGGTGATCCAAGAGGAAGATGACTCCCTCTTCGACGTGTGCCGTAGAGCCCCTCCAGCTAAGGTTGCGATTTCCCTGCATTCCGGGGTATTTCGCATTGTCCAAGAATGCCAGCAAACACCTTCCTCAATCCCATCAGTGTCCAAAGTGACGGATCAGAAATACTATGTCTCCCTGGAAGGATTCTCCTTCCTGTTCCATCACCCCACCCCAGGACCGCTGGTGGTTGATGCGGTAAACCAAAGCGAGAGACAGGGCCAGCCAAGCTCCATGCCCAAGAACAGCGAGGTGAAGAAGCTTGACTTCTTGGGAAGGAAAGTTTACACCTCCGCTGCCGTCCAGCTGTGTATCTCTAACCACTCAGCCTTGATGACGCACTACAACTTCAACTTGTGGGAGGCAATGCATAACTTCCACATGGCCATCTCTGAGGACCGCCTGAGAGACTTCGAGACAATGCTCAAGGAGGGAGAAAGGGCATCCAGGGATGCACTAGCAGCAACCTGGGATGCAGTGGAAACAGCGGCCCACACGATGGCCTCTGGAGTTGTCATGCGTCAGTTGGCCTGGCTTCAAGGCTCTGGCCTTTCCATGCAGATGCAGCAGATTATTCAGGACCTTCCCTTTGAGGGCCCTGACCTCTTTGCCTCTTCCACAGATGCGAAGCTGCATGGTATGAAGGACTCGAGGGCCACACTCCGATCCCTCGGAATATACACTCCTCAACCCATTAGGTGCTCCTCAAGACCACATCAGCAGCTCCAGCAGCATTTACAGCAACTCAAACAGCAGCTGCAACTGCAGACTCAGTTTCCAAGATCCCTCCAGTTTCCCTAACGTCACCTTGCAGACCTGGACAAAGACAAGAACCAATCAGGTAAAGGGGGGCAGCTTAGCACCTCGCAGTCTGGACGGTGTAGACAGGGATCGGACCGTTCATCGGGCCATAAACAGTGTTTTTGACGGTTCCCTAGAGGGCAGCACTCCAGAACCCCTGTTCTCCCCCCACCGCCTCCACCACTTTGCCCCACGGTGTACCCGCATCACTTCAGACCAGTGGGTTCTCAACACAGTGGTGCGAGTATGCCACATCCAGTTCCTCTCAATCCCTCAGGACAGGAAACTGCCCCCTCTTCTAACATCGCAGAATCCGGAACTGCTGGGCAGACTCAAGGTCGAGTGCCAAAAGCTGCTCTCCCTCGGGGCCATAGAAAGGGTTCCCAAACGGGAGCGCGGTAAAGGGTTCTACTCCTGGTACTTCCTGTTCCCCAAGCCAAACGGAGACCTGCGGCCTATTCTAGACCTCAGGGCTCTCAACAAACACATAAAGAGAATGAAGTTCTGCATGGTTTCCCTGCCCCAGGTTGTTCCCTCCCTGTCCCCAGGAGACTGGTTCGCAGCCCTTGACATAAGGGACACTTACTTTCACATAGCCATCCAGCCGCAACACAGAGATTTTCTCAGGTTTGTGGTGGCACGGAACCACTACCAGTTCACCACCCTCCCCTTTGGCCTATCGCTAGCTCCCAGGGTGTTCATAAAGTGTGTGGCACCAGTCGCAGCGTTTCTACACAGGAAGAGCATAAGAATCTACCCCTACCTAGACAACTTGCTCATAGTGGGCAAGTCAAGTTGACAGGTGCAAAGCCACGTCGACCTGGTAGTGAAACTGTGCGAGTTCCTGGGCTTCCCCATAAACTCAAAGAGGTCCAAGCTTTGTCCCACTCAGGACATAGAATTCATCGGGGCACGTTTAAACGCTCGACAGGGCGTGGCGTCTTTGCCCCTGTCAAGATTTTGGTCCATTTGCACCATCATCATGGAACTGCAAGTGCCCGGCCTGACCACAGTGCGCCGGTGCATGCAGCT
Organism: Podocnemis expansa; assembly: GCA_007922195.1. Classification (NCBI taxonomy): domain Eukaryota; kingdom Metazoa; phylum Chordata; order Testudines; family Podocnemididae; genus Podocnemis; species Podocnemis expansa. The sequence goes on along the minus strand of ML682018.1, from coordinate 11,035,584 downwards.
CTTGGGACACATGGCGGCTGCCACCTCGGTAATCCGAACAGTTCGCCTGCGGATGAGACCCTTCCAACTCTGGTTCACCACTAGGTTCCGGCCAGGGAGCGACCATCTGGACAAGGTACTCTCTGTTCCCCAATATGCCCTGGAGTCCCTCCAAATTTGGAAGGACCCCAGCTTCACGATGGGGGGGTATCCCATTCAGGGAGTCCAGCCCTCAGTGACCCTGATAATGGATGCTTCGGACTCAGGTTGGGGAGCCTACCTGTCCGGGGGCGTCTCCATGCAGGGTGTTTGGAACCCCGAGGACAGACTCCTCCACATAAATGTGAAGGAGCTCCTGGCTATCAGGTTGGCTTGCATGACCTTCCTCGACCAGATCCGCGGCAGGATGGTCCAGGTCCTCACAGACAATACAACAGCCGTGTTTTATATGAACCATCAAGGGGGGGCCCTATGCGAGGAGGAGACCAAGCTTTGGCAATTAGCGATAGATCATCACTTCACGCCAACTTCCTCCCACCTGCCTGGGGTAGACAATGGCCTAGTGGACTCAGTCAGCAGGAAACCCCTTGCGAATCACAAGTGGTCCCTCCACAACGAGGTATTCTCCCTTCTGATAAACAGATGGGGAACCCCACAGGTGGATGTTTGCCACAGAGCAACATCGCAGATGTCCCCGATGCTGCTCCCCCTGAGGTCAGGAGGAGGGTTCTCTCAGCGATGCCTTCCTCCTCAAATGGTCGGGGGCCCTAATGTATGCCTTCCCACCAATCCCCCTGATTCACAGGGTGCTATTGAAGGTCCTTGCGGACGGGGCACACATCATTTTGATAGCTACGGACTGGCCCAGACAACACTGGTTTCCACTCCTACAGGACATGTCCGTGAGGACCCCACTCCACCTCCCACGGTGGGTGGACCTCCTGATACAGGACTCGGGCTGCCTTCGGCACCCAAACCCAGGCCTCCTGCACCTGAGAGCCTGGGCGCTTTCTGGCTTAGCTTGCAAGAGAGGTGCTGCTCGGATAGGGTTAAGAAGGTCCTGGTTGGTAGCAGGAAATCCTCCACCAGGTCCACCTACATGGCAAAATGGTACCATTTTTCCACTTGGTGTCGTGACAAAGACATAGACTCTACCTCCGCACCAGTTCAGGCAACTTTGGACTACCTTTTTGATTTAAGAGAGAAAGGCCTATCCCTGTCCTCGTTAAAAGTCCACTTGGCAGCAATTTCGGCCTTTCACCAAAGCATAGATGGGGCCCCACTCTTTTCACACCCCATCTCTCATAGGTTCCTGAAAGGGGTGGAAAAGCTTTTTCCCCACCCTTGTGAACCCACCCCTCAGTGGGATTTGAATGTTGTGCTACAGGCTTTAACAGAACCGCCCTATGAACCCTTGGACTCAGCCACTTTGCTCGTCCTGTCCAGGAAGGTGGCTTTCCTGGTAGCGATTACCTTGGCTAAAAGGGTCTCAGAGTTATGAGTCCTCTCCTGTGATCCTCCATATATGGTTTTCTTCCCGGACAAGGTGGTCCTTCGTCACCACCCCTCCTCCTTGCCCAAGGTTGCTACCCTCTTCCACATGAATCAAGAAATTTGCCTGCCGGTTTTCTATCCCAATCCTCAGGTGACAGAAAACCAGAGACGGTGGCACACCCTGGATGTGAGGAGAGCGCTCCTAATCTATATCGAGCGCACGCGATCTTTCCGCCAGACCTCCCAATTGTTTGTGGCAATCACTGAACGCATGAGAGGCTCCCCAGTATCCTCTCAGTGCATCTCCAAAAGGATTGTGAACTGCATTAAGGACTGCTACGGAAGGCCAAACACACCTCTCCCAGAGACTGTGAGAGCCCACTTTACCAGAGCTCAGGCGTCTTTCACAGCCTTCCTCGCTAAGGTCCCGATGCAAGATATCTGCAGGGCTGCTACGTGGTTGTCGATACATACCTTCACGATGCACTATGCCATTGCCCAACAAGCTAGAGATGATGCCGCTGTGGGCAGAGCTGTACTCAGTGTGGGTAGACTGTAACTCCTCCCACCATCCCTGGGTACGGCTAGCAGTCACCTGTAACTGAATGATGTGAGCAGAGTTTGAAGGAGAACAGTTGGTTACTTACCAGTAACTGTCCTTCTTCGAGATGGGCTGCTCACATAAATTCAGGTGCCTCCCACCATCCCCGCTAACGGAGTTGGCAAAGGTATATGGGACTGGGAGGGTCAGGGTCATGGTCATGGTGGCGTGGAGGGGGCGTTGGCCTTGCGCCCTGACCTGACAGGCTAACGCTAAAGACTTTCCAAGCTACTGTCTGCTGCGGCATGTAGATGCCTGTAACTGAATGTATGTGAGCAGCTCATCTCGAAGAAGGACGGTTACTGGTAAGTAACCAACTGTTAGGTTGACATAGCTGTGTTAGCCAGATGAGTGAAAAAACCATACCCGAGTGCTGAAGCTACGTCAGACTAAGTCTCTGTATAGATGCAACTAGGCCAATGAAAGAATGTTTCTGTTGACCTAACTGTTCTTGTATGAGAAGAAGGTGCTCCTACACTGACGGAAAATCTCCTGCTGCTGCTATAGGCTGCCCAACATTGTGGAGTTAGGTTACGGCTACGTAGCTATGGCAATTTAGCTATGCCAACATAGTTTCTGTAAAACAAACAAAGAGTCCCGTGGCACTTTTAAAGGCTAACAAATTTATTTATCTCATGAGTTTTCATGGGAGAAAATCCCCACTTTGTCAGATGCTGTGAAGATGGGGGAACTTACAGAATGGGAAGAAGTGTACGTATATGCTGAGAGAAGTAAAAGAGCTGTACTAGCACAATGCTGAACAAGGTGTGTGCCCTTGAAAGCTCAGGTCAGGAGATGTGTCTATAAATATTTGCAGGTTGAAGACCATAAACCAATTCAATCATATTATATTGTATAATGTTTTAACCCTAAAACCTTCTATGGGAATGAAGAAAACATACAGGTATATTCTATCAATACCCATTATCAGCAAGGTCCTTGCGTGCATCACCTTGCACTACTAAATTTCAACCCATTTCTATTGCTACAGATTTCAAGCGTGTCCATGTCTTGTGTAAAAGAAGCAAGGAGTTCTGTGGCACTTAAAGACTAACAAATTTATTTATTTCATAAGCTTTTGTTGGAGAAAATCCCACTTTGTCAGGTGCTTTGAAGTGGGATTTTCTCCCACAAAAGCTCATGTGATAAATACATTAGTTAGTCTTTAAGTAGACTAACACAGCTGCCACTTTGGAACTTCCCTTTTAACTACCTCCTTGTCTACCTTTTAGCTCCCATATTAATCCATGGCTTTAAGCGCAAATATAAAATTAGTCTTTTTTGTTCTGTACTATCCTACATTCTGGGCTTGCCAGTTTTTTGAGGCATGGTAATGCCTTGTTTTACAAACACACACGCACAGGAGCAACTTTAAGCTGCTGATTAAACTCACCACCATGCCTCAAGAACAGGTTAAATTAGAAACATGGCCCAGTTTGAAAAACCGGTTCCATTTTGTAGTGTAGACGAGGAGCTGTGCTTTATAACCAGGCTTGAGGTTTGGACATATCCTGTTGTATCTGTAGTCTTGATGAGCCTTTAATTAGATAGCTGACTGGGTTTCACTGTGGTTTGGCTCTAGAGCTCTTATTTTGCAGTTGAGTCTGGCCCCATGCGCCTATGCAGAGCCCCACCTTGGTCAGTTGGGCTTTAAGCAAGCAAAAAGTGCTTCCCATGAGGAACTCGTTAAGGGATCAGAAACCACAGAGTGAAACTTGCTCCCCAAGAGCATTTGCTTTAGCATTTACCTCCCCCCGCCCCCCTTAATAACCAAGCTTTTCTTTGTGAAGATGTTTTAACATCAGTATCTCAGAGCTGGGCTCCTTGGTGTGTTTGTTGTTAATGGTACCGTGTTTGTGGTTACAGTGATGGCAGAATGGAGGAGGATTGTTGAAGTATTTCTAGTATTTTAATATATTTTACTTTGACTGTCTGGGCATCATCCCAGCTACCCTGGTGTAGGCTGGGAGGACATGTATCTGGCACGTCTGGCCTTCCTAACTAGTACTGAAATCATTCTCTGCCCGCAAATATCATCGTGTGGCAGTGACCTTTCCACACAATGCCTGGGTTGTCTCAATGCAACATTCAAAGGCACCAAAATGTCTCACCACTTGCTGCCGCAACCCTGCATTTTCAGCATAAGAGAGCGAGGCCTGCATTGTCTAGAGAAGACAAAAAGTGGCAGCCTGAGGCTGCTTTGTTCCTAACAGTCCGGCTTAGCTGACTAACAAATAAACTGCCCAGGGTGTGCAGGGGAGAGGGAAGCAGGAAACTTCCCTCCTCTCCGCACTGCCCACCTTTGGATTACAGCAGGGGTCTCAAAGAGCCGTAATGTGGCGTTTTGCCGCCTGGGGTGCATTCTGATCAGAACGCACCCCTACCCATTAGCAGCGCTCAGAGCTGGCACCGCAAAGCCGCCCCTTTATTAGCATGGCACCATTGGGTGTGTTCACACAGCACTCTTATTTCGAAATAACAGAGGTTGTTTCGAAATAAGACTTACCCTGTTCACACGACGCCGTTGTTTCGAAACAATGGCGTTGTTTCGAAACAACTTAAACCCCACGTGGGGACGAAACGTTTCGAAACAATTGTTTCAAAACAATGCCGTCTGAACATGTTGTTTCGAAACAACGGTGACTTGTTTCAAAATAACTGTTGTCTGAACCACTGTTCCCTCTAAGCTGTGCACGTGTGCATGCGCACACGGGTCATAAAACCTGTGCACACAACAAAATAAAGTGCACGCAAAAAATTCAACAGCGCTAATGTTGGTGCTCACACAGAACTCTTTTTGCGCACACAAAAAAATCGTTTGCGCACACAGTCTACAAGTAATTAGAGGGAACACTGGTCTGAACCTGCTATGTCACTTCGAGCTTTTTTCCTTAATTCGAATTAACAAACCGTTACTTCAAATTAACTTATTTCGAAATAAAACCCTTATTTCGATACAAGTTGTTTCGGAACAACTTGTATCGAAATAACCCCCTGTGTGTGAAGGTAGCCATTGAGTCGCTTTGGGGCCGCGTCCCATAGTTACAGCCCTGATCTCAAATCAGCACGAGGGCCGCACGAGGACTAATGTGTTAGCCGGAGGGCCGCGCCACTGAAACCTTTTCATACAACGATATCGCAAACATCGGTAACCCCCGCGTCCTTGCGGGAGGCACGAAACAGCTTTAGGGGCCACATGCGGCGCAGACCCTGGCTTTGCAGCGTGGAAGCGGAGCGTGGTGGCCGCCTGTAAACCAGCAGCCGGCTCCAGACGCTGGAGTGTCCGGCTGGGCTCGGCCCCTCCCCGCCCACTGGGGGCCCCGTTCGCCCCGCGGGCGAGGAGCGGCAGGAGCAGGCGGGGCGGGGCGGAGGGCGGAGCCGCGGGCGCGGAGGCAGCGGAGCGGCCGCCCCCCGGGCAGTCAGTGGCGGCGGGGAATGGCCGCGAGGCGGTGCCGGCTGCAGGGCGCGGGGCAGGTGAGCTGGTTCCGGCGGCCCAGGGCTGCCCGCGGGCGGGGAGCGGCTGCACGTGGGGCGCGGGCTGTGCCAGGGCGAGGGGCGGCTCGGCTCGGCTCCCAGCCCGCTCCAGAGCAGACAATAGCCGGCTGGGCTCTGCCTCCGCTCCGGCCGGCGCCGCGCCGGTATCTCTGCCACTCTGCCCCCGGGGGGAGACTTTCGGGGTGCTCAGGGATCTCCCCAGCACCCCAGTTGTCAGCTAGTAACAGTGTTATGCCAAATTAGTGAGCACC
>ML682018.1:10996548-11029754 GCA_007922195.1 Podocnemis expansa | reverse complement strand
AGCAAGTGTTATCCCAAATTAGTGAGCACCCAACACCCCCTAAACCTATCCCTACACCCCCTAATTTCCCAACACCCCCAACTGTCAGCTAGTAACAGACCAAATTAGTGAGCACCCCCAAGCCCCCTAACCCCCCCCTGAATTTCCCAGCAGCTCCCAGTTGTCAGCTAGCAAAAGCATTAGACCAAATTAGTGAGCACCCCCTACACCTCCCTAATTTCAAGTCCTGAGGAGAATACTGGGGGTGCTCATTAATTTGATCTAACACTGTTTTTAGCTGGCAACTGGGGGGTGTTGGGAAATTCAGGGGAGGTGTAGGGAAGGTGTAAGGGATGCTTGCTAATTCGGTCTAATGCTGTTACTAGCTGACAACTGGGGGGGGTGTAGGGAGAGGTGTAGGGGGTGCTCATTGAATTAGTTTAACACTCTGAGTAGATGACAACTGAAGGGTGTTGGGAAATTGGGGGGGCGGTTGGAGGGGATCTTAGGGAAATCCCTGATTTTTTTTTTTTTTTTTTTCCTGCTTTGCCCATGCCTGGTAACTTGGCTCGCAGGGGGAGCCAGAGCGAGCTGGCTGCACAGTCCCAAGCCACGCGCTGAGCTGAGCCAAGAGCCGGGTGAAGGAAACAGCCGGAGAAGCGAAGACGCCGACTCTGAGTTGCTCTCATGTAATGTAGCAGCCAGGGGGTTTGAACCCTGGCTTCTGATCTTCAGTTGAGAGGGGACGGGAAGTGGCTTTTTACGGGAGGCACTGGGAAAGCTTCGTTTTGGCTGGCAGGAGGATCTAGCGTTCCCAAACTCCCTTCCCCGGATGACTAATCTGAAAGGAAAGGATTCACGATTACTGGGGGGACTGGACCTGGAAAAAAGCAGACACTGAGAAACGTCGTGTGTCAGGATCCGGAAAGCTGTAGTATCAATTTGGAAACAGCATCTGAGGACGTGTTCACGCCTCCCACTGAGCCCTCCTCTCTCTTATTTTTCCCTTCTGTTCCTCCTCCCCCCCCCCACCTTTCACTCTCAACAACATATTTTTCTGGATATACAAGCCACTTGGCATCTGACAGCTGAAGATAAAAGAATAGTCGAAGAGGAAAGGGAAAGAAAGCTGCCCCTTTTATCATCTCTCTCGTACAAAGATGAGGTGGCTTCTGCGAGAGCTGACATCTCTTTTGCTGCTGGGTAAGTGGCTGCCTATCTATATCAATAATCTGTGAAAAGTTTGACCCACCATTCATTTCTCTTTCTAGCGGACAGAATATGGCTTTATCACATGCATTCAGTTTCTTGAGAGATTCCTACTCACGGCTTTTTCAAAAGAAATGCAATAGCACCTGCTATGGCTGGAATTGGAGTGAGAAAAATATCTAAAGGTCTTTTCAGCATAGAACAAATTAACTATATCCTTTACTTCTGTTACCATAACACCTAGAAATCTTGGTCACAGTTGAGGACCCCATTGGGCTAGTGCTGTGCTGTGCTGCTTGCATACTGGGACATATGCAGAATTTGCAGACATTAAGGGGGCAAGCTGAACAGTCCTTTTTCTGTTGTCCCTCCCTGTAGCTGTACCAGTTCTGGCTCTGAAGTTGGCTTGTTTGATTTTGAAAAGCTGATCTGAGCCTGGGATACCTCCATGGAAACTTAAGTGTTGGTGAATTAGTAGGTGGTGTTTTGCACTCGTAGTAAGTATAGAACAAGTGCCTTGGTGGAGGTGGTTTCCTGGCTAAACTTCAACTTGTGTCACTGTACTCTGTCTCCCCTCCTTACCGTTCCAATTAGGTACAGTATTCTTCAATTCCTATCTAAAAGTGTGCAGCTCAACAGCTGTTTTGTCCCATCCCACGAGTGACTGTCAGTGAGGGGATGAATGTATGGAAACCCCAAAGCACAAGACTTTCTGGAAGAGAGATGCTATAGCAATGCAAGACTCCTTTATGAGTTTAAGAATGGCTGAATGCAAGTTAGTTGAAACATCTTGTGTGTCTTTGTGGCAGCCTATGTATCTAGCCTCATGTTTAGATAAATCCATTTCAAGTAAACTGGAATCTTTGTGAAAATACACAACAGAAAAACACAACCTGATGAGTGTACATGAAGGAGATATTTTAAAATAGTGAAAGCTTCCTTTCATTTTACTGAAGTGAAGATTTTCTGTTAATTTCTTAGCTATTGGAGGAAAAGAAGCAGGGTTGCCTGCCTGTAAGCACCTTTTGTGTATAGTCGTAGGACCTGGCAAATTAAGTACAGGGCAGCTTAGAAACCACACTTCTGACTGCATTGCACAGTGGTGCTTCCACTTCTCTGATTTTGTGTTTCTCATGATATCTTTCCTTTGCCGGAAAGGAAAGTTGAACCTTTGGACTGGTTTTGGGTAGGGTTTAAACTCTGATAAACAATGGTTGTTTCTCCTTCCCACTCCCTGGAAAAACATTTAGAAACCGAGGTTGTCCAGGATTACTCTGCTGTATAATTTATAAACTGAATCTATTGTGTTCTGATAGTCAACATGTATGAATTGAAATTGCTTATTGAGTTAACTTTATATGCTTGAATGCTAAATTTCCCTTCCAACCCTATGATTCTATGATCTTCTTGGATTAAGAACATTATTCTTTTGGATAACCCTTTCTTAGTAAGGAGTGAATGTCAGCTTTTCTATTCTTCCTTCAAAGTCGATGCTAAACTGATACCCTAGCATAGCAGTAGGGGGCATTGTGTTGCTAAAGGTGCTGTCTTTTAGGTCAGATAGAACACACAGATCCAGACAGCTCTTCTAATGTATGAGTTTAGGTGTTACCACCAGTGCCTTGGCCAAATTCCAAGTTGGTTATTACTTGCAGCTAACGTGAATTTATGTTTAGATTTTCTGCAATTAAAAATGGGTCTGTGTTCTTAATTTCCTATCAGTACTGTGTCAAATACCTGCCAAAGTATCAAACAGCCAAGAAAGTACTGTGCCAAGAAAATACCTGCCAAGATACTGAAGAGATGCTATTTTCTATCTCAGAAGATCTGCTGCTCAGAATCCTTTGTGTGCATCAGAATCTTGTGTGCATATCTAGTTTGTAAACCATTTTAGTATCTTTCTGGCGCAAATAGGTGAGTACATGTCAGAAGTTTCTTTAAAAAAAAATCACCTACTTTGAGGGTATGATTGGCTAGTTCCCTTTCAATGTGCACTGATAGAGTTTAGGTTCTAGGCTTTTTTACTTGATTTCTACAATATTTGCCAAACTAGTGGGGCTTTTTGTTTTTGTTTTTTTGAACAACGCCTAATCCGACAAAACGGTGAAGTCTTCTGGTCTGCCTGAAAGCCCCAGGCTACTTGAAAATTCTTTAGGGAATTTGTTTCTGAAAGCTAGAGACTTGTTTTGTCTTACCAAGGAGAAGGCTGTTTAATTTGTGATGGGGCTTGGCAGTTCATAGCCCCCTCACCTCTGGCGTTTGTTGAGTCAGTTATGAAAGTAAAAAAATTGCTTGATCTCCAGTACCTTATTGCTTGATCCCAAATTGATTACAAATAAAGCACTGGTGTAGGATGGGGGTCAAAAGATTTGTCTTGTTTTGTAACATAAATCCTTTAACTGGATTTCCAAATATGGATTGAGTGATTTTTATTTTTAATTGTCAGTGCCGTAATATAGTGCTGATACGATGGTGAAAGGTGCACTTAAAAAGTGTGTAGTTAATATTTCTTTATTCTTTTTTGTAAACCCATTAGAATTGCAAAAAGAAAGGTGTTTATAGTAAAAACTGAGGAAAATCTAATATAGTAAATCTTTTTTACAAACTATTTAACACAGTGGTTCCCAACCTTTTCAAGTATGAGGAACCCTTTTTAACATCAAAAATTTCATGGACGCCAAATGATAAGAGTTGTTATTGGGGACAGATTGCAGGCACTGGTACTGCAGAAGGGCAGTGGAGGACCTGGCCTCCGTCTGCTCCCAAGGGGTGGGGACATATCCAGGTTGCGACTGCTCACAGAAGGCAAATATGATCCATTTAGAGCAGAAGTGTCAAACTCATTCGATATGGAGGGCCATGCTGGAAGGCAGAACACCAGCCATGGCTAGGGTTTCCAGCTACCAAAGCTTGGAAAGGAGGCCAGGGAAGTATGGAAAGGAGGACCTTGGAGGACATGTGGAGAAAATGTAGTATTAATATAATATTCTTTTGTTTTTAGGGGGCCCTAAAAGGCTTCCCCCTAAAAATAGGGTGTTCCTGGGCATCCAGCATACTTTAACCCCTGTAAGTAAAAAGCCAGACAAAATCATGTATTTTTAAAATGCCTGCTGGTGTAGTGGATGTGAAGGTAAAAAGGAGGACATGTCCACCTTTTGCCTGACATCTGGTAACCCTAGTCATGGGTCATGTGGCCACATGGACTCCCCAACCCTTTTTCCCCTCCATGTTCAGGCATTGGCATGGGCTCCCCTTTCCCTTCCCCAACCTCTCAGGCTCTCCCACACCTTCCCTTTCCCCTGCCCTGTGGACCCCCCTTCCCCATACTGGCTTTGAGACCTCCTGCCCCTTCTCCTACCCCTTCCCTTTCCAAGTCTCCTGCTTCCTGGTGGCAGGCCCCCCCCCCCCCCCAAAAAAAAAGTCACAGTCACAGGGAGCCAGGCTTGGCTCCTGCCTCTCCCTCTCCCAGCACACTCACTGTCAGTCATTCAGAATGCTGACCTTTGGTTGGCTCAGCCCCGGCTGGCCTTTGATTTGGTTTGTTCCCACATGGGCCTCAACGACCTTTTCCTTTTTCCTTTTTTTTTTTGATTTGTGCAATGTGCTGTCAATCAGATTAGCATGCTGACTGACTGACAGTGAACAGATGGGATGGGGGGGAGTGTAGTGGCTCTCTAGAGCTGGTCTAGCCTGCTGTGACTGAGATTCTGGTTGGTTGGCAGGCCACAGCAGAGCTGAGCCAGGATTGGCTGGAGTGCTTCCTTTGGTCCCCTGGGCTGTGACTCTGACGAAGTGAGTGAGTCAGAAGCCCAACTAGCCCTCTTCTGCCAGCAGCCTGTCTTTGGAGTTTGCTGCTGCAGACAGCTTCCAGGCACAGCCCAGGCAGTAGCTCCTTAGGCTGGATCTGGGTCTGTGGGCTGTAAGTTTGCCACCCCTGATTTAGAGCCCACTCCAAAGTGGCTCACTGGGCAGCAGCAGTTTGGGCTGGATTGGGCCCGGGCCACCTGAGCCCCAATGTATTCGCAGAGGCCTTGCAATAGCTCCATGGACCCCCAGGGGTCCCCAGACCACAGGTTGGGAGCCACATTCAGAATAACTGTGGAACTAGGGATTAGAAACCCACAGCGGGAATGTGGGTGTCACTCTGAGGCTGTTAGGCTTTTTTGTATATTGCTGTGTTTGTTTCAAAGCTTTAAGCAAGTGCTGTTCCGTCACAGTAAGTATAAAACGGGACCAGGACAAGTATTGTAAATAATCTTCATGCAGTAATGAGACTATAAATACTTCTGCCAGGCAGTACTAATCCTGTGTGTAATTAGAGATTTACCTTCTTTCCCCAGAGATGCAAAAGCTGATGTAATATGTAAGACAATGGTTCCCAGCAGTGTGCTGCAGCAACACCTGAAGTGTGCCGTGAGCATCCACCAGAGCTGGAGTTAAAGTTCCCTCCCTGCTCAGCCCAGCCACATGGGCTGTGCATGGCTGGGAAAAGGCAGGGGTTAAAGTAAGGAAGAAAGCACTGGAACTCAGTTCTGGGGCCCCTATTTTTAGGCAGGCAGCCTTCTGCCCCCCCTCCGCCCAAAATCAAGGAAGGCACTGGAATGGGGAGTTCCAGGGGTCCCTGTAACAATAGCAGGAGCAACCGCAACGCAGAGTTCCGGTGGCTCCACCTTAAGTCCAGCCAGCAGAAAGGGGCTGGAGGCTGGGAGTGTGTGAATTTCCCCTGCAGGGCAGAGCAGCTTGTGCCAGCCAGCCTGCAAACAGCCCGGGGGAGGGCTGCTGAGGGTTGTGTGGGGCAGGTAGAGGGCTGTGTGTGTGTGTGTGTGTGTGTGTGTGTGTGTAAGAGGTGGGTGTGTAGCTGGAGTTGTGGGGTGTCTGCTTGGTTGGGGGGTGGGGCGACTGTGTGTGGATGGGGTGTAGCTGGCTGGGGGCTGGAGGCCTAGTTTTGGCCCCTGCAGTGATGGGAGGGTCCATCACAGGCAGCAGAGGGCTGGGGGAGGGGAGGATGGGACCCACCTGGGGTGGGAGGGAGCAGCAGTGGGGTGAGGATTTGCCCTGGGCAGCAGGGAGCCACTGTGGAGAAGGGGGAAGTGGGTGCTGTGGCATGCTCTCCTGCCCTGCTTTCCCACTCCCCAGGTTCCCCCCTGTCCCCTGACAAAGTCACTCTTGTTCTCCCTTCCTCTCTCACCACCCTTGTGGTGTTCCCCACATGGCTGCCCTTGTCCTCTTTTGACACCCCTGCCCTGCTCCCCATGCTCACTCCTGCCACTGCACACAACTCCTGACCTCCCGTTTTGCCACCCCTGCTCTGCTACCCCTACTGCCCCACATAGCAGCATATCTGAAACCCTGTGCCATGGTTCATGAATATTCATAAGTAAGTTACTTTGACTATTTGAGTTTTTTAATGGTGGTGTGCCTTGAAAAATTTGAAGGTCTCAGGGTGTGCCATGGCAGAGAAAAGGTTGGGAACCACTGATGTAGGAAACCTAATACAACAGGAAACGCTGAACTAGACTTAACAGGGCTACCCCTTTGGAAATAATACAATAGGTTTCTACAGAATACAGAACTCATTCATATTGGTGACTGATTTCTGAATAGGTTTTTCCTGCTTACATTTGACTTTCTACAGTATTAAGAATGCCACCTGTGAGTGAGCACAAGGAGCTATAAATTGCAAACATTATATATGTGCATACACAGGGATGTATATACACACACATCTCCATCTTCCCTCTCTTTATTCATACATAGTAATGAGTGATTTTTGGTTCTTAGTGTGGAGTGGAGCCCCGGAAAGGTCTTGAAACTGCCGATCACTGTAAATAGCGTGGTGCAATATAACAGTGATAATGCAAGGAATCCTAGGATAGTATTGCCCCAAAGGCCCTTTTCGCGTGAAGGTGGTGTTCTTTACTGTCACTTCCTTAGACAGTTGGGTTTGCATAACAACACTGTACTTGGGGCATGCCACACTCATGTTTCAGCAGATCTGGCTACCTGGTTATTGCTTGTCTTCTCCAGTGCCTGGTTAAGAGCAGGGCTTGGTGGGTGAAAATAAATCTGGACAGGACAAAAGTGGATGCTCTCTGGTGACTGGAAGCAACCAGAGAAAAGTACAGAGGTGGTGTTTGCCCACTTCTTGCTATCAGAGCTTGCAATCTAAGAAGTTTGATTGCACTGTTGCCAGCTAGAAATCCAGAAGCATATATGATTCTAAGAGCTAGATTTTTACATCTCTGGGTGGTCACAATGCTATGGCTGCTTCTACACATTGATCTTGCCACAGTCACCCATGCCTCTGTCATCTCCAGACTGGGTTATGGCAGTGCATGAGGCTGTACAGCTTGGGCTTCAGAGAGTCCAGTCTGTGACTATCTGCCTGGAGGTTTTCAGAAGCCAAGTCTACAGTACAAATTTCCATCTGTATAATTACATCTCTGCGACAGCGGGAGGGAGAAGAATCCACCCCCCTAAGCAGTGCAGTTATACTGACCTAACCCTCGGTGTAGACAGTGCTGTATCTGCAGGAGGGCTTCTGCAGTGGAGGTAGCTGCTACGTCTCTGGAAGGCGGGTTAATTGCACCAAGAGGAGAAGCTCTTCCACTGGCATAGTAGACACATCTTTACTGAAGCACTACAGTGTAGCTGAGCTGAAGCAGCATTTTAAGAGCTCTCAATGAACTCTTGTTATATTGTGCTCTATAAAAAGCACAGGCTGACAGTTTGTGTCCAAGTGCAGTTCAAGTCCATGCATCTATAGTGCTCTTTATGATCTGAGTCCTTGTTTCTCTCTGTGTTACACCATGACACCTGAACCGGTACCAGAATCAGTCATCTCTTGCATGCATTCTGACTTAAAGGACCTTATTTCTGAAATCTGACCTCCCACTCCTTTGGCCATCATCAAATTTGTTGAACTTCAAATTATGTTGCATGTTGTATTTATTTGCCTGAATTTTTCATGCAAAGGGATTTGTGTTTTGCATTTTGGACATTCAGATGGTATAGTGTCAGGTTAGCTGTTTTTAATAAATCACTTTTTATTGTAAATTATGTTCTAGAAATTGCAGGGATAACTAAATAATAATACAAAAGGTAGGTGGGGAGTAGAGTTCGTTTAATGTTAAGAGCTGTTGAGAAAGGAGTTGGTTGGTAGATGAGGGGAGAATTTTCCTGGCTGCCTTTCTCCTGAATATGCAGAGTAAATTAGTGTCTGTGTAAATAATTGCCCTGGAAAAAGATGACAAAGACTGTTCAGTCTGGTCATAGTCTAATGATGTGTAACTCTTTCAGACACACTGATAGGACACAAACCATGCTATAACCTGAATGAGTGATGTTCGCCTGATAAGTAATTTCTCATCTGCAAACTCCTTGACAACCTCTTGTCCCAGAAAGCTGTCTGGAGGAAGAGGAAAGCTTTCCCAGCACAAGGTTTTGGTGTGATTAACTTGCCTTGCCTGCATCAAGGGCATTTAGGCCCTCAAGTCATTGTCTGGGATGAATTGCAATGCATACGATTGCCTCTGGCTTTTAAATTGCTAACTATGCTTTTGTTAACACAAACCTGTTAAGTTTATTTTGACACTGGCATTCACAACTCTCTCTCTTTAGGCATAGATCTCTGGTTAAATGTTTGGAGGTGTTAGGCTGTAGGTGCAGAGAATATAAAATTGATGCGTTCGCAGGCAAATGGGAGTTAGAATAATTTACCAGGAGAGGGAAGTTCATTGTGCAGCTGTGGTGAGTGATTTGAGAATGGTTGCTGAGTCCCAAAATTCCTTCATGTAGCCAAGTTCCAGAGAGGTAGCCATGTTAGTCTAGTTCAGCAAAACAAACAAGGAGTCCTGTGGCACTTAAAAGACTAACAAATTTATTTATTGCATGAGTTTTTGTGGGAGGAAGTCCCACTTTTCTGCAATGAAAGCTTTTGCAATAAAGAAATTTGTTAGTCTTTAAGTGCCACAGGACTCCTTTTGTTTTAAAATTTGCTCAGTAAGAGTTCTGTAGCCAGATATGATAGGTCGTCCTTTGTGTATCGAGGGGAGATGTGAAGGTCTCGGGGGTGAATTTGTGGGGGATGAGGTTACAAAGTTTCACTTGGAGTTGTCTGGGGAAAGATTTGATGATCATCTTGAGTAAACTGTGATGCGGGGTCATCTGAGTTCTTTATGGTACATGAAGTTGGAGAGTTGGTTTGCCCTGTTTGTATAATTATCACAGTAGAGAAAAGGTCATGTCCTCTTTATTTGTTGGCTTGGTTGCTATCTGGTGCTTAGAACAGCTACATGTTTGCTGAAATCTATCAGCAGTGGAAAGAAACCATTCTCAAACCACTCAGCCGCAAAAGGACAGCTTCCTCCAGAACACAGTTGACTTCCTCCATAAACTCTCAGTCACATTTAACATCACCCACAGGCCTAGCCACCATGAGCATCACTTCCCTGTGCATCAAAGTCTTTCACAATAAACAGCTTCTCTGTCTGCCTCAAACATCTACAAGACAGTGGACAACCCTCAGATACCCACCCTAAACTCATTGCCAAACTCATCCAATTTATCTTCACCCACATCTGTTTTATGTTCAACACCTTGCCCGAACCATGGGAATTGCCATAAGGCCCAACATAACTCCCCACTATGTCAACTTCTTCAGGAGTCATTTTTAAGGACAATTTCAGGACAAATGGATCATGAAACCAATGATATATCTGAGAGAGATCCTCTGGACAGCCAACATGAACGCCTCCATAGGTTTCCTTCACAACTTCATCCACCAACACCCATCCAGTAAACTCCCTGTGGAACATGCCCCATACTAGCATCAGATTCCTGGACACCACGTTGAGCAACGACAGTGGAACTCTACATACAATTATACACAGGAAGCCAACAGATCACTGTCCTACACTTACAGTGGAGACCAGCTTATAGCTGTTTGAATCCGAACAACTGCATCGATTTGTCTGACTTGATCCTATGACTTACAGCTCCCTGCATTTATTTTCCTACCATTCATCTGTACATCTCATGAGCTTTCATTCATCTGTATTTCTCATGGCCTTTTGTGGGAAAGAATCCCACTTTGTCAGATGCTTGAAGATGATGAATTGAGATTCTCTCCCATGAAAGCTCATGTGATAAATAAATTTGTTAGCCTTTAAAAGTGCCATCAGACTCATTATTTGTTTTGCTGGACTAGATTAACACAGCTTCCACTTCAGAACTTAATTCTGCTAGACACTAAAAATCATGGTCTTAATAATGACACTAGATTTATTACAACAATGTGTGACCCACTATTCTCCTTTTTTTGGTCATATGACTGCAAGGGCGTTAATGGCCTACTCTGCCTTGAGTGTTCTCTTAGAGCACGTGCTAACTACTTATTTGTTCGATCTTGTATTAAAACAGAGGTCTCACACTCATGTTGCAACGAGGGCCGCATGAGGACTGGTAGAAACCTTTTCATACAACAATACTGCAAATATCGGTAACGATAGTGTTGTTGTGGGACACAGGAAATAGCTTTAGGGGCCGCATGCGACCCATGGGCCGCGTGTTTGAGACCCCTGTATTAAAAGCATCATGGCTAAATATCTTTCCCAGACCTAAAGATAGCTCTTTGTGATTCAGAAGTTTCTCCCCCCCCCCCCCCATCAGTAGAAGTTGGTCCAATATAGGGCTACCAGATACCAAAGCATGGAAAGGAGGACAGGGAAGCACAAAAAGGAGGACATTGGAGGACACATGGAGAAAATGTAGGATTAATGGAATAGCCGCCTGTTTTTAGGGGGCCCTGGAACATTTCCCTCTAAAAATAGGTTGTTCTGGAGCGTTCTAGCATACTTTAACCCCTGTAAGTAAAAAGCCAAAGAAAATCATGTATTTTTAAAATGCCTGCTGGACGGAGGATGTGTCCTTCTTTTGCATGATATCTGGTAATCCTAGTTGATTCTACCTCACCCACCTCATCGTTGTTTGTATGTGACCTCTAATTCTGTCCTATCACCAACCTAACTAACCTCTTCAAGCATGTGATGAAGTGAAACATACTTCCATGAAACCACATCAAGACTTCAAAGAGAGACAGCTGAAATTGAACTAATATGCAAATTAAATTGTGTGAAAGCAGGGTCAAATCATGACTATGGATTCTTTTCACATTTTAACAAGTAATATTTGACTTCACTCTCCCTCTTTATGTTCTCTCTTGGAGTTTAAATCCTTACAAATGCTCTGGTTTTCTGTTGCAATATGACCTGATCCCATGTCTTACGCTCCCCTGCGTTTATTTTCATCTAATTCTGTAAGTTCTCCCTCTTCAAAGCTTCTGATGAAGTGGGATATTCTCCCATGAAAGCTCATGCAATAAATAAATCTGTTAGTCTTTAAGTGGCACAAGAATCCTTGCTTTTTATGCAATAAATTTGTTAGTCTTTTTGAAAGTGCCACCAAACCCCTTGTTTGTCTTACCAAGCCCTCTACTTTCATCAGTACACAAAGAGCATGTCTCAGAATGATGGATGTTAGCAAGATTTTGTCATTAGGAGGCTTAATTGAAACAAGGCAATGACATAAAAGGAAGTTGTGCCTTTCTAGTTATAAAAATATAACTTCAGCAATAATTCAAAAGAAATTGAAAATGAGGACAAAAATACATTTTAAAATAGTGTTTCAGCCAAATGAAAAATATGGTTTCGAGGTGCAACACTTGTAGTCAGGAGCACCAGTGCCAGGAACAGGCAAGGCAGGTGCTGCCGTGGCCGTCCCGGCCCTGGATCTGAGGCCCAGCTGCCTGCTGCGGCACCTACCTCTCCCAGCCAGTGATCCCTATACCAAGGGGCCATGCTGAAACTACCATATTTGGTGCTAACTGGTAGCACTATGTTTCTTTCTGCAGTTTTCACTACTTACATTCTCGCTTGTACCATATAATTACACAATAAATCAACTGGAATATAAATATCATGCTTACTTTTTAGTGTATAGTATACACTACAGCAGTATAAACAAGTCATTGTGTGAAATTTTAGTTTGTACTGACTTCACTAGTGCTTTTTATGTAGCCAGTTTATAAAACTAGGCAACTGTCATGATGAGTTGATGTACTCCCTGGAGACCTCCGGGGTGCCTGTGCCTCTGGTTGAGATCCGCTGTTCAGAGTTAAGAATAACCTCCATTCTCAGGGTTTGCGTAACTCAGAGATTCTGCCACATTTAGTCCTAATTGTGCTACATGGGCAATAAAATTTAATAATGCACATACCTTTCTTCCCTGAGGATCCCAAAGCACTTTACAAAAACCTAGCAATTCAGCCAGCTATAGAGCTATTACCAGTAGTTCGACATTACTGAAATTCAGTCACCTGTGGGGCATTGCATAGTGCTGGGTCAGTTGTGCCATAGAAA
The DNA here is from genome assembly GCA_007922195.1 of Podocnemis expansa. NCBI lineage: Eukaryota > Metazoa > Chordata > Testudines > Podocnemididae > Podocnemis > Podocnemis expansa. The sequence continues at coordinate 11,017,149 of ML682018.1, read as the reverse complement.
TATTATCCAATAGTTGGGAATCGAAACTAGGGTGACCAGACAGACAGCAAATGAGAAAAGTTAGGGCAGAGGGTGGAGCGGAGCACCTGTATAAGGAAAAGAAAAACCCAAATATCAGGACTGTCCTTATAAGACTGGGACATTTGGTCACCCTAACAGAAACTGAGCGATGTTACAGGCAACAGGACATTCAAGAGGGCATGTAAGAAGGCAGACTGTAATTACCCAAGTTGGCATCTCATCAGCATACTTGGGTTTAACCCCTTTATGTCTGGAGGGGTGGAAGAGAGAGTGCCAGAATAAACCAGAAACACAGCACTAACATTATTCTAGTGATTCAGGTTTGTACTGACACAGAATGGAGGCCTGTCTACCGTATGCTTCCTATGGCCTCCTCAGCATTAACTAGTAGGCTTCAGCTGGCTTTCCTTCTGGCACTCGCTCACAAAGCTAGGTTATGTAATCTGTTCTGATCTTCAGTTAGCTCTGGTGTACGTTTTGCCCAGAGAGCTCGTTTGAGGAAAGGTGTGTATGAATGCTGTTATTGTGCAACTAACACAAAGGCATAATAGGAACATTAACATATCCATGGAGATATAAACTTGATGTAATGGTTTTGAGTCCTAAAAAAAAAAAGACTCAAAGGGAAGTGTGAACCAAACTTTGCTTTCAGTTCCTGAATGAGACTTCTGATCTGAATTTTGCATATGTCAGCAAATGTGTACAGCTCAGTTGGGGCACCACAATACCAAGAAGACATCAATATATTGGAAGGAAAGCAATAAATAAGATTTGTGGGGGCTGGAAGAAGTGACTTAAGAAAGATGTGGCTTGGCTAAGCACTAACTACTACCATGTGAAAGTACTTAAAGGAGTGGTGATTGAGGGTAGCTCATCAGGCGTGGTATTAGAAGCAATGAGATTGATTTAACAGAAACTCTAAAGCTCAGCATTAGGGAGGACTTGCTGCCAGTGAGATCCATTAAGCAGTGGGGCTTCCACCATCTCTGTCAGATAATGCCAAAGCCTGAATAATTTTAAAACTAGACTGGTCAGAGCTCTCTGAATGTGGTTAGGGAGCAATTGTGTCCTGGCTTTGTTGGACACTGGGGAGAAGCACTAGCTGACCTACCAGTAATAGTCTTTCCAACTCTAAGTTCTCACTGTGAATCCAGCATTGGGGACGTGAATTATGGCCTTAAAAAGGGTGACTTGACTTCATTAAGCCATCCAAATTCTTGGGGTGATGGAACACAGTAAAAGGAAATTGTTTCCATAGTCGTATAAGGATGGTACTGCCACAGGTCTTTAACTGAAGCATCTGTCAGGGCCTGTGGTAAGGAAATGCCCTGTTATGGTCCTTGAGGGATGTGACCCGAATCCAGTTGCCAGGACGAGGGAGAAGCAGAGTCCATTTCTTTTGTTCATGCCTTCATGATACTTCAGGCTCTTATTTCTGACTTAGAACCATATGGTACAAAGGGACCACAAGGATCATATAGTCCAGGCTTGTCCAACCTGTGGCCCAGGGGGGTGGGGGTCAGACTCTGGCCCACCAAGGGCTTTCATCCAGCCTGCGAAGTGCTGCCGCAAGAGCTTGGAGCTGAGGTTGTCCAAGGCCCTTGTCAGTTTCCCGGCCTGTGCACAGCACGGCTACAGGGAGGCGTGATGTGGCTGGAGAGTTGTTCAGGGGCTGGATTCAGCCCCTTTCAGGTGAACAGGGGGCAGGTAAAGGGGGAGTGACCCGAGCAGTTTAAAATCCTGATCTGGACATCCCTCCCCCCCCAGTTCTGCTTTCCTCCCACACCCCTAACCTCAGCACCCCTGTCCTTCCCATGACCTTACTGGCAATACTCTTCTGTAGAGATTGCTACCCATCAGTGTTTCTGGTACAGAGATGTCCAGTGCCAAAACTTGTAACCCCTGCAAAACTGCCATGGTTTCTGTCCTGTCTCTGTCTGGCTCTGTTCTCCTCTCCCTCTCTCCAGCGCTGCTCTCCTTTCCCTGAGCAGTGCTTGGCAGGGAGTGAGGAGAGCAGAGTTGGTGGGGTCCCTGTCAGGAAGTAGCTGAGTCCTGCCACCCACCTGTTCTGCTTCCCCAACTTCATCCTTCTTCCCCTCCCCTCCTCTGCCATGCTCCCCTGTCCTGCCTTAATCCCCACGCTCTGCCTTGCCCCCTCACACAGGCACCCCTGCCCCCCCCCCTTGTCCTCGGTACATGGTGCAAACAAAGACAATACCAAAGTATCACACTAGTCATTATTTTATTAAAGTTTATTAATAAGATTGGTTTCTTTGTCTTATCTCTCAAAAATTTTCTCACAGGCGACCTGACTGAGAAAAGAATTGTAGTGTGGCTCTTCCCCCAAAAAGGTTGGATACCCCTGATATAGTCTGATCCCCAGTCTAACCTCATCTTCTGGCAGTACTGAACAAATGACCCTCCTGACCACAAACATGGCGGCCTGTAATGATACACAGGTTACTTAGCACTTAGACCTCCCCTTTGCCCCATCCCCATATCTTTTGGGCACAGCTACAGGCTGCTGTGTCCCCTGCTCCCCAGTTGCATGGAGTGGCTTCACTGGGAAACTTAGAAGTGCTTGTGGGAGGGCATGGGGAGCTAGGGGTGACATGGGGAGGGGGACCGTAATCTTGAGAAGAATAGAAATTAGGGGTGGGTGGTGGAAAGAAAGATAGAAATATAGTAACTCTTAAACTGACTTAAGAGAAATCCATTTATAAGGTATTTCTTAAACTAGCCAATACAGTGATGCCGAACTGATTGACACAGCAGGGATGAGGGAGGTCAAACCCATTGGCTGGAGCAGCAGTCGAGAATCAGGCTGAGTCAGGTCCTGGCAGGTGTCAGGAGGCACACAGGGTTAGGTTACCACAAGATCAAGGTCAGGCATCAGGCTACAACCAGCATTTGACAGCAAAGTCAAGGACAAACCAGGGGTGGAAGGTAGGGTCTATTGTGAGTATGGTCTGGAGCAGAGACAGGTAGATCTGTGTCATGGCTCAGACCACTTCCCATCATAGCCTCCTGGTTTAAATACTAGTAATAGCTAACCAGTGGGCTGTGAGGAGCCACACTCAGATCCTGCTGGGCAATACTTCTTGCCAAGCGCAGCCCCACAGGGCCCTCCCGTGGAGACCTAGCTTAAGTCTCCAGTGGCAATGTGGTCACAGCGGGTCAAACTGCTCATGGCCCTGGCATTTCAGCCCTGCAGGTTCTTAACCTTAATCTAACTATGTCCGTTTTGTAAATTGATTTAGTTAAATTGGTATGACCTTGAGTGTGGGGGAGAGATGTTGGTGAAATCCACATCAGGAAGGGAAAAATGGATTATGGAAAGAAAGAAATTAACAAAACTAAATGAACATGCACACCTCTAAGGGGTTGACGTCTAATGCCATTCAAAAATCCCTGCCCTTGCTCATATTACCTTTTTAGACATTATCAAATTTTGTTTTAATAACATCTCCCTATTTATTCTTTTTTACTTTTTGAGTCATTCTTCTATGGACAATGAAAGTGGACTAGTCAGTTCTTAGTTGGCTTTGCTTTCTAGCTCTGTATTACCAAGATGCTGTAATGTTTGGATTGCAAAAGAGTCCAGGGATATACCTTTTGTTCTTAAATCCTTTCCATTGGGGTGTGGTGGTGGTTTTGTTTTAGAATGGGTATGCTTTGTTGTTTTGATTTTAAGTTTTGTAGTTGGTTATTTGCTACACCTAAATTTGGGATCAAATGTGTCTGGACAATATTCCTTTAACTTCTATTTTGCATTACACAAGTAGCATAGGCATAGGTGACCATGAATAGGGTATGTAGGCAGGAGGGTTGGCCGGAAGTGTTGGTTGGGCAGGCAGAAGCATTTAGGGTTAAGTGGAATGATCTGTTTGGGATGACTGGAAGGTCACGAGCAGTGTAAGGTTTTTATTGGTACCTTCAGGTGCTCAATGATTCTGCTCACAGGTTGCAAAGCAGTACTGGTGTTGATTTGCCTCTTGTGCCCAAACACAGTGTTTTCAGTTACTGGTCCATTAGATTTATGAATGGTGGCCTGGTCTACGCAATCCACAGTACTCTTTCTAGGCTGAAATCTACAATCATCTAGGCCAGGGGTGTCAAACTCATTTGCTATGGCTGGCCAGATCTGACTTAAATGTATTTCAAGTGGGTTATACATACCATACATTGAAATCCTAGGGCATTCTCATGGCATTGCAGAGTGCTGTGTATGCGAGACTGGTCTCCGAGATCTCTCTGGGAGACAGTGTGGTCCTGCAGGTTGGATTGAAGAGGGTTTTGGACTACATCCAGCTATGGGCCACATGTTTGACACCCCTGGTCTATATGCTCTTTGGATGATAAGCTTTTCTATACATCTTCATGTGTTTTAGTATCTCTGATTACCACAAGATCTGTCTCTGATTGCCCTGTGCCTGACTAGTCTTCTCTCCAAGAGAAAACCTGTTTGTTGTGGCTGTAAATGTCATGCTTTGAATGTCCCTTGAGACAGGGAATCTTCAGGCAGCTTTGAAGTGCCTCAGTATGATGCTTCTGTAGAAGCCCCTTTATTTATTCCCCTGAGTGTACAGCTTCACAGTGCAGTACAGCCTTTCCACACAGTGTTAGCTCAGTGCAAGGGTTCCTCACCACCAAAAATAGTGAAATAAGGAGACTACTTAACTCTAGGATTCCTCTTGCTTCTTAGTGTATGTTTGCAGGTGGAGACTTCTGTTTCTGGGAAGAGCATGCTTCTGGTAGGTGTTGCCGTATCAGCGTAGGCAGAAGTTGTCAGAGGAAATTATAGATATTTGCTTGGTCGCCTGGTTGGAGACCGTAATGCACATTTTAGTCAAATCGGAACTGAATGAGCATTGGGTAAATCTCCTAGGGGGAGCACTGCATGGAAGCCTGTTTCAAACTGCATTTCCCTTTACAGCAGGATTTAAAAAGATATACTTTATTTGTGCATGGATTTTGCAGCATACTTCTCTGGGTTCCCATTGGCTGAGGTGGTCATACTGCTTTTCCTTCTGTTTCTTCTAAAATACACACACTCCCCCCTCCATAGCGATGCCAGTGCACTTCAGTCCTGAACTGCAGCACAACTGTTAATTTGGTCCTGGGTTCAACATGTTGCTCTGCTAATGTACATACCATCTTTCCTGCAGCATCCCTTGCTGTTCATGTTCCGTCTTTCAGTTCTTCCAGGACCCCTCAGGTGTGGCCTGTTGCTTTTGTCCTAACAAGAGACTGGTGATGACGCCAGTCTGTGGGGTGGCTTGTGCTTCTCAACAGGCTTGGAGTGAGATAGCAACTCATAAACCCGGCCGTTAAGGAAATGAGGTGATAAGGGTTTCTGCACTTCCATACAATATCAAATGAAGGAGGAGACTATTGCCCCTCTTGGTGTGGAGCAACTGCTTTAATTTTTGTTCCTAAAGCAGCTTGTTCTAGGGTAGGCTGTTTTTGGTGATCACACAGGTCTGTGGCAGTGTGGTTTGGAAGCCCTTTGAAAATAAATGGGGATGGGGTTAGAGCAGCATGTTTTTCTCACCTCTTTGGTAAACTTGCAATGAAAAAATGAGGTGTGTTGGACGAGGAGCTACTCCTTGATTCCCGACAAATGATTCATATCTGTAATCATCATTTATCTCCCCATCCCTCTCTTAACATTTTTTCCCTCCTCCATTTTTTGTGTGGGGCAAGTAGACTATGTCTACAGCAGGAGAAGTTAGTTCATATTTGTTAATTCAAGCTAATACATTTGAGGTTAGTTTGAACTAAAGTCGAATTTATTAGTTTGAATTAACAGCATGGACTAATTCAAAGTAACATTAGTTCAGCTTAGTCCACTTTGTTAATTTGAACTAAGGGTTAATCCTAGTTGTCTTCATCCTTAGTTCAAACTAACAATCGAACTCAGGGCTTAGTTCAAACTAACTGGCAGGTCTTACTAGTTTGAACTAAGCTTTCATTAGGTCGAATTAAGGAATTCCTTAGTTCGAACTAATGAAAGCCTAGTGTAAACAGATACAAAGTTAGTTCAAATTAAGCCTCCTTAATTCGAGCTAACTTGCAAGTGTAGACATATCTGTAGTTACATACTGTTTCACTTTGTGAAAAATGCTTTTTTCTCTTGGCGTTTCCTCCTTCTTCCCTTTTATTAACCATGCTTTACTTAATCCACATCCCCAGTAGAAATTTGTAGTCTGCCCTTAAAAGGGCAATAAAGAACCTTCTTGCGCTATGGAGAAAGATCCTGTCTCTTGAAAGAGAGCTCCTCTGTGACAGCAAGAACATAAAATTTCTGAGCAGTGTTTTATTTCTCTGTGATGTGCCTGATCACCTTGCCTTCGTTTTTTTCTTAAGACAACTCTGCAGTTGTGTTCCAGGGGTAATTTCTCTTGCAGCGCACTCCCTGGCCGGAGCACATCTGTCCTTGGAACAGTTTCCTTCAAAATGGTGCCTGGTAATGCTGTTGTTTAACATCCCATACATTATCCACATGTTAGTGGATTTTAAGTTGCCTTCTTGACCTGGATCTGGTTAAAATGCACTTATGGCAAGAACAGAACTGACAACACAGTTGTGGCCTGTCATAAAAAAATATTTAGCAGAGATGGGCACTTGTTTTTTCCTGGCTCCTAATCATTGTTTTTTATTATAGTTATAGAACACAGATTTCCTCGGGTAAAGGAGCTCTTGGAGAGAGGAGGATTTGACAAAAGCATAGTAGGACTGGCACTCTTCTAACCTTATGCTTCAAAGGGTGTCCAGAGATTGCCTGTAGGCAATTACTTCCCTTCCCCTCTCCTGCACTATACGACAGTGCACAACTGACTATTATCTTTTACCTTACAGTGCATCAGATAAGGGACACTCCTAAAAGAAACTGGACTGGTTGGGGTGGGAACCAAGAATTTCTGACTCTGTAGTCCTACACTGATAGGACTCAAACCCAATCTCTGTTAAACATTCAAAAAGCCTCTTTTGCTTGGCCTGAGCCCAAGGCCCAGGAGGTCTTTTGTCAGCCTTTTCATCTATGTTGGGAATTCTTCCACTTAAATTTATCCATCCAATAAAACTATCCTTGAACTAAAGGAGGATAAACATTGGACTGTAAAAATTATTGTAAGTTGTTGTTGTTCTTGAAAGTAATCTGAAGTGCTTCATTGTTCAGGGGATTGTCAGATCCCTAGACTGTTACCTTTCAACAACATACAGTTCCATCTGTTTCTTCTGCTCAAGTTGTATCTTTACAGGCTGTGGTTGGTACAGCTTTGATGTGATCCGATAACAGGGTGAGTGTTGGGATCTTACCAGGTTCTGATCATGATGCCAGAGTAGCTGGATACTTGATAAAATGATAGGTAAGTGGAATTGTAGTGCTCTTTTTGCCTCAGCATAATGTCCGGTGACTGGTGGGTCTAGCAGAAGGTTTGTTCACCTTGATATCCTCTTTTCTTCCCAGATGGCTGCTTGTCCCATTGAGAGGCAAGTCAGACTGGTGGCAGTGCAGTGGAATTACTAGGGCTGAAAGTGAGCAGGTGTCTTTAAAGGATCTGGGATGGATCCCTCTTCTCCTGGCAACTTGTCAATGGATAGCACTAGTAGATAGATGGCAGCAGATTCAGAAAGAGAAGCCTACTTTTGTGCCTGCTTCCTGGTAGAGTTACCAACAGATTCAGCAGCCGGATTAAAGTTCTCTTCCCAGCTATGCCAGAGACTTCCTGGGTGACCTTGGCCAGGTCACTTCAGCTTTCTGTTTCCATTTCTCTATCTATGAAATGCAGCTAATGTTTCATACTTGTTGTTCATGTGTGTCTGTGGGGGTGTAATAATGTTTTTTTTTTACACACGATTAGTGTCAACTGTTGAACTGAGTTGCTATGCCAAGTCATTGTTGGGGAAGCACGTACCTTCTGCTATCTTTTCTGTTTAGTACTTCCTCTACTCTGTCTCCTTTCTGCAGGAGTGATGCCCTTTTCTTTCTTTCCTGTCTTGTAACTTCTGACTCTTCTATTGAATTTGTCAACCCTGTTAAGCTTGGTGGGTGTTTTTGGTGTGGCGGCTGTGGCGGTTTAAAGTATGTCAGTCAGACAGTGCTAAGACATGTAATCAGTGTAAAGTGTCTGGAGCATAGATATTTACAGAGAACCTTCCTGACTTGCATCAAACAAGAGTTTTATTCTCATTAATGAATTTCTCTAGAGTCTGATAACTCAGGCACGTTGAAATCAGATAAATAGAAAAGCACCTCATCCTGTTAGCTACACAACCCTTCCCTTGGCTCCTAATCTGCAGGGACTGGAGACTGTACTAAGCAAACAGCTGAAGATCAAAACTTCTGTGCTCACAATTTGATCAGGGAATTTAGACACGAGAACAGTCAATGTTTTGTTGTGGGTGTTTCCCCCTTGCATTTGGTTTTTAACTGGTTTGGAAAGTGTCTTCCTTTAAAACCAACTGAAATTCATTTACCATTTAATTGTGTCTCCCACCGGCATAAAATAAGAAGTGTACAAGAAGCATAATCTTGTAAATACCTGTGGAATCTTGCAAGGAGACAGATTCTGCTCCTGTTGAAATCAGAAGCAAAACGCTTATTCACCTTGGGAATTGATCAGAGATTTAATTGTTTGCTTTCCCATAGTGCCTTGGAGCCATAGTCATGGACCAGAGCCCTGTTGTGATCGATGTGTCTACATTTACGTGACTACAACAGCACAGCTGCAGCACTGTAATTGTGCCACTTCCATGCTTCGGTGTAGACATTGCCATAGTAATCTGCTTCCCCAAGAGGTGGTAGCTAGGTTGATGGAAGAATTCTTCTGTGTACCTAGCACTGTCTACAGTGGACGTTGGGTCAGCATAGCTTCATCTCTCAGGGTCATAGATTTTTTTTCAGACCCCTTAGAGATGAAGCCAAGGTAAATTCCAAGGACAGACCAGCTTCAGGCACTCTACAAACACAGAACAAAAAAGATGATGGTTTATAATCTAAGTTATAAAACAAAACAGGGAGATACGAACAGATGGGGGAGAGCTAGGAATAGTGAGATTGTTGGTCAACATGATGAGCAGTTATCTCTATACACCACCAGCATCATAATTATCAGTTTTTTGGGTAACGAGCTTGATAACGAGAAGTAAGGGAACAGGATTGACAGTGAAGGGCTTTAAAGGTGAAGACAAGCAGCTTATGTTTCATGTGTTGGAGAAGGGAGAGCCAAAGGGGTTCCTGGAGGGGGGTGACATGGTCAAAGTGATGGGCTAGGTAGGAGAATGGTCTTTGCAGTAGAGTGGTGAATGGATATGAGCAAGACTGCTTTTGTCAAAGCCAAAGAGAGGATATTGCCCTTACTTAGACAGGCATTTTAACAGTGTGAGTGCAAAGGACAGGCTGAATCTTTGGGCTTGTCTAAACTAGGAAGTTTTGTCAACAAAACTGGTGGGGAGCTGTCATACCTGTCAATTTCACTGCTCTAACAGGGTAGTGAAATTGAGAAGTAAGGATACCGTGTCACTATTAGAACAGTGAAATTGAGAAGGTGGGTCCCCCATTAGCAGGGCTTCAGCTGCCTGGGGCTCCATAGTGTCCTGGGTGGGATCACCTGCCAACCCCTGCTACCAGTGAGTCCCACAGGTGCAGCCTCTGGGGGCAAGGAGTCCTGGTGGTGGTGATGGGGGGCCTGAAGCCTCTAGGGATGGAGGAGCCCTGGCAGTGGGGGCACTAAAGCACTGGGAACCAGGGAGCCCCAGCGGCTGCCTCCCCCAGCCACAGAGTATGGGAGGCAGCCACTGGGGCTCCAAGATCCCTCACAGCAGCAGGACTGGTGGGGGCCACAGGCACAGTGCCTGGGACCCCAGCAAGGGGGGGGTGGGCACCGGGGAACCGAGAGGTTTTTCAGCAAACAAAATAAATTGTTTTTATTAGACAGTGAAAAACAGATGTTTGAATCAATACAACTTGTTTGGTTTGCTGAAAAAGACTGAACTGAACTTATGACTTACCCTTCTCTGTATTTATTTATTTATTCATCTGACATGCTGCAACTTCCATCCCATGCATCTGATGAAGTGGGATTGCACCCACAAAGCTTATGCGACAAGTAAGATTAGTCAGTCTTTAAAAGTGCCACAAGACTCTTGTTTGTTTTTTTTCATCTTAGAACTGGTAGTTGAATTTGTGTTTGCAAATGAGAGTACCCAGAGATGAGATGCAGAGGAAGGGAGAAGGGTGGCAGATGGGTGCTAGACTATCTCCTTGAAGTCATGTAGCTGAAGCTTACTAATCCATTTCATAATTTCCTTTGAATCTGAATGTCAAGGAGAGGCTGCAGCTCTTATTACTGACAAGAAAAGTCCCATAAGAAATCACATTGCTAAGTTCTCAGAAAAATTCTCTCTTCTCTTTCGATCTTGAAAAGTTCTTCAGGCTATGCCTATACCAACAGCAGCAAAATCAGTGCAATCTGGGTGCAATTGAGTGATCTGTCAAGACCACTCTGGAGTTTGCAATAGTAACTCCACTCCCAGAGGTGGCATAGAGCTAAGGTGACCCGGTGATTTTGCTGTTTGTCTTAGCACAGTGTGTAGGGAGAGGTAAGTGGGCATTAGTAAGACGACAGGAGATAACACAAGATATTTTATGTACCTTGCATATCTCCTGTCAACTGCTGCCAAAAAGTGCGGCAAGTGTAGACTAAGGCTCATAAAAGCTATACATGTAGGAATGTGGGCCCTGACCCATTCTCTATGTGCCCAGTTTGTCTAGGTAGAGTCAAAGGTGAATCACAGCCAGGAGAGAAGTTATCCAATGGGGCTGTCTTCATATTTCATTCTTTTTCTTTATTCCTGGGTAATGTTATTTTGGACATGAGATAAAACTATGGATCTTGGTACATATACCTTTTCTAGATTATCAGTACAACGTAACTTAAATGTAAGCCCCTCTGTGTATTTCTGAGCCTTTGCCCCAGTCCGGAAAACAGCCACCTGCTGCCTTTGTAAAATGAGATATAGGAGCCTTGATTGTCTAGTGATTATCACTATAAATCTCTGTAATAATTCAGGTTAATAAATCATGCTGTGTTCTATAGAGAGCCTAGGAGTTGTGGTATCTCTGGACTTATGTTAATTAACAGTAAGAGGCAGTGGCTCTAGGAATGAGGAATAGTATCAGTACTGGAGTGTACGGGGGTGGGGGGGGGAATGAAAAGCAGGGTCACGCTTCTCACCCCCTAATTGTTGGAGGTATGGAACTCCTGTGGCCCTGGGGACAGGATAAGCAAGCTGGAGTGATTGGGGGGGCAGAGGAATGAGTTCTTCCTGGCCTGAGGCACCAGAACATGCCCTTCCCAAAGTGGTTGAATTTAAATTCCTGAGCATGTCCCTGCTCCAGACTGGTGGTTTTCAAACCATGGGTCGGGACCCAGTACTGGGTCGCGGCACCCCCTGCTGATGCCACCCAAAGACTGGGATGCATTGCTCAGACGTGTTGGGTCACAGGCATAAATGATTTTTTTTTCAGCTAGGTCCTGAGGGGAAGAAGTCTGAAAACTGCTGGTCTAGACCTATTTCAAGCACAGTCTGTCTATGTGGACTCTGAATCAAGTAGGGTAGCGCAGAGGGACTATTTTTCTGAATGTTTCTCCAGGGGGTGAAACTCCAGGACAGAGAGAGAGGCTGGAACTAATTGTTCAGTTGCTGCACTTCAAAGTTTCAGCTGAAATGGAGCTCTTCTGCCAATGTCAGGCTGTATCTTTGGCTCCACTGTTTGGGCTTTCATTGATTAGTGATTAGCACTCTGTTTTTTTCCCCCCATAATCCCTAGAGCAGGGATGGAGAAAGGGGCTAGATACACATCTGCTTTTGGCTGTCTAGACTGACTTGTGGAAATGTGTTGTGGTTCATGAGGGTGCTTTCACTCTGAACCCCATTGGAAATGATGGGAGAACGCCTCCACCTTGTCTTGGCTTTGCCTTTCATTGTCTAATAAATTGGAAGATCTCATTTTAGTGACCAGAGATGGCTGAGGCAATGTTTCTCTTTCCTGTCAGTGGGATTTTACAAGAGACCATTGATGGCTGCAATGCATTGATGATGTAGTGGCCATAGGAGAAGCTACCTTGGTTTCTTGTTGCTGCAGAAATACTACTACTCAAGTTAAACTGGAAGCAAGTTGATGCCTATTTTGCAGAACACCACACAATGCTTCACTGCTTATTTATTCTTTCAGATTTCTTATGCACAGAGACAAGAATAATTTGTAGCATTGATGAGGATACCTAGATTATAATAGTTTCAGTTCTGTTTACCTTACACGTTATTTCTTATTGCTAGCTGAACAAATGTTATCTTAAAACTAAAATACAGGATGTGACAAGAAGTGGGAAGGAAGATTCTGGTGACTGTAGGGGGCAAAAAAGTAATAAGACTGCAGTAAACATTGCTTTCAAGTGTTTGCAAGAAGAAGGGTATAATTGAAATGACTGCACAGCCCTGCAAATAGTGTAGTGGTTAGCACCTCTGCTTAATATGCAGAAGGGCCTGGGTTCATGCCCCAGGGGCTTGGACTCGATGATCTCATGGGGTCCCTTCCAACCCTATGATTTGATTGATTGATTGACTGTGATTCTGTAAAATGAAACTTACTTGGTGGCCTTTAAAAGTTGTGGGAAATGCTGAAATAGCTTGGGAAAGGATCAAGTGGAGATTTGAGCTGTATGAAAGTTGTAAGAGCTGATAATGGAAGATGAGTAACATATTGTAGGTTCCAAAGGGGTAGCTGTGTTAGTCTAGTTCAGCAAAACAAGCAAGGAGTCCTGTGACACTTAAAGACTAACAAATTTATTTATTGCTTGAGCTTTCATGGGAGAAAATCCAATTTTGTCAGACACTTTAAAGAGAGGGACTTATAGAATGGAAGGAAATAAAAGCAGGGAAGTGTAAGTCATGGGATCAGGTCAGACTGTTACAGCAAATCAAAGCAGCTGTTAATATTCAGACACTGGTTAACAGCATGTAGAGGAAAGTGAGGTCAAATCACCTGTTGTAATGGGAAAAGAATCAATAGTCCCTATTCAGTCCTGATTTCACACAGATTTGCATATGAATTCCAATTCTGCAGTTTCTCTTTGAAGCCATTATTTGTTTTCAATTTGTTTGAGCACAGCTGTTAACAAATCATCAATGGAGTGATCAGGAAGATCGTTCACCTAATGGGTTTTGAATGTTGTGTTCTTGATGTCAGATTTGTTTCATAGTGCTTGTGATAGAAGCTATTGCTGAAGCACAGGATGTATATGGTACTCTTTGTTTTTAAAGTTTGGAGGATAAGTAAAAATTCGGATTCTTAAGAATTGTGGAGGATTCTGTCCTGAGGTGAGATATCTAACCTATGAGAAATCTCCTCTAGGTGAGGAGACAAAAAGGAGAGGTAAAAATAAAGGAGTTTGTCACAGGTTTAAAACTTTAAAAACCAATCTTGTGGATTTGGAATATAAAGTCGCTCATTAAAGAGCAACTGACAAGTACATAAAAAACTATTCAAGAACTTGGACATGACATTTGAAAAGGCAATATCCAAATGCCACACAAATGAACAAACAAATGCAAATAAAGGCCATGGACTTAGAGAGTCACAGAGCACATAAATCCTAAACAACATAGTTAGAGAAGTGGGGAAACAGCTTACAGAAAATAAAAAGACGAGGAAAGTTGAAAAACACAAAAGTAATAACAGTATGGCATCATGGGTACAAAAGAGAAACCAACAGACTGGATGTGCTCTTTAGTAGATGTAGAGGGTAAAGGAGAGGTAGGACAAGTTTACCCCACTCCAGTGAGCAGAATGGGAACATTTGCATTTCCATTTCCTCAAGAGCAAACAGTTTGCTGCAATATCAGGAACCAAATTTTTCAGCTTACTACATGTATCAGAAATGTTTTGGTAGACTTCTGCATCATACAGAGAACTCCAAGAGTTCTACTTTTAATATATTTGTTAGTAAATCCCACTTCCTGAGTCTTGCTTTCAGACTATGATCATCATCAAGAGCATTTCACTGCACAATGGCCCCACATGCTGAACAGTGTGTCTGGAGTGAAAGTGTGCACTGGTACACTTGGAATAGTCTGGGGAGAATCTCCTATTTAACATGAGGAATGACTGGAGACCATGTTGGAAAATGCAAGAAGCAACCTTAAAATGAACAAGATCAAGTGTCAAACAACTTTCATGACCACTTACAAGAAGAATTGGCCATGACATGAATAATACTCATCAGTTGTGAGATAGAAGTGATACATGGAACCAATGTTCCCTCTAAGGGGAGAGAGCAGCTGAGCAACTCCTGTTGCTCGCTGTGCTCTTCCCCCCCCCCTCCCGCTCCCACTCGCTCCCCTCCTGCTAGCCCCCCCCCCCGCTCCCGGCAGCACACCCCCCTGCTCCTGCTCACCCCCCCTCCCAGCCCCCACAAACTTACCTTCGGGCTGGACTGGAGGGGCAGGGCCCAGCCCTAACTCCTGGGCCAGAGAAGCTCTACGGAGCATGCCCAGATTTTCTGGGCATGCTCCATTAGAGCTTCTCTGGGTGGGAGTTTTCAAAACTCCCTGCTCCACAGGAGCTCCATTGAAGGAGTCTGGCTGCCGGCAGTGCGCTGCCGGCAGCCTTCCCTGCGCTGGTGGCTGCGGCGGGCTGCGCTGCAGCACACCAGCGCAGCTTACAGGGAACATTGCATGGAACATGTGCACCTCCCAGCCCCCTCCCCCAAAATCAGAGGTTGTATGGCATGCTGAATTAGGCTGGCCGTTTCATATCCAGCTATCTAGTTCTATCAACTTGCCTAAGAAAAATATCCTTTTCTCTCCCGCAGCATGGCCAGTAGCATCAGAGTTCAAGGGCTTGAAGAACTTACTAACACTGGCAGTAGAGTTGCAATTCTTTGACCTCATTACACGATAAAGTTGTCCACGGATGCTTTAAAAGCAAGACTGGGAGGTGTACTCCTGGGGTGGAAGACTGATGGTGCTGCAAGAACTATGATAGCAGAGAGTGACTGTATGAATTATTAGAGTTGCTAGACTTAGCATATCCTTGTAATAAATATTACAATTTTTTCTATTGTCATAATTTCAAACATTAAGCTTTGACTGCAGTACCTAAGAAAGGACACAGTATGGCTATGGTGAAAACAAAAATAGGGTATGATCACATCTACACTGTAATAAAAGATCTGAAGCACCAAGTCTTAGAGCCTGGGTCAACTGACTTGACTTGTGGGGCAAAAAATAGCAGTATAGCTGTTGGGGCTTGGGCTGGAGGTTGATCTCTGAGAATCGCTCTTTTTGCAGGCTTTCAGAGTCCTGTCTGCAGTCTGACTCTGAATATCTGCACAGCAATTTTATATAGCTTGACCATCTAAACCAGGGATGGCCAAACTTGCGGAACTCAAGAGCCGCACAAGTCGATTATTAACCCTTTGAGAGCCACACTGAGGCATATAAACACATATTTTTACCTATTCCAAAATTACTAAGCTTAAAATTTATTGCACACTTTAATTTTATCTTAAAAACAGGGCAAATACTGATCCTACTAATGTCAGATTCTAATAATTACTTAAGGTTACCATGAAAACTAGGCCCATACACTAAAAACTTAGCAGTCGCTGGATGTAGAATACTGCAGGCTAGTGGCAAGTTTTTTTAAATCTGGGCAGTAACTTGTCAATGCAGTATGTAAAAGCTCTCACAGATGCTGATCTCTAAGTATTGCACAATGTTTTGATTTAACAAATTTCATCGTGGAATGCAATGCTTCACAGCAGGAAATTGTGCTAAAAATTGAAGGTAATTGACATTCAGTTTTTAAACTTTTCTCCTTTGTATTTTCATTTCTCAGTATTCCGTGTCATGTTTAGGACTTGTAAAACATAATTTTAAAAAAAGCAGTAAGCTGCATTAGGGCCTATGAGAAAATTAAAACATGCCACAGCTTCCCTGATCATGCCACACTTCCCCCCCATCCCTGTTGTCTCTTACCATGCCGCTGTTTCTCTGCTGTCCCTGACCATTGCTCACTTCTTCCGCTGTCTCCCACCATGCTGCCCTTCCCTGCGATGTTCCCTCTAAGCTGATTATGCAGCTTAGCAACTTTTGGATGCAGCTGAGTAAGTTTCTTCCTGGTTCCCCGACCCAATGCTGGGCCCCTGCTTATCGGCTCCCCAAGTGCATCCATAACTTGCTCAGCTGCATCATCAGCTTAGAAGGAGCATAGCTTCTGTCTCCCATGACAACTCAACTGTCCTCGGAAACACTTTCCTACTCCATATGTGGCCCAACACTTGTCTTTCAAAACAGGCTTGGTTTTGTGGAATAGGATTCTGCATAAAATAATTCTGAAGCAGGAGGATGCTATGGAAAACAGCTCATCCCTGTCTCCAGTTCTTCAGGGTCTCTGAAGAGCCTCAACTGTCCAGAGCTCCAAAGAGGTAGACATGTTAGTCTAGTTCAGCAAAACAAATGAGGAGTCCTATGGCACTTTTAAGGACTAATGTATTTATTTATTGCATGAGCTTTCATGGGAGAAATGTGATAAATAAATGGGTTGGTCTTTAAAAGTTTCACAGAACTCCTTATTTAACTGTCCAGAGCTCAATCTACAGGTTTCTGTAGAGTTGACAAGAAGGAGTAGGGTTCTTCATTGGCTTATTCCTTCTTCCTCTGATACAATGGAAGACTTTTTACCATTTTCCTGACTATCATACTTGTAAAGGGAGTGCATGAGGTGCCCCTAAGTTTGTAAAGTGCTGTGGTCAGGACTGAGGCTGCCATGGCATGTGGTGTAAGGTAAATACAAAACAAACAAATAAACCCACCCAAACCAACCAGTGCAAAATAAAATAAAAAAAGTACACACAAATAAATAAAGCAAAGCAAAATAAAATTCACACTGAAATCTAGGAAACAGAAACTAACTAACCATAATTTTAGTCCTTTACAGCCTGTCTCCTCCCTGATCCCCTCAGTTACTTCCTTCATTGCCTCCATACCCTGAAGTTTCTGTGTCCTAAGAACTGCCCCCTCCCACCCCATCTCTTCCCTGAGCTGCCCAGATGCTCCTCTCACACCGTCCTCTGAGCCGGGGCTGCTGCTGTCCCCCCCCCCTGCTTCTCTGAGCTATCGGCTCCCTCCTCCCTGCCCCTCTTCTGAGCTGTCGCTGCTGCTCCCTGCCCTGACCCCTCCTCTGAAGTCTCCACTGCCAGCTCACTCCTCCTCCCTGCCGCTTCTCTGAGCTGCAGGCTGTGGAGCTGCCTGACAGGCTGGAGATTTTAACTCCCCCAGCCTGAAGCGGCTCCCTGCCAGCAAGCCGCACTTTTTCTCTGAAGAGCCACATGCGGTTCGCAAGCCGCAGTTTGGCCACACCTGATCTAAACAATCAATCAAATCATAGGGCTGGAAGGGACCTCGTGAAATCATCGAGTCCAACCCCCTGGGAATTGAACCCAGGACCTTCTGCGTATTAAGCAGAGGTGCTAGCCACCACACTTACCCATCTGACCTGGGCCATGCTACAGTTAGACATACCCTTAGGCTCTTGATGTTCCAGCCAGGACGTAATTTTGCAATTGTACTGTCCAAAAAGTTATGTTCTGCCTGATGATGCACAATCAGATCTGAATTTTAAATCACTGATTTTAATTTAAATAAGCAGAAAAATAAATTGGCAATGTTAATCATGTTTTGCATTTGTACTTTGTTTTCCTAAATCAAAGATTTTTTTTTTTTTTTGGTAGTAGCTATTTAAAAACATGTTGACTTGTAACTAAATACAACCTTCACAATCAGTTTGGTGCTTTTTTTTTTTTTTTTTATAATCACAAGTATATATAATATAAATTCACATTTATTTAAATTACATACTTTTTCAGATTCTTAATTTTTACATTTCTTGTATAAGAAAATGGTAAATGACACAATCCTTACTAGCTTAACATTTTATTGGGGCTTGATAGTTATATGTACAAAAAATTAAATTTAAAATGTATGAAACCAATATTTAAAATGTTTTATTAAATAAAATTATTTTAAATATGCTGGATACATAATCTTTTTGATACTTTTTTCCTGATGAAAACATGGGTTGCATTTAAAAATCATTGACTTATTAAACAAAGGAAGTACAGTGGGGACTCGTTAATGCGCGGGCATTGGGGGACAAGCCCCGGCGCCAGTGCATTAAGCGGACCGCGTGGAAACGAGACCAATGCTCCCCCAAGTTCTGCTCATGTGCGCGCAGCAGAAACCACTCACCCCCACACAAATCAGTGCTGGCAGCACAGAGCCAGCACCAAGGGACCCTAGGCAGCCGGAAGACACAGTCTTCGGGCTGGAAGGAGCAGCAGGGATCCGGATGCGTCCTCAGCTGCTTCTGGATGGGCGGGGAAGCTTCCACCGTGGGGGCCATCCGGATCCGCCCCCCCCCCCAGCTTGCTGGTGCGGTGGAAGCTCCTCCACTTGTCCCGGCAGCTGGGGATGGATCCAGATTCCCCCGGCCTACTGGCGGTGGTGCAAAGCTTCACATGTTTCCTGCCCCGGCCAACTTCCGCTTGTAGGTAGCACATGTTACTGAGTCCCACACGTTAACTTGCTGGCTTTTGGGGACATGACCGGAGCATGCATTAACCGGATCCGCACGCTAACCGGTCGCGTGTTAAGGGGTCCCCACTGTGTTATTCACAGTTAATGAATTGTGATGTTTTCTGGTCTCCATGTCTTTTAAGATTTTAGAATTGGTAGATCATATCTTCTTTCCTAGTTTCTGTTCATAGATTGGAAGGGGAAAACAAGCTTTCCTTATTTTTTTTCAACACCTAACTGGTGTCTCAACTTTGAACTGAACTAGCTGAAAGAACTGAAGTGATGAAAGTATTTTCTCTACCTCTGGAGAGAGGCTATTGCTCACCTTCTCTGCTTTAGCATTTCAGCAAACCCTGGCTCCATGTACTTAACCAGTGATTCAGATCACTCAACTACTAAACCTTTCTTTAAAACTCAAGCAGTATATTTGCTACCAGTATTATTTTTTGTATTTAATTTTAATGACTTTATCATAAGTTTAGGCTTTGATAGTTGCAAATTTAATTTTAAATAGGTTTATTTAACCCCCCCTGCATTTAATTTAATTTTTAAAAGTGATTTTAAATGAAAATTGATTTTTATCCACTCTTGTAATGGCCCACATAAACATGATAGATGTGCAGCGTACAGTATTCTCTGGAGTATGGAATGAGCTGAGAAGAGGAAACAGCCAAGGATAAGACACGGAGTAAAATAAAATCCAGGCTTCTGATCTGCATGTCTTCAATCAAACATAAGTTAGCAATGAACTACTATTGTGCACCTTTCCCAGAGTGATAAGGGTCATGTTGGAAAGGTTAAAATAAAGGGCACTGTGGCATAACTAAGTATTTAAAATAATTTTCCATTCTAACCTCTGATGGATTTCATATATGCTCCTTGCTGTCTAAAGTAGAGAGATGCACATAGAAAGTATTTAATACCACATGAACAGAAGCAGAATTGGTGCTTGCCCTAGGCAAACAGAATTTTCTTATTGTAATAGACTATTTTATCAGTGTTTTAGAAGAATTTCTAATTTTGGAAGAAAGTGTGCCCAAACACAGGCTCTAAGCCCTTTACCACTTATTTAAAATTACAGTGCCAAAATGTATTAAATCAACACATCCTTTCTTCCATGCCTCAGCACATACTTGAATATTACCAATATTCCAGGTTGACTATTGCCTCAGTCCACTTACCACTCTTCAAAAGCCATAACATATAGCCCATTCAGTGAGTCCTGAAAATTGTCAAATCTGGGCTATTTTGGGCCAGGGCCTAGAGCAGTGGTTCCTAACCTTTTCTCTGCCATGGCACACCTTGATGCCTTGACATTTTTTGAGGCACGCCACCATTAAAAATCATGAATATTCAGATTAAATTAAATTACAAATATTCATGAGCCATGGCACAGTGTTTCAGAAATGCTGCTATGTGGGGTAGTAGGGGTAGCAGAGCAGGGGTGGCAAAATAGGGGAGGTCAGGAGTCACGTGCAGTGGCAGGAGTGAGTGTGGGGAGCACAGTGGGGCAGGGGTGGCAAAAGAGGACATGGGCAGCCATGTGGGGAACAGCACAAGGGTGGTGAGAGAGGAGAGGAAGGGAGAACGAGAGTGGCTTTGTGGGGAGCAGAGGGGAGCCTGGGAAGTGGGAAGGTAGGGCAGGGGAGCATGGCGCAGCACCTACTTTCCCTTTCTCCACAGTGGCTCACTGCTACCCAGGGCAAATCCTCACCCCACTGCTGCTCCCTCCCACCCCAGTGGGTCCTGTCCTACCCTCCTCCAGCCCCTTGCTGCCTGTGATGGACCCTCCCATCACTGCAGGGACCACAACTAGCCCTCCAGGCCCCAGCTATACACACCTCCAACCAAAGAGCCACCCCACAACCCCAGCTACGCACCCTCTGCTACACACACACACACACACACACACACACACACACACACACACACACA
>ML682018.1:10837062-10996538 GCA_007922195.1 Podocnemis expansa | reverse complement strand
ACACACACACACACACACACACACACACACACACACACACACACACACACACCCCAACCTCCAGCAGCCCTGCCTCCCAAAACCCCTGCCTGGGCTGTTTGCAGGTGGGCTGACGCAAGCTGCTCCGCCCTGCAGGGAGAGATTCACACACTCTCGGCCTCTGGCCCCTCTCTGCTGGCTGGGCTGAAGGTGAAGTGGGGTTTAAGATGGAGCCAACGGCAGGAATGTCGCTGGGCCCAGGCCATGCACCCTGGACCTAGGCCACGCACCCTTGGCCACGTTCTGGTGCCCGGGCCCAATAATTCATCAGGCTCCTGCCACCTCCAGCCTGGCACCAGATCTCCGGCCAGTTTCAGGGCCAGAAGAGGCAGGCACTGCTGTGGGTTTCCTGGCCTCAGTGCCTGGCCGGGGCTGGGAGAAGCAGGCACTGTGGAGAGCGCTCTGGCCAGGGTCCCCAGCAATGTTCCCTCTAATTGTTCATCGGCTGTGTGCACAAAAAATTTCTTTTGTGCAAATGTTCGGAACCACTGTCCAAATTTGTGTGCACTCTAGTGAGTGTGGGCGAACTTGCAACTGCAACAAAGAAAGTATGTATGATACAAATAATATCTAAATTTTATTTTGATGTGGTGATGGAAATGATGTTATAAATTACAAAACCTTATTTGAAACATGCTACTTGAAACCCCCTTCTTAAAGTAGCATAAAAATATTAGCACTGCTGAATTTTTTTTGTGCGCGCTTTATTTTGTTGTGTGCGTGGGCTTCACAACCTGTGTGCATGTGCACACACGCACACCTTAAAGGGACCATAGGTCCCCAGTGTGGGACGGGGTGGCCCGGACACTGGGGGCACTGGTGCTGAGACTCGGGGCATATGCCCCATGTGCTAGGTGCCAGCGACGCACCTGGATGCCAGAACTCTGCGTTTCAGCTGCTCCTGCTGTTTTTAGGGGGACTGATAGAACTCCATGTTCCTGTGCCTTTTGCTATTTTTAGGGGGGCCAGAACACTGCCTGCCTAAAAATAGGGGGCCCCAGAACTGTGTTCAGGTGCCTTCCCCCTTACTTTAACCCTTGCCTTTTCCCAGCCCTGCACAGCCCATGTGGCTGGGCTGAGCAGCGAGGGAACTTTAATCTCAGCTCTCCTGGATGCTCATGGCACACTTTTAGTGTTGCTGCGGCATGCTGTTTGGGGACCACTGGCCTAGAGGACATTCCAGATCTCTGAGGCCTGTACAGAGAATTCCCTACCAACAACCACCCCTCACTCCTTTCTCTGGCCTACCATGTTGAGCATCAGCGCATTCCTGACCACAACGGTTATGTATCACGTGGAGACGGGTGGTCTATTGGATAGATCAGTCTGAGACTATATGGAGCTTTAAGGGTTAAACCCAAACAATGTGATTATTGATGTTAGTACAGAATCAACTGTGATCAAACATGTTGAAGTCTGAGCAGGACATTTCTTTTACAAGTATAACAAGCCAAATTTACATGAAGGTCGAAGGACCATATACAGTCCAAGGACTATAACACACAGTAGATTGCAGTTCTAGAAGAATGTCTCTAAAACTTACAAATTTTAACAAGTATAATCATAGTAACCCACAAACAAACAGATTAGGAGAATATGAGTCTGTTTAGTGAATGTCTTGCTTGTAAAAGCTGTTGTCTCAAGTGACTTCCAGATTTAGCACGACGCAGCTACCAACCACAGTGCCACAGTACGAAACGTCGACAGCTGAAAGTCTGTATAACAGACACATGTTTTCTTATCAGATTTTAGAAACCATGAAAGGATGACAGACAACGCTGAAAATTATAATAGCGATACAAGAACTTGCTATGGTTGGAATTTGACAAGCCAGTTATAGGCTAGAACGCACTATAGCAATCAAAAGCAATGCCACTTCTTTCACATTTCTGGATCACAAAGTGGCAATGGTTTTGAAACATCTGCTGTGAAAGTAAGCAACAAAGAAAATAAGTAATAGTAGTGATGAGTGGAAGTGTGAGGAATTGAGTTGGAAGAACAAACCTTCATGGATTGGTTCTGTGTCACATGGGCATGCTTTGACATTTCCATGATGGTGGTTATTTTTAATTCTCTCTGGCTGTTACCACTTAGCCATCATTAATTAGGTCATTGCTGAGGAGAGATTTGAATGAAAATTTAATGGCTTCCAAGATCAGTTCAGGAAGGGCGTTCCATGTATAAGGAGTGACCTGAAGAAAAGTGGCGCAACTATGGCAGGAGCAGACAAATGGGTGTGTTGAGTTGGGAATTAACCACAAAGCAGAGAGAGACAATACGATTAAAATGCCAGGGCAAAAAAGTAGAGGGGGCAGAGTTGTCCTGCAGGTGGTTCAGTGTTTCACTTCAATTCAATTAACTGTCTTGTCATGACAAAATACAAATTGGGGCAATCAAGTACAATCAAGTATCTGCCTAGAATAAGATTTCTTAGTAATGGTGGTAGGTTTTTGTGTGAGTGTTCAATTTTTATGGCATTGTCTTTGCAACCTGCTGCCAGATTAATGTGTTGTGCGGCTGTTCCTGCTGTGTATTTCATTTATCCCAAAATTGTGCTGAAGCATAATTTACATTTTTGTCTTTCTCTGAGGTTTATCAGTATTGCCGATACAGGATTTGCTGTATTATAGAGGTTTATCCCCATTTTGGTATTGTTCTGCAAGCATAGTAGGCCTCCTGTAGAACATAATTCAGTACTTATCAGAAAAAACAAAATAGCTATTTTGTATGAGAATGGAGAAGTCTGGTTCTTACAAGCTCAGAATCAGGCATTCTGGAAGCCAGGTTCCTTTTTTCAGATCTCACTTGGAATTCTCTCCTACAAATGGGATAAAGAAGCTGCTCCAGGCTGCAGCTACAAGTCTTCTAATGGACACTATGGAGGAGTCGACAGTCTCCTGGGAAGGATTCAGTTGAACTACTATCCCCATCTGTAGTGCTCAGTTATGGGTGATCTTCATTGCTACAAAAGCTGCTTTTTCTTTAAACCTCTGGCAGACTCATGCATGTGAGCTATCCTGAGGTTAAATAAACACAGTGAAGACTAGGCACTTCAGTTTTACTGTGTGAGGTAGGCTCTCAAATGTCAGCTTTAGGCAGGGGTCACATGCAGATCAGGGTGCATTGACTTCATGGTAAAACTAAAGTGCTTGGTCTTTTTTTGAACCTCAGGAGAGCTCACATGCGAGAGTTACCCAGAGGTAAAAACGTAAGGCTTTTTTGTTTCTGTAGTTTACATCACATTTCTTTTGAAAGAGCAGAAGTGCAGTTTGCTATGGCTGAAAGCATAGCAAGCCAGCTTTTTACACAATGCCATCATCAGCATGGCTTGTTGTGGGGCTTCCCTGCATAGACCACTTAATTTTTGCTGGAATGGGAGTAAGGGCCATAAGTAAGCACCATGTAAAGAAATCATGGGTGCTGCCAACAGGTAGAGTGGCAGAGTGTTGTCTTGTAATGGAATGATGCTTGTTTGCCTGCTGTGCCACTCTTCCTGTATGAGAGTCCCTGAGTGAGACTCAGTTCTGTGAAGGAAGAGCAGCAGGTTATGCACTTGGCTCTAGCACCTGCTCTTGGGTAAAGTGTACATAGGACATCTTTTCAGAATAGCAAATCCGTGTTTTAGTTTAAGGAGTCTTTAGTGCTTATGTTCTAATTGTCTTCATTCTTGGAGACTTCCTGCCAGGGCCTATGGTTCACTGCATGTGCCAATCTATTGTAGCTAAATCTGGTGCATACTTTTTTCTCTTTCCCTGCTTACACATAAGCAGACATTCAAAACTTCATGCTATTTGTACAGGGGAATAACCTGTCAAATGGCCGTAATACAGATCATAAAATGTCAGTGTTTCGACACTGAACTCCTAAAACTGTCTGACTGGAAATTAAAACAAACAGGAGTCCTATGGCACTTAAAGACTAACAAATTTATTACTGCATGAGCTTTCATGGGAGAAAATCCCAGTTCATCAGACACTCTGAAATTTTTTCTGATGTTAACTTAGAGCCAAAGTGGCCCAAAAAATAGCCTGCAGGGCAAATGTGGGCTGCACATTCATACAGTGCAGTCTGTGAGTACACCATCTCTAAAAGGACACTAACTTAATAAAAACAAACATGAGCCTGAAAATGTTTTGCTTGCCTGCTGACCTTGTGCATTTGACAGTAGTTTCTCTCAAAAGTTTGCATGGGAGTAACTTGCTATTCATTTATTGAAAACTGCCCCTCCCTACAGGAGGAGCAGTATGGCATAAGATGGCAACCTGCAGAAGAGCTTCAGAATCCATTAGAAAGAGTTTCTTGCAAAAGCAGAAATTCTTTTTAGAGCAAACCAACCTAAAGTATAAAACTTGGTAGGACAACAATGATGCACCTATTTAGGCCACACTTTAAGAGCGTTACTGACACAAGTTTCATAGGGACTGATAATATGGCAGGGGTAGACAAAATTGGATCACAGCTGGATGCCAGCAATTTTACTTTTGATCACCAGAGAATGCTACTTCATTATATTTCTGCTTCAGAGCTAGATGGCAGGCTACTAAAACTGGTTGTAATAGCAACCAGAAACATTGATTTATTGAGGCCTGTAATATGGACACCACTTCAGTAGAGGAAAACAGGGTGACCTAGAGAAACAGTGCATACAACAACGGAGAAGCCATATCCATCAGCTGACATTCCGAAGACTGAACAGATCAATACAAGACAGAAGTAAATGGCAGAAACTGTGTATGCCCTGTGCACCCCAAAGATGCAGAGGAAGGGAGGAAGCCCTCCAGTTACATCTCCTGCTGGACATTCAGAGCTGACAGCTGCACCAGAAGACTTTGTAATACAGTCTTGAGTTTAATGCCTTGTGGTGGTTGGTGAATTAAAATTCCGAATAAGAAAGGACAGAAGTCGTCTTTAGACATGGTGGTGACCTTTGCGTGGTGTTTGTAAGGAAAGTCTGGGTTCTGTCCCTGATGTTGCATGGTCTAGATTATTATGATGTCCTTATGTAATGCAGCTATGGGATACCTTTGTAAGAGTCTGTTCGCTTATTCCCTATAACAAAGTCCCGGGCCTTCATTTTCAAAAGTGTCTAAAGGTTTCGGCATTCAACTTCAGACACCTTAAAGGGACCTGAGTATCATCAGAGAGTGAGTACTCTGCACTTCTTGAAAGTCATGTTTAAGGCATCTCAAGTTGAACACCCAAACTCGAGTCATTTCTGAAGACTTCACCTCTGAGCTGTTGAGTCTCAGCAAATTCCAAAGATGATGCTATTAGAGTGTGGGTGCTGGAAAGAGTCATGAGAAGCTGTATGCCCAGGAATCTAACTAAAATGGACCAAACAAGGGTGCCTAGCTTTTTTCATGGCCTAGAATAGACTGTATTGATTACTTGAGTAAATACATGGTTGTAATACAAATGAGAGCTCTGTCCAGCATAGCTCAAGTGACCATGAATGGCTGCAGAATGCAGACATTACTGTAGTCTGTCGGCTGTATTTCCTTGTGTATCGGCCAAAACAGCTGGCTCTTAACCCTGAACAGTTTTGAAGTAGGTTAAAGGCTGAACAACTGAGACCAAACTGTGTGATTTTATATAAATATGCTGAAATCAGAATGCTTCAGCCCTTTAATCTCACCTGAGCCCACTTGGTATGTGACTTTGGGGTAAGACACATGACTGTATCTCTTTTAGTTCTGTCCTCCTTTTCTTCTTTAGTTTGCTTTTCAAAATGGGAAAAGAAAACATGATGGAAGGTGGGGTAAGCTAGCAGAGACATTAAGATCAGGCTTCTGCTGTAAAAAGCACTAGGCATTTTCTCATTGTCAATAGGCTTTACCACTTTTCAGAAGAAACAGCAGCTCAAAGCTATTACTATTTTATTGTTTAAAGCCACACATTGATTTCTTCTTTACTGGTTCTTGTATTGTCAGTAAACTATTTTGGGTTCCCAACTAAATGCCAGTTGTATCAATGGTATATCAGCCAGATCTCAGTCTTGATGGTCCCCTATGCTTTCTAGAAACACTCCTTTTGTGGGCTTCTAGTGAGGCCATAAACCCTGTATTGGACAGAGGTAGAAGAGGCAGGGGACCCTCTCCTGCCTCCAGGCAAGTGGCTTGACCACACTCCCATGCAGCTGCTAGTCGTGGAGGCAGGCACCTACATCTGCAATCAATAGGGAAAACAAGGTCTGCTATAAAAGGAATTGAGCTCTGAGAAGGAACAGGAGACAAACAGGGCTTGGACAGCTAAGGGGCGACGACACCCTTTATCAGGCTGCCTCCAGAAACAGCAAAAGAGACTGGAGCAGAACAGAACATCTAATTAGAGGTCGGGGGTCAAGAACTGTGCTAACTAACTGAAGGAACTGAGTTGGGGCAGTAGAAACCCATTGAAAGACCATCTCTAGGACCAGTGATGAGGTGGTATTTGAAGTGGGATTTTGTGTAGCAGACCATCCCTGCAGAGAATGGAAGCAAACCACTCTCTCCTCACCCTTTTTTCTCCTTTATATACTGCTAGGGGACTGTGGGAGTGGATTAACTCCTGCAGTGGCTGACAAAGTAACAAACCCAGCAACAGCAGAGGCAACAGCTGTTTGAACAGATGGCAGCCCATCAGCAACAGTTGTTACAACCAGTGACAGAGCTAGTACCAGCCGCTACCCTTGGGAATCCCTCCCTTATGAGAAATGTCTCCCCTGCTTAATTCAGGGAAATGCTCCAGCGCAGATGATTCCTAAGATGGCAATGGTTGATGACCCAGAATTGTTCCTTGTAACTTTCGAGAGAGTAGCCACAGCTTTGTGTTGGCCCTAGGCTCACTCCATCTTCTAATGGGAAACATAAGCTGCATACCGGGGACTCGACAGCATAGCATCTCAAGACTAGTGAAGGCAGCCATATTAATGGACAAGGCCTAGAGATGAAGAAGCTTACTGCCAGCATTTTCTGCTACCTCCCCAAGGCATGACCCCAGACAGTCACCTGAAAGCTTAAGGACTTCTGCTGGTATTGGTTAAAACCAGAGACCAAAATGGGATACTAGATGACCAAATTTGTAGTCCTAGAAGAGTTCATACAGATCCTTTGGCCTGCTGGCTGAGCCTTGGTTTGCAGGCACTGGTCTGGCAGTCCTATCTGAGGTCACCCACCTCATAGAGAACTATATGACTGCTCAAGTCATTTGGGGACCCACTATAAGGAAATGAACGGCCATCTGCACAACCACATACCACCACCACTCCAGCTGGATCTGGAAAACCCAGCTTGATTCTTGTACGTTGGTGTGGAACAAAAGAATGACAAGAACTTGAGCTGAACCTTTGAGCAGGTAGTCATGGCAGATGATAGAAGGGCCTGGCAATATCTACACTTTGCCCTCAATGCAGACTTATTATCCCATACAGACTAAGACAAGCAGCTGCAGCTGCTAGCACTTCAGTTATATCACAGAGAGGTGCTGCATCTGGCACTTTCATTTGCATATGCAGGGCAGCTCAGGAAAGATAAGATGCAATCTAGAATCGTAGACCAATACTTTTGGCCATAAGCCTTCAAGGATGTTGAGAATTTCTCCACCTCTTGTCTCAAATGCCAGTTGGTGGCCCCTAATGGAATCCTGCAGGCCCTACTTGTATTTCCCCCTTTGGTGAAGGCCCCCTTTAAAAGAGTGCAAATCAACAGTATAAGTCCCTTATGAAAGAGCACTTCATGGCTTCAGTGTATGCTTGTCATCGTGGAATATGCCACCAGGTACCCAGAGTCCATATCTCTAAGTTCTGTAAATGCTAAGACGATCACCAATGAGCTGCTGAAGATCTTTAATGGGTTAGGTTTCCTGAAGAGGTCCTGGCAGACCAGGGAATGAATTTCACATCTCAGTTGATGAAGGAAGTATGGGAGCTATTAAAAGTCAGGGCTTTGTGCATATCCATGTGACATCTTCAAATGGATGGCCTAGTAGAAAGGTTCAACCAGACACTTTTAAGACAATGCTCAAGAAGTTCACCACATCCCAGCCTTACTTTTCATCATCAGAAGTGGCCCCAAGCTCCCATAGGGTTTTCATCCTTCAAACTGCTATATGGATGACAAGGGGCATACTTGAGCTGGTACAGGAAACCTGCAAAAGCCAACTACTGAGTGCTGAAAATGTGGTATAGTATGTGTTAAAGTTGCATCAGAAACCAGAGGCTATGAGGATGCATACTAGAGAAAACCTCATTGGAAATACAGGAACAACAATGACAGTATCATAAAGGGATACAGATGTGTGTCTTTCAGCTGGGTGACGAAGTCCTGCTGTTTCTTTTAAGATGGAATCAAAGCTAATGGCCAAGTGGCAAGGCTGTTTTGAGGTGATAAAAAAAGTGGAGGCTGTGGACTACTTGATTAGACAACGAGGGGCTGAAAAGGGAACAGCAAATCTACTATAACCATATAAATGTATCGAAGCCCTGGAAAGCCACGGAGAACCTTTATCACACCTTACTCTGAGGAATGAGAACGAGTATCCTAAGGTAAAGAGTGCCTAGAAGAAGCAATAAGCAAAGGGAACAGGCACTTCACTGAGTATTTGCTTTCCCATAGGTATTCTGAATCCTGCCTGGGAAGACATTTCTAACACAATTCCGTGTTGTTACAGAACCCAGGTATATAGTAAGGATCCGTCAGAGCCCTTCTCTTAACAAGTTGTGGCAGGTGGCTGTCTAGAAAGAGTTCAGAACCATGTTGAACTCAGGGTGATAGAGTCCCAGAGTGACTGGAGGAGTCCTATTGTGCTGGTCCCAAAACCTCACTACATTTCTGCGTTAGTTTTGAGGAGGTGACTGCAGCTTCTAACTTTTGATACCCATGCTCCAATTGCATGAACTCTTAGGGAACCAGAAGAAGCCCAATGTGTAACCACTGTATATTCAATAATGGGTTAAGGAGATCTAACACCAGGTCCTCAGGAGAAGACAACTTTTTCTATGCCACTTTGTCAAGTCCATCATAAGGTCATGTGTTTTGAGTTACAAAGGGCAGTGGCTACCTTCTTACATTTCGTGGACCCATTTAGTTCAACAGCACAGACAATGTGTGGAGGCATATTTGGATGACAGTTATCTTCAGCAAAGATTGGAACGCCCATCTGGCCAGGGTAGTCACCATCCTCCAATCACTGAGAGAAGCTGGGTTAAGGGCAAATTCTGCTAAATGTGCAGTAGGGAAAGAAAAAGCCTGTTTCCTGTCATTTCATGACTGTAGCAGCCCACCAAAAGGCTTCACTAACGATGCTGTTTCAAGATTGGTGCTTTGGACGCCCACCTGTTAAAGGGTCTGCCAAGAACTCAGAATCATGCTCTGTAGATAGCCAGTGCTGAATAGCCTGAACTTTGAAGAAGAGTTCATATTAAAGCAGATGCATTCGAGGTGGGGCTAGGGGTGTTCCTTTCTCAAGATGTCAGTGGAGAGGAACACCTGATGGGCTTGAGGTTAAGATTTTGTCATGGCTATTTTTAGTAAAGTTCATGTGCAGTGAACAAAAATTCACTTGTTCCTGACTTTTACTAAAAATAACCATAACAGAATTGAGCTTATGGGGATGAGAACCCAGGAGCCGTGCTGCAGAAGAGGGGCATGGAGGGGGGCGAGGTCCAACACCCAAGCACTGGATGTTCGTTGCTCCGCTATGCAAGTCACCTGCCTCCATAGCAACCCAGAGCTCTGGGACCCACCTGGGATCTTCAGAGGACTGGCTGAGCTCTGGGCTCTCGGCTCTCCCATGGTGACTCAGAGCAAGGGGTGCTGGTTGATGGCAGTGGGATGGTGGGCAGGAGTTGCAGGTTGCTACCCCCATTGGGATTTCTGAGCCACAGGGTCCATGCTGCCTGCCCAAGTAGACAGCAACAGAGGCCCCCAGCAGCAGTGGCATGGAGCTAGGGATCCCCACAGCTGCTGAGAGCTGCCACCCCTGAGGCTCTGAGACCACCAGAGAACTCTGAAGTCCCCAGAAGCCAACAGTTTCCATCCTGCTGCCCCAGGTCAGGAGGCGGAAGCTGAAAAGGATAATTTCACAGCAGCCTCTAAAAGTCATGGAATCTGTGACCTCTGGGGCAAAGTCTTATCTTTACTGATAGCGTATATCAGCTGGAAACTGTTCCTCCAGAAGAAAGCATATTCAGTCATAGGAAATGAATGCTTGGCTGCTGAATGGGCACCAGAGTGCCTGCAGCACTACCTCCTAGGAAGTGAGTTCACACGAGTTGTGGATCATTCATCCTTGCACTGTGTAAACCTGATGAAGGAAACAAACCACAGGAGCATGATGTGATACCTCTCACTACAGCCTTATGCCATTGGGATACAACACTGGGTGGGAAGGTTGCATGGTAATACAGATTTTTCTAGCCTTGTGGGGAGGATATGTAGTGAGATCTGCAAACCCCATACCAAGCAGAGGCAGAACTGTAAAAGGAGCCTCTTCTGCCTTTAGGCAAGCAGTTTGACCGCATCCACAAAGATGTAGGGGAAATAAGGCCTGCTATAAAAGGAGAGTGCAGGAGCTAGACAGTCCTGGAACAGAAAAGGAGTAACATCCCAGTGTCAGGCTGCTGCCAGAAACAGCCAAAAAGACTGGAGCAGAGCTTTGTGCCAAATTATAGGTCGGGGGACAACAACTGTCCTGAACAGGACTAACCTAGTGAAGCCAGTCAGGGGCAATAAAGACCTCTCGAAAGACAACAGCAGGGATTAGTGTCCAAAATCTCCTCTCAGCTGAAAAAGGTGAAAAGCATTTCTTAACATAGAATCTCTTTTTTAAAAAAATGAAGTACATGCCCTTGGAGAATTTTAACTCTTCCTTTGATAATGTATCCAAGGAATGCATTATCCCTAAACTCAATCTGTCCCAAATGTGGAGTTATTGCCTCTTATTCTCTGCTTTGCCTTGTATTGGATTTTTATTATAGGCAGAGGTGACCTCACTGTAAGGCTATGTCCACACATACATCATTATTTCGAAATAACCCATTTTGAAATGAGTTATTTTGAAATAAAGTCCTTATTTCAAAATAAGTTAATAATTCGAATTAAGTTTGTTAATTCCAATTAAGGGAAAGCCTGCTTTCGAAATAGCCGTTGTTTTGAAATGGTTGTTTTGAAACAAGGCCGTTTGGACATGTTTCAAAACAGTTATTTCTAAACAATGGTGGTGTTTCGAAACAACGTGTCCGAATGCCGTTGTTTTGAAACAACCATTTTGAAACTAGCTATTTCGATTAGATGCGAGGTTTAACGGTTTCAAAATAACGGCCATTATTTTGAAACAACGGGTCCCATTGTTTCGAAATAACAATGTGTTGTGTGGACATGCTGCTTCTTATTTTGAAACAACCTCTGTTGTTTTGAAATAAGAAGCCTGTGTGGACATACCCTAACTGAAGTCGGCTGACACTTCCCATTGTAAGACTCTGTTTTCAGTTGTTTACTACCATGTGAAATTTTGACCATTTATGGTGAAGTTTTCCATGTTGGGCATCTGCTTGATGCTGAATTTTTTTTAGAAAGCACCAGCCAAAATAGTACTGTTTCTGAGAATGAGGTTAGAAGAAACTTGGATGAGGGCAAAAAAGAAGAGGGAGACCTACAGAAATTCTTACAGTGGAAAAACTTTGGAGCTGTTGCCTCAAGCTTTGCCACAGGGGTCTGACATTTGGCAAGGTGGTGGGGATGACATCCTAGCACTTGCTGTTCCTATGACAATTCACCACAATTATAAGCCTTTGAAAAATTACATTTCTTCCATGTTCATTAGGGGTACCAGTTCTGAGCCCAGGGTCTTCAGCCCTGTTTCAGAGGGTCTCTGAGCCCCCTCACATTGTGAGGCAAAGGCCTTGAGCCCACAGGTGGAGGGTGACCTGGGGAGGACGTGTTGCCCCCCTCTACAGTGCCTTAACCAGAGTAGGGCAGTTCTGGGTGGCAGTACCATCTCCCTCTCTGCCTCCCTCAAGACCCCATCTCTTGGCCAGGTCGGAGGCCAGAACTGAGAACCAGGCAGTATGGAGCAGCTCCTGCTCTGGTTGGTGCCATGGAGTGGTGGTTTGGTGACAGTGCTCCTGTTTGCTGCTGGCATGCGAGGCCCTGGGGCTACAACCGCTCTTCTGCTCTCAGCTCCCTTTGACTGCTCAAGGAGCCAATGGAAGAGCTGCCCTAGTGTGAGTAGCAGCCACAAAGGGCCACTCTTGCCACACAGTCTAGAGCTACTCTTCTCCTTGCCTGCACCCTGAGGTACCCCCCTGCCTGTCCACGGCCCCCCTTTTGTTGCACCCGTCACTGCACACAGCTCCTGGATACCTCCTGCCCATGTCCTGAGTGGCTTTCAAACTTTCTCAGCTGAGTCCCCCACCTCCCTGTCCCTTATGTTGCTTGGTTGAGAACCCACAAGTGGCCTGCTGAGGTGAGTCAGTGGGTGGAGGTGACTCCACCCTTATGGCTACTGAGGGCCCAGCCATGCCCAGCAACCTAGGGTAGAAGCACTGAGCTTCATCGCCCCTCAGACTTAAAGCTCCGGGCTCACCTCCCTCCGCCTGGTGCGTGAAGCATGGAGCCCTGAGCCCCTCTTCTCCACTCCCTGCCAGGCCCTGCGGTTGGGTCTGTCTCAGAAAGAAACAGGTGGAGAGCCCCTCAATTGAGGCTTGGGCAGGTGAGTGGCAAAATTCTTGGATCATGCCATCTGCTCTGAGCTTTCTCCATCAGCACACCACTTGCTGAGCATGATCCTAATAGGACTCTATCTGCACTTACTGCTGCTGTTCGATGGGGGGGGGGGGTACCTGAGAAAACATCAGACTCTTTCCTGTGCACTCCACACCTCGCCTTGCTCATGCCTCAGCAGTAGACAGGAAGATGTAGGGAAGCCATTGAAATCCAGTGAGGTGTGAGGGATGGACCAGAGAATAAGAGGCTGAGCTGGAAGGCTGGGACAGGCTGGTGGCAGGTAGAAGGAAGAGAAGAGAAGAGGGTCTGGTGTGTATCAGAACAGATGGAGGTTCGGGAGATACTAGAGGACTGAAAGGAAAGATTTTAGCTGTGGTGCAAGGGAGGACCCGGGAAGAAGGGTTTGTAACCACTAGAGACTCTTTCCCTTCAGGACCCAAGATTCCTGAACCCTACCATTCATATGCCAAAACAGTGTCATTCTCCTGATGCTGGCCCACAGGTGATGATGGCCTACTTCTCTAGTTCTGCTTGTCATGGTCTGTGCTGTGCATCTAAAGTTCCTTGCCTTGCCGACAGCCAGTAGGAGGGTCAGAATGCAAGAACTTGTTTTTAAAACAAATCAACCATCCTAGGAAATTACATTTTAAAACAAACAAAACCACAGCATCAAAATAACTTGGATTTTAGAGTCATGCATTCAGAAATTTGGGAGTGTCAGAATTTGACTGCCTGCATTAAAATAACTTGGATTTTTAAAGTCATGCATTCAGAAATTTAGGGAGTGCCAGAATTAGGCGGGCTGTGCAAGACTAATTTGCTCCCAGTGTGTGTGTGTGTGTGTTTTGAGTTACATGGTCACATACTATCTTTTTTTCCTGCAAGACATGTTTGTTGCTACCTTTAATGTAACATAGAACTTACCCATTACTGTCCTAAGAAATTCTTCACTTCAAAGGGTATAGCTCCTGTTTTGTGTGCCAGTCACTCAGGCTCCACAGGGCCAGGAATTGGGGTACTTGCAACCTTGGCAGCAATCTAATCTATGCCCTCACACCAGTGGGATGGAGATATTGATTAGACTAGCATCACAGCCTTTGTGCCTACTTTTCCTGGCCCCCTTAGCTTCAAATGTACGAGGTATTCCTTTCTTCCCCTTAAATCACATTATTTCATAAAGAAGAAAAAGAAACATAATTTGGAGCAGCAGTAAGCTGAACCCAAGTTAATAGTTTGAATTGCACTCCATCTGTTCAGCTGCGTGGCCTGATGGATGTGCTGAGCCATTTTTCTCAATTTGTTTTAGAGCTGGTAAGAACAATCTCTCCTGGATTCATTCCAAGGTTTCTGCTGGGAAAACTTCATATCTGGACTCAGCTGTCCTCAGGGAGGGGAGAGCTTGAGTCAGTAATCCTCAAATGGCAAACTACCTCTTTCACTTGTAGTGGTTAGTTTTTGAAAAGATTAAATTCTCCCGTGGAATTCAGCATTATTATTATTATTATTTTAAAAAATGGATAACATTTGCAAACATGATTATGCTGGGGCTGCTTTAAATCGGCTTACTGTTGTTTTGTGATCACAAGTAAGGGTAACAGGAGCCAGGGTGATTGGCCTCACCATGTGTACAGACTGCTGGTAAAGCAATAGGTGATGAGTATCCACTATAAGTTTCAAACCCCAGAGCCTGTGGTGTAGATGCAGACAAACCAGATGTCAGGAATTTGGGTTCCTGGACACTTGGCCCATTGAGGGCTGTACTGCCCATATGCCAGGGGCTTCCAGGTCATAAATAATTGGTATAAAATGTGGCAGATTGCAGCCATCCTCTTTATTCTGTATGGCTGTGCAGTCTGCACAGATCACGTGTCCTGCCTTGCAATGCTCCATCATGATCCAACCCGCAAGGGTGGCTGGTCTCTCTATGTGTCTATCACTGTGCTAAGGACTTTTGTTTCTTCTCCCCATGTCTTTTTTCTTTCTTTTAAAAAGGATGCTGCCAGGATAAAAACAGTGTTAAAAATATCCCTCATCTGTGTTAACACCATAAATGTTTGAAAGTGAAATTTAAAGATCATTATTCTAGGTTATTACTATTGATATTGTTTTAGTTTTGGTTTTGACCTGACTTGGGCAATGATGCATTTCACTTTCTGGTCGCGTTTCTTATTGTGTTAGCTGGTGTCTGGGTTCTGAGCATTGCAGAGAAGGGTCTTAGTCCAAACCAAAAATTTTTGTAATGAGTCTCCTAAGCTGCTTGCTTTTGGTCAGCAGCTGTGAAGGAGATTGCAATGAGAAAGCCCACCACATTTTGATTCAGACTTTTAAACAGTTTTCATATTAATAGTGACATATATAGGATGCAGCCATAAGACAGTTGGTGGCTGGAGTAGGACATAGAGTTCAGTGATTGATTGGCTGTCAGGATACCTGGGTTCAATTCACAGCAGAGTTCTTGGCTCTTTTTCTGATCTGGAGTAAATCACTGTGCATCTATGTGCCCATCTACTAGGTTAGGGTGATACTCAACCTCTGTGGACTACATTTTTTTTGCAGTAACTTTTTGTTCTTCTTCTTTTACAGGCATGGCCTTGGCACAGCGTCAGGTCACTGTTCAGGAAGGCCCTCTGTACCGGACTGAGGGCTCCCACATCACCATCTGGTGCAAGGTCAGTGGCTACCAGGGTCCCGCAGAGCAGAACTTCCAGTGGTCCATTTACTTGCCTTCAGCTCCTGAGCGGGAAGTGCAGATTATTAGCACTATGGACCCCTCCTTCCCTTATGCCATCTATACCCAGCGTGTGCGGAGTGGGGAGATCTACATAGAGAGGATACAAGGAGACTCTGCCTTGCTGCACATCACAGAGCTCCAGGACAGGGATGCTGGCGAGTATGAGTGCCACACACCCACCACTGATGAGAGGTACTTTGGAAGCTACAGCGCCAAGATGAAACTGATGGGTAAGGTATTTGCTTTATTTAGGTCACCCGGAACCCATATCACTGGGTATTGGCTTCATTCTGGGTAGACGGTACTAGAATTCAGTAAGCCCCATATGTGGTTTGTTCCATATAAGCGGTGTCCGCATAAGTGGGGGGAAAAAATAAGGGAAGAGAATGTATGTAGTGTGTATTATAGGAAATAATGGTGTAAAGACAGTAGTAGAGAATAAATAAAGCTTCCAGTTGTAAGACACAAACCAAGAGGCCTGGGCGAAGGAGAAAGGCATTTGAAATCTTTGAAAACAGGATGTGGAGTTGATTTACACGGAAAATAAGAAGCCTGTTTCAGATGCCAGTCTGGAGAAGAGAGAATTCATGCCAAAGGGGCAAAATTATGTGGCATGGAAGAAAAGAAGCCAGTGTTAGATCAGCATAAAGGCAGTTAGAGAGATGAGGTTCATGAGCTATGAAACAATGAGGGAAATGTTGAAATGGCTCTTGAAATGAACAGGGAGTGGGATGAGATTCCTATGGTGAGGTTGATGAGGTTTTGTACTAGATGAACCAGAAAGAGCTGCCTTGTTTTGGCATTTCCATAGCACCTTTCAGATAAGGATCTCTGAGTCCTTTTCAGACTTTAATTAGAGCCAAAGCACATCTCTGTCCAGTTTCAGCCGGTGTTATCTCAATTTAGCAAGTGAGGAAGCTGAGGCACAGAGGTTATGCCTTTTAAGGTGTCCCAATTTTAAATAGCGCCGGGAGCAGACTCCAGAATTCCTGACTCATAGTTCCATGTCCTAATCACCTCCCTATGTTTCCTCTGCACCCCACCCCCATAATTGAATGGAATAACAAACTGGGGGGCTGCAGCAGGTAGAATCCTACCCTGGGTATGTCAGGAAATGCGTGGCTTCATTGTTGGAGCAGGAGAAGCAAGGCTGCCCTGTGAACTTGGGACAGACACTTTAAATTCTGTTCCTCAGTTGTCTTATCTGTAAAATGAGGGTAATGATGACTTAACTCATCGGAGAGTGTGAATTAATTAATGCGTGTCAAGTGCGGTTATGACAAAAAATGCTGTAGCACGGCAAAGCATTACTGCTTATTCGCCCTACAGATATGCAGAGTTTGACATTTTAGAGGATTTCAGCCTCTGAAAAACGACTTGGGATTTATATTTTTGGGAAATAATGTAATAGGAACAATAGCTAGCTCTTATGTAATCTGCTTGTCAGACATCATGCAGATACTGCTTTTACAGGACTTTTTCCTCTCCTTTCAAGCTTAACTTTTTGGAGAAAAGTGTTCAAAGGTGCCTTCTGTGGTGTGTTTGCAAATCAATCTGTCTCCTATATTTTATGTGCATGCCTTTCCTCATTTCCATAATTTGTACAGAACAATTGCAAGTAACCAAAATCTTGTTTTCAGATAAGTACGTCTTCCCCGGTATTTATTCTCCCACAAGAAGTCACTTTTATCTGTCTGTGACATCACAGTTATCACCATGTAAAACAGAGGGGTCTGACTTTTGGTGAGGTTATAAATAGCAGGAGCAGATAGACTCCTAAAGAACATAGATCTGGATTCTGAATGTAACTGTCCCTGAAACAAAAGTAAGAAGGGAAGAGAAATTTAAAAAATGGGGGGCAACGGTTTAAAATTGTTTTGTCTCCCTCTCCCACTCAACAGCTCTCTGAAGGCTTTTAACCCTTTAGGGTTATGAATGGTAACCAGTCACTTAACAACTTAATTCCTGAAATATTTTAAGCATTCATGAATGGGGTGAAGATTGTGGCAGGGATATATGGGGGACAGGACAACACTGGGGGGTGGGAAGAGGGGGTTGATATCTGG
Source organism: Podocnemis expansa (assembly GCA_007922195.1). Taxonomy (NCBI): domain Eukaryota; kingdom Metazoa; phylum Chordata; order Testudines; family Podocnemididae; genus Podocnemis; species Podocnemis expansa. The sequence continues at coordinate 10,979,001 of ML682018.1, read as the reverse complement.
GGCTGCTCCTGAACGTGTGGAGTAAGAGAGCTAGGTGGAGGACCAGAGAGATTTATTGAGGAACTGCATGCCCTGTACATCTGAAATGGTGATGGAAGCAGAAAGCTGCTGGTAAGGAAGAGGGGGCATTAGCTCTTGGGGGAAGTGGAGCTGCATATCAGGAGCATTATAAACTTTTAAACTTAGCAAACTCCAGCAGGCCAATCTCATGGTGTACTGGGATCGGGGATTGTGATACCTTGTGGACTGGCCAGCTTCCAAAGTTCGAAGGCAGCTAACTGGAGAATCTGCCTCATATTTCTGTGAGGATATCTGGGTAAGGGGAGAGAATGGTGGGAGGTTGCTGGATGACTCCAGTTAAGACAAAACCTGCTAGGCTGTTGCATGGCTATGGGGAGTGAGGGGAGGGGGAAAGAAGAGAACTGGTTGCTTGTGGTTGGAAAGTAACTTCTGAAGGGTAAGAGACAAGTTTGAGCTGAGGTTGAAGAATGGAGGTTGACTTCGCTGCAGTCAATCTGTAAAGAGCACTAAGGCCAAGTTTTCCATTGCTTGAATCTGGGCCTTCTTGGCTAGCTGTTTGGGTGAGCAGTAAAGGGGATCTGAATTCAGGCTTTGCCTCGGATGAGGGCCTCCATTTGATGGATATGAGCAAGGGAGAGCATATATTGTTGGAATAGTTTGGACCTTGAAAACTGGCTTTCTCTCACGTTCCTTGGCCATTAAAAAGTTCATGATAGGAGAAAAAGGTTCCTCATTCGAAGCAGGCTCATAAAATTTGAGAGAGAGAGACTGCCAATGTTCTGTTCAGCATTTTCATCAATGATCTGGATGATGGAATAGACTGCACTCTCAGTAAGTTTGCGGATGACACCAAGCTGGGGGGAACAATAGACACGTTGGAGGGCAAGGACAGGATTCAGGGAGACCTAGATAAATTGGAACAATGGGCCAATAAAAATCTTATGAAGTTCAATAAGTACAAGTGTAAAATCCTGCATGTGGGATGGAAAAACCCCACGCACTGCTACAGGCTGGGGAACATTCAGTTAAGTAGCAGCACTGGAGAAAAGGACCTGGGGGTCATGGTGGATGGGAAGCTAGATATGAGTCAGCAGTGTGCTCTTGCTGCCAAAAAGGCCAATGGCATACTGGGCTGCATCAAAAGAAGTATTACCAGCAGATCAAGGGATGTGATCATTCCCCTCTATTCTGCACTGGTAAGGCCACATCTAGAATAGTGTGTTCAGTTTTGGGCTCCCCACTACAAAAAGGACAGGGACATGCTAGAGTTCAGAGGAGGGCAACCAAAATGATTAAAGGGCTGGAGCACAAGCCCTATGAGGATAGACTGAAAGCATTAGGCTTATTTAGTCTGCAGAAGAGAAGACTGGGGGGGGATTTGATAGCAACCTTCAACTACTTGAAGGGATGCTCTAAGGAAGATGGAGCTCGACTGTTCTCGGTGGTAACAGAGGACAGAACAAGGAGCAATGGTCTCAAGTTGCAGTTAGGGAGGTCGAGGCTGGATATTAGAAAAAACTATTTTACTAGGCGAGTGGTGAAGCATTGGAATGAGCTGCCTAGGGAGGTGGTGGAGTCTCCATCTTTGGAGGTGTTTAAGGCCCAGATGGACAAAACCATGATGGGGATGGTTTAGTGGAGTGGTCCTGCCTCTGGCAAGGGGTTGGACTAGATGACCTATGAGGTCCCTTCCAACCCTAGGATTGTATGGTTCTATGAGTCTATGAACTTTGTAAAAAGATGTTTCTTCTGACCGCCCTGCAAACCCTAGATATGTTGCCTTTAACCTGAGGCTAATAAACACTTCCTTTGCTTTCCTTTCAAATGCCACTAAAGGCAACAATTGCATCCCATCTTGCCTTTTGGGGACGGCATGCTGAAGTTTGCCCTGAACTTCCTTGCTAGGAGCAGATGGGGGGCTAAACTGGATGAATGGAGCCAGAGGAAGAGGAAGCTGGCAAAGTAGCTGGGCATGTTCAGTCAGCTGTTTTGTCTTTTGCTCAGTGTCATTTTTTCCACCTGAAATGCACTAGTCTCTTCTGGCATCTTGCAGGGTGTACTGTTGTCTAGCATAAGAAATCCTCTTACCAGCAGAGGGAATTCCACCTGTGAGTCAGGGCAGTGAGGCACTGTGGGGTAGAAGGGAAAATGCTTCTACTTACTGGAGGGGTGAGATTTGCAGCCAGGTTTCCTCCTCTTGGGCTCTTGTTAGCACACGTGCAGGTCCTCCATTTCTTTTAGCCCACGCGGGAGTAATGCAGGCCTGTTCAAGAAGAGCTGCAGAGCCTTGAGTGACTTACTGTTCTCATTTTCTCCGTAGCGGAACCAAGCATTTTTCCTTTCATCCAGTTATGAATTTTTAAATCCCTCATTAGGCTGAGCGGCTTTTGTTGGCAGCAGAGAAGCCTGGTCGGAGACAGGTTTTTTAACATTCTTGTTCTCTGTGCAAGGTGGGTGCAGGGAGGGAGAAAGGGCTGCATGGGGAGGTTTTTGAAGCTGCATAGACTGGGCTTTTGGATCACTTAGTGCAAGTGTGGTTCATGGCTTATGGTAACTGAAGCATCTGTTCCTATTAGTTACTAGAGATGGTTGTGGAGCTGCCTTGCTCTGGGACCTGGCGGTCAAGAAAGGTTGGACATGGCCAAGGACTTCGGAGGCTCTGACTGAGGTCAGATGGGATCCTAGTGCAGCCTGACTCTGGTGGCGGCTGTTTGACTACTTGTCAGCACAGTGAAGTCTTGCTGTGCTGATGCATCCCGTTAACTATTCCTTTTGCCCTTGTTTGCACCATGAGCTATTTTGGCAGGCATACGTTTTCTCTCTCTGTGAACTTGTGCTATGAAGCCAAGACCTTTCAATCATTCACTTCTGGACTGATTGATATTTTTCAAGTCATGTCCTTTGGGTTTGAAATTTCACTCCTTCCCACCCTCTATCCCTCATATTTCATAAAAACCAAGAATTTATTTGTTTTCTTTCTAGTTTTGTATCTCAATATGCAGCATTCTGGAAGTCCCTCTTAGTTTATTGAGAGTTGGGGTTTGGTCTGGATCCCCTTCAGATTTACTCAGTATATCCTATAGCCCACAACCTGAAATTCTCCTAAAAGGCCTTGGGGTGTGTGAAGCTGTGTAGTCTGGGCTTTTGGATCACTTACTGCTATTGTGGTTCATGGTAACTGAACCATGCAGGTTGCTGTGAACTTATGAAAAACAGCAAGATTGTGATGTGTGCCCCAGCTCATAATAGAAGGGAGAGATGGGAAAAGTCCTGTTTGGTCAACGGAGAAGACCCCTTGGCATACTGAAAAGAATCCCTTGCAAACTCAGCCAACTGCCTCATGCTTTGCATGGGGATTGGGTAGCTGTATCAGAGCCCTGGCCTGCCTATTACAGTATGGGACTATGTGAACTCTTCTTGTCTTCATCCTTTAGTTTCCTCCTGGTTTTGTGCAGCTCTGAAAGTGATGTAGAGTTGTAGGAGTCTGAAGATGCTGCAAACCAAAAGCAAGTGAGTATAGCTGTCTCTGGTGTAGAATCTGCAATGCAAAGTCATGTACCTGGCTTGTTCATGTGAAAGAGGCCTGTGAGTAGGGGTGTTGGTGACCTCTCTTTCCTGGGAGGCTGGGCAGATTTAGTAGAAAAATTAGTAAGGCTGGAATAGGGTTAACTAGAATTTGGTCACTAATTCAAGGCTTGACAAAACCTGAGTGCCAGGTCACCATAGCAAACAGGGTTTGTAGCCTGCCTCCAAGCTCTGCTGTGGAGGAGCACCCTCTGGCAACCAACAATAAAACTGCTGGCACCTAGCTGGGCACCAATTTTGCTGAGCCCTGCACTAATTACACTTTCTTAGCCCAGTGATACTTCAACTCATTGACTGTGTTCCAGACCAGGCAGTCCTATCTAAGTAAGCCTAGCTCATAATGTGCAGATGGGCACTTAATCTGTATTCTGTCTTGTGTCCCCTCTGGACAGCCAGCACCAAAGTCAACACCTTTCTCCTTGTTGCTGTCAGTTTTCACCCACTTCTGGTGCTATTGAATGTATTATGCCTTCTCTTTACAGAGCAGTCAGGTGCTGGCTAAGGCTTTTCTGCAGTCAAACCCCCACCCCTCTGTTCTAGTTGCTTGGCCCTTTGGGCAGCAAGCTGAATCAGTTACATAAGGGCTGCCCAGCTGCTGTGATTCCTCTGTTGAGTCACTCACAGGGTCCAGCATGATACTTATATATGACTTAAGAGGTCAAAGGTGTGGAGAAACCAAACCTTTGTGGCAGTTGTATGGCTATTCTGTTTCCTATTGGCTCCTCCAGTTGTAGCAACAAGCCACTTGGCTGAAACACTCTCTGCCTTCTGTTCTCCTTTCCTTAAGCCATAGCATGATTGGAGTGGCTGGGCTGTGGGTGGTGGGCCTGGCATTTCTCTTTTACACTGAATCCTAAATCTGGCCTCCTGAAAGCAGGCAAATGGCCAGATGTAATGAGCTGTGAGGCAGGCTGCCACTGTAGCCTGGTAGTCTGCCTTGCTACGTACCAGCTGTGCCTGGCTAGATACTTCCTACAAACAGTGCACTTCGAGTCAACAGATCCACTTTCATTCCTCCCCTGACTTGAACTGACTGGTTGGTGTCACTCCCTTTGGAATTAGCATTAGGTTCCACCAGCATTTAGTAAGGTTTCAGATGTGGCACATCGCTTACTTTGTTCCATTGGTCAGTCGTGGGGTATTTTCCATGCAATACCTAGGACACATGGGACTTGATAGGGAACTGTGGGGGATGAATCACTTCAGCCGATTAAAATATATTTTAAAAATCCGTCCCACACCTTCTTCCCATCCAGACTGCGACAGACCTATGTATGGAGACCCAAGAGGTGTATTGTGGAGCTGGGTTAAGGGGCCTTGGCAGAGCTGGGAATAGGGGAAAGACTTTTAAATCTGCTTGCATTTTGCATGGATCTAGTGTTTCATTCCCTCAGTCTTGAACACTAAATGCATCTGTAATCAGTTTTAGCCAGAAGGGAGTTGGCCTCTTTGCTTGGCTTTGCATGCAAGTTCTTCACACAGAGAAAAAAATGAAATTGGGAGGGGAGGAGGGGGAACAGGGTGTGTTGTGGAAGAAAAAGGAAGAAAAAACATCTGTCTGTGATGGATTTCTTACCATCCTCTACCTCTTCTCCCATCAAGAAGTTCAACCATTTGCAATCTCTGCTCGAAGCAAAAGGAAAAACTGTGCCTTGCTCTTGTAATCCTGCTTCATATCTCCTGCCTCCTCGTTAACATGTGGCTGAGCAGTCGCTCTAATTGGTCTTGCAGCCTTCTGTAGCTCTTATTTTTTCTGTCAGCTGAGGCACAGGTGGCTTCACTCAAGATGTTTCAGAGGACTGTAACAGACTGGAAATGAAGGAGAGCCCACTGTGCGGCTTAGGACAGTAGTGGGCTCCTGTAGGCTTTCTGCAAGTTTCCTTTCCCTCAGGAAAAGAGTTTGTCCCAGTGCGCAAGTGGGAGGCTGGTGCCTGAAGAGGCAGTGCAGCTGGGCTCTGACACAATGAAACAGATATTGCCAACACCTGGTAATTAGTTGTTTAGAGTGAAAGCTGTAAAATAACGTGAAGTAAGATCCTAGCCAAGCTGACAAAATGGAAGCTCACTCCTCCAGACCCCCAATCTTCTTTGTGCTCTCAGAGTAGAGTGGGCAGGGGACTCCATTTAAATAACTCTGCTAAAGGTTACATCTACTCTACAGGCTATGCGGCTTTTCTGGTGAGGACTCTAAGCCGATGGGATCAGTCAAAACCCTGAGCGACATAAGTTATACTAAGTAATTTATGGTGTAGACATAACCACAGTATGTGAGGAAAAGATCCTAAATTTCAGTTTAGCAGAATTTTGGGCAGTCTCAGTGGCTTCAGTATTGAGTGTCCCCTGACACATCCATGTGTGGTTCTTCAGGGAAAACAGTCTATGGGTAATAAGCAAGTCCAGGATTGCATCTCATCTGACTAGAATTTCTGCCTTCTGGGTGATAGTGAGCTCTCTGGATCACTTCGCCCATTGGGCTATGTACATTGCTTCACTGAAGTGTGGGTAGTTTGACTTTTCAAAAGCGCAGCATCTTGTGCGCTCAAACTCCCTCATAGTTGATCTAATAAAATATCTACTGTAATTTTTCTGTTTACATGGCCCCATCATCCTGGTATTTGAGCTATGGAAGTGGTAATGCTTGCTTTCTCTCCAGTCCTTTGAGTCTGTGACCACTGTTGTTGTTCTTCTTTGTCTTCCTTTTCTTCTATCCACACCCAAGCCATTTTGCAACCACCCTTTCTTTACATAATCATACTGTGTTTTAATGGCTTTGTAAATATATTTGGTATGTCCTCCCCCCGAATCTTTTGCCCCCATTTCTTCTGTGTATAGAAAAGATGAATGGCATACATCAAGTGGGTTTACTTTTCAACTTCAGTGTGATCTGTTGTCAGACTCACCCAACCAGGCGCGTTAGAGGTGGAAGCTAGGGGTCAGGGCTCTTAGATTCTGTTTTGGTTTCTGCCACTGGGTTGCTATGAGATCTTGGTAGGTCTCTTTGCGGTGCATCATTGTTTCCTTGTAAGTAAATTGAGGATAATGCGGTAAAGATGTGTTGCGAGACCTGAACTAAATGTTTGTGGCATGACTTAAAATCCCTTGGTGAAAGTTGTCAGAAGATGCAAGACACCAAGTTTCTGCTATGCCTAATAAATCATATTGAATGGAGATTCACCTCCTGTACTAGATTCTCTGTTTCTCAGATCTCTAAAATTACTGTGTACTTGCTTGAGAACATCATCTAATATTTTGTAAAATTATTAGAGTAATAAGAATTGCCTTTCTAAATCAGACCAGTAGTCCATGTAGTTCTGTATCTTGTTTGCAACAATGGCCAGTATTGGGTGCTTTGGAGTGTACAAGAAACCCCAAAGTGGAAAACAGCAGAATAACCTGTCTCTTCAGAAGGAAGTTTCCTTTTAACCTCCACCACTTAGATGCCTGAGGTTCTGAAGCAAGAAGGTTCGTAACCACTTCAAACTTTAAAAAAAAAAAAAAAAAAAAAATCCAGTTGCCATAACTGGGTGTTCATTAACTATTGAAATGACTGATAGTTTTGAATCCTGCTAATCTCATGACCTTAATTATATCCTGTTGCAATAAGTTCCACAGACCTATTACACGTTGTGTGTTTTTTTAAAAAAAAAAGTACTTTCAGCTTTACACTGAAAGATCTCTAGTTTAATTAAATGTCCCTTTGTTCTTTTATTATGCAAGGATAGATGAGAATCACTGACCTACCATCTCTGCTCCATTCATTGTTTTGTGTATCTTTATCATGACCCTGCTCTTCATCCCTATTATTCATCATCTCTCTAAACAGTCCGTTATTTACCTTTTGTTGCAGTTTACCATCTGCTGTTCTATCCAATTGGAATTACGGGCCTGACTTCATTATTGTATTCTTTGCTATCCTGTCTCCACCCTGACATATACATAGGAAATGAAACAAATTGTAGTGCCTTAACTAGAACGCGTTCCTAACAGCAAATAATCTGGCATGCACTCTCTGCTCCCCAGAAAGCCAAAGGGAGCTGCTGCTGATTTGACCTCTTGAGTGTGAGGACCTCAATTGTGGAACTAATCTATTTTTTTTATCCCTCCTTCTCTCCTCCCCCCATCTCCAGTGAACCTGGAGTTAGAGTCCTTTAGTACATTGTAAAGTTCTATTTATTTTCCAGGGTTCTTTCTGATGGGGTAGGGCTAATTTTTAATTTAACTAGCATGTGGAGTGGGTTTCTAATGCTGTGGTCTTTAGACGTTTTTGAACACATCTTTGTATGTTTTGTACATTTGTGTAGTAGTTCGATGCATTTTTATAAATCAATAAAAGATGGTCAGGTTACAATCCCTCCAGACGTAGTTTAGTCTTTGATAATAAGCCCTCTGGCAGTTTGTACTTGTTCCATTTGTGATGATTTTATCTGATATGGGTAGGAAACTCAGAGCCCAAATGCTGGGCATGACTTTAAATTGTAGGGCTTCTGTCATGTTTGTCACTTTTTCCATGTCAGTCAAGTAGTTTGGATAGTGAAACCAGTCAGGTCAAACATATCTCTTCAACACTAGAATAATCTTTTCAGCATGATGCTTTTTTTCACAAGCATCAGTTTGAAATCACTGCTTCCACTGCTACTTGACCCTTGCAAGCAGCCAATACCTCCCAGCAAGTGTCTGTCCTGCTAATGGCCTGTTGCAGGGGTCTGCAGCCTGTGGCTCTGGAGCCACATGCTGCTCTTTGGCTGCCTCCTTGTGCCTCCAGGCTCCAGCCCTCCTCCCCACCACTGGGGGGTCTTGAACAAGAGCTGCGGCCTAGCTCCCACAACCCAGAGGCTAAACTCATTGCAGCTCTCAAAACACTTGGTTACTGAAGCAATTTTTTAAAATGGCTCTTCTTAGTTTTTCATTTGCCAACCTCTAGCCTATTGGGAACATTGAGCTTTGCTTCCATGCCTTACGCATATTGGTGAGATCGGTGGAACCAAACTGTGTGGTGGCCACAGCCTGGCATTCACTTTGATTCTGGAGTAGAAGAAACAGACTGTATTCAGCCACCTTGCCTGCTTGTTCCGCTTTACTGATTGACGCTTTCCTCTTTAATCTATCATGTGCCATGACTCGTCATAGATCTTTTTTAATAGGAGTCCTCATGTGAAAGCCACATTTTTAGTATAGACATCATCTTTCATGCACTAAAGTTCCAGGTTTGACATGCTTCTGTTTGAAGTGATTCAGGGATACCACAGAACTTTTAGCATGGGGTACTGGGGTCAGTGTGGCCAGAAAGTGCACAGCAAGTTGGTGTGCTGCAAGTTCAAACCCTGCCTTGCTGCATGCAAAGTCTCCATGTAGACAAGACCTTTGCACCAATCTTTATATGCTTCCTAGGTGGGTGAATTCAGTTCCATACATGTAGGGCTATTTCAGAGGGGACCCTATTAGCCGTACACACAAAGCCTAAAGACTGTGAAGCACTCCAACGGCACTTTGCATACAGTTGTAAGGATCTTTGAGCTGAAAGATCCCATATAAAAATAAAATAACGCTAACGTGATCAAGCGAAGGCTGGTATTGGAAAGACAGGATTAGCAGGTAGTGAGGTTAGTAGATGCTAATGTTCAGATATTGAACAGATCTTGGTATGTGCATCCCAGTTCCTTTTTGCAGAGATATCTCTAGAAATTACAGGGAAGCTGGCACAGGGAAAGCGTTTGAGTCACTTCTGTGGAACTTCCTGCTGTATTGCCGAAGGGCATCAGAGAGGTGTCTATCTGTTCCACTTCTGTGTCTCCCTGTGACGGGTGCAATAGGAGGTGAGTGGTCGAGGCAGCTTGGCAACCCACTGCCTCGGGATCTGCTTTTTTGACCAGCTGCCAGCTGCTGTTGGCATTTGTGGCTGCTTTGCCGGAATAAGGAGTGGTGTGGGACAGCAGTTTCTCTGCTTCTGTACTTCAAAGGAGTCTCTCAGCATTAAGTGGGGAAAGTCATAACTGTGAGCACAGCTGCAAACATATGGTACACGTCCCCTGCCATAACAATTGCTCAGTGAACTCTGAAAGTGAAATACGGTCCCTGCAGCTCCAGCCAGATGCAGCTCTGAGAAGTCTTATAATGGAGCAGGACATTATTCTATTACCAGAAAAAAAATTCACATTTCACATCTCCCATTCTCCGTCTGCCTCTCTTGGGATTTTCTTCTACGTTTCCAACTCTTTTTAAAAAATCATTTACCCTCTAGGGTTACTTCATTCTTTCTCCATCTTCAGACTCTTTGGTTTGGATTTTTACATTTATTTGTGTTGGTTGGCCTTGCTGCCCCCAGGAGGCAGGGACAGCTGTTATTGCAGCTGATGTCAGTGCTATGTTTTGTTGGCCTTGATGCACAGCATAGGTCTGATCCATAGGAGGGGAGAATCAAGTCTGAGTTTATCAGGACAGTGACCATTGTAAATCAAGCTGGCCGTTCTCTCTGCTTGTGTGTAGCTCTGGTCACCAGTCAGTGTACCCTCTCAATAGTGACTATAGTTTTCATGTTGCTTTTTAAAGGGGCACAGTTGATGTAATTCAAACTATAGAAGAGTCATAACTACAAATCTCTGTCCATGTTTCTAATAATGCATCAGATTGCGTGGTGTTTTTTTTAAATCTAGTTTTCTTTTCACCTTGATGCTGTTTGTACTGTTTCCATATCACTCAGACTTGGAGATCTAACTTAAATGGATCACTTTCATCTCTTTGTTCTCATGTCATAGCCTAAAGCTGCTGCTGTTTGCTTCCGCTTTAGAAGGAGGATGCTTTCCATCCAGAACAGCCACCTTGTTTGTTTTGCTGAATTAAACTAACATGGCTACCCTGCTGGAAACTGCCTGTTGCATGGAAGTTTGAAAGGTGGGGCAGGGGAGGAGATTTCTTGTCTTATTGTACAATAATGAAGAGACATCCAGCCAAAGTTCTTTGACTCAAATACTTAAAATGACTTTAATTGCTGATGACTTAGGTGGTAAGACTGATTGTCAGGAAATTGTGGGATTTGTGAGGTAGGAGGAGAGCATAATTGAGGCTGAAGCGGTAACCTAGGAGCTCCTGGCTATTTCACTGACTTGCTGTCATGTTTTGCAAGGCATTTAGTAGCTTCGTACTTCCATTTTCTCATCTGTAAAAATGGGGGACTAATAAAGTATCTAAATAAAGGGGTCTTTTCTGATGCTTAAGTATCTGCACAGGCTGCACATTTCTCCAAGGGGGAGATCTCATAGCTCTTTACAATGTTGAATGATTAATGCTCACAGCTTTATTGTCCCCACTTTCCCAAACCAGCCTAGGCTGTTTTCTGTAGATCCTGATACACTGAATGTTTTGGTCTCTTTGTATAAGAAGTATATAGTCCTAGGAGTGGAGGTGTTCAGAAAGAAACTTTGACCTGAATTAGAAAGGAACTGTCTTATGTTGTTGAGAGGCTGGGAGGAGACATTTTCCATCTTGATACGGGGGTGCCCTGTCAGCTTAGTCCTATAACAGTTTTACAATATTTATCTGATATAGGTTTAAGAGGATTTCCCTGGGCATGATGGATTATTATAAGTCAGCAAGCAGTCTCCAGCTGATATTCCTTCAGCAAGTATTTATTTTAAGTGGGCTTAACTGTATTTAATTTTTTTTTGCATTGGCTATAAGTAAATTGTTTACACTATTAAAAAATAGAATCTAGATAAAAACAAAGGTATTATTGCTTTCTAGGCTGTGGAGGCATGGGGGGAGAAGGGGAGAAGGACATGGATTGGGTTAGAAGAAAGTAAAACAGTAGTGCTGGAAAAATGTAACCTCATTCCACACAATGTTGATTAGTGATCCTGTCGCATCACACATCTGTTTATAAGTTGGAGATATTGCAGCGGGGAGGATTTCAAGGAAACCTCAAGTGCTGCATAACATTTCAGTAGGGGGTGTTCCTCCCCCACTCCGATGAGCCGATGACCCAGCATAGTGCTAGAAGTGCAGAGATGATGCAGGCTCTGTCTTTTGATGAGGTATGAAGCTGAAGTACTCTGACCACTTAAAGGACCATTAGGAATCCCATGGTGCATTTCTTAAGATTATAGGGTTGTTAACGCTGCTATCTCGGCCAAGTGCCATCGGATGTAATTACATTATGCTTTCCCAAACTTCCTGTTATGTATGATATTCTTTACTTCTGTGCCTCTGTTTGTTTGTGTTACTATACAGTGGATCAGCTGCCATCTTTCATCTCAGGCCTGGTTGCATTTCAGTAATGTTTTGTGTGTGCACATGTGCATGCACAGAGTATATGTTCATAAAAGTGCTTTGAGATCCTTCAGAGTGCCTTTTGTCTCAACCACTGTGTCAGGGCACATTATTATGTTACCACACAGCAGTAAGAGTGTCACGAAGAGCCAGGGAGGTGGATGGACTTGGTCTGGGATGGGTGGGCTGATGTGTTCTGTAAGGTCACAGACCTGCCAAGTGTGTCATGACCTGCAAAAGATTGAGAACCACTGACTGACTAACCCCATTTAAGGCTTTTATGCCACCTGCACTGACCACATGAAAGAAAGCTGGGCTATATTTGGTTAGTTAAAGGAGAGATTGTTCAATTTCTTTTCCCCCTAAAACCACACAAAGGGTTTTGAATGTCGCTCTGTTGGTCTTTCTCTACTAAATTTGCTTTAACAGTGTACCCAGGGTTTCTTATATATCAGGATGTTTCAGGGGAAGAAGCCCGAAGTACAACCTTAAGTTATCTGTCAGATCTATTTTCCAGGAGTACATAACTTACTGTGTGCCTATAAGAAACTTCAGTTCTCCCCTATTCTGCTCCTACTCCCTTTCTTCCACATACTTTATTTAAAAAAGCCACCTTAGGGATGTGTGCAAACATAAATAACCTATCCTGGTTTAGCCTATACATGTCACTTGCTGATGGATTCTCTGTACGTTGAAGTCTTTAGATCATTATTTCAGGATTTCAATAACTCGGTCTTAGGTTTGGAGTCTGTTGCAAGAGTGGGTGGGTGGGTGAAGTTCTGTGGCCTGCATTGTGCAGGAGGTCAGACCAGAATCAATGCTTCTCAGTCTTTTTGGCTTGAGGGCCACAGGTAGTATTTATACAACCCTGAAGGGTCACCAGTCTCCAGCAGCAGGCTTCACTCTGCAGCCAGGGGTCAGGCGTTCAGTGAGAATGCAGCCTCTTTGCTGATCCTCCTGTCTCCCTGGATGCAGCAGGGAAAATTCATGTGTCCTGTAGCCCTGTGTGCTCCAGCTGGGTCACTTGGCAGCAGCTCCCTTCTTCAGCCAGAGGAATGGAAGATCAGTGCTCCCCCCCCCTCTGGCTCCAGCAGGGAGCCAGCACGTCTTGGCCTTGGTGAAGAGCTTTTCTATGCTCCCTGCTACAGATGGTGCAGGGACCACTGATCTACCATCCCCTTGGCTGCAGCAAGGAGCCTGCACTGGTCTTTAGCCCTGTGGAAACACACTCTGCCTGATTCCTCAGGAAGCGTGTCCCTTCTGAAGACAGCAGGAGAGGAGCCACAGGCCACTTTGAAAACCCCCACAGGCAAGTTTTGGTCCCCCAGCCTCAGCCTCAGGTTGGGAACTGTTGGACCAAATGATCATAATGGTTCCTTCTGACCTTATACTCTATGAGCATGACTTTCCCGTCACTGACAACTGTTTTTGAACAATAAATGGCTTGTTGTTGCCTGTAAAAATATTCCAAATCTTTAGCATGTTGGCCTAATGACACTAGAATAACCACTCTACTGGAATTAGTTACCTGAAGGAGGATGTTCTATGGGAGTGCAGGAAAAGGAAAGTGGATAGCATTAGGATCAAAGGAATGAAATTGAACAAAAACTGTCAAACTGAATGGTGTGGTTATATGTCAGAGTGATACAAATATTAGACTGTAAACTAGTTTTAATAAGACAAGTGATGGGGTTTCAGTCGGTTTAAAACACAACTGGAGCTCTCAACAGAATGGTACACTATGTCTGAGTTGTTAGCAAAAGGGAATAGAATACTTTTTTCCTTTCTACAAGGTCTGCTTCACCTCTAGTTCCTCTGAGGTTGTTTAGGCCTGTGGTCATCACTCTTACCTTTCAGGGCCCTACAGGTCTGTGGCCTCTCCAGGTGCTGCTGACTTTAAACTTGGTAGGATCAGTAGCTGCATCCTGCGTCTGTCCTGCATTTCCCGCTAAGCTGTTCCAAACTTGGCTGTGATAATCTCTGGAGCCGTGTGTGTTCTAATATGCGGTATATAGGGCATTATTAAATACTGCATATTGCTCAGCGCAGTGACTGTGAAACCCTATTAACTATGAAATGTGCAAAGGAAATAATTTTTTACCCAGGATAACCAATAGTGAGAGGTGGTTCCTGAGCAGCAAAACATTCACAGGCAGGACACCCTGAGACATGGATAGACCAGGTTGTGACCACATGCCCCTTTGTTGTACATATGTGTAAGGGAACTTGGCTTTATAAATTTTAAAATCCAACTTGCTTGCCAGTTTCTGCTATGTATATGAACCACTGGAAAACACATAAACAATAAATGACTTATCTGAGGGTTAATGACAAGGCTCTTCCACCCTGTAGCCAGTGAAGAATTGTATTGCTGCAAATTTCATTGATGTAAATTGTAGCAGTGCCACTTATCTGCACCTGCCATCCTGTTTCACTAGCTGCACTAATACAGCTTGTCCACACACCATTGACCTACCACTGCATTGTGGGTACTTTCCCTGCCATTCCCAGCACAGCTCTTTGAAGGTTAGAGAACTTGCACAGGAATGCATAGACCTTATGTAAGAAGAAGCTAGTGAAGAAGCATGAGGTATAATTTCTGGAGGCTCATATTGTCCCAAATATATTGGTGAGTGAGTTTCTGAACAGGGTCTTTTTGCCTTCCAGGGAAGCCTACAGACTACAAAGTGCAGAGCCTTGAACAGAAAAGTCACCTTGAAGGGGTAGTATGGAGCATTTTGATACTGGGAAGACCCATTGCTTTGGTGTAGCAGCAACACTAGAACTTTCAGGCCTTCTTCAGCTCTGCAACAATGCAGAGGGACCCAGAGTGGTGAGATTTGGTGCAAGCAAATGCAGCATCAGTGGTGCTCACAGAGCTTTCTTAATAAATGAAACTAAGGTGGTATTACAAGTAATACCACAGACCACACTCTAGAGCAGTGGTTCCCAACCTTTTCTCTGCCGTGGCACGCCTTGATACCTTCAAATTTTTCGAGGCATACCACCATTAAAAACTCATGAATATTCAAATTAACTTAAATTAATTATGAATATTCATGAACCATGGCACAGGGTTTCAGATATGCTGCTGTGTGGGGCAGTAGGTGTAGCAGAGCTGGGGTGGCAAAACACAGAAGGTCAGGAGTCACGTGCAGTGGCAGGAGTGAGTGTGGGGAGCAGAGCAGGGCAGAGGTGGCAAAAGAGGACGAAAGCAGCCATGTGGGGAACAGCACAAGGGTGGCGAGAGAGGAAGGGAGAACAAGCGTGGCTTTGTGGAGGGGCTGGAGGGAACCTGGGGAATGGGAAGGTATGGCAGGGGAGCATGGTGCAGCACCCACTTCTCCACAGTGGCTTCCTGCCACCCAGGGCAAATCCTCACCCCACTGCTGCTCCCTCCCCACTGTGTCCTGTCCTCCCCTTCCCCACCCCCCTGCTGCCTGTGATGTACCCCCCATTGCTGCAGGGGCCAGAACTAGGCCTCCAGCCCCCAGCTACACCCCCCTACACACAGCCACCCCACCCCACCCAGCTACACACCCTCCAACCACACAGCCACCCCACAACTCCAGCTACACACCCTCTGCTACACACACACACCTGCCTCACACAACAGCAGGTCCCCTCCCCCAAAGCCCTTACCTGGGCCGTTTGCTGGCTGGCTGAAGCAAGCCGCTTTGCCCTGCAGGGGGAGATTCACATACTCCTGGCCTCCCGCAGCTCTCTGCTGGCTGGGCTTAAGGTGGAGCAGGGTTTAAGGTGGAGCCTCCGAAACGCTGCTTTCCGGCTGCTTGTGTTATTTTTAGGGGGACCACTGGAACTACACCTTCTGGTGACTTCCTCTATTTTTAGAGGGGCTGGAATGCTGCCTGCCTAAAAATAGGGGGTCCTGGAACTGTGGTCCAGTGCCTTCCCCCTTACTTTAACCCCTGCCTTTTCCCAGCCCTGCACAGCCCACGTGGCTGGGCTGAGCAGGGAGGGAACTTTAACTCCAGCTCTCAGAGATGCTCACGGCACACTCTGGGTGTTGCCGCGGCACACCAGTGTGCACCGGTGCACTGTTTGGGAACCACTGCTCTAGAGTAGTGGTGTTCAAACTTTTCTGGTCACACCCCGAGCCCCCTTACTGTCTGAGGAATTTGTCACACCCCTCCTCCATTAGTTACAACCTGAAACTGATTTTTGTTGGTGGTGTGTTTTGCTTGGATCCCACTGTGCTAACAGCAGGAGTGGAATAAAGATTCCACAAACAGTTCGGGAATGGGTAGAAATAGGTGTTGTGGGGCAGGATGGGATGGGAGTGGGATTAAAAAGATAGCTCTCTCTTGATGCTAACACCATGAATGCCTAGGGCAGCATCTGTCATTTTTACTTGTTTGCTGCTGCTGCTGCCTTCAGAGCTGGCTGGCTGGAGAGCCATGGTTGCTAGCCACTGTCTTTGTGTTGTTTGTGGCATGGGAGGACTTTTTTTGGTCCCATCCTGTAATATCCACTCTGTTTTTATCCTGCTTCGGCTATTACAGCAAGTCCTGCAGGTTCCCAGTTTCTTCATACCTCCTCAGACAGCCACTTGCGCCCACATCCAGTTTGCTCACCACTGCTCTAGAGAAGCTGTCCACTAGTAGAACTCTTCATCTCGCATGTAAATCTGGAGGAGGCAGCAGTTCCTTAGGAGGGCACTGCAGGGCAGTTTTGTGTCTCATTGCTGGGGCCGCTGTTGGCTATGGTGGCTGAACGTCCCTTACTGTGAGCCATTTCTGTGGGGCTAGTTCCCCTAAAGACAAGAGTTCATGGATGGGGTAAATTGTTTCCAGGCAACTGATCTCTATTTAAAAATGGGCCACAGCTGGATCTGGACCTGGTATTAAAGCAAGACTTAAAAAGATTGTCCACATCTTCTAGGCTAGAATAGAGAGTGTAGGATGATTATCTCCAGGCTGCCTCTTGCCACTTGGTAATCCCCTAAAAGAAATAAATAGTGTGGGGGGGGGTGAGAGAGAGAGAGAGACTGTTATATATTTTTAGGAATTAAGAGGCAAGTCAAAACGTACTGAAAGCTCTGGAGTAATTTGCTTAGTAACAAGAGTTAGTGAGGAGCAAGTAACAATATGCTATTGTTTAGACATTTACATGTTTCTGCTCTCTTATATTTGTGGCCAAAGCCCAGGGTGCAGTGTCTTTTACCTTAAAGATGGGAGGCTTATCAGATTTCATCTACTTTCGGAGGACTTTGCCAAAGGTGTGATCTAACTCTCTGTGGATTCTTGAGGTGGATTTTAATAGGACTTTGTCTAGATTCAGGGGGAAAAAAAGAAAAAAAGAAAGGGAAGAATGGGGGGAATTAAAAGATCAGAGGGTGTGTGGGGACTGGAGTGGGCCCTTGCCAATATATTGTTGATTGCCCTGTCTCTGATCGAGGCTTGCCACTTTAAAGTGAATTTACTACTGGTGAAAAGTGCCAATGTGAGGTTCCCTATCTAGCCAAAGAACAGAACAGGAAAGGGCATGTTTCCTTCTGCTGCTTTATGATTGACCACTTGTGGTGCTAGAGGGGGAACCTATTTTCTATGGTCCATTCAGCAGGGCCAGTGCAATGCGGTAAGCCCAGTAAGCGTGGGGGGGGGGGGAATTGGGAGCGCACCGTTGCGCCACACTCTGATGTCACTCATCTGTGCCAGCGTCTGCTATGCTTGCAGGGTGTGCCAGAAACGCTAGCGCCATTCCTGCCATTCAGTCCTTGGGGCTTTCGTTGAGTGAGCAACAGGCATGCTGAGCAATACCCATTACAGGAATGGCTTTTTGTCATGGTCACTTTCAGAGTAGGAATCTGAGTGAAATTCTCTTCCATAATCTGCTGAAGGCTTATCAGATATTACCATATATAATCGGGTATAAGCCGATCTGGGCACAAGCCAACCCCCCCAATTCTGAGCCCCAAAAAGAAGCTAAAATTGGTGACCCAGGTATAAGCCACAGTCCCCTTTTGGTCTTGGCCCCTAACCCCCCACCCACTGCTGCTGGCTTCCTCTGGAGTTTCTGACAGCTTCCCTACCCCAAAATCCCTGCTGCTGCTTTTCCCTTGCCCCCTTGCTGTCCATTCCTCACCCCTGCTGCTCCCTGCTCTGCCCCTTCCTCACTGCTACACCCCTGCTCATTTCTCAGTTTCCTGCTGCTGCCCCCTGCGCTGTCCCTTCCTCACTGGTGCCCCACTGCTCTTCCTGCTGCCCCCTGGCTCTTGACTCTCACCCTCCTGTTCCCTTCTCAGTTCAGTGCTGTTGCTCCCCTGTTCCCCAACACCACTTCCCTGTCACCCCCCAACCCCTGCTGCCGCTCTTTCCAGCCTGCCAGGCACCCCCCCCCAATCCCCGGTCCCTGTCGCTGCTTCCCTGGGCTCCCCAAAAGCCCTGGGTCCTCCTGCCGCTTTCCCGGACTCCCAGAACCCCCCCCCCCAATGCCCGAGCCCTGCCGCCCCTTCCCTGGCCTCCCTGCACCCCCCAAAAAAAACCCTCCCAGCCATCCCATCACTTTCCCCGACACCCCAACTCCCTCCCCAACCCCCAGTCCCTGCCACCGCTTCCCTGGCCTCCCTGAATCCCCCCCTCGATGTCCAGGCCGACTCCCCCCAGGCCCTCTTACATGGCTGCTCCAGATGCTGCGGTCCCCTCCTCACTCCAGCCCCAGCCTCCGCCGACTGCCCAAGATGGCCGCCCGGCAGCACTGGGGCTCCAGCCTGCCACATGGTCTGGGAAACTCCTGGGAGGGGCTGTCTACTGTATTCCTTTCAGTATAAGCCAAGAGCCTGTTTTGAAGCCAATTTTCAGGCACAAAATTTTCGGCTTATACGCAATGATATACGGTAGTTTCATTTCATCACTACCCATGTGGGCATGATTTGAACCAGTGACCTATCAGTCCACAGCTTCTTGCCAGTCCCTTGAACCACCTAGATCCATGTTGCTTCTTAGCTGAAGTTACATGAATGAGGAGAATTGTATGAGATATGGGAATGACTCTCGTTTCACTCCCTGAAGTACCTTTAACAGGAGATCTTCTGGTAAGCCCCAGAGTACAAACCTGTGTTGAACCTGATTAAGCTAAAGAAATCTGACAGTCATATCCTGAGGCAGTATTGCCATCAGTCATGTAACTGGGAACCGTTCCCATTGTATCAGCATTAGGATTTGTCACTCAAACTCCATCGCAATATACATTTGTCCACTGAATGTAGCTCTTGTGAAAGTCTTGTTTAGTGCAAATGGATTCTGCAGAGAGCCTCATTGCTCAAATATCACTGTAAAGGTCTTCACAGTCATTGCAAATCTGTGTTTGCAAAGTAGGGACAAGCCATTCTGCACTTGGCTGTATTTCCTGTAGTCTTGAGTATTCAGATTCTGTTTCTATGGAATGAGTAAATGTAGATCAAGACCTCAGTGCTCCCTTTTTCTCTTACTCCTCCACCCCAGCCATGACACGTAAAAGTTCTATCTGAATTTCTCTCTGGAGACTGGGATGTTCTATTTCAGGGGTGGCCAAACTTATAGAACTCAAGAGCCACACAAACTGATTATTAAACCTTCGAGAGCCTCATTGAGGCATATAGCAATATGCTTTTACCTACTCCAGAATTACTCAGTTTAAAATTCATTGCACACTTTAATTTTATTGTAAAAAGATGGCAAATATTGACCCTGCGAATGTGAGATTCTAATAATTAAGGTTACCATGAAAATTAGGTCTATACAGTGAAAACTTAGCTGCTGCTCAATGTAGAAGACTGCAGGCTAGTGACGAGTTTCTTAAAATCCCAACCATACTGCATTTCTCCCTGCCATCCCCAACCATGCCGCGCTTCTCCCCACCATCCCAACCCCTGCCTGAATTCCTAGGCTGGGGCTGCTTTCCTAAATTGATTTGCTGATGTTCTTCTGAGAGCCACAGTTTTTCATTCAAGAGCCACATGTGGCTCCTGAGCCGCAGTTTGGCCACGCCTGTTCTATTTTAACAAGCTGCCGTGGGGCATTCCCTTCTAATCCCTGCAGCATCAGCACTGAATTTTGGCATTTTGAAGAAGAACCAGTACTGATTTTCACTTTTGTCAGTGGCAGGACGGTCCCAGTCCAGTGGTTTATTCTGATGTGGCCTGAATCCCAGAGGGCACTCACTGCACTCCTGCCTGGTATTCCCGGCATCAACATGGATATCAGAGCAGTGAGTGCATGGTGCTTTTGTGCCAGCAACTTGATGTTCAGTGACCCTGGTCTGTAGGAAAGAAGAGTGCTATTGGGAAAGATGAGTAGCTGGGAATGGAGAAGTGCAGCATCACATATGTCAGAAGGCTACTGCTAGCTAAAGTAAATGTAAAAACGGTCCCGGTCCCCGCCCCCCCCGCCCTTTGGTCCAAAGGACAGGGCTATATAAGAAGCCTAGCAGGCTTCCTTCTGTCCTGCCAGCTGTTAGGGAGCCAGCAGCAGAAAGTCTGGACCATCTGTGTGTACCTTAAAAAGCCAGAGACTCTCCTTCCTTGCCAATAAATATTTCTGTTCTTCAGGGTATTTGTGTAGTTCGTACCCTCATTCCTGCCAGTTGGATTTGCGTGTCCAGGAGCAGCATCCCTTGAAACACAATGACTTGTTCTTTTTGTCTCCTCCAGTACCATGGAGTTAATCTTCTTGGCACCTGATTGTTTGCTGTTGTGGGTGTTCACATGTGGTTCCCTGCTGCTTGGTTGAGATTCTCATTTCTTTTCCTTAATCTCTGTCTACAAGCAATACTCAGTTCATGATGCATCTCAGTGGCTTTGGATTAATATCTGAGCTATGGGGAGAAACCACTGCTGAGAAACTTGAGCTTTTCCCTTTCAGTCTCCTGACGATAAATATGCCAGTGAAGTGTGTCTGAAGCGTGTGTGTGTGTTAGAGAGAGAGAGATGGGGTGTGTGTGTGTGTGTGTGTGTGTGTGTGAGAGAGAGAGAGAGAGAGAGAGAGATGGATAGGAGTCATCACCGTACTCTAGCAGTGGAGAAGCAGAATGACAGGGCGATGTCAATGACAGAGAGGAATCAGGCCCCAGAATTCTTACTTGTTGCACCGTTCTAACCAGAAGGTCATGTTTTTTCCTCTCCGATAAAGTAGCTGTTGGGAGTTCATTTTCCTCTATATGATGGTTGTTAGAATAGCTGGTGCATGACTGTCACACCTAGAGCGCTACATTTTGCCTGATAATTAGGGTGCCAGCTTTTAACTTCATGTTCCTATATGTTTAGGGTTGGTACGTCTATAGAAAATCCTCTGGTTTGCTGTTTCTCTTCATACTGAGCATACATGCAGATCTCTACAGGTGCTTTCTAGTATTTCCCTCAACATTTACATGCCTCTACTTTACTGGTCCAGTGAACTAGGCTTGTCACATTTCATGCTTTTTAAAGACTGTTTCCATTTTATCTTTTATCCCCTGCATCCAGTAAACCCCCTAAATATAAACAGATCAACTCTTTTCCGCTTTTTTATATATCTCTGTTGTTCCCCTGAGTTTTCCTGGTGGTTTTTCTCAGCTCCCCCTTTCCTGGCCCAGTGAAAAGTTATCTGTGGGATGGGGTTTTTTTTCATGGTGCTTTTGTCAGTGTGTAATTAGCTAGTGCTGCCAGTGAAGTGTTGCTCCCAGGAGATTCTCTTGCTGACATTAGCAGCAGACAGTGACTAAAACAAAGAGACAGCTCTGCGCGCGCGACATGTTCGCTTTGTACATTTCGTACTCCTTGCTGCTGTTGTGAGCACAAAGGGATCGCAGATGTGGAATAAACGGGAGCGCTTTGAGCAAGTAGCACCATAATCTCTCCTTTCCCCCTCCACCCTCCTCCTTTTTTTGCAGACATTAGTTTGATTAAAATTGCATAAGCCACACTGGTGTGTATTTTTTTCCTCTTTAACAAGAGAACATTGTGAGATTTGTTGGAGTGACTCTTCTCTAAGGAAAAGAGGGGAAAGGGATTCAAGTTGTTTTAAAAACTCTCCAATGTATGGGTCACAGTCTCTACTGTAAGGCTGATTGTGTTAACAAAGCCTAGTTTTCCTGTAGGCGTGCTACGAATAGAAGTCTCTCATGGAATGGTGGCTGCTAATGGCCAGCATACCTTCTAGTCAGGATAGAGTGAAATTGATTTGGTTACCAAAAAAACTTGCTTACACTCTGCTTCTAGCTGTAGTGTCCGAAAGGATGTGGCTGGTATGTAGTTTGCCCTAGAGGGACAGCACATCTTTTATCAAGGGCTCCCTGGATTAGTAATACAAAGGAGGCCTGTGGCACTTTTAAAGACTAAGAAATGTATTTATTGCATGAGCTTTTGTGGGAGAAAATCCCACTTTCTCAGTTACTTTGAAGATGAGGGAATTTACAGAATAGGAGGAAAATATATGAAGGGAAGTGCAAGTCATACGATCAGATTGGACTGATACACCAGTTCAAAGCAGTTGTTAAGATTCAGTCACTGGGGAACAGCATATAGAGGAAGGTGAGGTCAAATAATCTGTTGTAATGGGAAAAGAATTCATAGCCCCTATTCAATCCTGTTTTCCACGCAGTCAAATTTGCATATGAATACCAATTCTGCAGTTTCTCTTTGAAGCCTCAGTTTGTTATTCATTTGTTTGAGTACAGCTATTAGCAAATCATCAATGGAGTGATCAGGAAGATTAAAGTGTCCACCTTCTGGTTTTTGAATGTTGTGATTCCTGATGTCAGACTTGTGGGTTCCTGGGTTAGTAGTGATACCTCTATGTTATAAACAATACTGATACATTGGATTAAAAAACAAATACTAAAAATAAAAAATTCTTCTCTCCTACTGTTTGTGCTTTGCAAAAATTGAAGGCTTTGCCAGCACCTAACATAGCCTCCCAATGCCCTCCTCTGATCCCTCCTGAATGCACAGCTCTTCCCATACCTGGAGGAATCCTTCATAGTTTTCTCCTCTTGCTGCTGACTCTGATGCTGATGTACTGTTGTAGAACGGCTACAGCAGTTCTCTGAGGATCAAGAAATCAGATTCTATTCCTTGGTCTGCCACTGACTTACAGTTTGGCCTTGGGTATGTCCCTTACCTTCTCTGCCCCTCTTCCTCCTATCTGTAAAATTCAGATAGTTGCTTCCCTCCTGGATGATTGACTTTAATTGTCACACTCTGAGAGGATCTATATGCATGCAAAGTGGTCTTTCCTCCAGCTTTGTTCCTCTCTCCATGGTATTTCTGTCAGGCTGGTCTGGATCACAGAGCCTGCCTTCCCTGAGCCTCAGTGTTTGGCCATGTGCATTGGGGGAAAGAGGGAATTGCTAGTGAGATTTATATGATTAGCACTCCCTGACATGCTCATCCTCAGGCAGGCAGGATTAATCTTCCCTTTCCGACTGAAGCAGCAGGCGTCCACTTGTACTGTGCACAATGGCACTCTGGGCAGCTGGGGCAGGCAGAGCTGGTAGTCTAGATGCCAGCTGGCTGCAGTGGAAGCTGTGCTTTACACAGGACTCTTAAAGCATAGCTGCTTTGTGATTCTGCCATGCATTGTGCAGTCACTTCAAGCACAATACCTAATGCGCTTGTCTCTTAGAAGGGGGCAATCTAAATAAAGCTGCTCTGTGGCAGGAGACAGCTGTCTCCTAGAAATGTGGTGACTTTGTGGGCAAAGCTGCTGGCAGGAAAAGTTCAGGGCCCTACCAGGAGAGCCTGCTTAAGGTAGGTATCTTCCAATCCAGGCAGGTCCCTCTAAAGGAGAGGGATGACATGTCTAGCCCTACAGAACATCCTCACACACTTCAAGGGCAGACGGTATTCCTGAAGGTCCACTGGCAGTGAGGGGATAACTTGTTAGCAATGCAGGCCAGCAGCAGGTCCTGCTGGCCTCCCCACAGTCGAGGCTGAAAACACCTTTATGCATATTAACAATACAGTTTTCAGGACAGCTGGGTGAAAGAATGGGGATTGGTGAAGCTGCTGCTGAAAACCCAACAAACACAGATGCCTTGTGTGGGGGTGTGCCTCGATTTTCCATGCAGAACAAGGAGACAAGCACTTCTTGCTAGCATTAATCCAGCAGAGGGTAACATTTAATCTGCTTATAGCTGAAAGGGTCCTAACTCAAGCTGTGAGGACATCACTTTTGTGACTGGATGGCCTCAGGGCAAAGCACACGCACTCCAAAGCTGAATGATTTGTAAACTGGTGCCGGGCATGCCACACCTGCAGTAAATAAGAATGGCTGCTTGTGAACCAAGGAGTCAGACCTTGGCCAGGTGCCTTTCAGTGGTTCAGGCCTTGCACATTAAGTTTCTTCAAAGGGTCTGATGAAGTGGTATGTTTTCCCACAAAAGCTTGTGCGATAAATAAATCTGTTAGTCTTTAAGTGCCACAAGACTCCTTGCTTTTTTTGCTTTACTAGATTAACATGGCTGCTCCTTTGGAACTAAGTTTCATTTAATGTCCTTGATGAACTGTGTTGGTTTATTAGAGTAGAGCCCCATGGCTGTACCACCTGCTGCTCAGTTCAGTTGTGCATGCTCAACTGCAATAAACATTGGGTTGATCTCATGGCCACATGCCTAAGTAAATGGGAGAAAAGCAACATTATCTTACTGTGGCCTAGTGGAGAAGCTCATTACTAAAGTAGAGGGTGGAGCCTATCAGAGCTGTCCTAAAAGCCTGGAACATTAGTTCTTTTGTAGCTGTACCTTGATTGTGTTAATTCCTGTCTAATGGATGATGTCCAGAAGGTTTTGTGATTTACTTTGTCATTCCTCCAGCACCCCAACCACTGTACTGTAACACTGTGGGACTGAGGTGTAAACTGGTGAAATAGCTGCTTTCTCTCCAAAAACAGTCTTACAACATCCTTTCTGTGAGAGCTCCTTTTCCTTCATTCTTACAAATACGACATGTTCAGAGGATGTCTAAAACAGATAGACCAAGACAGTAGGAGTGCTGTTGGAAACCTCCAATCATTTAGGTCTAACATGTTAAAGAGTGCTGTCTTTCATCTCAATACTCCTTTTTAATCAACTTTGCTGTGGACTGAAAACATTAAATCAGTTGCAGTATGTTAGCATAAAGGGCTCCTATTGAAGGGATGGGAGGAAGAGGAAGACAGCACTCTGCGTCTACATGCTAGCAAGGTGGGGAAAGCTCTAGCCTCAGGTTCAAGCCCAACTCTAGGTTTTTTTTTCTGTTTCCACTTGAGAGTGAGGCCCCTATACATCCCAGAAAATAGCTCAGCAGCTGTTGTCCCAACTGTCATTGAGTCAAGGACTAAAGTTTGTAAAGGCCTTCAAAGCTTTATTTATTTATTTCAAGTTCCAAAGGGATAGTCATGTTAGTTTAGTTCAGCAAAACAAGCAAGGAGCTCTGTGGCACTTTTAAAGACTAACAAATGTATTTATCACTTGAGCTTTCATGGGAATACATCTTCAAAGTGTCTTATGACATGGGATTTTCTCCCATGAAAGCTCATGTGATAAATACATTTGTTAGTTTTTAAAAGTGCCACAAGACTCCTTGCTTATGTATTTCAGTACAACAAGGTAAATTTTTAATAGTTATAAATCAAAATATTTGAATGCCTACAAGGCCAGCAATTTGCTGCCCCCTTTCACGCTCTGTAGTGACCCAGTCACCCAGCTGAAGAACTTTCCCTCACTGTTTCAACAGTTAGCCAATCAAATTTAAGAAAAAATTGTAGAATTTGTGATAAAAGCATGAAATATGCCAGACATATTAGGACATGCGCTAATAAATGTTTTCTGATATAGGGCCATTGCCAACTCATACTGCATTGGCTATGGCACCCTTTTAAAATTCTGAATGCATTTTTTCTGCTGATATTTTTCTGATTGTCTGTGGTATTAAATCATCCCAGCAGGTTTATTTTTGTACATTTATATTCATATCATCTTCAGTATCCAAAAAACTAAAGGAATGAATTGTGCTTTAGATTACACAAAAGCATTAAGAATTACCATTCTTGGGAGTGTGTCACTGGAGAATATTTACTAAAATATTAATTATATAGAAAAACAACACAATAAGTTCACAAGTTTCTGTTCATGATCAGAGAGCTACAGTTCCCTTTGCTCATAATATTTCAGATTGATGTGGGCATGAGACACTGTTGCTCTGGCTCAAAGTTTGAAAAGGCAGTTCATATAAACATGCATCCTAAAACGAAATGAAACACAAGAAAATCCTTCAGTCTTCAACACATTCAACATTGCATTCCCCACTATGGTGCCACAGGGCAATGCAACACACTGTTGCCTTCACACACCTCTATCTTGCCTGGCACCCCAATTTACAGCCACATCTTAGGAGATCGTGTCAATAATCACCTGTTTCTGGAGGGCTGTTTGCAGTGTACTCATGCATTGTTACCTCAGCCCTTCCTTGTGCCTTGGATAGGAGTGTTCTGGACCAGATATCAAGGCTTGTCCCCAGCAATGTCCTGCTTGGTGTGCAGGTTGTCTGCTTGACCCAGAGCAGTTTTGGTTGGTTGGAGGGCCTCCAAAGCTCTGTCTTTCTGTGTAAAGAACCGTTTGCAGATCTCATCAGCCACTGGTCCTGTTGTACAGAAGCGCCATGAAGCACCCACTGGAAACATAGATGATGGAACTATGGTTTGTGGAGCAGCAGGCAAATCCATGAAAGCTGAGGTTGCTTCTTAAAATGTCTTCCAGGTCTCTTATGCAAACTTCTTTTCTCTTCCAGCAAAGGCAGACCGGGCCTGGTCTACACTGACCAGGCAGTTCAACAATAATCGACAGGAGATATGCAAGCTATGTTGAGTACCATGAGTATCTCCCATTGACTTCCTTACTTACACATACTGTGGTGGCTTCACTTCACTGTGCTGCCGGGGCAAATATACTAGTTTGACTTCTGAATTGACTGTGTGACTCCATTTCAGCTCAGTCTAGCTGGTGGAGTCAATCTGTCGGTGGCAAATCTATAGCCATCAGTAAAGACATACCCATTCTTGTTGCAACCAGTATAGACATGACCACTGCTAAGGACTTTGAGTTGCTTAGGCTATAAGAGAGGCAGTGTTGGGAGTGGGCATCTTAAGTATTGGCTAGTCCCAAATCTAATCTACAGCTGAGGGACATGAAACTAAGGCCATTATGTAATAGCCAGGACTAGCACATCTATTTCAGTTGTGCATTTGAGGACTTCAGAACATCCTTGACTGAATGAATCAGTAGCATACAGCATCATTCTGGTATCTCCTTCCTCTTGAGTGCATGGGGAAAAGCTGGTCTTGTCACAGTGTACCTCACAGCTGTACATGATGTACGTCTTGACCATCTGTGGCAATTACTACTTTGCTCTCTGCAGCCAGCTTTGGAATACACTTTGGAAGGAAGAGGTGAAGTTGATTATTATTTTCACCGATGTACAGAAATTCCTGGCAGTTTAGTGATAGAGGGTTGTAAGGCATGGCACTTCCCTGGACTCCCTCTCCTTCTTCTGGTTTGATTGTGGGCAGTATAAATATCCCACAAGGAACCTCAGTCCTGTGGACATTGGATCTAAATGTGAAGGAAGAAAAATAAAATCGCAGGAAAGTTTTCCGTCTCTCTCTCCCCCATTGTTTCTACTTTTAACAGGGTCATAGAGACTCTACGCTGGGGCAGAGATCCCCAGGCATTATTCCTGGGTTCACCCTGAGAGACGCTTTGAAATGACAGTTCACTGAAATGTCATTTTTAAGATTTTAGATGGTAAATCATTTGTGTGTGTGTTTTGTTTGCTTTAATCTACAAGTAACTTTTATTCCTTTTTCCTAGTTAATAAATCTACAGATAGTTTATTACAGAATGGATACAGGCATTGGGTGCATGTGCACATGAGCGTGTGTGTAGTGATCCAGAAGTTTGCTTTTGTTACTGACTTACAGAACACATCACCAGTTTGAAGGTGTCTTCTCTTTTTTTGACAGTTTGCCCTGATGTTGGAAGTCAGGGTCCTGAGCAACTCCATCCAGTGTGACACTTGTTCAAAATATTTTCTGTACCATCACGTGTCTTGGGGGCACACCATGCATCACCAGAATACCACCTCCTCCTTGTTCTCTGGGGATTAACTCAAGGCCAGCATTTCCTCCCATCCATCTGTGGTTTGCACACTGTTACTCCATCCACATGCAGCTCTTTTCACAGCCTTAGGAACCACACTGACCTTTTCATAGCTTGGCCCTCTGCCCACGTCAGTGCCTGTGTTCTTCCTTTCCAGGGGAAGTTTAGCTCTTCAATAGACCTAGGCAGTCCTCTTGTTAATTTCCTTGGAGCCGCTCGCTCAGTGGCAGGTAGGGGAACCTGGGCTCGGCCTCTTTTCTGAGTTCTGGATGAACTGCATCCAAGGGTGCTAAGGGAATTGGCCGATGAGATAGCAGCACTGCTGGCCAGTATCTTTCAAAACTCATGGAGAAGGGGGGAGGTGCCAGAGGATTGGAAAAAAGCAAATTTAGTACCTATTTTCAAGAAAGGGAAAAAGGAGGATCTGGGGAATTACAGACCTGTCAGCCTCACCTCAATCCCTGGAAAAATTATGGAGATGGTTCTCAAAGAATCCATCCTAAAACACTTAGAGGAAAATAAAGTAATCAGGAACAGTCAGCATGGATTTACCAAGGGTAAATCATGCCTGACCAATCTCATTTCCTTCTATGATCAAATGACTGGTTTTCTGGATGCAGGAAGAACTGTTGATGTGATATACCTTGATTTTAGCAAGGCTTTTGATACGGTTTCCCACAGCATTCTCATTGGCAAATTAAGGAAGTATGGGTTGGATAGGTGGACTATAAGGTGGATAGAAAACTGGTTAGATCAATGGTTTCAGCATGTAGGAATCAATGGTTCCATGTCTAGCTGGCAACCAGTCACGAGTGGTGTGCCCCAGAGGTCGGTCCTGGGGCCGGTTCTGTTCAACATTTTCATCAATGATCTGGATGATGGAATAGACTGCACTCTCAGTAAATTTGCGGATGACACCAAGCTGGGGGGACCAGTAGACACGTTGGAGGGCAAGAACAGGATTCAGGGAGACCTAGATAAATTGGAACAGTGGGCCAATAGAAATCTCATGAGGTTCAATAGGGACAAGTGTAAAATCCTGCACTTGGGACGGAGAAACCCCATGCACTGCTACAGGCTGGGAAACATTCAGCTAATTAGCAGCAGTGTAGAAAAGGACCTGGGGGTCATGGTGGATCGGAAGCTGGATGTGAGTCAGCAGTGTGCTCTTGCAGCCAAAAAGGCCAATGGCATACTGGGCTGCATCAAAAGAAGTGTTACCAGCAGATCAAGGGATGTGATCATTCCCCTCTATTCTGCACTGGTGAGGCCACATCTAGAATATTGTGTTCAGTTTTGGGCTCCCCACTACGAAAAGGACAGGGACATGCTAGAGAGAGTTCAGAGGAGGGCAACCAGAATGATTAAAGGGCTGGAGCACAAGCCCTATGAGGAAAGACTGAGCGCATTAGGCTTATTTAGTCTGCAGAAGAGAAGATTGAGGAGGGATTTGATAGCAACCTTCAACTACTTGAAGGGATGCTCCAAGGAGGAAGGAGCTCGACTATTCTCGGTAGTAACGGAGGACAGAACGAGGAGCAATGGTTTCAAGTTGCGGTTAGGGAGGTCGAGGCTGGATATTAGAAAAAACTTTTTTGCTAGGCGAGTGGTGAAGCCTTGGAATGAGCTGCCAAGGGAGGTGGTGGAGTCTCCATCTTTGGAGGTGTTTAAGGCCCGGCTGGACAAAACCATGACTGGGATGGTTTAGTGGGAGTGGTCCTGCCTCTGGCAGGGGGTTGGACTAGATGACCTATGAGGTCCCTTCCAACCCTAGGATTCTATGATTCCAGCCCAGTGACCCTCAGCTCTGCAATCTAGGCCTTGTCTCTGACCTGACTGCTCTATTCCTGGGCTTCTTCTGGCTACTGGTCCCCTTTTCTTTTTTGGCCTACCAGTTACCAGACTTGCTTCTCCAGGAGCTGTCTGTTTGTGCCTGCTATCTCTACCCACTCCTCACATTTGTCTAGAAGTGTCTGCCTTTACCTAGCAGCCTCTTCTGCTTTTAGGTCCTGGGCTTCCTGGGCCCTACCTATTCCTACCAAACTGAGCCTCCTTAAGCAGATGCCTAATAGATTAATTGATTCAGCAGGCCTGCATTCAAGCTTTCAGTGTGAGTGTGAGGTAATCACCCTATCACAGTATGAGAAGTTAGTTTATAGAGACGTCTGATAGTTTTTGCTAGAGTTTGATGGCCAGATCCAGCTTGCAGTCTCTTTGATTCTGCTAGATGAATGAACTCTGTGCTTGCGTCTTCCCGACAGAGCATGTTCTTGCCCCAGTCAGTAGAGTAATTGGAGGGATCTCTTGCTGGACCTGGCTCATGAACAAGTCTGTTTTGATATGTTTGAAGCTCTAGTAATAGACACTAGTTTTTAAAATGTCTTTTGCTCCATATAGTTTAATATGATCCAATCACCAAGCAGCTTTCACTCTTCAACAGTAGCATCTGAAAGTGAGAAAAGAGCTGTGATTACATTTTGCCAAGACCATATTAACAGTCAAAGTTAATGGAAAATGTGTTCTTTCTTCATTTTTAAGGTCACACTGACACAAAACCAAAACACATTCTCTGTATGTCCAACTGTAAAACAACAATATTTGCTGATTTTGACAATGTTGTTAGCCAACATAGCATGAGTTGGCAATGGCCACATATCTGAATCTTTATTACTTTGTACTCCAAGACTACATAAATTTAGGCTTTTACTACAAACTCCCAATTCCATCTTCCCCTCACTCCTCCCAGATCTGATTGATTAAGTAGGACAAGTACTAAAGGTGCAGGGGGGAGTGGACAGTTGATGAAAGGGTTTTGAAATGGAAGGAAGAGCATGAGAGATTAGAGCAGAGAGAACAAAAGGAAATCATTGAAGGTAAAAATGGTAGGAATGGGGTGTGAGAAGAAACATAAAAAGCAAGACAGAGAAATGAAACCTCTTACTAAACTTCATTTGTCCTTGGATTCTACAATTTAGAACATAGGAAAGACTAGGAAAAGAGGCTTTGAGAAAAGGAGAAGCAAAGGACAGGAAGAGAAGGGAAATGAATGGGGTTCATAACAGAGCAGGAGTAGTGAAACTCCTCACCTATCCCTATTGACTTGAGAGACTAAGGCTGAGGAGACAGCTGGGAACTGATCAGGCAGCAGCAAAATCCATCTTAATCAGGGAGACAAGGAGCAGCTGAGGACCTGGCCCAGGGATATAAGCTGGGCCAGCACAGGAAATGTGGGAGGCATGGCTAGCAAGGCAGAACAGCATCTCTGGCAGCAGACCAGAGGGAACAGAACCCTGAGCCTCCAAGCCCCCAGAACATTTGGAGCACAAACCAGGAGTGGGACTGTCACATTTGTTAATAAATGAACATATGGTTTGCACTGAAGTTTGAAGGTGGTTTGTGGTGAGTCTCTTTGGATCAGCTGGGGAGCAGAGATGGCTGAGGAACAGAGGAGGATGAGCCTGCTCTATGACAGGGTTTGGGGGGGGGGGTTTGTTTGGTTTTTTTTAAGTACAGTATCTACCATTTTATAGCAAGGAACTTGAAGGTGACTTAACCATTTCTGGAATTTAATGGTGATTTCTTTGTTCTGGAATGCTCACACAAAATGATGGCTGAAATTTTTGGTCATTTTTGGAATGATCTGTCTAGAGCTGAATTCTTTTGGCTGATCTAGATTACCAACATGTTCTTTTTGCAAAACTGACTGGAATAAATGTGTCCCTCCCTTTTCTCCTAGTCTTACCTGTTGTGAGTTCAGGATTCAGCAATTCCTCTCTAGTAATACTGGCATATATTCCTTTCTGAATATTAGATACAGCATCTTCTGTGGCACAGGGCAGTAAGTTTTATTTTCCAGACAGGAAAACCCAAGAGATAAAGATTAAGTGACTTGTCTGAGGCCACACAGCAAATTAGTTTCACGTCTGCTGCCGAGTGAAGAACCACACCAGGTAGCAGAGGGTTTCAGTGGTGCTCCTTGAAGAGGCTACCCTGGCTACAAAACAGTTGCTCTCTACCTGCCCCATCATCATTGTCTGATAAGGCTGTAGTTGATCATCTGCTATGATTGTGCAGGATGACTTTAGAGCTCATCAGGAGCTTCTCAAGAAGGTAGCCAAAAACTTGGGGCAGAGGAACTGAAGGAGCTCATGGCTGCTGTCTGTGACATTTTGGCAGCAGCAGCCCCTTCTAGAGGGCTCTTTCCATCCACAAGGCTGGTGTTAAACCCTTATGGTAAAGCCAGTCCTCTCTGCCACCTATGTTTAAAGGGGCTGAGAAAAAATATTGTGTGCATGCAAATGGATTTTAAATATCTATAGTCTCATCCTTCTGTATTATCTCACCCTCCAATGAAAGTGAGTAGGAGGGACAGTCATGCTCATCCCCTGCAAAGAAGTTTGACCTCTTTGGCAGCTGCTACTCTCCAGCTCTGCATATTGAACCAGCAGGCCCTCCTGGGGAGATGCGACTAATAATGTCATTCATTGGCCTAATTCACCAGTAGTTTGTAGTTGTTTTGGAGGACTCGTAGACTTTAAAGTCAGAAAGAACCAATATGACTATCTAATCTGACTTCTGCACAGTGCAGACCACAGAACCTCACCCCCTACCTCCTGTAGCAGACCCCTGACCTAGGATAAGTTACTAAAATCCTAAGAATCATGGTTTCAGATCTCAAGATAGAAAGAATCCACCAGCATGTGACCTGTGCCACGTGCTGGAGAGGAATGCGAAATCCCAAGCCTCTGCCAGTCTACCCTGGAGGAAATTTGTTCCCACAAATACGGCATTCAGGTAAACTCTGAGCATGTGGGCAAGATTCACTAGGCAGACACCCATGAAAGTTTTAGAGGTGGGTGAGTCAGTGACCAAAGCTTCACTCCAGTCAGCCTTTGATGTGGTTGACTCAGTGGCTAGAACGATGATGTCAGATGTCGCTCATCTAGCCTATTTGCAGAAGGTCTAACAGTCTATCTGGGACCTCCCCTTCGATGATGCAGTGCTGTTCTCTGACCACAGAGACACTAGCCTGCATGGGCCCAAAGGATTCCGGGCCCATGCTTCATTCGCTTCCAGGAGACTTTTCAGGCCCCAGCATCTGTAGTGATGTGCAGGCCAGGCCAGGAGCAAGTCCTACAAAATCCCACAGCTATAAGCTCCATGAAAGTCGGTTAAAGTATAATTTGGTGGGCCCTGGAACCCTCTGGCAGGGGTGACCCCCCCCCCTTACCTGTCCCCAGACCCTACCCCTGCCTCACTACCTATTCTCAGACAGACAGACACACAGAGCCACCCCCAGGTGCATGCGTACAAAGCCCTTACCTCCGCTGGTTGCAGGCTGCCTGACTGGTTGCAAGCTGCTCTGCTCTGCAGAGGGAGATTCACAAACTCCCAGCCTGCTGCAGCTCTCTGCTGGTTGGGCTTAAGGAGGAACCAGGTTTAAGGTGGAGCCACTGGAATGTTGCGTTTTGGCTGCTCGTGCTATTTTTAGAGAGGCCAAGAACACAGCAGTCCTGTGCATTCTTCTATTTTTAGGGGCCTTGAAATGCTGCAAACCTAAACATAGGGAGCCCTAGAACTGCATTCCAGTGTATTTCCCCCTTCCTTTAACCCCTGATGAAAATCAACCCCCTGTGAGCACTTCCCAATTTGGCTGAAACCTCTACTCACCAAATCATAGGCAACACTTTTAAGGGTGCACATGGGGATTGCCTAGCTGACTTAACTCAGGATCAAAACCTCCCCTTCTTCTCAAACCGCTTTTCACACTACCTCCCTACATGGGAGGCTGTAACACTGACCTAGCTGGTGTTAAGCACCATGGCAGTGGGATATACCCTTCAGTTTATTTCAGTCCCTTCTTCCCACCCCACATCCTTGTCCCTGTTTAGGGATCCTTCTCATGAACAGCTTATCATGCATGAGATGCAAGCTCTCTTGTATGTAGGGGCCGTAAAGGAAATTCCTCTACAGCTGGGAGGAAAAGGGTTCTACTCCCATTACTTTCTAATCCCAAAGACCAAAGGATGCCTACGGCACATGCTGGATATACAGTGCCTCAGCAAATATCTCAAGGAGCTGGGGTTTTGTATGGTTTCCCTGACTTCCATCATTGCCATCCTAGAGACTGGTACACTGCCCTCAAACTGAAGGACACATGCTTCCATATTTCCATTTTCTGTGGCCACAGATGACTCTTACGGTTCATAGGGGGAGACGAACACTGCCAATTCACGGCCCTCCCATTTGGCCTATCAACGATGCTGAGAGCGTTCACAAAATGTGTGGTGGTAGTCGTGACCTAGCTCAGACATCAGGGAACATAGATTTAGCCTTACTTTGACAAGTGGCTGGTTAGTGGCCACTCGGAAGCTGAGGTTCAGCACAATATTACTTTGGGCCACCTGCCCAAGTGTACAATGCTTTGAGCCACCTGCCAAGAACTAGGTCTACTGATTAAAAAGAACAGAAATCTACATTAGTACAAGTGCAATGTATAGATAGAGTTCATCAAGGCACTCCTTGACTCTTACCAAGGCCAGAGCATTTCTACCACAAGCTAATCTTCAAACCATGTCAAAGCTGAACACCCAGGCCACAGCTCATCCCCTCACTTTTCTGGTATCTTTTCATCTGTAAGATGAGTCTTCAAAATCAAGGCTCAAACATCAGAACCTTCCTATACTGAGTTTCACAAAAACAAGGTTCAGCTGTGCCCTCACCCCACATTTCTATCAAAGGTGGTATCACAGCTTCATGTCAACCATGACATTTTCTTGCCACTTTTTCCCCCAGAGCCTCCCCACTTTAGCCAAGAGATATGCCTGTACACATTGGATATCAGGTGAGTGCTGGCTTTCTACATTAAAGGAAC
The DNA here is from genome assembly GCA_007922195.1 of Podocnemis expansa. NCBI lineage: Eukaryota > Metazoa > Chordata > Testudines > Podocnemididae > Podocnemis > Podocnemis expansa. The sequence goes on along the minus strand of ML682018.1, from coordinate 10,944,149 downwards.
CAAGTTCTTCTGAAAATCCACATGCTAGCTCTTTATTGTGGTCACTGAGCAAATGAAGGGCTTACCAGTCTCATCACAGAAGATTTCCTTCTGTATCACAACCTGCATCTGAATTTGTTAAGAGCAGGCAGAGGTCATGCCATCTGCCACTCTGATAGCCCATTCAACAAGAGCATAGGCTTTTTCAATTACTTCTTTAGTTCAGGTTCCAATACAGGACATTTGCAGGGCTAGGATTTGATCTTCTTTTCATACCTTCACATTCCACTATACCATCACATAAGAGGCCTGGGACGAAGCAGACTTTGGCAGAGTGGTATTGCTGTTGGTTCATCTGCGTACTCCTGGTCCACCTACTGAGGCATTGCTTGTGACTGACTCACCTGACATGGGCAAGCACTCAAAGGACTAAAAATGGTTACTAACCTTCTGTAGCTGGTGTTCTTTGGGTTGTGTTGCTCGTGTCCATTCCATGACCCACCCTCCTTCTCCACTGTAGACATTCCAGCCAGAAGAAACTAAGAGGAAGTGGGCTGTCAGTGCCCTATATACCAGCACATATGGGCGCTACTGCTGAGCTGGCCCTATGGATACCACTAAGGAAAAATCTCCGACACTGGTGCACGCGGCTTTAAACACACCTGACATGGAATGGATGTGAATAACGCATCCCAAAGAACAGCAATTACACAACGTCAGTAACTGTTTTTTCATTGTTATGGTTTGTGTGTGTGACTGGAAACTCTGAATAGTTCCCTTTCCCCACAGTTAGCAGCTCTTCTATTTTGAGAAGAGGATCAATGTCAAGGGCCTGCTTTTCAGAGATGCAGAGAATCAGAATTGTGTGATTCCGAATTAGTCACTGTGAAGTGGTGTGTGCTCATTATCTCCTATGAATGTCTAGCTGGTATTTTTAAAGGGATCCAACTCCCCTAGGCTTATCTGAATATCCCTGTGTAAGTATATGAGAAATGTTGTGTTCAGTCAAGGGCTGGATTAAGAGCCCATCTGGCATAATGAATGCTTAGTGCAGACAACAGATCCTCAGCAGCTCCTTCCTGATCTGGGAAAAACTGAGTCACCGAGACTGGTTGCTCATGATCTTAATCTTAAATAAATAAAAGATGGATGACTGCTCTGCCGATAAGGGAATTTTCAAGATGGTCATTACATATAGCCATAATTAAGTCAAGGGCACATCCACCCTGGTGCAGCTCTTCATTTTCAGAAGAGTTGCACTAGGAATGAACTTGTTCCTGTACATTTTTAAAGCATATTGCTGCCACATCTTCCCCACCCCCGACCACATCTCTCAATATTTGTTCTCTAGACATTTGACAGTTCCCAGGCTGTGTGTAGTGACTGGTCTGTCCCTTGCTTCTAGTTTAACTGAAGCAGATGGAAGCATAGGCTCTCTATTCTGAGCACGTGGCCATTTGCCTGCATGTACGGTGAGGTCCCACACACTTGGCAACCAGTTTACTTGACACATGAGGAAGCTTTAAAAATAAAAAAAAGCATGTCATATCCATGTGGTTGTCAGTTTATTCTAGTCCTCAAGCTGCTTTGAGAGTTTTATTAATATAAGGCACTGAGATCACAACTGCTTCCGCCCCCACCTTACACCTTTCAATTTTCTTAGAAGCAAATGATCTCTTTTAAAACCAGAATTGTTGCTATCAAGGGAAAAGAACTACTCGGTTTTCAGTTAAACATAGAACAATAAGCATGAGTGTGCCAAACTGATGGCCTGGGAGCTCAAGGCTTGCATCATATCCAGGACAAGGTACAGCATGGACAGGAGCAATGAAAGCTTCTCCAGAACACCTACTGCTTCCTCACCTCTGTCCAGAAGGAATTTTCTCTGAGGTCTTCTCTACAGTAGCACTTATGCTAGCAAAACTTCTGTTGCTCAAAGGTGTGAAAAAATGCCAGCATAAGCACTTGGGTGGCCCTGTTACATTGATGGGAGTGAGCTTTCCCACTGACATCATAAAGCCACCAAAAATGAGGGTTGGTAGCTATGTTGGAAGGTGAATATCTGCTGCTAACACAGTCCTATTCACACAAGAGCTTATCCCAACAAAACATCTCAGTGGGTCTTGCCAGCTTAAGTGCTTCTGTAGACCAGGCCTAAGGAAACAATCTTTCTGTGCCACTTCATCCTGACCTCACTATTTAGCAGTCCAACAAGGGTATGGCAATTATGCCAGTTGTGATTAAGGCTTGAAATACTTAGATACCATTTCTACCACCATAGAAATTATATAGATAATAGCAGACATTTGTCCATCTCCAAGGAATTGCACTGAGTTTATCCAAACTCTTTTCATGTAGCCATTGAAAAGACCCCAATTGGATTTGAACTGATTACTTAGAAGTGAGAGTCTGGTTCATTTTTAAAATTAAGTACAATTAATAAAACAATAGTCTACAAGAATCTGGAGGAGGCTAGATATTACAGGGTAGTGAGGCATTTCTGTAAGTAACTAACAGCATTTTAGCCAAAGTCTGTTTTTAAAGTGCTTTTAGTTTAGTTAAACTGATGCAGTTTCCTGAGGAGGGCACAATTCTATGAGTTTACAACTGGCTTATAATCAATATAGCATAATTTGATAAAGTGGCTTATGACTGGCTTATATCATTTAAGTGTCTGCATCAGTTTAATGAAAATATATTTTTAGTTCTGTGCATGCTCCAGCTTTTAAGGGATCCATGCCGTCAGTGGCGTGTGAGATGTTAACATACTGAAATTAAGCCTTCAGGTGATCAGCAAAGAATTTCTGAGAAAAATGGGTTTGTGCCCTCTTTAGCTTTCTGAAAAGATGATAGGGGTTGAAAAGCTCTTTCTTTACAGCATGGGTCTTTTTGTACTTGTTCTTCAAAGGAGTAATAGTAGGGCAAGAAAGCAAATCTGGAAGACTTGTTTGGGATATCAGATGCATTGTGGGAATCATCTCACATCTCAGTTGAAAGGGTTGGAGATGTTCAATTTCTAACAAAGGCATTATTTCCCAAGCCTGCATGTGTTGTTATATGTTAATAACAATGAGCAAAGCCTGACACGTTCTAACAGCCTGACTAAAACTCCCTTCCTCTTTCTGATTCCTCTACTCAGGCTCTTGTGATGTCATAATTCCACTAGTTCTTCATTCCCCTCGAGTCTGCTAGGGCAGAAAAGACCTGAATTTCTAATGTGTTTGGGACTTGTGTGTGTGATTTGTTTTAAAAAGGGCATTCAGGATAAGCTGAAAAATCTTTCATGTCTCTTTTTTACAATAGCAAATGGGAAAAGACATGCCCATTTTTCCCCTTTGAAGGTCATTATTAAAGGAGCATGTAAGGCCTAAAATTTGACTTCCAAATTCCAGTACTTATGTATGGCATCAAATAATGGAATGTGATAGAGGAAAATATTCTCTACATGCGCCAGGGTAAATACCCCTGAATCTATGCTTATCTGGGGTGGCAAGAACCATATATATACATTTATGCAGTGGCGGCTTTTGGGGTAGGCGAAGCAGTCGGCCGCCTAGGGCCCCAAGCAATAAGGGGCCCCATCTTCAGTTTGATAGACAGAAATGAAAATATAGAAATTGTTCCCATCTAGCAGAGCTAGTAGAGCTGGAAGCCTAAGCACTTTTCACTCTTGGCTTATCAAGGCAAGCTATCATTAGGATCTGTGCTTTATCTGAAATGCAGATCTCACCATTATGTGCCCATCACCTGCACACTGACATGCTAAAAAGTCAGGGGGAAAAAAACCCAAGGAGTCTTGTGGCGCTTTAAGACTAACAGATTTATTTTTCGCATGAGCTTTCGTGGGAGAAAATCCCACTTCGTGAGATGCTTCGAAGATGGGGGAACTTACAAAATGGAATGAAAAGAAATGCAAGGGGATGTAGAACATAGGTAGACAGCACAACAGCAGGAACTTTGCCAGTTGCCTCAGCTTTTAATTCCTCAGTGTGGCCATTTATTTTGCCATTTTTTAATTTTGTGAAATACTGCCTTTTTCTTTTCATTTTTACCTGTTATTTTGCCTTTTCCTTTGACTCTGTGACAATGTTTACTTTGGCTTTTTTTAGCTCAGGTTACCAGGTAGGTCCATACAGGCTGCTATATCTAAATGCAGTGCTTCCCTTAGGCAATCATTACACCTGTATGTGATGTCTGTGCTGTATGTCTTTCTTGTGATAAGTAATTTTTTAGCTTCTTTTGCAATTACTATTTAATATTTTTGAGGGGACCAGAGTCTTACAAACTTAAGTACTTCAGAGAATTTCATTGAAATTTGGTGTTTTTCTTTTATAGTTACACACTAGAAATCTCTTTTTCACTTATTTTTATTATAATTATTTGTATTAAATTTCTCTAGTGCACATAAACCCAAGCCTATATGAAACGTTTGTAAGATTTGACTGCCAAAATTTTAAATGTGGTATTTTAGTTATTTTTGAGCCATCATTAATGTTACCACTTCTTATTTATTAATGCATGCTCATACTTTTTAAAAAAATTTAAAGTGTTCACTTTAACTTTGTAGTTCAGCATTAGCTGATTTATGTTAAGTGAAAGATGATCAACTTACAAGCTTCATGATGGGAAGATCTTTAAAAATACCATACCCAAGAATAATTTATGAGTTCCAGAGGGATAATCATGTTAGTTTGGTTCAGCAAAACAAACAAGGAGTCTTGGGGGGTGATATGGGGCAGTTAAGAGTACAGGGGGGACTGGGGCCACAGGGAAGGTAGCAGTGGGATCCGATAGTGGGCCCTGTAGGGGGTCCCACAATGGGCCTTTGCCTAGGTCCCCCAATTGCCTAAGGCCGCCTCTGCATTTATGGTTTTGCTTCTTGTATTGTACTTAGACCAATAGGGCCCCAATCATGACCAGTTCACTTTGGCAAGACAAATGCTAAGTAATAACAGTGTTGGGGGGCGGGGTATGCACAGAACCTGCTTTCCTGTGGGACAGGTGGAATTTTAAGTCTCTGTGACTGTCCACATGTCAGTAGATTTCCAAATATGAACCAGCCACCTATGAGAACATATATACTGCCGGGTACTTCTCCCTTTCTTTTGGCAGTGGCTGCATTAACTTACCAGTGTTGTACCAACAATTAACTCCATTGCTTGGGGAAGCACAACTGTAGGCAGAGGTCCAAGCAGCCCCTGCCATTTGAAACGTGATTTAGCTCTGCTCAGAGCAGAGTATGTGAATATCCTTCCATTTTAGAGGATGCCCACGAGGATGCTGGGAGCCATCTGATATCTCTTTGGGCAGATGATACCTACCATCGTTAGGGTTTAGTTTGGGGAAAGAGGCAAACAGTTAATTTCAGGGGACAAGAATATCTCCACTTTCTCCAAGTATAAGATCATCTCTTTTTGATTTGAGCAGGATTGTAGATAGACAAGTGGCCTTCGATTTCCCAGCTTAGTGCTGGGCACGGAGGTGAGCAAGGCAGACTGCAGCTCTGACACCATTGCCATTGTTTGTTGGGGAGAGCTGCCGATAAAACTGTTGGGACAGCCCAACCCAACCACTTACTAAATAATTAATTTTCTCCTGCCATTTGCCTCTGGTGCAGCTTGAAATGCTGGCATTCGCTGCCTTCTCTAATGAGATGATCCCTCAAATTCACGAATTAGTCACCATGCTGCAGGTCATCCTGCTGCAATGTGCAGTTGCAGCTTGCTTGAAGCAGAAGTCTGTAACTGAAATGGTCTCGAGGAGTTCTTCCACCCACCTCTGAGGTTCTCCTCAGGCTACATCTACACTGTGAGTAAGGGGTGAGATTCCTCTGCTTGTGTACAGCTGGATTAGAGCGTGTGCACGCATGAATAGCAATGTGGCCACAGCAGCACAGATAGCAGAGCAAGAGAGCTGAGTACGCACCCTGCCGTTTTAGGCAGATTCATGTTCTGCCCAACTCCACCATGCTTCCAACTGCCTTGGTCTGTGCTACTTTGGCTACTCTGGCGCAAGTTCTCATTGAGCTAGCATGAGTCCCTGTATGTGAGAAGGGAAATCACACCCTTCACTTGTAGCATGGACAGCCTTACTCAGTACTGGTGTCTTTCTGACCAAGGTCATGAAGAGAGTTAACAGCAGAGCTCAGGACCAGAACATAAGAGGTTCTGAATCGCTCAAAATATTAAGCACTCTCAGGGCTTGAAATGTTTACTAGTTGTACCTTAACCAGACGTCCAGCTACCAGCTAGGGACCCATACACAAGATGGAATAGTGAAGGGCAGCTGAGATTCCTGTTATTGTGTCTTCCCAGGGTACTCCTTAGAGGATCCATCACAGTGGGCTTTGACTTTCTAATCTGAAAAGAGTATAATAATTTTGAAGCTTCCAGGCACCACTGACTGCTGAAAAGAAGCTTTCTCTCCTCTTTTCCATCTGTGACTTGAGGAGCGTGTACAGATGTTCCCTTTATGCACAGCCTAGCCAGAATCCTGGCTGCTGCTGTGAAAGGGTGGCTGCTACACCTGAGTCTGTTGCTGCTGCTTCTCTGTTTTCTCAAGAAGCAGTAACTGAATAAAATGTTCATTGCTAGTCAGGTTCATAGTGGAACCTAGCATTCTGAATAGCAGCTCTGAAGCTGGCACACTTCTGATCTTTTTGAACCCTGATGCAACTTTGAAATGAGCAGCAGCAGAAACAAGTGGAATTGCCTGAAGACTCAGGAAGGCAGTATTGCATCAGTGGCATACAGTCCACATTCAGAAGGCTTGAAAAGGGAAAAAGAAAAGAAGCTTGGATTCTGCAGAAGCTGGTGGTGCTAGAGCTCCACTTACCATGTAATTTTTTCTGTTTGCCAATATGAGTAGATTTTTTAAAAATACATCCCTTTTTACTAACATTTTTACCATAAATTTATAAGTACTTTCACCCATGATCATATTTTTAAGTCTTTTTCTAACCTGGAAAGAGGTTTTAGCACTCTTGAAATATGGGTGGCAGACACTGGGAGGAAAGGTCCATAAGATATCCTGTTTCCTAACTGCTCTGCATGTGTCCTGTCTCCCAGACCCACCATTCTACTTTATTTTGCAAGAGACTGAAGCAATTGGCTGTGGTGTCTAACTCAATGATAATATGAAGTTTTAACTCTCAAACATATGAGCATCTCTCCTGCTGACCCTTTGGGTTAGCCAGAGGGGCCTTGATCTTTTTTCTGTGCTGCGGCTTTCACAGGGACACTCATTTCCTTTGGTGGGTGGGAGGAAGGGGCAAGTGTATGGATGCAGCAGAGTTAATGTTTTTCTAAAATCGAGTATAACATATTATGGAAGAATTCTAATGGATTATCAGAGAGTAGTACAAGCATCAGGATGGATTCACTTAAATTCTGTGAATATCTGGGTCCCTGGTTCAGACAGTTTCCTATGTAAGATATTTGTACTATGGCCACTCTCCCTATAACAGCTGCAAAGCTACTTCACTGTGCCTTGGTCTTTTGAGAAGACTTCCCTATAGGCCTGTTCCACTGGTTTGGCAAGAACTAGCTGAAGAGCATATTTAGAAATTTTATCTGATTCGTTTTGCAAAAAAATTCTTGAAACCTGTTAGTGGCTCCCGACTCAGCTTTGAGCTAACTGTTGAAGGGGCTGCCCTCCAATATGATCTTCTCAAGAGCTATGTCTTCACAGGCATTGGCAAAACAGGTTGTTTCACATGCCTGTCTAAGTCATTCCAAAACCCTATGACAGAGATGCATCTATTTTTCCATCAGACAGCCATCCCATTGTTTATGGTCTTTAACCAACTCCAGCCAAGACCAGCCTCAGTGAAGAAATCAGTACTTTGATGTCTGCGAAACAGTTGACAAAAGCCAGAACTGGGGCTGCGTGGGACTTGTGGGCTGTACCCTTTGCAAAGCAACCTTGTTGAGGATGGAAACCTGTTCACTGAGATATAACCAATTAGCTCAGGAAAGATCTGAATGACAGTGCATAGGTTTTGAGTTATGGACTCCCCAGCCCACCCCCAAAGGCTCCCATAAATAGGGGTGGGAGGTTGTGTGACACTGAAAATGTTTTTAATGTCTAAACATAAGAATCTTGCTCCTCCAGTCTCTATATGCCCTTATTTTTCAAGGTCACGTGTTCTTGCAACCTGTTGAAATGTGCACACCCATTGTGTTGGCTGAGTGTTGTTATTGTTGATACATCGCTTACTTTTGCTTGTATAGCAAAGGTAAGGGGATCACAGCCTTTTTTTTTTTTTAACTTCAAATAAGGGGCTATTGGCCTGAAAAATTTGAGAAATTCTATCTAGTCTGACCTCCTGTATAACATGAACCACAGAATTTCATCCTGTTATTCCTTGGTTGAGGCCAGACCTGTCTGAGGTGATTATTAATAATTATTACTCCAGAGCACAAATGCAAAATGTGAAGCACAAAGGATTTTTTTAAGGCATTTTTGGAAGAGGACTTGCATGAAAAGCAGGTTTCTTCCTTTATTCAGGGGAAGAAACCATCTTTCCATAAAGCAAACAGCATAAGAGCTCTGGGAGCAAACCCTTCCTTTGACATTCAGCTTTGCTAATTTAATCCTATTTTGTCCCTTTTAGGATTTGTTCTTGGCACAGTGTATGCCATGTGCCTTTTCCCTGTAAAAATCATGTGCAAAAGGATTCAGCTGTAGACACCAGCTTCCATGCTGTGTCTGCTGTGGTGTCTAGTTCACTGTTCAGTGCAACTGAGAAAGAGTTAAACAAATCTCTCTCGTACACACACGGGCGTACACTTCTAGAAGATTGTGTCTGGCAGGGATGGGTAACACATCTTCCCTTTGAAAATCTCTACTTGCCACGCATCTCTTATCATTTGGACTCTTCTGTCCCAGGGTTAATTCCTCAAATGTTCTTGTTCATTTTGACATGATTCAAAGGTTCTTTTGCTGAGCTGCATTTTTCCTTCACTCCAGCTCCTTCCTTACTAGGTCACTCTAACTGCTGTGCCCAAATTAGCAGCCGTATAACCAGATGCTGTCGCTTTTTGCTCTGTGTATGGGCATAGAAAGAGGGAAGAGGTTCTGAGTTTTGGTTTGGTCTTTTCCCCTGTAGGAGACTCCTTGCAGAGTGACAGTTTCCTAAGCTGAGCTGAGGAGAGTGAGATGCCGCTGTGTTAAGTGAATTGGAAAAGCTCTGGCTGCTGTCAAACATAAACCTTGCTTTTGACACCCTGTCTCCCAGCACCTGCTGTGCTACATGTCAGAGGCAATCAAGGGAAGTAGGGCAAAGCTTTGAAGGCAGGAATGCACATGAGCCTGTGTTGTCAGGGCACTAGGGTGCTGGCTGTCACACTGATAGAGGAGAAGCCAGGGTCATCTCATGGAGCTCCCATGCAGCTAGTCATGGGACTGTACTGTGCAGGTGCAGCTAATCAGTTGCAAGCTTCTGCCTGGTGGAAATTTAAACAGGGAGCTCCTGCCAGCCTGTCAAAGAACATATGAGTACAAGGAAATGTTAGGGCTAGGAGAGTTTTGTTTTTCCTCCTTACAAACCCTTACACACAGCCTCTGGACTGTGCATAAGTTACCAGGATGGTCCTTGAGTACTCCTGCTGTATTGCAGTGTGTGCTTTGCTGGGAATATTGACCACATTTCAGAAGGGGGCATTGGCTTTGCCTGACCTCAACTGGGATGGTGTGCCTGCTATTCATGACATAAGAGAGAGCAGTGCCAGCCATAAATTCCTCGTTCCTTTGTCTGTGTGGTCTGTTGCAATTGAAAGCTCTTTAAGGTAGGTCCTATTCCTTAACATGTGTTCAGATGGCACCTGGCACAGGTTGGGGCCCCTAGATGCTAGTGAGGATTTTGTGGGTTTCTTATTGTTTTTCTATTGTCCTTGATGCAAGCTCTCCTAAGGGATAATAAAGGTGTATCCATGTTCAGTGCATCCAGACGCTGGCAGGTATAATCAGAATGTTCTGACCTATCAGCAGTGGGTGAGCATCTGCTGTGTCATGGTATCACACCATTAATCAGCGAGTGCACAGCTCATGGGTCTGTCGTCAGCAAGGAGCTTTCTGTTGCAAGTGATTTCTTGAGCTAGATAAGATTGTGCAATGCCGTCTCCTCCTGTGGAATCCCATGAGTGTAAGTAACAGTCTCTGGCAAGCGTATGGATCAGGTAGAGTGTGTGACTAAGGGTTTGTGCATCATGTGAGGAGGAGTTCAGGCCTTGAGTCAAAGTCTGACCTAATTTTTTCCATTTAAAAAAAATTCACTGACTTATCCTTTTCTTCTGTTTTTTTTTCCTGTCCCTGTCCCTTCTGGCTATAGCTGTATGCATACAATTGCTTTGATAGATGCATTTCTGTTGAAATAACCATTCCAAACAGTTACTAATGGACAAACAAAGATGCTTTTGTTATCTGAGGATTTATCACTACTGCTGAGAAAGAACTGCCATGCGGTCCCATGCAGTTTTGTTTAACTCTTCAGTCCTCATTTACCCTTGCCAGAAATTGAATAGGCAGTGCCAGACCCTTTAAATACAAAACAAACAGCAGCATTCTTTTTCTTTCTTTCTTTCTTTCTTTTAGTATTGTGATGAAATGTCAGGTTAACATTACTGTAAGCAGAAATGGTGGTTCTTCAATTCTGTACCGCTTTTTTTTGCCACAACAGAAGAATTGGTGGTGATGCCACAGTGAGCTCTTCCAGTTGGATAGAACAAGGTCTAAATCTTTCTTGCTAGGAATGAAAACAAAGTTTTCGATTGTTACCAAAGTAATACCACTTACTCTTAGGATACAACTGAGCTTTTCATGAGAGTTTGAAGTGAATCGGTTGGGGGGGGGGAGTTATGTTTTGCCACTCAAATGTCTAAAAACTGTCTTCTAACACTCTTGGGTTCCTCTCAATTACAAGTGACTTAAATTAACATCTCCTGCTCATCAGGAGAGAGAGCGGTATGCAAAATCTCAAGCAAAGGTTGGGTTTTTACAGAATAAACAAATATTCCAAAACCCAGCCCATTTATTTATATTGTTCCTCATTAATGTTTCCGTGTCTGTTAAAGAAGCCAGGGGAAATGCTAGTTGTCACACATGGGTGGATGAAACATTGCATACTATAATTCAATCAAATGAAATTTTACATCTAAGTCCCAGGGCTGGATAGCAGGGAGCTTGCAAAAAATGGTGACTGATCAGGACAGTGCCAGGTTCTGGCAGCTTAGTGGTGCACAACCCTTGATTTGTGCAGAAAGGCAGCTGCTGTCTTGCAGAGCTCTCAGCAGGGCTCCCCTCTTGTGCGCTTGGGGAGTCACGGACTCACGGGAGATGTAGAACTCCTATTCTTCCAGACTTTTGATGCTAGTGTACAGATGGACAGCCTTGTTGCTGCATGCCTACTGAGTGCGAGAGGTAAAGAGTGTTAATCCAGCAAACCTAAGGTGCACAGCATAGGAGATCTGATAATTATAGAAAATTTTGTGCATCAAACATGTACATTTTTCTGGGCCAAAGAGACTTACGCACGTCAGGGTTCCTTGCTTCTTAGAAAAAGGAAATTCCCAGACCGAAAACTGATAGGTTTTTAAAACTGATAGTACTGTAGTTTATGCATATGGAATATAGTCATTTCTTTGGCAAACCTACGTACTAAATGATCATTTAATTAAGTTAATTAACAAAAATATTCCTGCATTCAGTTAATGATAATTCATTTTATACATTCCAGTAACCTTAACAGTCCTCCACAAGACATACTTAAGCCTCTGCATTTGTCCCAGTAATAATGTATGTTTCTTAGTCCAGCTTACACGCATGCTAGTAATGAATGTTCTGAAAAAGTTTCTAAATGTATTTATTTGCAAATCATAGTTAAGGCAGTTGGAACCTATAAGGTGAATTTTCACATATCCTGGTCATTCACTGAATCATGAATGTAAGACTAATAGAATATTTAAGTACCACAACAGGTCAATACAAGTTTTTCTTGCTTAGGGGTTTCATATGATAATTATGTAGTTATTTAATCTAAATGAGGGTTAATTGCTTCAGTAGCTTAACTTTCAAGTTAGGTTTGTGTGTGCATATGGAAATATATAACATACACAATATACAGGAGGAAAAAAAAAAAGAGTCTTTGGCACTTAAAGACTAACAAATTTATTTTTTGCCTGAGCTTTCATGGGAGAAAATCCCACTTCATCAGATGCTTTGAAGACCCCTTTGGATCTTGACAATATACAAGAAAGCTGTCAAACATGCGGATCACAAGGCTCTTCCATCCAGGCCCGACTGTGCTCTGCAGGGCCACACACTCTCCTTAACAGAGTGAGAGAATGATCTTGCATACCCGGCGCTCCACAATGCCATGAGAATGTCAGGTCTTGTGACATCAGAGCACTGGATACGTGAGACTGACCGTGAAACCACACTGTCTTCCTAAGAGGGGGTGGTGGTATTGCAGAGTGCAGTCTCTCATACACAGCGCTCTACAGTTCTGCAAGAGTGCCCTAGTAATTCATTTTGTGGTAGGTACAGCCCACTTGAAGTACATTTAAGTCAAATCTGTCCCACCATAGCAAATGTGTTTGACACCCGTGTTATACAGTATGGGTAACTATAGTAAAACTGACTGCATTCAGGCATTGAGATGATTGCCTGGGAGAGATTCTCAATCCTTGACACCATGGAATAGCAATGGAAAGAAGAGAGGGATTTATACTTTTTTGCTTGTTTGTTTTTAAGTGTCCTGTGTCATTGCTGTCAGAGTACTAGACTTGATGGTCTGTTGATCTGCGCTGATACAATAGGAGACAGCAAAACAAACAAGGAGTCCTATGGTGCTTAAAGACTAACACATTTATTTATTGCTTGAGTGGAATTTTCTCCCACAAAAGCTCATGCAATAAATAAATATATTAGTCTTTAAGCACCACAGGACTCCTTGTTTGTTTTGCTGAACTAGACTAACACGGCTACCCCTTTGGAAGTAAAGAGGCAAGGTACTTAGCTGAATGCACAGTCACTGGTTTTGGTGTGACAGTTCTTACCTAGTATAACGCTACCACATTCTGCTGTGCTTGCATTTATTCTGTGTTTCCAGACTCTGGAAAATCAAACTGGGGGAGTAGGATAATGAGCTCTGAGCAGTGAACCAAGTTGGGACGTCAGATTGCATGTGAAGACAATTTTACGTCAGTGTAGCAATAGGAACAAAGCTTTCTTTTAACTGTCCAGCTTTTGCTGTCCCACCTCTTTTTGTTGAGCTCCACTTTAAAAGAGGGGGGCATAGGGAGGACAACAAAAAAAATCAATTCAGGTGCATGTCCCTGTAGAATGTTCTGCTCAGTCTCTTCCACTCACAATGGTGACCTTTCAGGAGTTTATCACTTTCTTGGTGTAAGCAGCTGTTTTCTCCCCATTGCTGGAGGCAGTGTGTATTTCTTTTGATTGATTAGAGAGGGAGAGCTGTAATTTTGTCTGCTGTGCTGTAGCAGATATAGATTGACACAAACAACTAATTACCAGAAGCAAGGGCTGAGAGGATTACAGTGCTAATCTAAGTATCTCTCCTTTCTTACCATCTCTCCAACAAATACGCAAATCTTTGTATACAATATAGAGTGGAAATCAATACCATTGGTGTATGGATTGCACCTGAGAGAGATCAGGCTGTTGCTGGGAGCAGACAGGACCTTTTACTACTGTGGTTTCTGATGCCTGCTGATTTGAGGTACTGCAAATGCCAGAGTCCTGTCTTCTCTGAGCCTCTCTACCACTATGCAGCAGCAGCACCATCTCATGACTCTCATTTTAAAAGTGGTGAGGAATGATGACATCTGTTAAGGCAAACTAAACCTAGTTTCATAGCAGAGGTTTCTGTGCAGAATGACTCCAGGAATAGTGTCCTACCAATTCTTCTCATATGGCTGCAGACTTTTCCACTGTCAGTGATGTCTCTGTGTGTTGCAACATGGAACAACAGGGTCAGTAGTTTGCAGAGGATAAGAACTAAATGTTAAATCTTTGTGCCGGATGCACTGTGTTCTGGTTAATAAGGTGACTCAGTCGATGTCTGTGCTTACTAAATTGGTATTAGCATTGCAGTTCATCTTGAACAGCTTGGCTGTGTCTTGCTAGAGTGGCCTGAGAGATCAGGAGGAAGTTAATAAATCTGAGTGGGAGTGCTGCAGGACAGCCAGATATAACAGGGCAGATGAGAACTGAACTCCCATTGATTCCCGTTAGAATCTGAAGCAGTATTCCTGAGGCAGAGAGTGGTTTCTAGGCATAGAGAATACTGGTGTTTATTTTTGCTAAAAAGTCTTTGTTGGGGGCTTGGCAAACTCAGATCCACCTGTACAGAATATGCAGCCAGGGACATGGGACAATGTCCTGCAGGACACTGCACTTTTGCACTGTTTTGTTAAAGGTCTTGAAGATTGGTAAAAACATTTAAGTGGCTAGTTTGTAGAAGACTGGAGGTGAGGAAGGTGGTGGTTAGTTTTGTTTGTATTACAGTAGTTGCAATAGGCCCCTATTGAGCTCAGGGCCCCATTGTTCTAAGCACCGCATACACATAGTAAGGCACGGGTTCCTGCCCTGGATAATTGTGCAACGTGTGTCAAAGCAAATTGTGGGAGGGAAAATAGTCAATTTCAAAAGGGATAGCTGTGTTAGTCTAGTCCAGTAAAAAAACAACAGGGGGTTGTGTGGCACTTTAAGACTAACAGATTTATTTTTTTGCATGAGCTTTCGTGGGAGAAGATCCCACTGAGAGGTAAAGTCAGTGGCCCATAGTCACCCACAGGAATTACAGTTTGATACCTGGCTCTGCCTCTGAGCAGCTGCTGCCAAGTCTGATGTCTTGTCTACCAGCCCACACTGTTTCTTGAATTGCATTGTCTTTATTTAACAGATGGGGAAGTCAAAAGTTTATTGATTTGCCTAAATCCAGGCCAAATGTTGGTACATTTCCTGGCTTCCATCTGGTGTGCAGAACACTCAGTGTCACACTTCCCTTTGTAGATGATTTATCTTTTGTGGAATCCAGAAAGAAAATATGGAGAAAGAATGGTGATTCTACCCTACCTCCATCAATTGTGAGCTAATGCCCCATCTTAGGGGTTCTCAGACAGGGGGTTGAAACTCAGGACCCCTCAAGAGGCCACAAGGTTATTATGAGGTGTGACTGTGAGCTGTCAACCCCCACACAGGCAACCGTGTATGGCTCATAGCCAGATCCCTGCAGCGATGGATGACCACAGAGTAGTGGCTGCTGACTGGGCACTCTGAAGACAATCCCACCCCCAGCAGCAGCACAGAAGTGAGGGTGACATGGTGGGAGGGGAAGGGGGGGAGTGGCGTTGTCACAGACTGGATTATTTTCAAAGAGGGGCCCAGAAAAAAACAGACAAACAAACTTCAGATCCCTTTGTACTCCAAATGGGGTTATAACAAAATACATACTATTCTGAGATTAATATCAGAGGGATGTCATGGTCTTGTAATTAAGCTCAGGAAGCAAAGCCAGCAACTTGCATCTTATCTCAGTCCTGCCACCAATTTGCTATGAGATTGTAAACTAGTCACTTAACCTTTCTGTGCCTCAGTTTGCCAGCTAGGAAATAGACCTAATGCTTTGTCCCACAGAGCAGTGTCTCTCAACCTTCTCTGGATCACTACACACATGCTGGCATATCCCGACCCTACAGGACATACCAGCCCATCACTCCTAGGCCAAATCCAGCCATTTCCCCGGCTCTTCTTGACACAGCAATGTGTCCTGACAAGGTGGTTGAGAACCACTGCCGCAAGAGGCCTGATAGTTAGACTTTTGTAGAATGTTTAGAATAGGCTGTGTATGGAGAGTTTTGTTTCCAGGATTTATTGGGGAGAGATGGTCATTTCTCTCAACACCACTCCTCATTTTCACAGTAGAGCGGAGGGGCTTTACAATCTCTTGCCTAGCCACAGTCCTTGCAGAAATGTTGATGCCACCAAGTGGCAGCTCCTACTATTGCACTGGTTCTTAAGCTTCTGCATAATGGGGATCGTATGTTTAAAAGAGTGCCTTGCAAACCATCTCCCCTCCTGTCCATGATTTGTATACCTTCTGATGTCAACGACAGGAGGCATAGGAACTATCATCTGTGTTTTTAGCTATCTTGCTGTTTTTCAGTAGAAATATTTTCACCATCTACTCTACCAATTCCAAATACCTTTTAGTTCCAGAGTGACTGTAGGAGATCTCAATCAATTTGAGTAATCTCTTTCCCCCTATTCCCCTGGACGTACTTCTCTGCTATTTGGCCCCTCTTTCTTCTCTTGCCTGGTCCTTGTCATCTTCCCTCTACGCGTAATTTCCTGCTGCCTTTCTCTCCTGGACCACATGATCTTACATTTTCTTTGTTTCCCTTATCATACCACCCAACCGCCTTGTTGCTGTGTCCCATCTTCATTCCCTCCCAGGGTTCCTCACTGGTGTGGTCCTCAGCTGTGCAGACTCATTCCTGCTGGGTTTAAATAGCCACTCTGTAGCCTAGTGGCCACATTTGTAATGCATGTCTTCAGTGCAGAGTTAGCCCAGGTTTTTCTCTGGATGTTGCCTTAGGTCCCCTCTTGCCTACAGACACAAACATTTGACCTGAATTTAGTAGTTCTTTCAACCCAGATTAGCTGTGCTATGTGGATATAGGTCAGAGCCTCAATAAGACTTTCACTCTGGCTATTGATCTGCCCACTTGACACTGAAGACCAGGACTACAGCAGTGGTTCCCAAGCTGTGGCTCATGGGGGTCTTTCTGAGTGGCCTGATGCCCCAAGCAGAAGAGAGCCAATGCCTAAGGACCCACGCTCAGTGCATTACCACAGTGCTACAAGACTAATGCAGGGTCTTTGCTGTACCAAATGGGATGGGAGATCAGTGCTCCTGTCTCCCTGGCTGTAGCAGGGAACGTGGCAAAACACTCCGCCTGGGTCCCCAGGTGCTGGTGTCCCTGCTAGAGCCAGAGGAGCATGAGATCAGTGCTTTGCTCCCTTACCTTCAGCAGAGAGCAAGGCACTGTCTGGGGCTCTAAGTTCTGGGGTCCCTGCTGGAGCCAGATGGAGTGGAGCACTGATCTTCTGTTCACCTAGCTGCAGAAGACAGCTACTGCTTAGGGATCCAGGTGGAGTGCACAGGGCTGTAGATGCAAGTGGTTTCCATGCCATGGCCAAGGAAATGGGAGATCAGCGAGGAAGCTCACTGAACTCCTTTTGTCTGGCTGCAGTATGAGGGAAGAGAAGGAAGAGAGCAGCTAAAGACCCACCGTGCTCAAGGACTGTAAAAATCCATGCCTTCCAATTTGTCCTGGACTTAACAAGTCACCCACTGTGACATAGCTGCCAGGCCATGTGCTTCAGTGTGTAGTGACAGTCCCTTATCTACACTAGCGCTTTGTCTTAGTATATGTGACATACTGTGCGTAATTTTTAGGTGCAAAATGGTGAATGTAAAAACGAGCACAGTAGCATCAAAATGTTTCCTTTAAATACATGGTAATTTGTAGTCCTTAATGGTGTATAAATGTCAATATATTTTTATGGTGGCCCTTCAGGGTTGTAAAAATATTTGTGGCCCTACAGCCAAAAATGCTGGGAGCCACTGGGTTAAAGCATTTGAGTGCTGATAGCCCCCTGTAGCCCCCCCACATGTCCCTCCCTACCCCATTGTGCCCAGAAGGACAGATCCAGGGCCGTCCTTGGGAGGAAGAGGTGTGCGAAAGGGGTGATCGCTGCAGGCCCTGCAGTTCTGTGGGCCCCACGCTATCCTGCTATGAACAGGACAGCGTGGGCCTGAACTGCTGCCCCCCACGGCTGGCTGATGCCCAGCCGGGGGATGGGACAAGCCGGCCAAAAGTGGTGGCTGGATTCAGCACTCCCAGTCTCCCTCCCCCATCACACGCTGTCTTCCGCTGCATGCTGGAGGCAGCGGGGAGGGTGCCGGAGGCAGCCTAGGGCCCCAACCGCTGCCCTCCCAGTTGCACTGTCTTCTGCTCCCTCCCCAGTGCCTCCGGCACAGAGCCAAAGGCAGTGCATGTGGGCGGGGGGGACTGGGAGCCCTGAATCCAGCTGCCACTTTTGGCCAGCTTGCTCGGTCCCCTGGATGGGGAACAGCCGGTGCAAGGGTGAAGGGGCCTGCCCTCTCTTCTGGGCCAGCTGGCCCTGCACCCTAGTGCCGGAGCTGGGGGGCTGAGTGGGGCCTCACAGAGGGTGATTTGCTTGCCCCCCCCCCCCAGATGGTCCTGAACAGATCAGTTTTCCCACGATTCACTGGGAAAGAATTGTAGAGCAGTTCATCTTACCTATAAAACAAAGAACCACGGGATGTGCCCCAGAAGTCCTAATAACACATGCCAGGTGAAGACAGCACTAATGAGGACACAGGTACTCAGCTATGACTTTGTAGTGTGACTGATGACATTTAGGGTAGCCTAATCTGGATGCTGATTGCTCAGGCTAACTGCAGCAACAACATGCCTTTATCAATTAAGTTGGGCAAGTAAAACTACCTCTTGTGGCTTCTTTGAACATCATAAGGCACATTTAATCAAGCCTGGGTACAGAAACTGGCTTGAAATAAGTTTCTTTTTGAAATGAGCCTCTCTGTGAGTGTGATATCATGCTCCCAGTGACTTTCAAAAGTGACATTGTTGAGGTCCCAGTTTATTATTCTCTCTTTTGTTTACAGTTCTGAATTGCTTTGTTTTATTAGTAAAATGACAGTTGCTTTTGCCTTGTACACACCCTTCATTAATAGATTTTGAACTCCAAAGTGAGCTGGGAACTAGATGATATCTGAGACAGAATAAATTCCAGCCCACTTTATGAGGCCAACAAATATTTCAGTGAATAACAGGCACAGGATGTCAGCAGTGGTTCTCCAATACTTTACACAGAACCAAACATAGGGCTGGAGGGGACCTCACCTGCTCATCCAATACCCCCACCACCACCACCACCATTCTGAGGCAGGATTCAAGTATACCTCGGCAATCTCTGACGGTTGTTTGTTCAGCCATTTTCTGTAAATGACCAAAACAAAATTACCTCACCCTCAGAACACAAGAAGCCCCTTTTGCCATGGGTCTGACTTCTTTCAAAGGCTCACCTCTACAGGAACCTGCATAAATCCTATAAAGGGTGTTAAAACTGAAGTATGATACTTTAATATGCAGTTGTGAGCCTAAATGTATATGCAAATCTGAAATCACATGCAATAATGGCTTACTAAACAAAAGGCAACCATGGTACCAAAATGTCCTGTGTTCTCCTTTCCCCACTGAGGTGCTGAATGCAACAGTAGGTTCAAGTGTGGTCGCTAAATAGAACTATACTGCAGCCATAGTGTTCTGTAGATTATGTAGTTTGTTATTTATGGGGAGAGCATGACCCAAACTTTATAGACACAGCTCAGGCATCTTAATTAAGTGTAATGTGACTCACTTTGCAGAATGAACAACACCTGTATATTAGGACTTGTGTTGGTTTTCACTAACACCTGATCTACACTACAAACTTACACCACCTGTCGGCATAGCTAGCATCTTCTCTATGCAACTGCACCATGAGTGTAGAAAAGCCCTCATAAGCAGGGAGTGGAATAACTGGTCAAGTACTTCAGCTCACTGGTTTTCAGACAATGGGTTAGGACCCAGTACTGGGTCACAAACCCAGTAATAGGTGTGTCCGTGCTGCAGCGCACAATTGGTCGGAAACCTTTTTGCGTTAGCCTGTCAGAAGAGGGCTGATGGTTGTGGTATGCCAGGCAGAGTGCAGTCAGGCACGTTGAGCAAGATGTACCCTTATTTATGTTTTTATCAGTGTTGTTCTGTGTCCCATGCTTACATCAATTTGGCTGTGTGTCTGAATGCGTGTGTGTGTCTCTGAAGGCGTGGTCACTCAGGATTACCCCTGGCTCAGATCTGTAGTGGGAACTCCATTAGCCCAGTGATCTAGAGCCTGGCTTGGATCTTAAGCAGGGACTGAGTTAGCCTGGTGATCCTAAGCCGAGGTGCTCCTTTGGTTAACGCTTTGGGTTACCTTTGGCTCAGATCTTTAGTGAGAGCTCCGTTAGCCCAATGGTCTGTAGCCTAGGCGTACCCTGTGTGCAAGAGGTAAACTGAGGCTACACTCACAGTCAAGGAAACTAACATGACCACGGATCTTTGTAGAAAAGAAGACGCCAAGCTAGGCTTTATTGCAACGTAGCACTATGGCAAACAATCCATATCAACAAATTTGTTGGCAGCATTGGTGCTCTCAATGCCACAGAACAGCTCAACTGACAGACAGCAGGAGTAGCTGTCACCCTCTCGGCTGCATGAAGTCTGAGTTCTAGGGTTCCTACTTTTATATCTTATCTGCCTTTACATTAATTGGTCTGTGCATCCCTCCTTTGATGCCCCCCTTTAATTTGATAGGTCCCTGGGCATCACCACCCATCAAATTGTCATGATTTGGCCAAACCTCTCCTTTGCACTGGTCACTTATGCATAGAGTTGCGGGGATGGTGGGAGGGTTGTGAATGAATCCGAGCAGCCCATCTTAAAGAAGGACGGTTACTGGTAAGTAACCCACCGTTGTTCTTCAAGCGCTGCTAGGATACATTAAGTAATAGATGACTGCTAGCCGTGCTGATGGATGGTGGGCAGAGTTGGATCTTTCCCGCCTTCAGCACTGCTACTCCCTTTAAGGGCCAGCCACCCAGGCAAAGAAGGCCCGTAAGAGGTATGTAAAGTACCACCATAAGGGTCAGAGGCCCAGGTAAAGGGAAACCGTCAGGTAGGACAGGCTGGACTAAGAGTTAAAAATAAGGCCTACGTTTTTCAATTGCTACCTGTTCTGCAACTATCGGAGCCAAGGCAGCCTAAAGTCACCTTATCATATGGAAAACGAAAATGCGGTTACCGATCTAAGAGGGGTGAGACACCTTCATGTGAGGACATGAGCAGTTGATTGCACGCACCTGTCAAGGCACATGGACTGGGTAAATTCTCTGGCCTCCAGCCTATGATAAGTCCCTTAGCAGGTGATGAGGAGTTAATGTAACCTCAGAGAAAAACTCAGCCTGCTAGTGGCCAATATATGAAGGCAGAAAAGGGAAGGACAAAGGGAAAAGGAATAAAACCCCTTGCTAGTCTGGCTAAGGGAGCAAGTCACAAGGAGGTATGAAAACAATGTACAACCCCCTAGTAAGACGCGGTTCCTCAATGGTCCGTGTAAAGTAGCATATGCTGCCGAGAGTGCCCTTTCAGAGCCCTGTATGTAGGCGTGGTTCTCAACAGGTGAAGAGGCAAGGGAACCCAAGGCCACAATAATTGAACACGTCACCAGCAATGTTCCCTCTAAGGTGATGAAGTGGCTGAGCAACTTAAGGACGCAGGTGAGCAAGTTATGGATGCAGCTGAGCAAATTCCCCAACCAATATGGGTCCTTCCCCACTGCCTGCTAGCCCCCAAAGCATATCCATAACTTGCTTAGCTGCATCATCAGCTTAGGGGGAACACTGCTGTCATTACCATATTGTGTCATGGAAAATGATAATGATAATGCATGTAGCATTAAAACACCACAACGTTATGTGTGCTTTAAAATTACTTTAAAATAAAAAAAAATTACCAAAATGTCTTATTTTACTGAAAATTGATTTTTCCCCGTAAATGAACATTTTTCATGACCCTTGCATTAATGTTCATGAGACTAAGAAAAATAAAAGTACCCTAAATTTGCAAATATAAACTTGAGAAACACCTAAAAAGTAAAAAAGTTGGCGTGCTGCTTTTTTATTTTCTACAGCAGCCCATTTTACAATTAAAAAAAAAGTCCTACATTTGAATTGGTTAGAAACAATGTGCCTTTTTTTTGTTTTACTTAATTGGTCCCCGTTAGTATTCATTCACAGTATACTTCATTTTCTTTCATTTTATTAGGGTTTTCTTCCTGCTCTTTCTTGCCCCTCAGGGTAGCTGTTCTGTAGGGACTAACAGTCCCCTCCTCCACACACACACACACACACAAAATAAATCAAAGTATCAATAGCAAGATTCAAACCCATAACCCTGTTAGTGAAGGGCTAGTGCTTTAGCCAGTGTACTACAGAGACCCTTCAATTTCATGAGAGCCAGGGGACTGGTATGTTCTGCTCTCCTGTGCTTCCTGTGTACAGGAGACAACCTGAGGCTCACAGGTTTGAGTCCTGTGTTAGGGATATTTCTTTTTCTTTTCTTCTTCTTCTATTTTAATATTCTATTTGTAAGTAACATGGGGGCAGGGAATCACCTTTTTTTAGAATACCTGAGGCTGGCAGCCACTCAGGACAGGAAGGTAAATAGGAGGAGGCCATGTCCTCCTTTTGCCAGATGTCTGGCAAGCCCATCGAGTCCTGGGGAAGCTGCTTGCTCCCTCGCAGGCAGTGGGGAGGGGCGCCCTCCAGCCAACTCCTGGAAGTCGCCTGGGCTCCCCTTCCCCTGGGTCCCCGGCTCCCTCCCTCCCTCCCGCGCGGAGCCTGCCTCTCACTGCGGCCGTTCTTCTGGGTGGCAGGAATCTGTCCTGAGAAGTTTAAAATCTCCCACCCTGAGCATATCCAGGGGAGATTTTAAACTCGATGGAACTGCCCCCTGCCCCCTGGAAGAATGTGTGCTGCGGCTGGAAGGAGCAGCAGCTCAAGCCCTGCGCCAGGGGCAGCGAGGCGTGCGCGGAGGGGGTGGGGTTGCTGCGCCCGAGCACACGGGCGCAGCTTAGAGGGAACACTGGTCACCAGGTGAGAAGTTGAATTTCTACCTTAGGGTGGGGACAGAAGGAGACCCTTAGGTCTAGGTACAACAGGAAAAGGGAAGAAAGGAGGTCAACTCCCTTAGATAAAAGTTAGGGGCAAGGGTACGTCACTGTGGTGAGGTACACCCCCCTCTTTTCTTTTTTTCATTTTTTTGACCAAGGATGCAGTAACTGGGGAAGGGAGTAGGAAGACGACCATTAACAAAAGGTCAAAATCCCCTTGACGCATGTAGTATATGTGTTTCCACATAGCATGTGGCGAAGGGTGAGCCAGGAGAGAGGGTGAATCTCTGGCCCCAGAGGGTGGGGGGAGAGACTCTTGAAGAGTGGTAGAGTGTGATGGAAGATCGGTTACTCGCTCCATTAATTACCTCAGAGCAAGAGCCAAAGCAACCAAAGGTGACACTGTCACTACAAGTATGCCAAGGGCAGGAGGTTAATAATGAAGGGGTAGGAAGAAAGGGGGCAGGGTCTGTTGACCATCCCCACCAGGGAGGGACAAACCCTGGGGAAAAAAAGGAAGAAAACCCCGATCAGGAAAGCAGGTGGGGAGAAAATGGGCCACTGACTGTGGTAACACACAGCTGGGATAAAAAACCACCACCAGTCAAAGGCTTACTAATGACCCTTGAGGGAACAGTTAGCGAATGGGGGATGTGCCGGCATAAGACCAAAGGGGCCCTCTGAACCATGAGATGGGTTCAGCGGTGAATTAGGGAAGGATCAAATCTGTTGGTAGGTGGGAACTCGTTCCTACATCAGAAAAGAGGGGCTGCCTAAGGAACTATCCAGGTCTAATTATGAGGAACCCGGTGGAGTCCCAAGTGACACTGAATCTGTTTTGTAAGTGGGCGGCACTGTTCCCTCTAAGCTGTGCACGTGTGCATGCACACACAGGTCATGAAACCTGTGCACACAAAAAAATAAAGTGTGCACAAAAAAATTCACTAGTGCTAATATTGGTGTTCACAAAGAAATGTTTTTTGCGTACACAAAGAAATTGTTTGCACACGCAGTCTACAAGTAATTAGAGGGAACACTGGTGGGCGGAACAAAACTAGCACACTGATTCATTCTCTCACCCTTAGGAGGGCACTCCAGAAGGTCCTCGAGTCACCTCCCTTAATTTACAATCCACTGTAGTGATATACAACATGTCCTGTACCTAACGGTTTGAGGTTGCGTAGTTAGCGAAACAAAGAGGGTTTGGTTCTCGCAGAAGAGGTTGAAGTTTCCTTTTCTAAGTTGGGAGAAAGGGGAAGGCAGGCAAGCAATTCTATGGGAGTGAGAAGTCCTCAAGTGTGCTAGCACAAGGGACTGGAGACAGCCTGACCAGGGAAGGAGGGGTACAATTGCATCAGAGGGTTGTCCACTTATGAGGCCCCTACCCAGAGGATGAAGAGACCAGGTGCACCTGGGGAATTTCCTGCTAAGATGAATATCAGCTATGGGTTTGTCAGTCCTCAGTTCAGATCCTGAGGCCAGGCATAACAAAGTCGACAGGGCCTCACGAACCTGAGGCAAAAAACCCTGGGCAGCCTAGAAAGGGGAAAGGAAATAAGGGCACAAGGCCTGACCTTACGATAGACCAGTTAGTAGGGAATGTTTTCGTTTCTGTTATTATTATTGTAGTTATTGTTTTGAACAGATAGGGATCACCCGAGGCACAAACAATGTCAGTGCCCGGTGCCCAGGACTCTTGGAACCGTGCGGGGGGGGGAGGGTTGAGAGCGCGAGATGGTCAACCTTCGAGGAGGGACCGCATAGTGAGCTATCCTGGACCTCGCATAATCATAGGAAGGAGAAAGGGTCAAAGCACCCACTACCGGGCTCTCCCACAACCAAGAGATCAAGAATCTGCTTTCCTACCAACTGACTGCAGAGGATGGGAGCACCCTCCAGGGAAAAAAGGGGAAGGGATGGTTTTTGAAACCATCAGAAGATGGATCCCAGATGGTCATTCAAGGCATGTGGAAGTGCCAAGAATTCGGTCCTACCTCCTTCACGCGCACAACCCCTCGCGTGGTGTTGTGACAGCGCGTTCTGTTATGGAACAGAGAAGAGTAGGTAATAGGAGGGATCCTCCAGCCCTGACCCCAGAGAACTTGAACCGGAAAGTAGCTTTGTTCAAGAAAATAGGAAGGCTACCTGGGTGCTAAGCCTAACATGACTTTGAAGGGAGAAAACAGAAACTGGCACCAGTTGTGGGAGGCAGGGGGGTGAGTCCCCTGCAGGTGGGAATCTTTAGGGATCCCAATGGGACGACCAGTTGATTCTTGTGGGAGAAAGAGGTAGTACACTGCCATGGGATCCTATCTCGGGACCTCACGCAAGGCGGGTGGGTTTTCTCCTGGTGCACCTGGCTGGCCAGGTAATGTTGTTCCGAGACGGGGAATATCTGGTAACCCTGGTTTGATGTTAGGACTGCTGGCTCATCAACTAAGGGAGTGATAGAATTCCAAATCTCTATGGACCCAGTGGAACAATTCAGGGAAGCATAAAAAGGACGTTGAAAAACCCCTTATGGGCTAAGGGGATGGGTAGTGGGCCAGGAAGGCAGCAGGCCCAAGTATTTTACATCCCCCCAGGGGTCCTGGGCGCTATGGAGCATGGCATCTGTCTCCGCCATGAATAGAGACTTACCTTCAAAAGGAAGGTCGAGTATGACCTGCTGGGAGGAGGGAGGCACCCTGGCCTCCCTGAGCCAGGCTGCTCACTGAAGGGCCATGACTGAGGCTACACTGCAGGATGCTGTGTCTATGGCATCCCAAGCTGATAGCAGCAGGTCTTGGGACGCAGTTCTGCCCTTCTCAAGGAAGGAATCATAGTCCCCCCTATTCTCATGTGGGAGTAGGTGTCTAAATTTGTCCATGGACTCCCACATGTCCATTTATGTATCAGACTACCATGGCCTCGTTATTGGCTACCCACAACTGGAAGGAGGAGGAAGAATAGGCCTTCCACCCCGGGAGATGTAACTCCCTCGCATCTCTAGATGCCGGGAGAGGGTTGCAGGAATCCTGCCCTGGGCCTAATACTGCATCTACCACTCCTTGAGACGGAGTCGGGCGGTGGGTGAGGAACAAAAAATCTGTAGCCAGGATCTGGTATTTGTGGCCCGCAATGTCTGATACGGGGACGATGGACCCAGGGGTTTGCCAGAGTGACATGGCCAGATCCCATACACTAGGGTGAAGGGGAATTGTTACAGGCTTGGCAGAGGTGAACACCAGGCTGAAGAAAATGTCAATTGGCGCTTTGGGGGATTGAATCTCCAACCCCACAGGAGCGCAAACATGGCAAAGGAGGTCAAAGTGCTCTGTGAGATCTCCAGTGTAGGAATGGGGCATGGGATTCAGGGCCCTGTCAGGTGCTGGAGGAGCCGGTGCCAAGCTGGGTGGGGGCTCCTTGGAGTCTCTTGGGGAGACCATTTGTGAGGCTGGTGCCTGCAGGGGGTGGGTACCAAAGGGCGTGGACGGGCCATTTACTCCCCTTTGAGATACCCTCCTCTGGGCTCGGCGAACAGGAAGCCTCCCAGGACCACATCTGCAGTGCCGGCAAAGGCAGAGATATACAGCACCGAGAAGAAGACTCAGCGGTACCGGGGCCTCCTGTGTGGCTGGCTCCAGTGTCAGGGAACTCGGCACTGAGATCGGTGACGGAGTCCGGTGCCACTTTCGGGGCATCCAGGGTCCCGAAGTGAGAGCTGGTTTAACCCTTTTCTTGGGGGGCACCGCGGTGGGAGGTGTTGGCAGGAGAAGACGTGTCTTCGCTGCCTCAAATGCCTCCAGCGTGGTAGGGTCTGGCGGTGACTCCTGCCGGTCCCACAGCTACCCCTGGGGGGACCTAGATTGGTGCTGACGCTTTGATACTGACACCAGTACCAAGCTTGTTTTCTTTCACTCTCTGAGAGAGTGGCGCTGGGAGGGTTACGGTGCTGAACCGGCACGTGGTGCCAGAGAGGGCCCCAAAGCTTCAGGGGTAGGCTGCCCCACTTGCCCTGTGGCCAACGCACAGTGTCTTTTCTCTTTGTCTTTGATGGTCCGTGGTTTGAAGGACCGACAGATAGAGCAAGCAGTGACCAGATGGGCTTCGCCCAGGCACCAGAGGCACTTCTCTTTGGGGGTTGTCCTGTGGGAAGGCCTTGCCGCAGGCTGCACAAGGTTTAAACCCTGGCATGTCAGGCGGCAGAAAGGAGCGATATTCCTGCTCCAAGGTAGGATGCTCACTGGAAGTAGTGCTCTTCTGTGGAACGACGACCACGAGAAGGTGTTTGCAGTCAAGCGGAAGGCTCATACACATAGAGACAGGCTGCTTGTGTGATTGCAAGGAGCAGGCTGTTCCAAAAACCATCGCTGACGGCCGAAAAAATGGAATGGGGGGGGGGGCAGCCCTCTTCTGACAGGCTGGGGCAAAAAAGTTTCTGACCAGTCATGCACTGCGGCACGGACACACCTATTACTGAATGTATCCGAGCAGCACTCGAAGAAAAGCTGTGTTCAAAGCTCACCTCTCCCTCTCTTTAGTAACTGGTTCCCTTTTCAGCCTATCTATAATGGTCTATATGGGTGCAGTATAATATTGAGATACACAGGTAGATGAGGGACTCAGGAAAGCAATAACATGAGGTACCATAGTATTCACAAAAACAAACAAGGAGTCCCACGGCACTTTGAAAGACTAATGAATTTATTTATTGCATGAGCTTTTGTGGAAGCAGATCCCACTTCATCAGATGCTTTGGAGATGGGGGAAGTTCCAGAATGGTAGGAAAATGAATGCACAGAAGTGTGTGGTTTTTTTATCCAAACCATTTCCACTCCCTGATCTGAGGCTAGTGTAGCAAAGATATCTTCCTTTGAAGCAGCACAGCAGGAAAGAAACTTGAGCAAGATGACAATCACGTTTAATTTATTTAATAATATAAAACAGTAATCAGAGAGCCCCAGGATTGCAGGCCATAGAGGAAGAACTGAGCTGCTCTGGAAATTTACTGAGATGGGTTTTAAATGAGAAATTTAAATCTCATAATGCAAGCATCGTGAATAAGTTAGTTCCTGGCTGTCATGTCCATTTTCATAACAATCTCTGGCTGGTTAGTAGGTGATGACTGTAAAAGCATTGTCTCTCCCTGCTGGACAGAAGTTAATTTGTCCTTCACTTCCTCTTTGTCTTTACTCATCCCTCTCCCTTCTCACTATTTGAATCCTCACCCATGAATACAGGTAACTCCAGCACCTGACTCACTGGGTTGTGGAACTGCCAGAAGTGTTTCGCTCTGCTGGTACTTTTCAAAGCTGTGCATAGTAGCAAAGTCACTGATGTTGCTGGTCTGTAGACAGAATCTAGAAGCCTCACTCTTTGAGCAGATTGTCTCCATTTGAAATAATCCATTTAAAAAAACTGATTTTAAAAGTAGATGTAGGCAGTAATATCTATCCCTGCATTGTCTTACAAATTTTTGCGCTGTAGGTCCTAACCTTAATGCCCTTCAAATCCAGTGGCCTTCTCCCTTCTCCCCTGCAAACTGTACTTTAGCATAAAAGAAAAGGAGGGTCTGAAGCACTGTAGAAGAAATTCTGTTCTTAAATAGCCAGAAGATGTGGATTCTTTGCTGACAGATTTCTCTCTTTCAGGTGCTGAACTCTGCCTCTTTGGTCAATTATCTTTCCCACCCTCTGTATCTCAGTGTGTTTTCATTTCATGGCCAATCTTCACTGTAGAATTAGACAGTGGGCAAAGGAGTTCTGTTTCTTAATAGGATACATGCCATTTATCTCCTGTCCATTTGTTAAATCAACCTGACAGGTATCTAATACCCTTATCTGCCAGTGTCCCAGGGACACATGTGTTTGGCCATTGTGCAGTTGCACTGGTGCCCTCAGAGAATCCAGCTTCCTCTAAATGCGGTAACTTCATTCGGCCAACGGAGTTAAAAATGTGGAGAGACAAGGGAGCAAAGAATTGTCTCCTGACTTTTTTATGAGGAAAAATTAAAAGATCTTAAATATGTCTAGCCTGGCCAAACAATGACCAAGGAGGGCAGAGGCCCTAGCAATGAGGTAAAAGCATTTTGAAGGATGTGACAGTGAAGGGGGTGGAATGACCATTAAAGATGGTCCAAGGGTGCCTGACTTATAAGTGAGGGCATGGAATTTAGAGGAAAACATAGGTCTGTATGCAGTAAATACCTTGACAATAAGTAGGATCTATTAAGCTGTGCAACAGTAACCCAAAGGAAGTGATACAAGGACCTGTATGGTAGCTTGGGGCACTTAGCAGTAGACTGAATGAAGCACTAGAAAATTTGCTGTAGGTAACAATGTGCATGGGCTGTGAGCTTTAGGGAGGGCTAGATGTGACCTAGTATGACTTTCCATCTATGTCTATGATTCACTGGAACTGTAAATAGAAACGTTCTTCCCAGTGCTGCTTTAAAGAATCTAGTCTTTATTTATTCCGTTGTCACAGAGGCTTCTTAATACCACTAATATTAAAGGTTTGTTTTCTCATCTCTCCCCTCTCGTCATTCTGTTTATTACAGTTATTCCAGACTCGTTGCGGGTGACCTCAGTTCCGCAGACGCTAAACAAAGTGGAGCGTGACTCTCTGGAGCTGAAATGTGAGGTGTCCAAGAGTACAGCCCAGCACAGTCACCTGTCCATCTCCTGGTACCGCCAGAAAGTGGGTGAGCCTGCAGTTGAGGTCATCTCCCTCAGCCGCGACTTTGTCCTGCGTGCAGGCAGCATCTATGCACAGAGGCAGGCCACCGGTGACATCCGCCTAGACAAGGTGGGAGAAGCCACCTCCAAGCTCACCATCTACAATCTGCAGCCGTCAGACCAGGGCGAGTTCTACTGCGAGGCAGCTGAGTGGATCCAGGACCCTGACAAGTCCTGGTATGCCATGACTCGCAAGCGCTCAGAGGGCACCATCGTCAACATCCAAGCCACTGGTCGGTATCTGCAGGGTTGTCTTTCTCTTGGACAGGTGACAGGAGAAGCAGGTCGGGCTGCAGGAAGGAGGAGAATGGGGAGCATGGCTTTGTAAGAGCTCCATTTTCTCTGGTACCGAGCAGGCCAGCCAGTGACTAGCTCATGTTGTCTAGCCATGCTGCATGTGTGTGCTGGTAACAAGCCAGATCGGTTTGACTGTTGAACCATTTCCTTAGGAAAGTCAAGAAAGCCCTCTTGCCAGAGTCATTCTTAACACCAGAAAGGAGAAAGCTATGAACGTTGTGGCCCTTGGCTACCTCAGAATCTAGCTCTCTCCCTATGTTCTGTTGCAGCAGTGTTTATAATAATCTGAGATGGTTTTGTTCACAGTTTCCTGGGTGGAACCTCAGGCGGCCAGTGACAGGACATTCCCAAGAGGGTTGCCAGAACAGCTGGTAGGAGGGAAAGGCTAGATTTGGTGTAATAGGCCTCTTATCACTCTGTTTCCTACTGCAAGTGGCTAATCCCTTTGGCTTGTGTCTTTGGAGTGTCCAGAGACTTGCCTTGTCCCGACAGTGCATTCCTTTCACCACTGGAGTTTGGGATCTGCACTTTTTATGGCATTTCTCAATTGAAGAACATCCTCTTTACATTCCAACTATATAAAACCCTACTGGAGGGTACGGTGGCAGGCTGCCTTATACGTGTGTGCCCAGCCATGGAGATTGGACATTTTTACCCTCCACATGGTCCTCTAAAAAGTGTATTGCTGCACACCACCAAGTCAACACATGTTATCCTTTGAACTGAAGTGT
The DNA here is from genome assembly GCA_007922195.1 of Podocnemis expansa. Classification (NCBI taxonomy): domain Eukaryota; kingdom Metazoa; phylum Chordata; order Testudines; family Podocnemididae; genus Podocnemis; species Podocnemis expansa. Next base: position 10,913,599 of record ML682018.1, on the reverse strand, counting down.
ACATCAGGCAAGGGGCTATTAACCTGAATCAGGATGGAGTATGATGGGGTAAGCTCTGAAAACAGCTTGTGTAAAGGTTTCCCTGAGTAGTGGTGCAGGCCTTAAAAAGTTACAAGTTAATAGTTACCAAAGGGGACACTAGGCAATGGAGAAATATGGGCTAAAGCTACTCATCCTCTGCCCTTGAAATAGCTGATTACCAGCAGACTAACACTGAGATTGAATATATAGATCTTAAGCCATTGTCCCCAGGACGGGCAGCTACTGTAGGTAGTTGGAGAAAGAGCCATGATTCAGAATGATGCTGCAAGAAAATAACACTGCAACATCCAACAAAGATTTTTCTTTTGCGTGTGATCCATTTGCAAGGGAGAAAAAATCTACTAGCACCATAGGCTTTGGCTATGATCTGAAAGTCCATGAGGACTTGTTCTGCTTCTTTGCTATTGACACCTAGAGTAAAGATCCTGTGTTTACAACTAACTAACAAGATGGGCAGTGAAGCTTGAAGTAGAATAAACTCCAGCTTTCTGTCCCACGATCTTTGGGTAAAATGACTAGATAATGGAACATTTTGACTATGAGCTCACAAAAGTGGTGACAGCTTGTTGCCAATGTACAGTTACTAAGTAAGAATGGGAGACAGCATTACCTAGTGGATAGTAAATGGAACTAAGTCAGGTGTTCCCAATTCTAATCTTGACTCTGCTGCTCACCTTTGTGAGGCCATAGGCAAGAGCCTTAACTAGTTTGTGCCTCAGTTTCTCTTTTTGTAAAATAACTAATACCCACTTCAGTGGGGTGTTTGAACAGTTCTGTACAAGGAGTCAGTGTTATTGACAGTCATGTGTGGAGTCACTCTTCTGACCGTGAAAGCACTTCTCATATACAAAGGCTGAGAAGAAATGAGCTATTCATCCTTTCCCCTACTCCTGGTTTGACTGCAATTGTGTTGTAGCTTTTGCACACTTAGTGGCTTGTCTTCCACAGGATGAGAGGAATAGTACTCTTGCATGCACCATACATACCTCTGCTTAAGTACTGCGGTGACTGTCAGAGGTAGCTGGGAGGGACATAGGGGCATGAATGCAGGGTACATGTGGGAGGGAAGTTGCTAATAAGTGGCTTAAAATGAAGCATGGAAGTGTCCTGCTGCCAAGTCTTGTTCTTGGATGAGGGTCCCTCCATATGTGCAGTCTGCAATAATGCTGCTGTCTGTTGGTCTGTCTCTTCAGATAAAGAGTTCAGTGTCAGATTGGAGACAGAGAAGCGGACATACACAGTGGGTGAGCCTGTGGAATTCAGGTGTATCTTGGAGGCACAGAACGTCCCGGAACGCTATTTCTCCATCTCATGGGCCTTCAACAGCTCCCTGATTGCCAGCCTGGGGCCCAATGCTGTACCTGTGCTCAACAGTGACTATGCCCAGCGTGAGGCTTTGGGGCAGCTCAAGGTGGCCAAGGAGAGTGACAGTGTCTTCGTTCTAAAGATCTATCGCCTCCGCCTGGAGGACAGTGGCAAATACAACTGCCGGGTGACTGAGCGGGAGAAGACAGTGACAGGGGACTTCATTGACAAGGAGAGCAAGCGGCCAAAGAACACACCCATCACGGTCTTGCCCCTCAGTAAGTGGAGATTGGCATGCCCCTGCATGGTGCAATCTGCGTGTGTGATGGGATCCCTTGGGGGACAGCCTGGACTGTGGAAGCGCAGGGCTCTCTATCTCACTAGCTGGGGTTCTGTCACACTGTGATGCTGTGTCAAGCTACAAACCTCTGGCAGTTATTGTGCTTACACAGACATCCACAAGCAGGGACATGCCCAGCTAAGTTACATGAATGATCTCCCAGCCACTCAGGCTCCAGCCACTTCCCAGCTCCCCTGCCTTACATCCCTAGAACTGTAACAGAATCCTGGCCAGTATAAGTTCATGTGCCTAGTCTCCCCCTCCTGCAATGTGGAGGGAGCATGCACTGGTCTTTGTAAACTGAGCTGAGTTTTCCCAAGTATTTTGACTAAAACACACTGTTTTAGGTAGTTTCTGAAGCAAATTTGTTAACTGCAGAAAGATTTTAAATGACTACAAGTAGCAGGCACAGAGCTCAGTCAGCTACTTAAGAAAAAATAAATTTGCAGTCTAAGTTTTACAAACTAAACAGAATTTGAATCAATCAGTGTCTCAGCCTGACAGACGATATCAGTGGATTACAAGATCCTCATTTCACAGGCTTGGACTCTTTTCCAGCTGGGCATCAACTTTCTGCAGTTCATACTTATTGTCTTCCAGACATTTCTTATAGGTGTTGAGTTGATGAGGGAGAGAGGCAATGTGATGATATCACTTCGTCTCTTAGAGCTTCCTGCAGCATGCTAGACAAAAATTTTGCTTGTGACTTGGGTGTCCACCACAGCCCATTTAGTCAAGCAGTGCCCACTATATATGTGTTGACTCTGAAAAGCCTTTGTTGCATACAGTTCCTGAGGCTATGTCTACACTGATGGCGGCAAATTCAGTGCAGTCAGATAGATTTATCCGGTTCAATTGAACAGCAGTGGAGACCCGCTCAATTGATCTGGAAGTCAGTCTGTTGAGGAAACTTCCAGGAAAAATGTAGTTCTGCATCTACAGGTATGCATTTCCCATCAGTGCAATGTAGTGGAGGTGGCCCATAGAACAGAAATTAGGAAGGTGTCCTAAGTTACTCAAACTACTTTGTGTAGACCAGGCCTGAGATAGTGGATTCTTTCCTTGATGGGCATTAGGGATCCATTAATGCTGCCTGACTACGCCTTGTTACACCTGAAAAGTTGATTGTGGGTGTTCCCATCTTCACAACCTGTCTCAGTAATACACACGTAGCAAAACTTACAGGTAATCCCTTCACATATAAGGATGGCACATATCATCCAGTGGGATATTAATGTTCAATAGCTCAAGTCTTTTAAATGGTACTTCACTAACCATGCTTTGTACGACACATACCATAATCACATGACAGTGGTGCATATATGGGGGTGCTTCAATGTGCTGTTTTTGGGGTACAGAGTGTCATAGCCTAGACTGCTTGAGAATTTCAGCTGTGCTCACCCTCGGTGAGACCGCAGGTGGAGAAATTCACACATAGTAGGGCTTAGAAACCCACCTAGAAAGATCTTTAAAGGGAGGAGGAAGATACCTACCACCCTGGCTCCTAGGCTGGAAAAATTGGACCTTATCTTGGCAGTTGCCCCAGGCTGTAGTTTTCACTTCGATACCAGGGAAGGAAATTTGGGATCTTTGTTGGAGCAGGAAATGGGATCTTTTATTTTCCTATTGTCCCTACCTCCCAATAGGGAGCTGGAAACTTTAAGGTATTTAATCTTTCATAAAAGCCTGATTTGGGAGCATTGCTGTCCTTAGTCAGTTTCTGGTTCACCCTGGAAGCAGTAGAGCCACTGGAAATGTTTTAGAGCCTGCTGCTCAGGTGACCCTGCCATGATGCTGTAGCAGGATATCCCATCAGCTTTTCTAGTCAGAGGGCACGTGCCCAGGATCAAAAACCAGAACCAGCTGCATCCTTCCCAAGCAAGCATTCACTCGTTAGCACAAAGATCCAACTCTGTCACTGGATGCCCCAGCCAGTCCTAGTGAAAATATTCTTGTCTGATTCCCGTTTGAATGCCTTTTGTGAGTCAGAGGGGCTGTAATAAAAACAAAAATGACAGGGTCAGAAGAGCCACCTGCCTGATTCATTCATTGTCTTTTCTTTCTCTTTCTCTCAATTCAGATAACTTTGGCATAAGCCCTGCAAGTATTATATTTGTTAACTCAGCGATATGTATTGAGCAAACAAAGAGTTCTGTGTAATTTTTACCTCCCATTTATTAATCTTGTAGTGAGATGCAGCCTGTTCTGAAGCCATTTGTCCTGAAATAAGTGCCAGTTGTAATCCTTTACTCTCTTAGTAGGGAACCTCATTCATTTGGGATTGAAAATTACACTAGCCAGAAGTTCTGGACTAATGCCTAAGAAGTAGGCCTTCTAGACTAGAACAGTGATAAGTTTCATGTGTGTGATTTCATAACCACCAGTCAAAATAACAAGACAATTTTTTTTCAAAGGTGCTAACTAGCTACAACTCCCACAAAGAGCAGTGGGAGTTAACAGCACTCAGCACCTGTGAAAATGAGCCCATAAGTCTTCATCTCCCTGGAAACTTGAGGATCCCACTTTTCTGATGGCATAAAACATTGATAGCTAACTCTCATAGTTTGTGAGAAAACTGCTGCTAAAATTGTGTAGGAATCAGGAATGGCGAAATAATGGTCAGAATTCTGTGGTTCATTTTAAGTTGGAAGCCTTTTGGCAGCACCAAGAGGTACAGTATCAGTCGTAAAGCCAGAACTTTCAGCGTGTTCATTTTCTAAGCTCTTGTCCAGGACCTGTCAGCAGAAGACATTTTGACTCAATAAGGGGATAGATTTTCAAAGTTTGTCCTTCACCTAGCTTAGGCACACAAGTCCCCCAGTAGCAAGTCACTGGCCATGTGTATGCTCTGGATCTTTGCATGCACAGGTTAGCCATGCACAGATCCACAGTGTGCGCACTTTCAGGCACCTAAATTTGGAGAAACTGCTTGCCAGGGTTTCTAACCTCCTTGCATACTGGAATATGGATGGGCATAATCATCTCCTGCACATGCACACCTTTCTCTTCTGTCTCTTTAGAGACCAGCATCTCGGTGGAGATGACCAACAATGCCAGCAATGTCCTAGAGGGGGAGAGCCTGCGCTTTGGCTGCAGTGTCCGCTCGGGGTCTGGGCCTCAAAGCCATCTCTCCGTCACCTGGCAACTTGTGGATAAGCAGAACAGGCGCAGCGATGTTGTGCGGCTGAATCGGGATGGCACACTGCAGCCAGGTCCCTCTTATTCAGAACGTAGCAGCTACGGGGGTATCCAGATGGAGCAGGTGCGGCCTGGCTCTTTCACCTTGGAGATCTTCAACAGTGTCAAGGCAGATGAGGGTCACTATGAGTGCCGTGTGACTGAGTGGACACGGATGCAAGATGGGGAGTGGCAGATGATTGGGGAGCGGCACGCTAGCACGCCCGTATCCATCACTGCTCTGGGTGAGTACCAGAGGCACTGTGGTGTCCGTGCAATGCTTTCCAGCATCTCACCCCAGCTTCTCATGGAGGTTTTGATTGCAGCCAGGTTCGAGGCCATCACAGATTCTGCTGGCTGCTCTATGTGGCTGCAGAGCTAAAGGGAGGAGCATGCTTCTGCTGGGTAAAATTTGTTTCTGAGTGGCAGCGGGTAAGGCTGTAAACAGCTTTCCTGGAGGAGTGCAGCATGTCATGTTCCTGGGGAAGTCTAGCATGTTGCATTAGCGAGACTGAGTGGGAAGTAGGGTTGATAATGGTATTTTGCACTTTTGTATCACCTTGTGAACAATTAAGCCTCCATTTGAGGAAAATGAAACACAAGAAGGCTATGAGCTTGATTGAGGGTATGTCCACAGTGCCAGAAGGATTGATTCAGTGGGATCGATTGAGCGGCCATGGAGACCCGCTCAATCAAACCCAGAAGTCGATGCCATTAATTCACTCTGTGAGAAGAACAATGCTGTTTTGACCATAGAGCATTTCCCATCTCTGTGGCACAATGGGGATGACGCAGTAAGTAAAAATTAGAAAGTTGAAAGGAAATGCGCAAGCTGCTCTATGTAGCTTCTGTAGACAGTTCTCAGCAGCTACCTGCTGGACAGGTGCCTCCTGGTGATGGAAATGAGTAATAGCGCAAGCGGCGCCCCAGTTTGGTGGCCTGTACTCTTATCTCTTCTGGTCTCAATTCTGGACCTCAGGCCTCTGTCTGAATCCTTTCTCCCCTTTCAGGCTACGATCTAGTCCTGACCAGCCCAGTTAGAGCCAGTGACTGCCACTGGTCCAAAAGTCAACGACCCAAAAGAGGAGAAGAGCCATTTCCCCCCACCATCCCACCACATGAGCATGAGGCAGCTGAGTGGAAGTGCCACTGACCCTAGCACTCCTGTGGGGGCGGGGAGGCCACCAGGCCAGAGGCTGTGCCGCCTGCCCTTCCTCTGCTCTGCTGGAGGGGCAGAACAGCGCAACCCAGCTACCCAGTCCGGACACACCTCCCCGGGGAAGATCGGCTAGCGCATAGCTGCAGCTTGCAGGGGCGGGGACCTGGAGCAACCCTCTCCAAAGAGTTCAGGCTGTTTCATCTCTGGCCACCCCAGGGCTGAACAGAAGCAGCCTGGCCCCCAGAATCTGGATTGGGCCCCTTCAGCCCTGATGTGGCTGAGATGAAGCAGCCTGAACTCTTCAGAGCAGGCTACTCCAGGGCTCTGCCCCCACGAGGCACAGCTCTACACTGGCCGCTCTCGTCCTCCTGGGGAGGCATGGCCGGCTGGGGGCAGGTGGGGAGCGCTGCTTCGCCATGCCAGCAGAGCAGAGGGAGGGCAGGCAGCACACCGTCTGGCCTGGGTGGCCTGTGCCCCCCCCTCCGCTTTCCCACAAGCACTAGGGTCTGTGGTGCTTCCGCTCGGCCTCCTCGTGTTCATGCGGTGGGAGGATGGGTTGGCCAGGGCCGTCTGGGGGCCGGCCAGATGCTGGGGCCAGTTGGATGCCCCATTGCAGCCCAGCATCCCCAGAGCCACAAGGCAGCAGTTCAAGAGCCACATGGAGCTCCACAGCCATGGGTTGCCAGCCCCCGCGCTAGTCCAGTTTCCACCCACTGGCAGTCTGGGGAAGGTGGGAAGGGCACAAGCCCTCCTACTTCTCTGGGTCCTGGCCCAGGAACCCTAAGTACAACTTCTGGCACAATCTTCACACATGCACCCTTTGTGGTCCCCTGGGCTATGTCTCTGCCACCCCCAGGTACCTCTCTCCCTTGCAGCAGGGACTGGGCTCCAGCCAACCCTAGGAGGCTACAGGGAGCGGTCCAGGTCCCAGTCAGCCAGGCCAACAGCACACCCTTCCTCCCTGCAGACTGGGGGAAGACTGCCTAGATCAGGGACTGCAGCCCTCTTGTATACCAGGCAGCTCTCCAGCTACCTGTTCCTATTGGCTGCTTCCTTTTCAGGTCTTTTTAACCCCTTTTCCACCAAAGCAGGGAAAAAGTACTCTGCTACATTCTCCCTTTGACTGCTGCTGAAATCCATCAGCTGTGTTGACCAGGCCTGAGAAATTCTGAGCACCTACAACTCTTATCAGATGTTGGCAGGAGCTGTCATCTGCACCTTGGAAAATCAGGTCCTCAGCGACTGGCCCAAGACTACACAGTGAGCCCCGTGGTCAAATGGGAATAAAAACCCGGGTGTCCTGACTGCTGGCACCCTGTTCTTAAAGCTAATCCCTCTGAGTGTTCAATACAGTAAAACTACCTAGTTTTAAAGGAGGGCATTTTGGGAACTGCACAGATTTAGACTCTCAATTTTCTGGTCTAACTCTTGCTCTGTTTAGTGCTGGACCTTTGCCAATCATGCCCTGCAGGTCTGAAGAACCAGTGACTGTTCTTGGAAGCCTGTTAACTTACAAAATGCCAGGACTCTAAACAGTTGCTGTGTGTTGTTATTAAAAAGTTGAGATTCACACATTTCCAGTGCTATACAATTATTAATCAATACCTTTAAAGCATTCCACTTTCTGACTAGCAGCTTGCTTTTTCTGTCCTCCCATGTAGTACTGACCTGTTCTGAAGACCTATTCAGTCAAGAGCTGAAAGATCATTGCTTGCAACTCATTCAACCTGGCGGGAATCCTGGGGTTTAAAGAATTAAGGCCAGTGTCTCAGATGAGGTGAATCAGCATAGCTGAGGATCAACTGAGAATCTTCATTTGTAGTTTGTGAAGTCTGGCGAGGGTGGCACTTAAATGTATGCCAAAATTGAAGAGTAGAGTGAAAGGGTGTGATGAGGATGGGAAAGCAAACAAAATGGTAATTGGAATGACATGCTTCTAAAATGAGAGTGGCACGCTTATTAGTTCATTCTATTTGTTGAAAGTTGACTGTGTAAAACTTCCTAGTAGCTTCAGAAAATATCATTAAAAGTTAATAAATTGACATTCTCTCTTCCAGAGAAATCTCAGGTTGACTCTTACGCTGTTTCTGAGGGTGTAAGTAATTCCAGTTTATGTAACCAAGAGCTGTTACAACAACTCAATAAAATTTGAAAGAGAGAATGTCTGACACCCCTTTGCTAAGTCTAATGTTTTCTCTCTTCCTATTTGTAGAGTGAATGTTTTATTACAACAGAAAGTACTATGAGGGGGAAAATTGTAGTAAATTCAGTGTGTCCTTGTTTGAAGTTGAGCTATAATCTCTTGGAACCTACCAGAGTGAGAGATACTTTCACTGAACCAGTAAAAATTATTGCAGGACCTGTAAACCTTTGAAAGCCCTGATTCTGTAGCATTGATCAGAAGAAATTTTCTGGTGTCAGAGAAGACCAACAATTCAGATCATGTGAGGGTATTCTACTCTCTGTAAAGGGCTAGGGATCTTGGTCCTTCAAGTAGTTAGGGAAGAATATAAGAACAGTCAAAATGAGTCAGACCAATGGTTCATCTACTCTGTCTTCCAATAAGGGCCAATGCTGGGTGCTTCTAAGGGAACAAACTGAACAAATAATCATTGATTGATATCTCCCGTTTCCAGCTTCTGGCAAACAGAGGCTAGGGATGCTTGAGAGCACGATTTTGCGTCCCTGTCCACCCTGGCTAATAGCCATTGATGGACCTATCCTCCATGAACTTACCTAGTTCTTTTTTGATTCCTGTTATAGGTTTGTTTGTTTTTTTCCTGAACCCTTTGCAACATCCTCTGGTCAACAGTTCCACATGTTGACTGTGTGTTGTGTGAAGAAATACTTCCTTTTGTTCGTTTTAATCCTGCACCCTGTTTGTATCATTTGGTGACCCCCTAGTTCTTACGTTATGAGAAGGAATAAAGAAATAATGGCTGTCCAAACCGACAGAGTTGTGTTAAGGGTGCATATTGGAACTAACAGGCACAGGAAGAGTGGTGAGGAGGCACAGAGCTTGAAATAGCATGTGTTCTGCAGGTGAGGAGTGAAGTGCTCTTGGTAGATCAGTATGGGGGAGGGAGTATCTTCCCCCAGTCACTGAAAAATGTCTCTTTACAGCAACGGTCATAGTCCTTTGATCCTAAATCAGTGGACAAATGAAGCATATTGCTTTCTGCAGAGCCCTCTAGTCTGTGTTCTTGGGTTTGTTCATTGGATGAGGAGCGGAGAAGATATGAACACTGAAGGAGGTCCCGCTTCCCCTCCTTTTGTATTTACTCAGGGTGTTTGGTCACTGTGAAGGAAAGCTGTTTAAATGAGCACCTATGGAGGGCTGTGAGGTCCTGAGAATGCACATTTGGTCCCCTTTTGACAGTCGGGAAATCTTTTCATAATCTCCTTTGCTCACACAAAGGGTTTGGCTACACTGCAGCTGTGATACCGTAGTGTAGACACTTACAACATCAGCAGAAGGGGTTTTTCTGCCACTTCTCCATGAAGAGATACCTAGGTCAATGGGAGAGTTCCTCTGTCAATGTAGGTGCATCGACATGGGGGTTTAGGTCAACCTAGCAATGACGCTCTCAGTTTTTCACAGCCATGAATGACCTAGCTTGATCTAATCTATAAATGTAGACCGTGCCTAAGTTTACAAGCCCAAATGAATCTGTAAAAATTAAATTAATCTTCTACACCCTCAGACTCCGGCACTAGGGTCTGATGTCTTTACTTTGCTCTGTCGTGGGCCTGATGTGTACTTTCATGTGTAGAATGGCTGCTACATGTTTTATGGTGATGAGATGCAGAGATTTTGCAATGGGCAGCTCACTGTGCCTCTTTCTCTCCTCCTGGATAATCGTTAAACACATTTCTAAAAGCTTTAATCCCAAAGACTGACCTGTTTTCGGAGTGATTACATGGCCCAGAACCCTGACATGGTGATGTCTTTGGATGATGAGGTTTCCTGATCCCATTCACTATAAGTGTGCAGAGATCTCTGTGGCAAGGCTGACACATTGAATTTAATCTACCACTGCAATTAATATCCCAGCTGCCAACTATTTTTAATTAATATCTCTTTAGCTCCAGGGTCAGAAGATACTATCTCCTGAGTGGTCTGAGTTCAAAGGACGATTCCCTTGTTTTGTTGCTTGGCCACTTTTCAGTGGGTTTCTCATCTGTCTTGGTATTGTATTCAAAGCAATGAAGGTTTCCCTTTGGAAGTAATATCCTCCGCTAGGTGGGCTGATGCTCTATTCAGACATATCAAATAATTCTGCTTCTGTTGGGTCCAAAAGTGGGACTGCACTCTCAGAACTACACCGAGGGCTTCATAAAATGTATGCAACACTGGCAGAATGTAGCTTGGGTAGAGCTCTTAGCCCATGTAAGATACACAACTGAGACTCCATGGAAGTTTACTCCTTTCATGAACATCATCTGTGTGAAGCACAGAATTCCCTAAACTTACTTACCATTGTTAAGTAATATGAAAAGGAAAATAGTGCTTTCCTCATTTTTTTAAAAGAAAGCTAGCACTCCTGAATTCCGAAGGGGTAACCGCATTAGTCTAGTTCAGCCAAACAAACGATGAGTCTGGTGGCACTTATGAAGACTAACTAATTTATTTATAAGTGCCACAGGGCTCCTTGTTTGTTTCTCTGCTACTGAGGAATTTCTCAGATACAGAAGTTAGAGCAGTTAAGAATTCACTGTCGTTTCACCTTAATGGAACGTTGGTTTTAAAACACCCTAAGAACATAACAAAAATCTCTGAAAATGTGATATAGAAAATATGTATTATATAGTGTGTGGATAGGGATATAAATGATACATAGCTGTAGTTGAGAGAGAATGAAAATTATGAAATTACAAATTATGAAATTAGATGGCAGAGCTACATAAAGAATAGAACCCACAAGTTGTAACTCTTACTCTGGGGTTCTCTCTGCAGGGTTTTGATATTTGTGCTCAGTTACTAGAGTGATGGGCACCTCTCAAGAACAATGCCAACAAGTTCTACCCTCTTTCCCCCTCCTCCTGTCACTCCTTCAATGCCATCGAGAGGATGGCCTGGATTTGGGGGCATGGAGAACATGAGTACTAAAGTTTGGGAACGATGTTACTATTGCAGGCAAGCTTGGGCTGAGAGAAGGGCTCCAAATGCTGTGAGATTAGTGTCAGTCATTCACTCTGCAGTTTAGATCTGGCTGATGTGAAGGTTCCCTACCATCACCAGCCTCCTTCCTGTTGCTCAGTGTTCCATTTCTTCAGTACTTTGATAGTGTGGACCGTAGGTTAGAAGAGAGATTCTCACAGACATCTCCCTGTCCATTCAGGGCTGCAGGGACCACCTCTTCTCCTGTTGGAAATCAAGTATCGTGGCTCACCTTGCAGCAATAACTTACATGGACAGTCACTATTGAGCAAGTACTGGTGTTGAAGTATTGTAGGTGCTTTTAATGTAACTTAGCAATGGGAAACAAGAAGCACCAGCATCTTTCTGTGTACTGTAACTGGAGAACCTCTGTTATAACTATATCTAATTAACAGACCTGTGGGAAGCTTCATCTGACAGTTCTCCAAATTCTTTACAGTCTCACTGGTTTCTCTTTTTCTACAGAGGCTGGTTTTGCTGTCACAGCCATATCCCGAACCCCTGGGGTGACCTACAATGAATCATTTGACCTCCAGTGTATTATCAAACCGCACTATCCATCCTGGGTCCCAGTGTCTGTGACATGGCGCTTCCAGCCAGCGGGCAGCACGGAATTCCATGACCTGGTCACCTTCACTCGGGACGGTGGGGTCCAGTGGGGAGATAGGTACACAGGCTTTCGGACCCGCACTGCTATTGAAAAAGCAGAATCCAGCAACAATGTGCGCCTCAGCATCAGTCGGGCCAGTGACACTGAGGCTGGCAAGTACCAGTGTGTGGCAGAGTTGTGGCGGAAGAACTACAACAGCAGCTGGACACGACTTGCAGACAGAACCTCCAACTTACTGGAGATCCGGGTCCTGCGGCCAGGTAAGTGTCCTTACTGTGAGGTCTCCTGGAGGCTGGGTGCTGAAGGGATTTTAACAGCACAAACTTTAACCACTAGAAAGCTAAGTTACTTTTGCCTGTGCTGCCTGTATTACAGATTTTTCTTTTGGGAAATGGGCTAGTTACAGGTGAGGTCTCATCCCTGGTCTGACATGGGAAATGGAGAAAACTCTTACCACTGCACGTCCAGACTTTGCACAAATGTGGGCTAGAGTGCTGCTTATTGTAGATTTATGACTGAAATAGCAGGAGTGTCACAGGGCAGGTTTGGTGGGCTGGTAGAACTGTATGTGGATTTAATAGCAAGAGAAGGCTCTGGGTGTGCTGGGCATGGCAATGGGAAAGGGAAAATGCTCATGAAAGTAATAGGACTAAACTCACTTTCCTAAAAAAAGCTTCTGCTCTCTTTCCTTCCTCAAAGGGCAGAGATAAGTACAGATATAACTGGACAGGTGGCCAGCAAGGGCTGTCACCATACACTACTGTCTCTTTACATGTAAAGGAGAAAACAACTCAGTCATGCACATTGTCCATACTGTCAGTGCATGTGACATTGCCTTCCTCTCATTACTATTCTTCTTCCCTCTGTGTGTTTATTCCCACCTGTTGCATATCTTACTCTACCACAGTGGGACACTGATCCTGGGTGTTCATGTCCTAATCATAATCATGGTGTCCGGCATGATGAATGTTTCATGCACTCACCCAACAAGACTTGTCTGTACACACATCTCATTGAGTTAGGTGCTTTGGCTTTTTCCAGTTACTTCCATAGCCAAGCTCCTTTCAAGAGTAGGGCCACAGTTTTCAAAAGTGATGATTCGTTTGGAATACTTCAGGTTTTGGGTGCCCAGCTTTACCTCAGACCTTGATTCTTTTGTCCTCTGAAAGTCAGGCCCCTTCAGTTTGGACACCCCAAAACCACCAGGCATTTCTGAAAATCATGGTCAGATTGTTAAAAGTGCTGGAAATGTATTCCACTTGTTTGTCCTCTCCTTTACACTCCTGTACAGCCAGACTCCTTGCTACTGGGGGGGAAGGGGTTCCCGCCTTCCTTCCCAGCTCAATACAGCTATCCATGGAAATGTGTGGCAGACACACTGCAATACAGGAATGTGCTTTTGCAGTGCTTGTGTCCTCATTATTTCTACTATCCCACTCTCCACTTGAAGGTAATCCCTTCCCTTTGTCTTGACTCCCATGATGCTGTCTTGCCTTGTAGTAAGTGTCCTATTGTTGGGGCTGCTCCAGAGGTCAGGTTGGCGACTTTCCTCTTCTTAGCTCCTTTCCCTGGGAAGCAAGCTTAATTGGATGTGGCTCCAGAAGTAATATGCCTCTCTGTAATGCAGCTGTGTGTGAGTGAATCTCTGGTAGTGCTTTCCAGGAACAGAAACAGTCGTCACAGCACACATGGGGAGATTTAAAAGCCAGTGGGAGGCCTTGCAGGATGGAACCGCCACTTCTTTACTACTAATGGTGCATTAATAGGGCATATGAGATATGTGTCTGTAATCTTTGCCCCACTCCATCTCCTAATTGAGGCCAGAGCTTTCCTTGGCAAGCCATCCCATGCAAGTTGTAACTCTGGCCTAATGAGCCTTGTGTAATGGGTTTATAGCCCATGGGGTAATAAAGAGAAGGAGGGAGTAGCCCTTCTCTCCTATTTCCTCTTACTGAGCTCCCCCTGTCAATGTTGTGCTCTCTTATACATTTCATTTCCGTGCCTCAGGCAGCCTCCAAGACACAAGCTGTGCTGTCTTCAGCCTCAGTAGTTTGTATAGTGGTTCTTTTAGTTCTTGCAAAGCTACATTGGGTTGGATTTTGCTGGTTCTTTGGCTGAACAATCGCCAGAGAAAGCCCAGGTACTACAGTTGATGTACATGATTTGGTAGGCAGCCCTCTTCCTTCAGTGAGTACTTAGTTAATGTCTCACTCTGCTGCTACTGGCAGTGAGACAGAGCTATGGCTATGTACATGCCAAGAGAGCCAGCATCAGCCACACTCTCCAGGACTAATTCTAACCCAAGTAAATAATTACATTTACCTAAATGCAACTGGATACCATATTTTTAATAGTGCAACTTTTTACTATAGTCTTATTAATGAATCTTATACAAATCTGGCTAGTAAATATTTCCAAAATCAAGCCACTTGTGCAGTAATCTTCAGCTTTTTGTTTTCTTGGATCATTCCATGCCAGCTCTCTATTTGTCACACTGACCTTACATTGTAAGAAGATTACATATATCATTTCCTGTCCTAAATTAAATGGCCGCTGCATGCCTCCCTAAAGAGTCCTGTATGCAGTTGTGGGCATTGTGATCAGCACATAAATAAGTCTGGGAAATGTTCTGAAGTGAGGTGCTCTAGAAAGGGAAAAGATCAACAGCATGTGCTTGGGGGGATACAGCTGAAAACTAGGGAATGGGAATGTTTGAATCTGGCAGTTGCTCAGGTCTTCACAGACTCAGGTAACTTGTGTGTGTCTGCATGATACCCATTCAGAAGCACTTAGTAGTGTCAAGCAATTTCTCCACTTCGGGATAAGGCTGTGGATGGCTTGCTACCATTCGATCACCTATGGAGGAACAAATGGCGGGATCAGACTTCATCATAGCAAAACTGCTTGACCTAGAGGAGACAAACTTGAAGTTCAAAACCAGGATGGCTCAGGAGCTTAATAATGTTATATTGACATTAATCTCCATGTCACCAGTTCAAGTTCATAGAGTCATAGGGTTGGAAGGGACCTCATAGGTCATCTAGTCCAACCCCCTGCCAGAGGCAGGACCACTCCCACTAAACCATCCCAGTCATGGTTTTGTCTAGCCGGGCCTTAAACACCTCCAAAGATGGAGATTTCACCACCTCCCTCAGCAGCTCATTCCAAGGCTTCACCACTCTCCTAGTAAAAAAGTTTTTTCTAATATCCAGCCTCAACCTCCCTAACCACAACTTGAGACCATTGGTCCTCATTCTGTCCTCTGTTATTACCGAGAACAGTCAAGCTCCATCTTCCTTAGAGCATCCCTTCAAGTAGTTGAAGGTTGCTATCAAATCCCCCCTCAATCTTCTCTTCTACAGACTAAATAAGCCTAATGCTTTCAGTCTTTCCTCATAGGGCTTGTGCTCCAGCCCTTTAATCATTTTGGTTGCCCTCCTCTGAACTCTCTCTAGCATGTCCCTGTCCTTTTTGTAGTGGGGAGCCCAAAACTGAACACACTATTCTAGATGTGGCCTTACCAGTGCAGAATAGAGGGGAATGATCACATCCCTTGATCTGCTGGTAATACTTCTTTTGATGCAGCCCAGTATGCCATTGGCCTTTTTGGCTGCAAGAGCACACTGCTGACTCATATCCAGCTTCCCATCCACCATGACCCCCAGGTCCTTTTCTACACTGCTGCTAATTAGCTGAATGTTTCCCAGCCTGTAGCAGTGCATGGGGCTTTTCGTCCCACGTGCAGGATTTTACACTTGTCCTTATTGAACCTCATAAGATTTCTATTGGCCCACTGTTCCAATTTACCTAGGTCTCCCTGAATCCTGTCCTTGCTCTCCAACATGTCTACTGGTCCCCCCAGCTTGGTGTCATCCGCAAACTTACTGAGAATGCAGTCTATTCCATCATCCAGATCATTGATGAAAATGTTGAACAGAACCGGCCCCAGAACCAACCCCTGGGGCACACCACTTGTGACTGGTTGCCAGCTAGACATGGAACCATTGATTCCTACATGCTGAAACCATTGATCTAGCCAGTTTTCTATCCACCTTATAGTCCACCTATCCAACCCATGCTTCCTTAATTTGCCAATGAGAATGCTGTGGGAAACTGTATCAAAAGCCTTGCTAAAATCAAGGTATATCACATCAACAGTTCTTCCTGCATCCAGAAAACCAGTCATCTGATCACAGAAAGAGATGAGATTGGTCAGACATGATTTACCCTTGGTAAATCCATGCTGACTCTTCCTGATCACTTTATTTTCCTCTAAGTGTTTGAGGATGGATTCTTTGAGAATCTGCTCCATAATTTTTCCAGGGATTGAGGTGAGGCTGACAGGTCTGTAATTCCCCGGATCCTCCTTTTTCCCTTTCTTGAAAATAGACACTACATTTGCTTTTTTCCAATCCTCTGGCACCTCCCCCATTCTCCATGAGTTTTGAAAGATAACGGCCAGCAGTGCTGCTATCTCATCGGCCAATTCCCTTAGCACTCTTGGATGCAGTTCGTCCGGCCCCATGGACTTGTGCACATCCAACTTCTTTAAGCAGTCCCTAACCTGACCTTCCGTCACCAAGGGCCTCTCTTCTTCTCTCCCATCTGCCACACCCATGGTAGTGGGCTGGGAGCTGACCCTGCCTGTGATAACTGAAGCAAAAAATGCATTGAGCACTTCAGCTTTTTCCTCATCCTCTGTCACAAGGATGCCTGCCCTATTCAGCAAGGGGCCTACACCATCCCTGATCCTCTTCTTGTTACTAGCATACTTGTAGAACCCCTTCTTGTTATCCTTTACATCCCTCGCTAGCCACAAGTCCATTTGTCCTTTGGCCTTTCTGATTTTATCCCTGCAGTCCCTAGCAATAGCTTTATATGCCTCCTTGGTCAGCTGACCAAGCTTCCACTTCCTGTAAGCTTCCTTTTTATGTTTAAGCTTAGAGCAGAGTTCTCTGCTAAGCCATTCTGGCTGCCTCACATGTTTGTTCTTTCTCCTAATTGGAATGGCAACTTCCTGTGCCCTTAGCAGGGTTTCTTTAAAATATAACCAACTTTCTTGGACTCCTTTCCCCTTCAGATTAGCATCCCAAGGGATCCTGCCCATCAGTTCCCTGAGGGACCCAAAATCTGCTTTTTTGAAGTCCAGGGTTTTTGTTTTGCTTCTTTCCTTCCTTCCTTTAATGAGCATCCTGAACTCAACCATGTCATGGTCACTACTGCCTAGCCTGCCATTTACCTCTACCTCCCTGATCAATTCTTCCCTGTTTGTGAGCAGCAGGTCGAGAGGTGCAAGGTCCCTAGTTGGTTCCTCTAGCATTTGTACTAGAAAGTTGTCCCCAACACTCTCTAAAAATTTCCTGGATTGCCCATGCACTGCTGTATTGGCCTCCCAGCAGATGTCAGGGTAACTGAAGTCCCCCATCAGCACCAGGGCCTGTGATCTAGAAGCTTCCGCTAGTTGTCCATAGAACACCTCATCCACCTCCTGCTTCTGGTCTGGTGGTCTATAGCAGACACCCACCACAACATCCCCCTTGTTGCTTTCCCCTCTCAATGTAACCCACAGACTTTCTACTGGCACGCTTCCACTTCCATAATGGAGCTCTGAGCAGTCATAGAGCTCTTTTACATATAGTGCTACTCCTCCCCCTCTTCTTCCCTGCCTGTCCTTCCTGAACAGTTTATACCCATCCATGGCAGAGCTCCAGTCATGCAGACCATCCCACCACGTCTCCATTATTCCTATACTATCATAGTTCCTTGTCTGCGCTAGTATTACCAATTCTTCTTGCTTATTTCTCAGGCTCCTCACATTAGTGTATAGGCAGCTAAGATACCCGGCCGATTGCCCTACTTTGTCATGTTGATTTCCAATTCTGTTACATAAACCTCCTTGCATTTTTTCTTGGAGTTCTCCTCCCCCACTCTACTCACATATTGGGGCTTCAGTAGAGCACTTAAGACATTTATTTGATTCCTCCCCCATGTTCCAACTACCTTCTCTTTTATTGCTGTTGATACAGTCCCAGCCCCCCCCGCCCCCAGCTCCATCTCTTCCCCCAGATCACCCACATTGTTACTTACCTGTGGGCTTTGGTCTCCTTCCCCCGTTGAACCTATTTAAAGCCCTCCTCACTAGGTCAGCCAGTCTGTGCCCAAATATGCTCTTCCCTTTTCTGGACAGTTCAAACCAGTTAGTCCACTAGTGACTAAAAGGAACAGAGTTTGATCTCAACTCTGTTCTTAGAGGGCAAGTGTCAGCAACATTAAAGCACTCGGGCATTATTTTTTTCTTTTCAGGATGGTTTCAAAGCTCTTTCTAAAGAGTTAGCATGGGAGCCAGGAAATGAAAGATATAAAG
Source organism: Podocnemis expansa (assembly GCA_007922195.1). NCBI lineage: Eukaryota > Metazoa > Chordata > Testudines > Podocnemididae > Podocnemis > Podocnemis expansa. Next base: position 10,895,441 of record ML682018.1, on the reverse strand, counting down.
CTGTGTTGGATGCTGTTTATCAATTCATGGAATTGCTACAAAAATTTAGGACTTGAAGTAAGTGAAGAATGCAGCCTCCAACTGAGAATTCAGGAAGACAGTCCTGGAGTTATGGCTTATGAGTGTGATTAGAAGGAGCAGGAGAGTTCGAGCTTGGAGGTACAGTGGGATCTTTTTATGACCAAAGGTAGTCAGGACCAATGTTTCCTCTAATTACTCGTAGACTATGTGCTCAAACAATTTCTTTGTGTGTGCAAAGACATTTCTTTGTGAGCACCAATATTAACACTATTGAATTTTTTTGTGCGCACTTTATTTTTTTGTGTGCGCAGGTTTCATGACCTGTGTGCATGCACACACGTGCACAGCATAGAGGGAACAGTGGTCAGGACCTCAGTTTCTGTCACATGCCCACCTTCCTAGTGAATGTGGTATCCTAAAGATGATCCTGCCAACGACACAGTACCGTGCAGCCCCATACGGGGACACTGGATTGTTGCTGACAGAGGTAAAAATGACACCTACTAAATCAGCAATGCTTTGTCTGTTCCTGGGCTATTCCAGGTCATGTCCCACCTGTTTTGTGCCTCCCTCACTTTATGTTGCAGGAATATTTGTCCTGATTGATTTTTTTGTGGATGGCTGTAAAAACGGTAGCATGTTATTTGATTGTATCTCAGCTTTATTACAGAGCATTTCAACAAAATGTATGTCACGTGACTGGCAGGCAGTTGTCTGAAGCACTAAGAGGTAACATGCTGAGCTATCTGCTGAGGGGAGCCCAATGGCTTTAAACATTAATCCCCATCTCAGTATTTGGGAGGAATTAGCAAAGCTTGAGAAACAATGTGTGCAATTTTTGAGGCTGAAGGTGGGTGAGTGAGTGGCAGTGTTAATACAGGTCTGGAGGAGAGGCCTGCATAAGGGAAGGTTATGAACTGGGACCCAGAGTTAGCTATGCATATCAGCAAGGTTTTCACCCATTGCATGATGACCCACAAGTTCATGGAGGCCAGGTATTCAGTTTAGTATGGCTGCCTTAAAGGAAAGGTGGTGGGGCACCACAAATGTTTGGTGGAAGAGAGGTCTTAAGGCCCTATGGAAAACAGCACACGAGAGTATGTGGAGGAGTTTGTTAGTGCTAGTAGAAACTAGGTAATATATTACTAGTCTTCAGATTGAGGGTGAGAGGTTGTCAGTAACATCAGAACTTTTAGAGGAGGCTGGTACTGCTTCAAGTTGGTAATTCTCTTTAGGCTGGGGACTCTTCAGCTTGGATGGCAAAAGCTGCATTCCCAGCTGGGGTTTTAACTGCCATTAACTCATCTGAATGGCCTGCCTACTGCTATAGACCTGTGTGATAGACTCGGGACATTGTCCTACTGTCACTGGCATGTGCTGTGTCAGTGCAGTAACACAGCAAGGGAGATCTTCTGAGAGCTAAAGTAACTGGAGGGTTGTACACCCATGCACTGTATCTCTCCCACTTGGCCTATGGGCAAGTAAAGCAAGCAGTTTGACAGCAAGTAGCTCTCTGAGAGAGAAACAGGACCTGTAATTTAATGGAATCTAAGCACTAGCCTGTCACTCTGCAGACCTGAGTTCAAATCAGTCTGATTCTGGCATCTGTCAGAGGTTGGGATGGTTCACTGGGTGGATCCACTATGGCAGTTGCTATATTTCCAGTGATAACCACTGCTCTCCTCATTTTCTTGCAGTTCTCAAGGTTCCTTTGTTTCCCTGTGGTTTGAGCACGCTATACAATTGGGAAAGAACAATAAAACTAAACAACTCGTGCCAGCTACTTCCCTGAAGACAGCATGCACTGCTCCTGCCAACTATAAAGTTCTGTCTGAACTTGATATAAACCCTGAATGTGTACACAGGGATTTCTCTTCACCTGTGCCCTTCCTGTGGGACTTTCCTTTTGTCACTGGCTCTCTCCTTGTATTGAAACATATTCTCTCTGTCCAAAAAGCAGGTCCTTTCTAGTGCCCTGTTGCTGCTCCATTCCATTAGTCACCATCTTTTCTTTATGCGCTCACTTCCAGGTCCTCCATCCCTAGCCTGGCAGGCAGATGATCGTGCAGGACAGATTCATCCCTACAGAGCCCAGGCAGAGTACTCTTCGTCACACTTCAATCTCTTGGGCTTGAATGGGAGAGAGGACTCAGGTGTTCTTGTGAACTTCCTTAAGGTTGCTTTTGAACCGCAATGACCCTCCTGCAGTCCCACAGCACTCAGTGTTGGCCTGAGCTACTGGCCTAGCTAGACTGGCTGGGGAGACTTGCGTCAGATGAGTGGAGGAGTACTCCACTCTGATCCTTCTCCTTCATGTGGCTTTGAAGGGGAAATTTGTCAAGACCCAGCATCCCACTTGCAGAAGCAAAAGAGATGTGTGGATAGACCTGTGGATGAGAGAGGAGATTCAAGATGGGCAAGGTGGAACTCAAGGGCTGGGCTGGTAGATGCAGGGAGATGTCACTCCATTTCCATTACTCTGTGCACTTTTCTGCCAAGTTTTTGGCAAATGGAGCTGTTGATAGAGAGCATGATGTTTCCAAGCAGCACACGGACATTATACATCTGTGGGAGTCAGACAAGGACAGGAGATAATCGTTGCTGGTGGAGTACAAGGTGACTGGCTGCACTGCAGTCAGTACAAGTAAGGACCTTTGAATATGACTCTTGGCAGGAGGGTTATCAGAAAATTTGTGCCAGTATTAAATTGCCACACTACTCATGCACATTAACACTCAAACCTTTCTCCTCTGCAGCTCATGGATGAGGTCCTTTGGCAGGGGGCCTTTTGGCTCTCTCAGCACCCAGGACTTAAGTATCAGGAAGTGTTTTGTGCTACAGGTTCATACAAATCAGAGCTGTGCCGTGAACTGTGAGACGTGGCAAGCCTACACACTTCAGCCCTAGATACTGAAAAGCGTGTGCACGCACATAGATAAAGAACCTCTGCCCTCCTCTTAGGAAGGGAAGTTCTGCTGGCACAGCAGGCAGGGTAAGAGAAATGGGGGCCATTGGGAATTTAGGGCCAGCTCTATTGTGCATGAGTGCATTAATGAATCCTGTGGAGATGTCTGGGCCAGCAAGACAACACAGTAAGAAGGCTGGCAAAGGCCACAGGTTTAACCAGGAACTTATTGTTTGAGAAGGAGGTCTGTCTACATAGATGGCCAGGGACTTTACCTACCTCTCATCTACAGGGCGTCTTCTTACCTGGTCACAGTAAACACGAGCTCAAGTAATCTATGCCCCCCCCACCCCACCCCGCATGCTTGTGCTCAGACTCCCTGATGTCAGCTGCTTTCATTTAACCAAATGCTGTTGTGGATCTATTTAAATTTGTCTGCCTGATCTCACCCCAGTGACCCTGCTCAATGAAATGGACTAGGAAGGACAAATGCTGTTTGTATGCTGTGTACAGGGGTCGCTGAAGTCAGAAATCATAACTGATGTCTTTTGCCTTCTGACAGTAGCATGTCCCCCTTTCCGCCACTGTTCTGGACTTGTAGACTGTAATAAGTGTGGTGCATTAGCCTGTAATAAAAGTGCAGCCGCATCTGCTTCTGTGCATTGATTCTTGCTGTCCTCCTCTCTTGCCCTTCCCATTCCTCCCTCCCCTTGTACTCCTGTCTGTGCCTGTCTGTTCTTTCTTTCATGACTAATCCTGAAGCAGGCACATGAGGTGACTGCAGTTCCTCCTCTATAAATTTCCCCCTTTGCTTTGGTTTTGACAGTAATGAATGTGGGAGGGGAAGCAGGGCGGGGGAGGAAGAATAACCATAGCAGTCTCCAGGAGTCCTGGACTTGGCAAGCCAGTCCCCAGCAGATTGATTGACCTGGGAGCTGTCGAGCAAACAAGGCAGCCAGGCTCTTCATTAGAGCATTAATTAGCAGCCAGGGGCTCTCAGGAGGCTCTCTCATAAAGTTTAGTTTATTAGGAGCTGTCAGGATGAACCCATCAATGGGTAGGGTGGCTGTTCAGCTGAACTAGAGAAAAGGGAAATGAGTCCATTAATGTTACTTCGAGAACATGCTTCACAATGATGAGGAGTTCTTTGTAAGGAATGCTGGGATTGATACGGAGTACTCCAGCCTTGCTACTAAACTAATAGTGTCTCTTTCAGAGGCCATGAGTTGTTAACTCTTAATAGTGGGAGGAGGGGGCACAATTTAAAGTTTCTGAGGGGCTTGTGACTTCTCCACATGTTGCCTCTGAGTCCGAGGGTCCTTGTCCGACTTTATATCTAGCAATTAAACAAGAGATATGAATTAATTTGAGGCCAAGCTTAATTCTCATTGTAGAACTTCACATCAACAGCTCATCACAGGTCATTTGAGCAGAAAAAACAAGCAGCTTGTATTTTTATCAGTGCCTGTTACTGACTGTAAGCATCCCCAGCTTTCATTAAAAGCATTGAAATAATGGTTTCTGTTTAAATAGCCAATCATTTTAAAATGTGAACTAGAATTTCCTGTTTAAATTCCACCATTGTCCACAGTGCAAATCCCTTGTAAATATTTTTTATTTCAAGAATTCATTTTAGCTAAAGAACTGAAAGTTCTTAGCTTGAAAGGCATTTCCTGCAGCAGCAGCAGGGCCAGGAGTGCCAGGGCAGTGGCAAGCTAGCCCTTTGGGGAGCTACTGGTGGCAGCTGGGCTCCACAGGCAGGGGCTGGCTGCAGGGGAGTGTCACCACCTGCTGCCGAGCTCCTTTGAGCAAGAGGCATGAGAGCATCAGGAGCACAGCTTGGAGCTATGCCACCTGCCCTGCCTGGGGAGAATCTGGGCAACCGGAGCCACAGCTCCCACACTGCAGAGAGTCAGAGGCCAGAGTAGTCAGGAAGGTCTCACCAGCTTCTGATCTGCCAGCTTGGGGTGTGCGTCACATTTTGAAAACACCTGTGCTAAATGGAAAGCAGAAAACTGGGGTGCAGGTGAGCGCAGGGCACAAATTGGGTCAGATTGGCAGCTTGGCCTCGCATTCCTGGCTGAGGTCAGGGTAATATCCGACTGCCATTGCCGCAGTCCCAGCTATGGTCGGGGCCTAATTGGGCTGCAGCCATTGCGGCAGCAGGAGCCAGGTCTGTGGCTGCTGCAGTGGCAGCAGCTGGATCTGGCCCCATTAGGGGCCAGCGAAGCCCTTGCTCATAAGTCATGTGCTTTGGTCCCATAATCATTTGTTGCCCTCCTCTAGAGTTTCTTATTTGTCCACATCCTTTCGGGGGGGGGGGGGGGGGGTGGATACAGTACTCTCAGTGAGGCCTCACCACTTCTGAATAGAAAGGAATAATCACCTCCCTCAATCTGCTGACAGTATTTCGCCCAAAGTAGCCAATATGTCATTAGCTTTCTTGACAATGAGGGAACACTGTCGACTCATATCCAGCTTGTCCACTGTAACTCCTAAGTCTTTTTCTGTAGAACTGCTGCCTAGTCAGTTGGCCCCAGTGTGTAACATTGCATGGGATTCTTTCATCCTAACTGCAGGACTCTGCACTTGTCCTGGTTGAATCTCATCAGATTTCTTTGGACCCAATCTTCCAGTTTGTCTAGGTCACCCTGTATCCTATCCCTTCTCTCCTACATATCTGCCACCCCTAGCTTAGTGTTATCTGCAAACTTGCTGAGGGTGCAATCCACCACATCCTCCAGATCATTAATGAAGATGTTGAACAAAACAGTCCCCTGGGGCACTCCTCTGAGTGTTATCAACTGCCAGCTAGACATCAAACGATTGATCACTACCATTGAGCCCAATGATCTGGCCAGGTTTCTATCCCTTTACAGTCCTTTCATCCAACCCATACGTCATTAATTTGCTGAAAAGAATACTGTAGAAGACGATGTCAAAAGCAATGCTAAAGTCAAGGTACATCACTCCACCACTTTTCCTGCATCCACAGAGCCAGTCATCTCATCGTAGAAGGCAATCACGTTGGTCAGGTATGACCTATCCTCGGTGAATCCATGGTGACAGTTCTTGGTCACCTTCCTGTCTTTCAAGTGCCTCAAAATGCATTCCTTGAGAACTTTCTCCATGATTTTTCTAGGGACTGAGGTGAGGCTGTGACAGGTCTGTAGTTCCCTGGATCCTCCTCTTCCTCTTTTCTAAAGACGGGCACTACCTTTGCCTTTTTCCAATCTCAAGCCCTCTTACTATTACTGAGATAAGATTGGAAACAATTCTTCTGTTATTTTGATCTTAAACTGATTTTATTCTCTGCAGAAGTGCCCCTTCCTTGCTTTTAACTCCTTTACTCTGAATAACGGCATGCATCAGTGCACATGCTGCAGTGGAGAAGGAATTAAAGAACGCTTTTAGCAGATCCCTAATTCTGAATGCCAGAACTCCAAGCAGCAGGAAGATGCTGATTAACGGTGACTGTAGCTGACCCAGAGTGGCCTTCTCTCTGCTTGATGCTCCAGGCCTTGCTTCTCTGCTTTAATCACTGCAGTAATAAAACCACCTGTTTTGTCACAGAACTGCATTTTCTCTGTGATCTTCACTCTTAACAGCCAAAATAAAGCAGTCAAGCCTCTTTGCAACCCGTGACTGTCCAATATCACAGCCCATTGATAAGAGAACAGAATCAGTGGTCTTGTGTTCTCTGCTGCCAATGATAGAAGAGCCCTGTCTCCGTCCCATCCCCTGTTTCCCCCCAACCTCTCATCCTCTTCTCTGACTCTCTCCTACCTCCCTGAATTCCTTTTTCTTCCTGGCCTAGGACCCCCAGTGCTCTTCCTTCACAATGATGCATCAGATCCTGTTTCCTGCATCCCTGCCCATCTCCTCTCTCTACTGGCATTCTCTTCCCACTTACCTTTTACCTCTCTCTCCTGCAGATGCTGCTGGTAGGATATGCTACAATACACAGACTTTCTTTTGTGTTTGGTAGTGCAAGACCAAACTCTGCCTCCAGATGTTTTCAGAAAAAGTGTAGCCAAGTGTCCGGGGCACTGGCCACCTGGGACTCTGGAGACCTTGTTCTGTTCCTGCCTTTGGTGCCCTAGGTGACGTGGGCAACTTGGCTTCTCTGTCTCAATTTCCCTGTCTGTAAAAATGGGGTAATGACTTGTCTGCTTTGCAGAATGCTTTGAGATCTCATTGTGGGAAAGTCGTGTAAGAGCTAGGTATACTAAAATTACAAATAATAGCAATGGTGTGTAGGGCTTCCCTTGCCTCTGCGGAAGTTTGGAAAACACATTAGGGGGCTGAGAGCCAAAACTTTGTCCTTTAATGTCTGGGAACCATCTGGGATATTTTTTGAATAAATCAGAGTGTTGGAGACTAGAAGGATCCTATTCTAAGTCGCTTAAATCAATGCTCTACTCGTCTTCTTGCAGAAACTCCAGCTCCTCTAATGCTTATCTGGCTAAGATTTATGGATTTCTAGGGACTTGGCTTCTACCATTTAACCCAGAACTTTCATCCAGCTCAAACTGACCTCTTTTTGCTGCTATGTAAGCTGATTTTTTTCTCTTTTAATTTAAAATCACTCTTTTCTTCTCATTATTATCTAATGGGCAGTTTTTTTCTCTTCTCTTTACCATATGTATGCATAGAACTAGAATTGTGCCTCCCTGTAGCCTCCTTTATCACAGGCTTTGTATACTTAATTCCTCTAATCTCTTTTTTGTTTCTTTCCTCTCCATGCTTTATCATCCTCAATTATTGTGTGCCAAATGCTTGGCCTGTCTGTCTTCAAAGTGCTGAGAGACATTAATTCTTAGAGTTTCCTACTCACTGTAAGGTAGATTTTGCATCCATTTTACAGAAGAGGAAACTGAGCCACAGAGGTTGTGATCTGTTCAGATTCCATACATTATGGTAATGGTGGAATGGGATATTGAATGTGAGTCCTAACAGGCATTATTTCTAAAAATGAGACTACAAGGCTTCCACTCACGAGCTGTACATTAGGTAACACCAGCTGTTGTCTCACAGTGCTGTGTAAGAGGAAAACACTCTCTTTCCTTTGTTCCAATAAGCTCCCCCTATATATACTGTGCAGATTTGTATTTGCTTTTTTAATTACTGTGCAACATTGCCTGCTCTTCTCTGTTACCCTCTCTTTTATTCTTTGGTGCAGCTGGTCAGTGTATTTTTCACCATTTTCTTCAGGTCAGCGCTGAACTTCCTGGCAGTGTGACACCAGTTTCCTACCTGTTTGAATGTTGATTTAATGCACTGGCTCATGGTGTTTTCTATAGTGCTTACATAGTTGGCAGTGATGCAGGTGGCTTTATTCTTCAGCAAGACAGCTACTTGCCCTGCTAGACACAGAAACACCAATTGTAATGAAAATTGTTTAAAGAGAGAAAGTAGTTCACTGATTTTCTTAATAGTGAGTTCTTTTTACCCTGTGAACTTTAATACTTCCATGCTAACTAAAATAAATTACTGCAATTTTCCTTTTAAAGCTGTTCCAAGGCATTGGTTCATAATCCAGTATAAAGAGCTGATTTTTTTTTCCCCCGCTTTCTGCTGAAGCATCTGGCAGCCGTCAGAGGCTAGATACTAGATGAGCTGGGTCTTTGCTCAGTTTGGTTGTAGCATCTGATCCAATATTTTTAAAATAGGCATCACAGTCTGCCCCTGTATTCCACCTCCACTGTCCAGCAACATTGGCTATGCTCTGGTTTTTTGGGTCCTGGACTGTCCACTCTGTTGGGTGGAGACATACGTTTCACTCCCTCCTGACTAGAGTATTTCCAGGTTTAACAGAGTTCCCTGATTATACTGTGAATTCACCAGCAGAGTCATACTGCCTAAGCAGGCCTGCTTTGCCTTTTTCCTCAGAGACAGTCTCAGTGCCATGGCCACAGACATTATGTTGCCACAGTTGTAATTTACCATGCAACACTTCCTATGCAAGCCTATTTATTCTTAAGGTACTGTATAAACTTTACACAGAAAACATATTAAAAACACAAAATAACCTACATGGATGCTAATCAGTGTACCAGAGATTCTCCCTCACTTCTCCAACCTGGTCTTTAACAGGTTATTATAGACACCCCACCCCCCTTCCTCCCAGCGGATCTTCTGTGGTCAGAAGTTCCTAGCCTCAGCTCAGAATTATCACACCCGTGAACAGTTTAGGGGGTCTTTGATCTGGAGCTTGCAGAAGTAACTAATTAGTGGACAGTAGTGTCTCGTCTACAGTCATGGCTTCAAAAGGCTGGGTTTGGAGTGGAAAATTTGCATGGATTGTCCCAGATAGTTCTTTGAAATTCCCAATACTTTCCAGAGGTATTCCCAATACTTTCCAGAGGTAATTCCCAATACTTTGCAGTTGTCAGTCTCCTAGAACAGTTGCACGTATTCCACAATAATGCATGCACAATTGCCTTTACAGTGCAATGGACCCAAAGGTATTAATTCTTACTCAGTAAAGCTTACCTCAATTCCATAAGATTTGTCCAGGTTATTGTCAGTCTGTCACAACAGATACCTATCTGGGCTCCCAAATCCATGTTTAAGTTCATAAAAATGAATCTAGAAGCCAACTTCTAGGCATTCCTTAAAAAAAACAGATGCTGGGGTTTGATCTCTTCAGGAGAGCAGGGTACCTAACTCAATGGACCTTTGGTTTATTCCTGTGTTCCTGTGTGTCAACTTTTAAGATGACAAGTTTCCCAGTAAAGGTATTGTAGAAAGTTAAATACATGTAGGATTTGGGTTTTCTTTGTTTTACATGTTCTAGAATCCAGAAGCCTGACTAAATGATGTACCAAGCCAGCAAAATCAAGGAAATTTACTTGGGTGGGGTACCAGGAGACTTACTAGGCCTAGCGGGTGAAACCACTTAGGCTTGGTCTACCCTCAAAAATTAGATCTACCTAGCTACATCACTCAGAGGTGTGAAAAACTTTGCACCCTGAGCATCATAGTTAGATCAACCTTAACCCCCCCCCCCCCCAGTGTAGAAGCAGACAGGTCAGTGGAAGAAGTCATCCATCAACATAGCTCCTATATCATGAGGAAGCGGATTACCTACGTCAGGGGCGGAAAGAAACCTTCTGCAAATGCACAAAGTGCCTACATTATAGCAGTGTTGCTGCAGCTATGGTATATAGCATCTATAGCGTACTGTAGATGTTGCCGTAGATCTCTCATTTTCTAAGTTATTTCTATAATGGTAAATTGTTCTCTTAATTTTGGAAAGCTGAATTCTATAACCAACACTAAAATTCCATCTTCTGTTTGTCAATCCATCTGTAAGCCATGTGAAGCCACATTTTCAAAAAAAGTTTCTGCAGTCGCATGTGTATTGTGTGTGCACAAATCAAATAACACTGCACACAAATCAGGTAGCCAATTACCTGCTTTCTATGTGTGTGCAAACTTTGCAGGCACCTTTTTGGACCCCCAGTAAAACCTCTAACCATCAATGAACTGTCTCCAAAATGAAATAGGCAGGTAGGGGATCGTGGGAGAGGGCTGTAACTTGCTCTTTGTGCAGTTTAATTAGCTGTTTTGTGCCAGCTCTGTTTATTTGACACCTTTTTGATGGGGCATTGATTAAATAGCTCAGAATAGGCGTTTTATTCTCTGTCTCTGTTGCTTGCTGCAGAATTTCTTTTCCAGCTTTTCCATCTCCATATTTTAATTTACATGTGATCAGTGAGGCGTACATTGTTTTCTGATGGCAGATACAGCTTGTGCTGGAAATCCTCTTCCATGGTTTTTATATAATATTTATTTCAGGTTTTGACGTGACGTGAAAGCTTCTGTTTTTCTCAGGCGAGGGTTAATTTATGTGCAGTTCTCAAACTATAATGGTGTAAGACACCGTGAGATTCCAAAGGATGTGTGAGTTGGGTGGAAATAGAGGGTGGATCCTGAAATAAAAATAATGAAGCTTTCCCCCAATTTGTGATTGCTTTCAAAGGTCTGTACTGCTAAAAGTGACATCTGTACTTAAAAGGAGGAATTAGCTGTGGTCAGGACAGCACTCATTCTGTGGCATTCTTCCAGGATGTGGTGGGTTTGGGGGAGGAGAGGAGAGGATTCACTTTACAGACCCTTTGCACCAAAGATTGAGAAACCTGAGAGTTTAAACTGTTCTTGCACAAACGGTTGTAGCACTAAATGTCATGGAAATCGAATGACTTCTGGAAAATTGCCATTGCTGATAGTGATGTGAAGGCAGAGGTTTGGATAGCTGGAGTTTTGCTGTGTCTTTAGGCAAGTCTGTTACTTAAGGAAATGAGCACTAACTACATTGAACAGGCAGTGACGTTTGCTGAGTTCAATGTGCTGTCAGAAGCAGGTGTGTGTCTTCCAGTTGCTAGTTCTCTCTCAGGGATGTGGAGTGGGTCACCATTCACTTCTTTCTGTCCTATCCTAGCAGTGTTCCCCATGGCTACATTTGCTGCCCTCAGAGCTCACAGGTTTTATTTATGCTGCATACTTAGGAATATTGTTGAGGGGAGAAGCTTTGGGAACTTGAGGCTAAAGAAATGTTAGAGATAAGATGAAGAAGGGACCTACTAGGGAGACAACCAATCCCACTACTCTGACCAAACTGAGGTTGAGAGGGCCCTCATAAAACTTATGAAGGAAACAGAGATGGTACCAGGTGAAAATAGAGTTCCAGTGATATTCTGTTGATAGAAGGGATATCACTCCTGTGCAGTAAAGTCCAGAGGGTGCTGGTCCCACTGCCTCCCAAGGAGAGGGAAGAACTAGATAAGATGGAGAGGAATGAAGTGGTAGGTTATATTCCTGAACTATCAGAGGGCTCTGTCCATTGGGGAAAGAGGACCAGATCCTTCTCTCCCTGGAGAAGGGTTACATCAGACACTCCTCCGGTTATATAATTGTTCATTTGTAAAGACTGTTTATGTTGCTGGACAGAAGGCAAGGCATGCCGTGCTGTTTCTTTTTAAATCAATAACAGACTAGGCACAAAAGTGTGAGGAAGGTTTTAGGCAGGAGATCCACTGATATGGACACAGGGCACCTCCTTCTGTGATTCTTTACCCCTGTCACATGACACTTGTTTGCTCCACATCTATCTGCTTGGATGACAGCTCATCAGGTAGTGGGACCTAGGTGATATTGGGCTTCTTTGGCAGAGCCTGTGACGTTACATCAAGAGGAATTGTGTGAGCTCGGCACTTCTTGCTTTCCAATTCCAGGTATCAGAGTTGTTTCAGCATCAACAAGGTGCATGAGGAACAAAACTAGTTTTGTTTTTTGTTGTTTTTTTTTTTAAAAACCATGGTTGCCAAGTAGTAAAGGTCATGGATGTATAACGTCTCTATCTCAGTGAGATCAGTGTGTACACTGTGTAGTCAGGAGAATGGTTCTGAAAATGGTTCTGAAAGGAGCACTGCTTGAGGTCTGTGTTGCCAGTCAGCTACAAGATGCAGACAGAAGATGCACAGAAGGTGTGTGCTGGACTGCGGAAAAGGCAGCAACTGAAAGATCCTCTGGAAAAAGGCCCTCTTACCTTTCCACAGAGCTGTTCTCCCCGGTAATTCAATCATGTCGTCCTGTTTGCAGGCAATAACTCATTGTTATAGGAACACTACAGCAAAGTGACAAGTTAATAACGGCAGTAATAATAGCAGCAAAGCCTAATGCTGTTTCCTCTTCCCATGCTCTCATCGTACCAGTCAGCCGCCCATGTTGGCTAATGCAATTTGCAGCATTGCTAATCCAGTTTCAGCAGGAATTGTGTTCTATTAAAAGAGAATAACAGTAGCAGGAGCAGTGCTGCCATGTTCCTTGTATCTCAGGGGAGATGGCTCTAGCGTTGAAGTCTCTGTGTCTGCTTTATTGTGATTTGTGTTTGATGTTTAATCCCCTGGAGAACCTTCTGCATCCTGGCTCCTCCCTTGTCCTATAGGTGCCCCAACCTGGTCACCCTTTCTGCTATCATTTCCTTCCTTTGCTTTTCTCCTGTGTCCATTCTTAATTGCCTTCTTCCCGGCCAGCTAATACAGTGGACTTACCTCCATACCCATCCATCCTAGGTGAGTCAAGGCCTATGGCACTCTCTGTACTTATCTGACCCCCATTACCATATGACCTGAGTGCCGTACCAGGTAGAAATGTCCCATTATTCCCATTTCACATGTGGGCAACTGAGGCACAGAAACACGTGAGTGACTTGGTCCATGTTTGTGCCCAAGCAGGGAACTGAACTCAGGGCTCTTTGAGTCCCAAGGTAGTGCCCACTAGACTGTCCTTTCTCTCTGGAGGAGCTGACAGGGAGAAGGTAGATTCCAGTGGAACTGCCTGTCTGTGACACTGGGGTCTGTCTGGCACTAGTGAGAGAGGTAACCAGGTTTCCTTCAAGGAAGAGATTCAGCCCACCCTGCAAGACCGGCCTTGGACACACGGAACCTGAGCTATGGCTCAGGATGGCCCTGCAGTTCTGGGAAACCCCACTGTGGCAGGAACAGGTACGCTGATCTTGTGTGACAGTCTTGTAGAACTGGCTCAGAGAGACTTGTCCCTGGGCCAGGGACTCTTATCAGGAGGCAAGTCGCAGCCGGTTCTCCTTTCCACCCTCTCCAGCCATCCGCAGACTGTAAATCACCCTTTACCATTCACTAACCTAACTCTCTCCTAAAACAATCTGACTTGTGCAAATTCAATCTTGAGCCCGTGGGTATCAAGTGTGTTTTCATGTAGTGATACTCCCAGTGGTGGATCAACCTTTTATCAGCATATAGTGTGCAAGCCATCTTTGGTTTTGTTTTCCCTTCTGCCCTTTCCCTCACTTATGTCAAAACAGTCAGATTCTATCAGAGGCTTTTAAAACTAGGGCAATTGCTGAGAAACTTTGTAATATTTCATAAGTTCTCTCCAAGAGAGACTGTTTCTGCTGAGAGAAACCATTTCTGCCGAAGCTTTCCTCAAAAGGTGACCTTCTTCAAAGGCAGCCCTTGACTCCTCTCCCCTCTCTGAATAGACAAGTGCTCTCCCCTGGGACTCCTTGGGCTGCCCTTGGCAGTGCTTGCACTTCCTGAAAATTCACCACATACACACAGCTTTGCATTTCTTAGCTGCCTCTCCCTTCCCCCTTCTGTAAAAGAGAATGCTCTGCTGGGAGTGTTTACAGTCATGTTAATTATCTTGGTTCATAGAATTTTTGATAGAGGAACAAAGTCTCCTGCCTGCCCTCAATGGGGTTCTGCTGTTAATTTTTCCTGGGAGCTAGAAGGGGAGTGCCTCAAGCAGCTGTACAAAAAAACCACTTTGATAGGCTACCTGTATGCAGCAGTTTTTATCTGCAGATTTCAAAGTGCTTTGCAAAGACAGGTAAGTGCTGTACACCCCTCTCTGCAGATAAGAAAATGGAGGCACAGAAATAAAGTGACTGAACCTACACAGCAAATCAGTATTTAAAAAAAAAAAAATGATGGCAGTTGAATCATCTTTCCAGTCTCCCTTGTTGCAATTACCTCCTGTGCCCTAGCTATATTTGTATTTATATCTATTACACAGTGGCTTTAGCTGAAAAGGGAATGATTTCTAGTTCTGTGATATGCACATGAGGTTCATCTGCAGCCAGGTCACCTTGTTTGTGTACAATCCTGAGGATCAGGCCCGGTCATAACAGCTCTGAGGTGAAGACCTGCAAGGAAAAAACAGTATGTTACAGGAAGTTATGCTGGTGACTTGATGCTCTTCCCAGCAATTTGATACTGAAGCAGGGCCCCGCATAGAACTTGTATAAGGGCACCACTCTGTGTGAGGCATGTCTCTTGAATGAGCCATGAGAAATGCTGAGCTCTTGTGCTTTTCAAAGTTCTTCTGCTGAATTCTTCCCTAGAAGAGGGATGTTAAACCCTGGTGTCCTGGATAAAGTCCAACATGGGTAATTACCTGCTTAACTTCCCTGAATTCCCTCTGCAGCTCCAGTTGGCTAAAGTATAATGTTAGCCCTGTGTATGCACTGTTGATTTGTGCTGTGAAATAACTATTGTGTTCCACCCCAGAGTAAAGTGGCTTGTGTTTGATGGAACACAGCTGCAAAAAGTCAATTTAATGTGCACAGCACACTCTCTGCACTATTGTGCCTGGTCACTGGTGGTTAGGAGAGCATGCTAGCAGAACCAGGTTTAACAATGATTGATTTAATATGATTTCATTTTAACCAATATTAGTGCATGAAGTTACCATCCTCTGTACTGACTTCCTCAGGGAATTCAAGAGACACTGTGGAGACGGGGTTATGGTTTGCAGTTTATCTATACAATACTTTCACCAAAACATACACCTGCTTCACAGTGAGTGATCACTGAATAGATAGATGTTTTGGGGCCTGTTCAAAGAAGTTTAGTCTCTTGACAGCTTAGCAGGGAATACTGTCTAGCTATATGTCTCCACATCACTGCATCACTCCATCCCTGCCCACCTCGTACATGAGAATAGCCCAGGATAGGCTGTATCAACCCATGAATTCAAGGATCAAATCCCAACCCCCTTGCTGTCTTTCTGTTCAGGTACATCTCACTTTGTAGGTATGAGAGATCTTGAGTAAAGACTGCGAGGTTTGGTCTATAGAGCATACAGGGCCTGGGACCTCTGCTCTCTTGTTATCGTCAAGGCCGTTTCTCGACTCTGGCACTCTGAGTGCAGAAGGCGGGGGCCCACAACAGGCCTTAAATCCCACTGGCCTTAAAACTCTTCAGGGCGACCAATCCTGGCCTTGGAGTGGTATCGCTACCACCACCCAAATGCAAAAACCTATTGAAACCCAGGAAGGTGCGCTTGGGAATTCCTTCCTGTGAGGTACCCTCAATAACTTTTATTCCTCTCAGGAGAGTGACTGAACCCCAGCTGGGTTATGAGCTGGAAATGGGACAGAATCCCCTTTAGTAGCTGGCTGTGCAGTCTAAGGCACATGCACACAAACCTCTTGCCCTTCAGGACACAGAACCAGAGCTTACTTAAAAGGTAAAATCTTTAATTAAAAAGAACAGCTAAGAAACACAGATTGTTGCTTCTCTGGGATTTAACTTAGGTAGTTACAGGGTAGTAGGAGGGGGTACCTGTGCTCAACACAGAGAAATCCAAAAACAAACCAAAACAAAAGAAATACCCTAACTGTGTCTAAGTAAACATTCCCTGTTCTACTCACACTGGTCAGTAACAAACTTAGCTTATCTTTGGTAAGGATGTCGCTGGATCCTTCCTCAGGCCTCTCTCTGGCCTCCTCTTGGTCCTTCCAGGAACTCTGCTGCATCCAAACAGGAACAGGCAAGGCTGCTGCTCCAATTCAAAAACCTGTGCTTCGTTCCTATTGGCTGTCCTGGGACTCATTGACCAGGGTGTTCACCCCTTCCTCCCCAAGGTTATTAGTTATGCACATGTCAGCGCTAGCTCAGGCCAGTACAGCCACTGTCTTACAAAGGCCTCTAAAGATGTACTGTAAAGTCACAAAAAAAAAAAAAAAAAAGTAAGCCCAAGTCAGTAGTGAAACAATCTCTTAGCTCGTCCTTAACTGAGCTAGAACCCCTGAGTACTCTGTGCCACCACTTCTCTGTCATCCATGTCAGTCAGGGCAGAATTTAAACATTAGGAAAGGACTTTATGCCCTTCTGGGTGCAAAAAGGGCCTGGTGGATGTTGCCTTGTGCACAATTGTGGCAGTGGCTGATAGGAGTTGGAGGTGATCAGAGCCTTTTCTCCCTTGGTAACGTAGGGTAGAGGGAGTGTTAGAGGTAGCCCCAAACAGCTTCTTAGCTCTCTATATGATTCTGATACTACTTTCATGGCCCTTCAGAGAGACACCTCAGAGTATATTTGCCAGTCTGCAATGTGTACAGCTTTTAGGTTATGGGAGGAGACCAAGAAATGGCTCTCCTGTTTCCTAAAGGCATGGTGAGATTAGAAAAATAAATTGTGTTGAAAGAAGTGTTTGCTAAGATGGAAGCTGCCCTGTACCCAGAGGGTGAGGTGGCTTGGAGCAGGCTAGGATGAACTGGCTGCTATTGGTGGAGCTGCACTACTGGACACCAGTGGTGAAATACAGGTCAGAATTTTGCCAGTATAGATAAGTCTGTAGAAAAAAGGTGCACTCCCAGATGTTGGGGGAAGCAGAAGCAGTTACTATCTGAGCTGCTCTGGAATATCAAGCTGTGCGTGCATGTGTGCGTGTGTGTATGCGTGCGCGTGCTGAGAATTGCTCTCTATTTTGATCTGGGAGTGCACTCTTGCCACATCAGTGGAATAAATCCTGCCCAGGTGAGACACATCTAGGGCCCAGAAGTGCCAGGCTTAAAAATATCCCTTCTCTGTCCTTTCAGCCCCCATCCTCTTGAAATGCTGTGAAGTGGGAAGAACATGAGGAAGGATTCTTAAAAAATCTCTTTCCTGTTTTCCACTATTCTAGATATAGACACAGTATCCGCCCAGGGCATGTGTATATAGATACAGTGTGCCCCCACAACACACAGCATGTGTGTATAGTGCATTTTAATAGATATAAGCTAGCACCTTAACATATACAGTTGCTATAGCAACTGAGGTTTCCTTAGCAACAGTTGCAGAAAATAATCCCGTACCAATTAAAAATAAACTGTTGGAAAGGGGCTGAAGGGGGAGAAATATAGCTGCCGAGGTTTGCCTTCCTTTTTATTGGTTTTTATCCCACTGGGGGCCTGGTTCAAACTTGAAATAACCTGTTCCTACCTAGAATGAGCTGAGGAAGTGGGGTGGGTCCTGGCGTAACCTGCTTGGTGGATTGGGCTAGCAGCAGCATAGGCCTAACCCTCTCCAATAAGTCAAAGTCCCAAGAGAAGAAAGCTGGGGACTGCTCTCACCGCCCCCCCTCCCCGCTTCCTCTCCCAGTGTGCTGTTCCATAACACAGCTATCTCCTCTTTATTAGCATACTGATTAAAGCCAAAGGCAGAACAGGCTCCAGGGGAACTTTAATGTGATACCAGGATGCACATCTTCAGATGTTGTCTGGAGCAGGGAAGTGTCATTGTCATGGGAGCTTCTTCCTTTCATTAGATGTTGTTTGTCTGGACCCTTCCACTTCCCCACAGGCTCTTCCCACGTACACATTCTTGACTGAGATGACAGAATTCAATCGCAGTTCAGTGAAGTAAAAAGTAATGCAAAGTGGAAACCCTTGCCCCAACAAGAGAGAGGTGACTCCATCACCCCCAACAGATAAAACTGAGACAGATCCTCTGCCGGTGTAACTCTACACAGCAACTTCGATCTAAATTGAGCCCTGCTCACTTGCACCACTTAGGAATCCCAGCCTGTCTTTCTGAGGTGTTTCTTCTCCCCAGGATGCTTTGTTATCTTCAGTGATAGATTCACACTCTGCATATAGAAATCCCTTCCCCAGCACTAAAATGCCTCCAAGCTCTGGAATGAAACAGAGGAGCAGTGTCAGTGCACAGCAGCACTACACAGCATTCACGAGGGGACCTGCTGATCCTCATTAGGCAGCAAAAACTGCAGGTGAAATTTAGGGAGAAAAGAGATTGTCATTTGGACTTTGGTACCAGGGTTAACACCCTGACATCCAGGGCCATTAAAGAGCCAGTGACACTTTTCACAAGCATCAAGGGCAGCATTTATCATTCTGAGCTGAAAGATAGCGTTTCCAGTAGCAAAGAACATTGAATGCTGCGGAACCAGTTCAGTGTTGACTCGGAAGGAAAGATACTACATGCCAGAAACACCAACACTCAATTCTTTCAGCACCTGAAGGTCTCCTGTCTGAGTACTTTTGAGTCTGACCCTGTTTAGTTTGTTCGATATAATCATGAGATCCAATAGTGCCCTTGATACTGAAACTTGGGGTAAATCACGTCTGACTATGGGGCCTGGGTTCCTACATCCCCTTCTTCTCCCCACCCAATATTTACTTTATCCAATCCATTTCCTACATCAGCAAATTTTTAGTAGGCCCTCTATCCTGGTTTCCTAGGCTGGGGAGGAAGAGAGATGAGTGTGTCAGTTACCTGCGCCATCCTATGTGTCTACTCAGACCCTTCTCTCTTCAAATCTTCATTCAGTGGGAACTCTCAGGCAGCACCAAAATTGCTGAAGGGCCCTGGTGCCATCATACAGATGTAAACATATGAGCTATTTTATCTGTGTTATGGTAGCCCCCAGAGCAAACTCAAATCACCACGAGGGCCACATGAGGACTAGTACAGGGCTGCATGAGGACTAGTACAGTAGCCAGAGGGCCTCACCACTGAAACCTTTTCATACAACCACATTGCAAATACTGGTAACAATAGTGTCGTTGAGGGCCCCAGGAAATAGCTTTAGGGGCTACATGCAGCCCATGGGCCGTGTATTTGAGACCCCTGCTATAGAGGCGCCAGTCAAGGATTAAGACCATTGTATTAAACACAGCCCATGCACATACCATAAAAAGACTGTCAGGTCATGATTCTTGTTTAAGCATTGAGAAGGCCCCAAAGTTAAAACTAATTGCTGCTTTGTTCAGAGTGGATCTAAACACAAAGGCTAAAATACCAGGGGTGCTGGGCCTCGTGTGCACTAGTGCAGCCACCTTCACTGTCAAAGGAGGGGCTGACATGATGGAGCTAATGGTGGGAAGTTGAGAGAGTAAAGATCTCTATGATTTGCCCAAGGTTATATGAGTATGTGGCAGAGCTTGGCATAGAACTCCTAACTCCCAGTCATGGGCTCTAACTGTATCAGACTATGCCCCCCTTCTCTTCCGTTCCAGCCGAGTGCCTGTTTCTCACATTGATCACCTTTTAATGTCCTTATTTTTCTGGTCCCAAATAGCCTTTTAAGAGTGTTCCATTCACTGAAAGGAAGGGGGTGTGGCAGAGTCAGTTTTCTAATGCTTTTCTCACTCACTGTGTCTGCAGAGGGCTTTCTGCCAGACTGGGTCAGCAGCACGGAGGTTTGGGCTGGAAGAGTTGGGAAACTGACTTCGTTTAGCAAGCAGCCCTAGGCTCTGAGGTATCTCGAGTCTGGAGGACAAATGTGTGTGAATCCTCTTGATAGATGGCGTGCTTAGAATCAGGATGGATTAAGGCAGGGTCCTTCTGGAGGGACCTGGGAGCCCTGTGCCTGCAAGAAACCTGTGAGAAATCAAGCC
Organism: Podocnemis expansa; assembly: GCA_007922195.1. Lineage (NCBI taxonomy): Eukaryota > Metazoa > Chordata > Testudines > Podocnemididae > Podocnemis > Podocnemis expansa. The sequence continues at coordinate 10,875,348 of ML682018.1, read as the reverse complement.
TCTCACTGAGGGAGCTGTGGAGAGGATTCAGGAGTTCATGGAGATGAAGGAGGAAATTGGAGGAAGATTCTTTACAGTTGGTCTCTAAATTCCTGTGGATTGAGGATCCTATTTAGCCTCCTACAGTAAGATCACAGAGACTGGATGAGACTGCCTGTAGAGAGAGGGTTGTGTTGTGGTCTTTATTTTATCTGTTTTTTGTGTTAATAACCTGTCACTTCTCATCCTCCCTCCCCCTCTGCTAGTGACCAAGCTTCAAGTCAGCAAATCAAAGCGCAGCATCACCCTCGTGGAGAACAGACCCATCCTTCTGAACTGCTCTGTGAAATCGCAGACCAGCCCGGACTCTCATTTCGCTGTGCTGTGGTATGTGCACAAGCCGTCCGACGCTGATGGGAAGCTCATCCTGAAGACAACCCACAGCGCTGCTTTTGAGTATGGCACCTATGCTGAGGAGGAAGGGCTCAGAGGGAGGCTGCAGTTCGAGAGGTCCTCATCTGGGGGGCTCTTCAGCCTTACTGTCCAGCGGGCAGAGGTCAGTGACAGCGGCAGCTACTACTGCCACGTGGAGGAATGGCTGCTCAGCCCCAACCACGCCTGGTACAAGCTAGCAGAAGAGGTGTCTGGCCGAACTGAGGTCACTGTCAAGCAGCCAGGTAATAGTAGGACATTCCCTCTGCAACCCCTCTCAGAGCCTTTTTCCCTGCAGTTAACCCTCCTCAAGCACTGCACCTGAACTAAATCTCGTTCGTACTAAAGGTTTTTGACCAGTTGAGCTAAATCCATCTCCTCTTCCTCCTTCCCTTCCACTAAACTTTTATTCCCCAGTTGGACCCAGTCACAGCTTCCTCATTTCACAGTCTGGGCTTTTGACCTCAGATTGAAAGCTAGGCTTCTCTTCCCATTATGTCAAACACACCCTTGCTTGCTGTGTGCTCTTGGAATATGCCGTCTCCCAGCCAGAGTGCTGGAATCTGGTAAGTCCCTTTGTTCAGGCTGAGATGGAGGCAGGTTTAGCAATTGGCCTAGGTGTTCCTACAGAAAGGTCATTCATTCCTTGCTGCACATGGGCAGCTAGTTGATGCCAGTACCTGTTTCTTTCAAGCCCCGGGGGAACCTGTTATGTACGTCCTAACTGGAGTCAGTGAAATATCTGAGTCATCCTCTGTCACACTGGAGCTCAGAAATGCCATCACCCATCCTGCTGCCACCAGGGGTGTCATGTTCACAGCCAGAGTCTGTTCCACTTTGAGCTGTATCATCCACATTTGTGATGCCTGTCTCCTTCCTGACTGATCAGTTTGAAAATCAAGCAGGACTCTGCAGCTCTCCCTGCAATGAAGCAGAGTGTGACACAGACCAGTCCCTCCTTGAAGCTTTCCCCCTTCAGAGACTCTGTCCTCAAGAGCTATTCTCTCTTTGCTGCCCCACAGAAGGAAAACCCACAAAAACAGACTGCTGGGATAAGGAATGTGCCAAGGGATGTATTTTACTGTCCTTCTGAAGCTGTGTTAAAGGAAGGTGGTAAAGAGCTCTCTGTAGGGTGTCATTCAGCATGTCCGTCCAACAGCAATGCCCATTTGAGCTTTGCACAGGAATAAAGAACTGTGATTTACCTCTCCAGATGTCTGCATAAATCCATATAGTCCTTTGAGAGCTGACTTTTCCGCAGAGCTGGCACCTGGGAATGGAATTTTGCAGGAAACTGGCTAAGGGGCACCAGGCTAGAATTTCCAGAGGGGTAGCAGTGTTAGTGTGTGTATTGCAAAAACAGCGAGAGTCTTGTGGCATCTGATCAAGTGGGTTGTAGCCCACAAAAGCTTATGCCTGAAGAAATCTGTTAGTCTATAAGGTTCCACAGGACTTTTATTGTTTTTGCATGCGGGAATTGGGTATATACGCAGAAGTAGGGTGGATAGTCGTATGGCCTGGTACAATTACCTTGCTTTCCTAGCTCCCGCAGTCGAAGGCCAGTTCTGTTCCTGCAGCCCCACTCCCCACTACTGTTTTGATTTAACCACTGGTTCACTAACCAGCAAAATGGAAACTGCGCCTGGGAGCACCTAGCCTAGGGTGAGAAGATGCTGATTGGGTGCAAGGACATAGCAGGAGGGAATCTTCTATAAATAAAGAGGTGTGTACGGTCTGGCGCATAATACATTCTGTGAAAGTAGTGGAATGATACTAGTGGGATGGGGGGGAGTGGGATCAGCAGCTCTTTTGAGGTTCCTAATGGAGAAAGGATTGATGACACCTCGACTTGTCTGTCTGTGACTCTGTCTTGACAAGGATGAGTGATCAAGTTTAGATTGGGCTTAGCTAGCATGAGACGGCTCTTCCTATGTTAATGTTAAGTAAGAGGATAATTCCTGCCGAGGCCTTGCAGGAGCGAAGAGGGGTTCTGTCTGAGATTGTGTCCAAGAGCTGAAGTGGCAACTAGACCTGATGAGAGGGAGCAGATGTGTGTGCCTGAGAGAGCTCTGTGTGCAGGGCTCTTTCTTATCCAGTTTAATTTTACTCTGTGCCAATACCCCAGTGGGAATGGGGAAAGAATCTCAGTTCTTTGCACTCTGCATGAGAGATGTGAGTAATGAGTTTAATGAGGTGGGAAGCCCGGCTGCTAGTAAGAGAGAAATCTGCTCTGCTGGTGGTTTCCATGGCAGAGGATGTCATTGGCAGAGATGGGAAATGGAGGAAATAAAGATGAACTGAATTAATCAGGGTCCTGCCTTTATCTGCCAAAGCTGTCACCCACCACAGACATGCGAAAGAAGAGAGCTGTTTATAGTGGGGGGGGGAGGGGTCTTCAATGGCTGTCAGCTTCCCCAGCCATAGACTTTAAGGTCAGAAGGGACCAGTGTGATCATCTAGTCTGACCTACTGAACAACGCAGGCCACAGACCCTCACCCCCCGCCCCTAACACCTGTAATAGACTCCTAACCAAAGGCTGAGTTATTAAAGTCCTCAAATCATGGCTTAAAGATTTTAAGGTACAGAGAATCCACCACCAAGTGACCCATGCTCCACACTACAGAGGGGGGGGGGGGGCCTCTTCCAATTTGCCCTTAGGAAAAATTCTTTCCTTACCTAAATATGCCAATCAGCTAAACCCTGATCATGTCAGCACAATTCCTCTGTCGGACACCTGGAAATAATTCTCTGTAATAACCCAGAGCCAACCCCATCAAATAGCCCATCTCAGGCCACTGGGCATGTTTACCACTAGTAATCGAAGATCAGTTAATTGTCATGTTTCATTCCAAAGGCATATCTTTGGTGCCAACTCCTTGAGGATGAGCCTGCTTTGACCAGGCAGTCAGAGGACTCCAGTTTCCCCTGGGTCTGAAGAGAACCCCGTGGGGATAACTGCAGCTCAGAAAAACACCTTAGGTCAAAGGTTAGGAGGAGGGAAAAGTGCAACTGGGAGGCAGGTGTGCAGAAGGATAATATCATACAGATGAAGGGCTCAGGTCGTAACCCTAGACTGGTAATCAGTCCTTCAGCAGTCTAGGCCTATACGGGACAGAGGCAGTGATCTGACAGGAGTAATGCAACCTATCTCCAGCTTCTTGGTGTTGCCTTGTTATTTTGCCCTAGCCATGAAATATCACAGATATTTATATCATGAGCCCAGCTGTTCACAGCATTGCACAAATCCTCAGACTCTGGTCCAGAGAAGTACAGATTTCAAAGGCTGGTTGAAAGAAGTTACGTGCATGAGGACCTGTGCAAGATGCGTGGGAAATGATTGTTATCCACTTCACTATTGTCTTTACAACCCTAAACCATTCAGTGTTACAGGAGACACCCAGCTTTGTTCTGTAGTGACAGGGTACCTACTGTATCAGGGAAGCCCAAACCCTCCTCTTTATGAGGGTTTGCACTGGGAGCTTATTGGGGTCTGGGATACACACATAATGGCTATGTCTACACGGGTGACTTAAGCAACTCCCTGGCCACATATGGAGTTCATTAAGTCGACTTAAGCACTTGCTTAAGTCGACTTAATAACTCCTGCCCTTAAAGTCGACTTTATTAAGTCTAGTTCACACAATGTGCCCCATTAAAGTCAACTTTATTAAGTTGACTTTATATGGGTCCCCCCAGCTTAAGTCGACTTTATAAAATCAACTTAAACAAATGGGGCCTCACTAAGTTGACTTAATACAATCATCTTTAAGTCAACCTTATTAACTCGATTTACCTGGGCCCTCTAGTGTAGACATAGCCTATGTGCCTTAACAACTGATTACAACCACCCTTGTTGTCAGCTAAGTGGTAGGTCAAATGGGGGAGAAATTCCCATCCTAGTGGCACCAGGTGTGACTCTTCAGCTCCAGATAGTCTAACTGGCATATTCTGAATCCCCAGATCCTATTAGAGGATTGCTGTGTCTGCAGTGTCTCTCTGACCTCCTACACTGTGGGGATTGGGTGATTTTGTGTCACTCTTACCTGAGGGAAAAAGGGGTCCTATTCCAAATTCCCCTGAATTTCAAAGGGATTCAAACCAATTTTCCTTTTCTTTCCCTCAGACAACCGCCTGCAGGTAAATCAGACCCAGAAGAACCTCACAGTACTAGAGAACCAATGGGTGACTCTAGAGTGCATAGTCACCAACCGAACCAGCCCCGCTTCTCAGCTCTCAGTAGAATGGTACGTGTGGAAATCTGGCCACCCAGAAAAAGAGGTAGTGGTGCGACTGAGCCGCCAGGGCACTCTGCGCTACGGAGAAATGGCAACACTGAGTGACCTGAAGAGCAGGCTGCATTTGGAGAGTCCCTCCCCTGGCTTGTATCTGCTCACCATCCAGAACATGACAGTGCGAGATAGCGGGGCCTATGACTGCCGCATGGAGGAGTGGCTCTTGGATCCCGGCAATCAGTGGTACAAACGGGCAGAAGACCTCTCCGGGCTGACTACTGTCACAGTGAAACAGCCAGGTAACTGGAACCTCTCAGGCTACATCAGAGAGAGAGAGAGAGAGACCGACCCCTCTTCTCCCTCCCAAACTCTTAGGATCCTAACATGTACTGCCATGTCTCCCCTCCTCAGCCCCCTCAGAGCAGAAATCTCCTACTGTCTATGTATCATACAGTGAAACATGATGTACCTGACTATTCATTGTTACAGTTGCCCAATTACCACTGTCCAACTGGGGATCTCAGAGTGCTCCCCAAACACGACAGCTTCACATCCCCATCTTCAGGGAGGATCATGGAAGGGAGTCAGATGTGACTCCAGCCTGTTCATCTGCCCCAGCTCAGGAATGATTTGGGTACACTGGGTTGGGCAGGAGAAAGGGGAATGCCAGATGTGTGATTCTTTCATGCCCATTGTTCCCTCTTGGTTTCTCTGCTTTGTTCCCTCACCCCATGCTCTGCAGCCGAGCTGTGGGGAGCAGGGTGGGCAGCAGCAATGGCTTGAGTTAACTTTTCTATGTCCCTTCATCATTACCATTCTAATCTTGAGGGAGAACACAGGAACTGCAGACAGAGCAACCCTCTAATAGGATTTGGGGATTGGTTATTTCCCTCCTTGATGTTGCTGGAAGGCCTATGAATTTTTTTAAACCACAGCACTACACTGGCCCAGCAAAAGAGTATGGAGTATGTGGAATTTATATTGAAATATTTTTTCATTTACATCATTCAGATGATTTTTACATTGAATCTGTTTTATGTTTTGTTACTATTCTGGTTTAGAACATGACCTGGAGTGACATAATGATCTGTTTAAAGGGGCCTCATGGTCTCGCATGTGCATCTGATGGGAGATAATTACATGGGTTGAAAGCTTCTTCAGGCATTCAGATTGGAGCTTTTTTCCAAGCTGTTTAGCAAGATGGATCATTCCCATTCTGCATATTGAGAAATGAAAGCAACGTGGTATTGTGACCTGTCTGGCACCCTGAGCTCCTGGCACTCTACCTGATAAGGAGATTAGGAAGCAACTTCTCCTGTGGACAGGTTATTTGGGGGCTTTTTGCAACCTCCTCTGAAGCATCTGCTGCTGACTGCTGTCAGAGACAGGATGCTGAGCTAGATGTGTTGCTGGTCTGATCTGATATGGCAGGTCTATGTTCCTAGCTGTTGCCAAGTATATTTTCCTGCCAGGAATGGCAAAGGGACAGTAGGAACAGAACCTTTCCTTCAGCTATGCCACAGCCTGCACCTGCTTGGCAGAGACTCTTTGCAGGGCCAGTCCTACCATAGAGGCAACTTGTGAAACACTAGGGGGCACCACATTGCTGTGCGCAGGCACATAGCCCATTGTCCAGCAAGGCAAGAAGCTTTTTCAGTAAGTGCTGGGGGGGGGGGGGGGCAGGGCTGGAGGTACTAAGGACAGGCTTCGGGAGGGTGGGAGAGGCTAGGAGGAGTGAGCAGGAGGGAGGAAGGGGCAGGAGCCCCTCTGCTTGCCTGCAGCTCGGCTGGCTTGGGGCCAGTCTGCAGCCCGCTCACCAAGAGTGGCCTGCAGCCCGCACAGCAGCTGGCCCATCACATGGTCCCCCACTCAGCCCAGCACACCAGCCACCCCAACACCCCCTGCATGGCCTGCCGTGACAGCCGGCCCACCACCCAGCCTACAGGCTGCCACTTGGCCCATTCCCCTTGGCCAGCTCACCACTTGGCCGGCTGGGAGCCAAAATCACAGGCATTTAGGGTGCCAAAAAACCTTGGGCTGGCCTTGGGTGCATATCAGCAGCCTCTCCCTTCATTACAAGACTCAGTGGCTGCAAACTGAAGCCAAACGACATTAGACTGGGGAAGAGGCACACATTTCGAACAGAGAGGGTAATAAACCACTGGGCCGACCTACCAAGGCAAGCAGTGGATTCCCCATCCTTAGAAGTGTTTGAATTAAGACTGGATGTCTTTATGAATGAGACTTTTAAGTTCAAGCAGAAATTATTGAGCTTGATGAAGGAATCACTGCTTGAAATTCTATGGGCTGGGCTAGACGAAGGTCGAACTAGATGATCATAAGGGTCCCTTATGGATTGAAGCACCTGGGAATACATTTGTAGCTTATTTTTGTTTTTTAACACAGACCCCGCCCCCCTCCCCACAATGTAATTGGTTCTTGTCCCTGGGAATGTCTGCAATGCAGTGGGCAAAATATCAGGAGACTGGAAAGGTTTCAGCAGGGATGTCATTCCCTGAAGGGGGGATTATGCCCCAAAGAAAAAAGTGCTCTTGGGGATTGTGAAAATCATATCCATGGAATTTTGGCTTGGGAAACTTTTCCAACTGAGCCGGCTTGAGCAAAAAGATCACAGTCTCTCCAGGCCATTACTGTGTATGGTATGCCTCTTATAACTAAGACTATATATAAATCTCCATTTGGGCTGAAACTTCCCAGACCTCTTCTAAACCCAGAGGTAAATGATTTAGCAAAGTGTAGAAGAAATCCCTTCAGTCCCTTTTGAGTTGCGAAATCATGGGGAAGGGGAGATGGGAGGGATTTAAGTTTAAAGAAAAGCAACTTTTTTTTGTTCACCAGTAGCAATTGGAGAAGTTCTCACTGAGCATGGTCTGAAGTTATTGTGTAGTTAAGTTTGCAAAAGGCTTTGCCCTTCCTTTATTTCCTACTTTCTGAGGAGGGGATTTCACCTGCTTATATTTTTATCTTAGAACTATCAAGAATCTCAAGGCCTTTCTCCTCCATTTCCTCCTGAAGGCTCCCTGAAGGAAACAAACTCAAACTGTTCACGTGTGCCTGATGCCTTTCATCGCCTGCATAAAGTTTCTTATGTGGGAATTTCCTTAGGACCCTCTTAAGTATCTAAGAACTGCTAGAAAGATGCCCTGTTTCTGCAAATCCTACCAGCCTCTATCCAGGAATGCTAAGTAGGTCGGGGGAGGGGATGTTGCTAGATGCAACCAGCTGCTGGCCTTTGAAGAGAAGTCCTGATACCACAGATCTCAAGGCCACAAGAGTCCCAGTCCTGTAAACCTTTTTGGACTCTCAGGGTGAGGTCTCCACTACTGCAGAGAGTTGCAAGAGGAAAGCCACTCTGCTATTGACTGCTTAATGTCTGCAGGAAGTGGAGTGGGGGAAATGCAGGCGGCAGATGGCTTTTACAGCTGGTAGAATGAGGTGGGATGTCCCTCCTGGTGAAGCAGCTCCCCATTTTCCTTGAAGGAGTGGTGACTTTCTACCACTCACCTTCCATTTTGTGGGCATTAGGAATTCAGAGCCACCCCTGACCCCAGGAGCCTTGGGCTGCTCATCAAGACTCTTGAGGTCTTCTGGTGGCCTTGGTAGGTTCCATCATGATCCCCACACAGCCTTTAACACTCAAAAATTATCCAAAATTAGCCTCTGAACCAAGGAACCTGCTGAAAGAACCTCCTGAGGTCTAGGTAGGAGCAATGCTCCCTCAAATGGAACTTAGGTGGTCAAGAGGGTAGAAGAGCTGAGTGGGACTCCAGGGTGTTTTTTTGGATGGGAAGTGATCAAAGGACAAAGTCCTCTATTTCCCTTGGACTTGGTGAGATCTGCAGGAGTGAGGAACACCCTGCCTAGCCTTGGGAGAAATTATTTTCTATTGACAAGACTCCCCTAGCAGCTGGTTGCACTTGGAACTCAGGCTTTGTAAAAGAAAGGACTAGGAGATGCATTCTGAAATCTTTACGTGGAAGCTTAGATCTCCAGCAGCTCTTTGAGGTCTATGTGAGGTTCTCCTGAATTCACATTCCCTAATGATGTCACTAAATCAAATGATAATTGCTCTTGAAATCAGATCTGAATCAACTAAATTTAGGTCACAAGTCTAGAATCTCAGCTAGAGGAGGAGTTAGTTTTCTCTCTCCTAAGTTTGTTTGTTTGAAAAGGGGGGGGGGCAGCAAAAACCAAACACACCGCACCAAAAACACACCAATCCTAAGCATCTTGGAACTGTATTTAACACCTCTGTTTTGGTGGAGCATCATGATTTAGGAGCCCTGTTGTCCAGTTGCTTTATACAGAAAATTTCAGCCTTGGCCTCAAGTCAGACTTATCAGCCTGGAAACCAATCTGTGATGGGTTTTGGTAAATTTTTGAGCTCTGGAGAGAAAAATATAGGATTATAATGGAAGTTATATGCAGCCTTAATGATGGAGCTGTCTTGTTTCTTAATATACAGGAGAACTGTAACTTTGGGAGTTCTGAATTTTTTTAATGCATCCACATGAATTACACTTGATATAACAGTTTTTACATATGGCTGTGTACACATCACTTTTTGCTGGAAGATTGCTGTCAGGGTCTGTCTGGTTACCACAGACAAGGCCAAACTGTGCTGTAGGAAAGTTCTGATTTCTGTGACTCTGGTCTAGATGGAGCATTGTGCACTGGAGATGTTTGCATGGGATGGCCACTGATATGCTGCATTTAGCCTGCAGGCTGTACCTCAGCCACTCCTAGTGTAAAGGCCAGGACTGTGCATTAGGGCTGGGAGGAGGTAGCTATTTCAGGCAGTGTTTGTTCTGTTCTTCTGTTCCCGTTTATTAATGAATGTCTTTGAACTGTCAGATCCCACCTTGCAGATAGACACCGCCATCTCAAACCTCACAGTGCTGGAGAAGGAGCCCTTCCCTCTGGACTGCAGCATTCTGTCCCGCTCCAGCCAAGAGTCCCGCTTCGCTGTGACCTGGTACAATCTGAGGGTTAAAGAGGGAGGAGGCCACACTAACCACGGCACAGAGGAGGAGGAGGAGGATAGAGAGACCCTGATGAGCGTGGGCCCAGATGCAGTGTTTGGCCCAGAGGCTGGTCGCTTTGAAGGCAGGCTGCGCTTTCAGAGGCTCTCCTCCATGCTCTATCGACTGACAGTGCTCCAGGCCGGCGCTGCTGATGCTGGCAACTATTCATGCCGTGTGGAGGAGTGGCTGCCTGATCCCAAGGGAATATGGTATAGGCTGACTGAGGAGGAGTCTGGTACCATCACTGTTCATGTGAAGGATGCAGGTGAGGTGTCAGACAGCTCCAGCAGGGAGGTGGGGTGGAGACACCAGCAAGACTCGGGCTTTGCGACTGGGTGGAGAGGTGGATGTTAATGTAGCTAATGCTCTCCCCAAGTCCTACAACCTTCCAGGGGTCATGGTGGGGGACTGATAATGGGACATGGAGCCTTTCGCCTCTGCCTGAGGTTCAGATGAGTAGTGACCCAAAGTCATTCCTGTCTGGGGTCCCCTGTGGTGCTGGTTGGTGGGTTTCAGTCTAGGTCCTAGTGGACGTGTTTCCACCATGATAACATCATTGACTACAGTTGCCCCCTTGTTGGCATTCAGGGCAGAAAGGTCCAGGTTTAATGGGCTATGGAGACTGATTGTTCTGTCCTCCCTTGAAGAGGTGCCTTCAGCTTAGGGACAAGACAGGCAGAGCCAGCAGTGAAGTGACGTTACTTATGCTGTGCCTTTCCAGTAGATAAAGAGGGGGTTGCTTCTCAGAGCATTCAGTCCTGGCACCGTTGGCTAGTGTAATATTTGCTGACAACCAAAAAAAGAGAAAAACGCCATTAAAAGCAGACTAGTGCTGGAGACTAGGAATATAGCATCCATCTCTGGCCTGCACCACCCCACCAGCATCCAGCCCAGAAGCCCTGAATCAAGGTGTCTGACTTTGTGAAGTGAGATACTGCCCCTAGGGATTTAGAATGAGATGCTTCCTCAAACTAATGACCCATGTGCTCCCAGAGGGGTCAAGCTACTCTCCATGCATCAGCCTACGATCCAACTGCAGAGCTGGAGACCAGCTCACGTTCTGCTGAGGAAACACTGGTGCCTGACTATGGTTACCAGATACCAAAACATGGAAAGGAGGACAGGGAAGTACAAAAAGGAGGATATTGGAGGACACATGGAGAAAATGTAGAATTAATGTAATATTCTTCAGTTTTCAGGGAGCCCTGAAATGTTTCCCGCTAAAAATAGGGTGTTCCAGGGCGTTCAGTGTACTTTAACCCCTGAAAGTAAAAAGCCAGACAAAATCATGTATTTTTAAAATGCCTGCCAGATGGAGGATGTGAAGGTAAAAAGGAGGACATGTCCTCCTTGTGCTTGACATCTGGTAACCCTATGCCTGACTGACTTGCTGGTAAATTTTGAGCAGCTTGCCTCTCTTCTCTTTGAATGTGGGTCTGTGCTGGGCCGAACTGTCCGGCATTTCTCATTTAATTTCTCAGTGTGTGGGACAGGAAGGTGCAAGCTGTCTTTGGATGCAAGTGCTGTAGATTTTGCAGTGCTAGTTGCTCAGACGTCTCACCTGCTGCTCTCAGCATTTCGAGTGGAGAGGTGTTGATGCAGGCCAGCTACCCTTTTTGGTTCCCCTGCCAGCTTTCTTACCTGAGTCCCATTCACGAGCTGAAGATGGGGAATCTAAGTTCAAGCTATCTTCCCCGTCTTTTGGAAAGTGCAAGGCCAGGATGCCATGGAGATCTCGGAATGGATCGCAGAGGTGGAAGCGCAAGTGAGGCTAGGTATTAGGTGCACATGTTAGCGAGCCACTGTACCCTTTCTGATCCCAGTGGAGCAGGAAGTAAAAAGGGGCTATTTGATGTATGATGGTGGTAGGTGGGAAGCAGCACAGGAGTGAATTCCTGCATGCCACTGACACCAAGGTCTGAAGTTTTCACATCTCTCCCTTTAAAGAAGAAATAAATAGGGTGGGGAGGGAGAATTAGGATTTGCCTGTCCCACTCTTTCCCTAATCTCTGTATCACCCGTAGGAGTAGTGCTGTGACGAGAGACATAAATATGCCAAAAAATATCTGTTCTGGTTAAATCACCCCCTTGAGCACCAAATTGTGCAGCTGAATCAGAGCCAAGAATACCAGGCTAGTTACTGCATGAGCCTTGCACTGTGTGTTGAGGTGTGTTTGCACATATTATCCCGTCATCTCTCCTGGCCATGCAAGACGAAGCAGAACACCCAGTCATAGGTGTGACTCACACAAGGAATCTCCATAAATAGGGTTTTGTATTGCATTGGGACACTGTCCCTTTAAATTTCCTTCACAATAGATGGCAGAGTAGGATATGTGCCCTGTCTGGAAGGTAGATCAGTGCAGCCTTTGGGAGTGGAGCTGAGGAGAGCAAAGCTACCACTGTCTTCTTCCAGCCAAAGCCCATCATCATCCACAAACTCACAGGCTCTTTCTGCTAAACTAGCTTCTCCTGATGCAGCTTGCAGCCTTCACATACGTTATTCTAGGAAACCGACTGAAAGGTGAAACTTTCCCTGAGATGATGTTGCCTTGTGTTGCTGAGTCATGCCCTACTTGTTTTTTCTTAAAGCTTCAAATCCCAGAGTCATTAAGTGAGAATCTTGGCTTTCATTTAAAAAATGAAAAGCATGTCTACGCTCAAATGCAGAACTGTCGTAAAATAAGACCTGACCGCACCGTGGGGGCTGACACACCAAGCAAATAAACACCTCAGATTTAAATCTTATAATTTTTTTTTAGCCCGGATTTATGATTTTTGAATAAAAGATCTTGGTGCTAAAATGTTTCTCCAGTCAGTCAGTGACTGCCTCACTGCTCAGTCCACCATAGGGGAGAAAGACAACTAGGAGCCTTTCTGCTCTACAAAGTTGACAGACCCAGTTACAGCCATGTAGCTCAGACAAGACCCTAAATGTTAGGTACCTGAGCTAAAGCCTAGGGGTACCTTCATGCTCAATTACAAAACACACTTGAGGTCCCACTTCTACTATAGATTGTGACTATTCATGTTCTCAAGAGATGGTTGTGTCGTAACAAAAAACACAGCTTTGTTGTAGTACAGTATAGAGGGTTCCCAATGATAAGGGTAGGTCAATCGCTTGTTTAACATAATTTGTTTCACAGTAATTCTGAAAGTCACCACTGGTTGCTGTTTTGCGGTAACTAGAAGTGAGGGGACAGCTGGCCTCTTGAGTACAGAGATGAATGTGGGCCTAAAAGAAAGGAACAGATGTCATGGTGGAAAACAACCCTCTGCAGCTGAGATTTACTGCAGGAAACCCAGCTGAAGGGAGAGGACACTCTTGTGGGGAAAGATTGAAAATCCACTCAGACTTTGATGCCTCCCCTCTTCACACTAATCTGCTATGACCGCCTCTTTGGCCGATCTCTGGCTAGTGGTAGTAAAGGCTAAGGTTCATAGCTCAGTGTTTGTTTTTTTCCCTCCCCTTCCTTGTCTCTGTTTTCAGGCTCCACTTTGCAGTCCATCATCTGCTCCAATGATGCTCTCTTTTACTTTGTGTTCTTTTACCCATTTCCCATCTTTGGCATCCTGATCATCACGATCCTACTGGTGCGATTCAAGAGCAGGAACTCCAACAAGAACTCGGAGGGCAAAAACGGGGTCCCTTTGCTGTGGATCAAAGAGCCACACCTCAACTACTCTCCCACCTGCCTGGAGCCACCTGTCCTCAGCATCCACCCAGGAACTATAGACTAAGGAGGAGAGGCCCCCTTGAACCCACCAAGAGAGAGACAAAGGCAGAAACACACCTGGAACCCAAAGGAATGGAATGGTTTTGATGTTCTTGTTTAGTTTGTTTCAGCATCTGTTCTTTGACTCCGTGACTGAGCCCTGCAGAGTTCCCCCATCTTTGGGGACTGGAAGTCGGAGCCTTCCTGTGATGACTAAACTAGTCCAGAGATGGACAGACAGACATTCCATGTGCTTGCTGTACATAATGGATTTTCCTCTTGGGTTTATTTTGTTCTCATCAGTTGTCCTGTGGGCTGCGATTTTTGTTATCCAAAGGCTGTAGTCTTCTCTTCCCCATCACGCAGTGAACAGCTCACAGAACAGGTTCTTTCAGTACTTTGGTCTGGTTGTTATGGGACTCTTTTTGGAATAAATGTATCCATGTCCTGAAATAGATTTTGTTTGCCTTCCTCAGACTTCATATTGTAGTGAATGGAATCTTTCCCCAAGGGGAACTGAGCCAGATGTTCACCATCCTTAAGTGAACTGGACCAGAGCTGCACCTGGAGGGCACCTGTCTGCCTGCAAGGTCCCCCCTCAAGCTGTGGCTAGCTCAGCTGCTTCTGCCTCCCAAATGTTTCTCTGTTCATTGAGGATTTAACATGGATGTGTGGCTTCATTGATGGATGTGTTGTCCTGGGGCAGGACTGGATGCTCAAACTGCTTGCAGTCAGGACAACAGCAGCTTCAAAGGATTGTGTGCCTGGAGTGCAGGGGGCACTCTGGCCCTGCCACTCAGGAGAAGGCTTCCCAGACAGCCCAGCTTACCAGGGACAAAAGCTTCCCTCTGGTTTTACCATCCTCTGCTGCCTCTGCCTGAGAGGTGGCAGGATTGAGGCTGGGCTGCCTGCATGCTCCAGTCACATGGGGCCAGATGCCTGGATCCAATCTTGTCAGCTTGACCAAAGTTATGACTTTAGGAAGTGGGGGAAAGGGAGGCTTCACTGACTGGGATCCATTATAGCAAGGGTGGTACAGTACCCCACCCTGGGCAGTGGCAATGTGGAATTTATGACCAAGTTTCATTTTTTCCTCCAGTGACTTGCACTAATTACCAATGTGAGTTTAAACCAGGCAGAGAGACTGCAGGAGGAATTTGCTCCCCAGATGCTTCTGTGCCCTCTGGAAAGAAACAAATCCTCTCCTTGTCTGTGTGTTGGTGCCATTTTGTTATTTTGGCTTTATTTCTCTAAGAGAACAACCCTCTACCCCCCCCAAGGAAAACTCCCCCAAAGTCTCCTGATCTTTATTGTGAGCATGTGCTTGGGTAGTAAGTGCTGTTCTTTCTGTGAAAGATACAGCTGTTAAAAACCAAATGGAGGCTCTGTATAATTGAAGCACCCAAATTCTACACCCCAGTAAACCAAGTACCCCACCTTTTCTCTGACACATGCTCAGAGTATGTCGGGTGGAATGATTGCCTAAAATGGCCTTTCAGTGTCTTCCTTGATGTCTTCCTGGCATTCCTGGCTGTTGTTTATTTTTTGTGAAGTTGAATCCAAGTGGGGATAATACCACATGCTGTGTTCCTCACTCCCCTTTGTCTGAGAAGGGCCATTCCCACAGCCTCTGCCCTCTTCAAGGTAATAGGACTAATCTTTGTGAAGAGAGAAGGATCTGGCAGGTCCTTGACAGAGCAGCCCTGGTCTGAGAATTCTGCAGGGCAAGCAGGTTTAAACCATGATGCTCTGGTGTTTTCAGTGGAGGTGAAGAGCAGGTACAAAACTAAAAGAGGGTATGTGTGTATACTACATACATATGCATAAAAGTCTCACTCCATTGGAGGGAAAGTACACCATACGGTAGTTTTGAGAACACTCTTTCCTTACAAGGACAAAATTCGGTGTGCTCCATTTCACTCATAACTTCTTGGAGTCTCCCTCCATCAAGCTGTTACAGCTTAACAGTCCTTCTATGTGTGTAACATTGCTCTTTAATATATACTCATACACTCATTCTCCCCTTTGAAATACTGAGGGTCTGCTCACAAGGGAGGATTGAAAACTAGTGGCAAAGAAGAATCAACCAAAAACAACAATAGGAAAAAGAAAAAAAAAAAAAAACAGCAGCCCAAGCCAGTGGGTATTGTTTTATAAAAGTAAAATTCTCCTGTACATCCTGCTTCAGGGCAGGAAGTGCAACTCATTTCAGTTTTAAAAGGAAAAAAGGTATCAGCAGGAGTTTGTCCTGCCCTAAGAGAACATTTCTCCTCATCTGTGCATTGGAAATCTGCTGTATTGACCCAGTAGCCTCTATATCTCTCCATCCTAACTGGCGTTGTTGATTCCGTTCTGTCTATGGAAAGCTGTTCCACAGTGACCTCCAGTGGCCAGAAACATTCCCTTCCATGGCATCTCTCCAGCAGATGCATTCTTGAAGGCCATTGAATGGGATTCGCCTCTAAGCCTCATCTGTGATTACATAGTTTATATGGAAAATGACGTATCAGTTGTGCTGGAAATGTATTGTCCAGCCACACTTTTTTTTAAATAAACCAGACTCTTCCTGTAACAAATTTTAACATGAAGTTTTTCAGAAAACTTTTTCTCTGCTTTAACTTTCTGTAATAAACCAAGAAGCAAAGAGAAAAACCCATCCATGCATGATGTGAAAAACTGTTTGGGATTTTTTTTTAAAGAGCTTTGTACTATGTTGCACTAAACATGTTTTATACAACGCACCTGAGAGCTGTAGTAAACTGTGTTGAAATTGTGGTTATTGTTTGTTGCTGGTTTTGTGTGAAATGAGCTTTCAACATATTTTCTTTTCTCATGCATGCACACACATTAATGCATTACTGCCCAAAAGGTAGCTTCCAAATAGCATCTGAGATTAGATGGTGTGTCAAACTGAGATGTAATCAGCCCTGTGGATTCTGAGCATGCAGTGGACACAATTTGATGCTGAAAATTCATAATAAGCAACCATGATGCTGGCATCAGAAAAAAGGCTAATGTTGACTTCAGGGAACTTTCTAGAGTTGTAGAATCCTAGGTGAATTCTGGCTTTGGATTTTCTGCTGATACAGCTATGCTCTTATTCTGGGTCCACATGTATGCAGTCACTGTGATGTGGCAGAATACCTTGCCTTAGCTTGCTAAAAGAGCTGATTAACAGAAGTTGCCTTAGAACATGCCCCATCAAAGTCTGAGACATGAAGGAGGGACACATTTCCTTGGCCTTGTTGTGTTTGTCATGTGGTTCTCAGTCTGTTTGCAGTGTCCGAAGGAACACGGGTGGCACTTCAGTTTTTAAATATTTATCATTAACAGTGCAAAAATCAGGCCAACCTTTTGTAAACCTGTTTTGTCAACATTCAAGTTTTATGGATGATGAAACTGAAGCACACATTAAAGGTCACATTTTTTCAGGAGTTTGCACAAATACAAACTCCTCTTCCCCCATTCCCTGTCCCTGTTTCCCTAAATGGACATGAGCAGGCGAGGGGAGTGCATGGGATGTTCTAAAACAGAGACTGAATAGCTGCAGAAATGGCCGTGCATGGATGGGCCATGGCTCTGCAGGCGCAGACCCATGGGGATCAATTCCCACGGGCTGGGACTCGCACTGCAGGTCAAAGCTGGCAGCAGCTGAAGTACAGGGGGTGTGGTCTGCGGAATAAACAGCAACACTGCATCTGTAGCAGACAACCATGAGGGAGTGCTATGCTCAGTCTCCTTAGCAGCACTCAAACTGCATGTACACATGGCCTGGAAACCTTTTTGTTCCTTGAATACAGTGGCTATCTGCTGTGTCCAAGATCTAAATTGTTGCAGTGCTCAGTGGTTAAGATCCTGTACACACTGGGTAGGGTGGAGGGGAAAGGGGACAAAAAGCCAAAAACCAAAAATCTTTTCTTCTCAGAAGTGTTTAAGCAAACGGACTTTTGCAAAATAATTAGTAATTAATAGTTCATGTTGATTGAGATGTTTTGGTTTTTTCCAACTAATTTTGTTTTTACTACTACTTCGTTTTTTACACTGACAAAAGGTTGTGTTTAGGGTGGGAGCTTAGAATGTACCTTTGTTCCCACTGCAACAAAATTTAATTTTTTTGGCTTAAAAAATGAATCACATTAATAACAAAAAGTCATGAAATACTAGCTTCTTCCAGACACTCCTACTCAGGCTTCCTGAATTTCTGTGGGAGGGAGTGGCCATAGAGGTCCAGGGAATCTAGTGGCTGAATGAATGCTTTCCACCTATGCATGTATTTAACTCATGCCCACTCTAGCTGGGATTAAATTTCTCTCTGAAGGTAGAGGTTTCCCCCATACATCCCTGGCTCCTGACTCCTGCGGTCGTTCCCTTTTCCAAGTGACAGTAGCCCTTTTCTTTTGAGATGGCAAGGCTAAGATGTAAATGAATGCAAACATAAAACTATAGAACGTCTAGATCTACACACTAACTGCAACACTAACGTTTCCTCAGCTGTTTCCTCCTTGAGGAGGACTCGAGAGGAGGGATCTGTACTAAGTTACATTGCTCTTACGTTGCTAAATAGGGCTTGTTCCACAGGTTTGAGGGCTAGCGAGCAGTTTTCAGAGACAACATTTGTTAAATGGGCAGATGCATGCTTCTAGGACTGCTCTAGTGACAACTTGGACTGGTGCAGAAATCCACCAACCGTATCAAAACCACCTCAACACAAAGTAACATTCCATGTCACGTCAGTACAATTCCTTACCATCCAATGTATTTTCCATCTTTTTTCCCCCTTGTTTTCATCAAATACTGTGTCCTCAATGCAAGTGTAAAAGCTCCAGTGATACTTTGCATTGCTTTGAGGGAAGAATAAATGTTCACAGCACTGGGTTTAGTCAGGAATGCATACAACTCTCTTCTCTCTCATATGACAATGAAGGACAAAACGGAGCGCCAATAACCCACTTAATATGAGAAATACATGCTTTTCCTTTCCTTTGCCAAATACATGCTTTTTTTGTGATTATAGACAGAGCACTTAAAAACCAGAGGTCACCCCAGGCAAAAAGTACAAAACCACAAGTCTTTTTTTAACTTTAATTTGGAAAATCATTAATGCACTTCCGAACATGTCCTAGATATCTACTGCGATTTCATCAAAAGACACAATGGCAAATCTCTGAGAAGGCAAAGTGGCAGATACCTTCTATTCATTTGCAAATCCAGACTGTTTCCCACAGAGCAAAATTATTCTGGATCATCATCATCCCTTATACTTCATAGTAATTTTATTCTTTTGTAAAGGATCTTAAATAGGATAAATGAGCATCATACTGAAATCTGCCATCTTTGGAGCAAAACATGCAGAACTCAGCTTCCATTTGCACAAAAAACAGCAAGAAACTTTCAAAGATGTTCAAGAAAAGAACATCTTTCAACAGCTCGAAAAGTCTCTGCTCTTCACAGGGATATGGTAGCAAGCTTCAGTCCCTGCAGATCCAGTTTGATGAAGTAAGATGCAAATCCTGTCCCTAACCTTAGAATTATATTATGTGAAAGGCAAGACTGTATGTAGATCCATTGTATGTGATTCCCCTTAGCTGCAGCAGGCAAAAGAAAACACTGCAAATTTTATTTTAATTGCAAGGGAAAAGTTCTTGAAATGCTGCAGTTTGCTAGAGAAGCTGTATAATTAGGTTCTTCGAGTGATTGTGCCTGTCCATTCCTTAGATAGGTGTACGCATGCCATGTGCACAGCTAGCTGAAGATCTTTTCTCCTAGAGCACCCATAGGGTCAGCTGTGGCGCCCCCCACAGTGGTGCCAGTGCAGCTCACTACATAAGGCACAGCCAACCCGCACTTCGTCAGTTCCTTCTTACCACCCTGATGGTAGCTGGAGAGTGTTCTGCCTCACTAGCAGACCCCTATTGTTTAGTAGTTCAGTACCTATTAAGTGTTTGTAGTTGGTGTTAGAGTAGAAACCATTTTTTCCTGTTTAGGGCTGCCATACCGGGCACGGAGCCAGGGCATGCCTGGATTCAAGACGTGCGACTCCTGCCAGAAGCCTATGCCCCTGGACAATCCGCACCGTTCCCGCCTGAGGTGCTTAGGGGAGGCTCACCAAAAAGATAACTGCAGGATCTGTTGGAGTTTTAGACCTCATACCCAGAAGGAGGGAGAACATAGACTGAAATTACTGATGATGGCGGAAGCCCTTTGTCCAACCCCATCTCCCAAAGTGACTTCCAGCGCAGCACCGTCCATTCGTCAGCAGCGCTCCGGTGGCTTCCGGGGAGGCAGCAGGTCTGTGACGCTGCTAAGAGCTCTCAGCACCGTGCAATGGCACCAGCGTCCAGGCCAGAGCAGCGGCACCGTTGGCACCACTCTATCACCAGCACTGCAAAGGAAGAACCCGAGAATGGACACAGCTCGCTCTCCAAAGAGAGCAGAGAAGCCTCGCAGCCTAGCATCCAGCAGACCTCCTATCCATGAGCTTGCGGTACCATCAAGTCCAGCCCCTGAGCGGGTCTGTTGATTCCGGAATCCACATCCTCCCCGACTTGGGACATATTAGAGGAGATCCTGCTCCCCTCTACAACAGAGATACTTGAGGCTGCACGGGACCTGTTGGGTCCAGCGGCACCTGCTCCAGCCCCCTTACCATATCCGGCACCCAAGAGATCGGGGCTGTTGAAGGGCAAGCCTCCACTACCATGACCGCCTTCGCCCTGTCCTCTGGTGCCGCCCAAAGTGTGTGCCCCACGGGAGCCATTAGCAAGGTCACCAGATGATTCAACAGCACCGCCCTGGCACAGTTCCCTGGTGCCACCAGCAATGTTCCCTCTAACAGCCACCGGCAGCTGAGCAACTCCTGTTGCTCGCTGCACAGGGCCCCCCACTTACCCTGCATGGCCCTGCCACAGCTCCTGGGCCAGAGAAGCACTAACGGAGCATGCTCAGATATTCTGGGCATGCTCCATTAGAGCTTCTCTGGGCGGGAGTTTTCAAAACTCCCAGCCGCAGAGGAGCTCTATGCAGGGACTCTGGCTGCTGGCTATGCACGGCTGGCAGCCTTCCCTGCGCGGGGGGGCTGTGGCAGGCTGCGCGGCTGCACAGCTTAGAGGGAACGCTGGCCACCAGCAGTGATCGCTGCAGCAGGGGCCCCCCAGTACCATTCACTGCTGAGACCAGAATGGCACCACTCCATGGCATCGCGCAAACAGGCGAAGGCACACAGTTCTCAGCACCACTCCCCAGCAGAGTCTGGCACCGCCCCCTCTCCCCCCCCCCCCGGTCACCCAAGAGCAAAGCATCCTCAGACTCTGACACGGGCTCATCTGTTTCCAGACACAGCGGGTACAGGCAACAGAGATCGGTGCTGCAAATTCTTCCTGCTCCTCAGTGGCCCTCTCAATGGCCATTTTGGACTCCTTGGGCCTATCACCAGGAGCAGGGCCCCAGAGTCAGCAGGGCTCAGTCTGTGGCCAGTTCCTGTCCTCAACCATCTTTCTTGATGAGCGCGCCCCTGGATGAGGACCTTTCGGAGGCTAAGTTGGGAAGGAAGTCCTTCGGTTCCCAGGACCAGAGGGCTACTACCCCTGCAGCGACCTCGGTTTTGGAGGGGCCGGGCCTTGAACCTTCGGAGGAAATCCTCATCTTCCCCCCAAGACGAGGTGGTTGCGGGGGCTAAGCCAGCGCCATGCCAGGAGGATAGCAGGGCCCACCAAGAATTGCTGAGACGGCTTGCCAGAGGCCTTGGCCTGGCTGCAGAGGAGACAGTGGAGGAAGAGGACCCTATGGTGGACTTCCTAGCCCCGGAAGGTCCTGTGCGGGTAGCCCTTCCCTTGATTAAGATGGTCCAGAAGACCACTAAGACACTGTGGCATACCCCAGCCTCTATAGCTCCTACGGCCAAGAGATGGAGAAAAAATCCTTCAAAAGGATACGAGCATTTTTGTACTCATCCTACACCTGGGTCCCTGGTGGTCGCTGCGGTGAACGAAAAGGAGAGACAGGGACTCCAAGGCCCCACACCCAAATCTAAGGAGTCCAAGAAATTAGATCTATTTGGCTGCAAAATCTACTTGACTGGGGGCCTCCAGCTGAGGATTGCCAACCAACAGGCAATCTTCAGCAGATAGGCCTTTAATGCTTGGGCCTCCCTAGAGAAGTTTACAGGCAGACTGGACCAAGACTCCAGGTCTGACCTGGCAGCTTCTATTAAGGAAGGAAAGGTTGTGTCCAGGGCTTTGTTACAGTTGGCCCTGGATGCAGCAGATGCCGCCGCAAAAGCCGTGGCATTGGGCATCATGATGCGTAGGAGTTCTTGGCTGCAGGCGTCGGGGCTTCCCCAAGAGGTCCAGAATACCATCCAGGACTTGCCATTTGAGGGACCTGAGCTGTTCTCTCAGCAAATGGATGCGAAGTTGCAGACACTGAAGGATTCTAGGGCCCTCCTGAAGTCACTGGGGTTGCATACTCCAGCTGCTCAAAGACGGCCTTTCAAACCACAACCACCTTCCCGTCCGTACCATCACCGCCACAAGTTCGAAAGCAGGCATAGCAGGAGCGAGCATTGGAGCAGTCACTGCCAGTCCATCCAGGCCCAAGGCCCATCACACCAGCCCTCCAACTCTAAGACGACCTTTTGAGGGTGCGCTCAAGGTCTGCACACCAGTTCTCCCAGATCCATCCCCTCCGTTTGCTAACAGGCTTTCCCAGTTTTTCCATGCATGGTCCAGTATTACGACAGACTCGTGGGTCCTCCGCACAATCCAGCAGGGATGCTCCCTGCAGTTCTTGTTGTGGCCCTCTTCATGCCCTCCAGCTTCCTCGTCCCTTTTCAGGAACCCCTCTCACGAGCTTACACGAATGCAAGAGGTGGAATCTCTCTTTAGTGTAGGGTTTGAGAAGAAGTCCCGAATCCGTTGCATCATGGCAAGCTGAGAGGGCTGCCAGATGCATCTTGATTGAGGAAGTTGTGAGGCCTCCTGATTTCAGGTGCCATAGGTAATCCAGCACTGCAAGGACTGGAGCTCATATTGGGTTGAGGTGCTTGTTAGAGGCCCACAACACAAATCTCAACCATTTAGCTCTATACGCAGCCCTAATTGCCAGTTAACTGCTATTATACAGAACTTCCTGAACTTCTGCAGAACCCTGAACTTGCTCATGTGTCAGCCACAGAGGTTCCAGGCCCGGAGATGTAGAGACCCCAGATTCGGGTGGACCAGCCGGCCTTGGTCCTATGTAAGTAGGTCCGGTATCAGGGGTAGTTCTATGGGATCTTGGACTGAGAGGGTGAGTCGCGTTGAGAACCAATGCCACCTCAGCCACCATGGAGCTATCACAGTGACCTCTGCCTTGTCCTGTTTGATTTTCAAGAGGAACTTCTGAATTAGGGGGGTTGGCGGAAACGCGTAATAGGTCCTGCCTGCCCAGGACATCACAAACGTATCCGCTATTGAGCCCGGGCTGAGTCCTCTGAAAGAGCAAAAGGTCGACACTTCCTGTTGAGGTTTGAGGCAAACAAATCTACTTCGGGATACCCCCACTTCTGGAAAATGGGCTTCAGAACCTCCCATTTCAGGGACCATTCGTGACACATAAATCTGCCCAGGAATTCCACCAAATGGTTCTGACAACCAGGCAGGCAGGATGCCACGAGGTGAACCGAGTGGAGAATGCAAAACTCCCATAAGGTGAGGGCTTCACAGCACAAGGAAGGGGAGCGAGTACCCCCTAGTCTGTTTGTGTAACACATTGCTGATGTGTTGCCTATCTGGAACGACACTACCTTCCCTTTTATAGACTCCAGAAACACCTGACAGGCCAGCCGTACAGCCCGGAGTTCTTTTATGTTCATGTGGAGGTGCTTGCCGGCCCTCCACATGGCCTGCGTCCTGAGGGACCTCAAGTGAGCTCCCCACCCCAGGTCCAAGGCATTGGTGACCAGCGTTATAGAAGGCAGAGGGACCTGAAATGGAAGGCCACTGCATACATGGTTCTCCTGGCACCACCAGTCTAACATGCTTAGTATGTCTGTGAGAATATGGACTAGACCGTGGATGCTGTCTCGGGCTGGGCGGTATACTGTTCCCAGCCACATCTGCAGTGGGCACAGTCTTAGGCGGTCATGGGCCACAACGTAGGTACATGCCACCATACAACCCAGCAGTTTTAGACAAGAACGGACCAACGTGAGGGGATATTTCTGCAAGGTCCTGATGAAGCTCCTCAGTGTCTTGAATTGAGGGCGGGGAAGGGAGGCCCTTGCCCACTCTGAGTCCAGCCAAGCGCCTATGAATTCTATGCCTTGAATAGGGATCATCATCAATTTTTGGACATTGACTAATAGTCCTAGCAAGTCAAACAAGCTCTGTATCATCCTCAGGTGAACAGCCACCACCTCGGCTGATGGACTGCACACCAGCCAATCACCCAAGTAGGGGAAAACATGAATCCCTTTGCATCTGAGATAGGCCACCACTACCACTAGGCACTTGGTAGAAACTCTGGGGGCTGCTGCTAGACCAAAAGGAAGGACTGTGAACCGGTAATTCCTGCCCGCTAGCACGAATCTGAGAAACCTGTGCCTGGGTAGAATAGTGATATGAAAATAGGCGTCCTGAAAGTTGAAGGCGGCAAACCAGCCTCCTGGATCCAGAAGGGGAATTATCAATGACAGGGATACCATACAGAAGTGAATTTTCCTTAAAAAATGGTTTAGGCCCCAAAGGTCCAGAATGGGGCGAAGACCTCCCTTCCCTTTGGGGATTAGGAAATAGCGGGAATAAAAACCTCTGCCTCTCCACTCATGAGGGATCTCTTCCATCGTTTCCTTTTCCAAGAGAGATTGCACCTCTTGCATTCATGTAAACTCTCTTAGGTCAACTTAACAAAGTCGGTTAAGTCAACTTATGAAAGTGTCCTAATAAAAATGTGTTTGCTTTACTAAGATGACTTAAGCAGGCATTTGTTATTAAATAGGGCTTCTTAAATCGACTTAGATGGCTACACTGCATTAAGTTGACATAATGCCTAACTAGACTTAAAGAGTGAGCATTATTAAGTTGACTTAAGGAAGCCCTTAGGTTAACTTAATGAACTCCAGATGTGGCCAAGGCTTTGCTTAAGTCAACTTAAGCCTCCAAAGTTGACTTATGCCCATAGTGTAGACATACCCTGTGTGTCTGGGTTGAGGTGCACTAGTATGTGAGAGAAGGAGAAGCTTGCACTAATACTTTGTGCTGGATCTTTCCTGTGGATGAATGTAAGACTTCACTTAAACTCAATGCACTATCAGATTCTTTTACAATTACTTACAAAATCCAAACTTGACTGACTATAATAAGCATTGCTCTTTAATACTTTGGGCATTGCATTTCTGCTAGCACCAGCCAAAACAAAACAAAAAAAAAGAGTGAGTGGCCACAAGTGCTGTCAGATTTTCCTCTACACCTTCATTCTTAATCCCTTTACACTAGGCCTTGGCTAGATAAGCATAAAATGTGTTACCTATATGGATCAAAAGATGGGGTTAGATGGACAACAAAGAGCAGGCCAGCCCATCTATACGCTTGGACTGCCATTCCGGCTGATATCATACAATGCCTTAGCTATTTTCTCCAGCCTATCCCTGAATTCCACCTCTCTATAGAGAGATACATCAACTCCTTTGAAGCCATACATCGCCCCCCACCAGCATGCAGCAATGGCTGCTGTAGAATCTGAGTCCCCACCATGGAAAAAAGCCCGATGAGCAAGCTCCGTCCAGGAGTTTCCAGCACCAAGTACAGCATCATAGGCAATCATTGGGGCATCATGACCACTGCTGCCACCCCAGCCAGAGTAACTCAGAGAGACATAGAATTCATCTCGCTCCTTCACGCCATATGCTGAAGGGAAGATAGGAGCTGACAATCCATCTGAAATTCCTCTTGTTTCCAGGTATTTTTTCCACTGTTCTTCAAAGTAGGACCTACAAAACAGAAGAAAGGTAAGCAAATGTCCCAGTGCAACAGTAGGCAGCATATCTGTTTAAACAGATGAATGCCACAGATGTCAGCAAAAAACATGTAGGATGAGAAAGAGAACTCAGACCACTTGATAAACTAAATAGCAAGTCTCCATCCTGTCAGCTAAATGGGGACATCAGCTGTACAGTACAAACACTAGTAGCGGATGCCAATCACCAAGGGAGGAACACTTAAGCATGTATGACTTTTCCTTCCAGAAGAGAGATTTGAAATCAGAACCTGAATTCAGACCAATCTCCCAATGTGTGTGCGAACAGATTCAGAAGCCAAACCAGGCTCTAGATCAGAATGTTGTAGCTGTCCCTAAGACCTAGCATGCTAGCAGGAAAAGATCTCAACACCTGAAACTCTGGGGCCTTTCAAAAGGTTTTTCAGAATTCCTGTCTCAGCTCCAGCTCTAAAAATAAATTTGCCTGCCGCCTTTCAACTTTTTTCCAAGCTGCGGTACCTTACTAGTAACGGAAATTAAGACTAGAAGCCTTCTCCCCTCTTTTGATTTTCCTTCTGACTTACACATAAGCCAATCTTGATTCGGCCCATTTGATATTTGCCAAACTGTTTATACAGCCAAATTTCAGCCTGTGGTTTGTCTTCCGTGTCCCGCTGGATTGATTTCTGATGTGTGATTGGCCACAGAAATAGGCATGGTATCTCTGTTCCAGGGTTGGATGAAAAATATAAAGAACAATTTTGAACAAACAATAATCACTGGTGTTAAAAATGGTGTAAGAATCCCAAAAAGTCGCACATTTTTCACCAGTGGTTATCAGCAGCCAATGAATGACTTCACAAAGAATAATGAAACCAACTTGCTCCTTCATGAATATTCATAAATCATTTTATTATTCAGTGGGCTGTTGCTGACGGTCATCATCAACTGATGTAAATCTGTACCTCTTCAGGTGGAGAGCTGACCCTGAATTTTAGTTTTTAAAGTAATGGGACTATGACTAGCTGGATAAAATTATGATTCCCTTCTTCCCAAGCCTACCTCTTTTTAGAAAGAACCTCATTATATTCTGAAAAGCATAAATTATTCCCTCCCTCTCTCTGTCAATCACCTCCACACTTCCCAGTTCTGTCTGACATCAGATGAATGGTTTGAAAAAAGAAGTTGTTCTGCAGGATTTCTAGTGGCAAGCTTCTTGGAGCAGCATGTTCTCCTATATGATCTGCCCAGAGGTTTGACTGCATCAAAGAAACACTAGAATGCTTGAATGTCTGAGTTGAGCTAGGCTCTGAATCAATTTGAGGTTCTCCCTCTTCAGAGAACAGCCTCAGTCTCTCATCATTCCGGCTCTAAGGAGGAAGGATGGTCTTGTAAGCTGAGGCACAGGGAGCCAGGTTCTTTTTGGCTCCATTAAGAGAATTGCAATGGCGTAGAAGACAAGTTACTCAATCCCCTTTTCTCTATTGTAAAGTCATATAGTCCAGTGTTTACGGTCAGAAGGAACCGTATGATTATCTATTCTGATCTCCTGTGTATCACAGGTCACCAACATCACTGCTTGCACACGAACAGGGGCAGCAATTCTTCCCCACCCCAGAGGTTAAGAAGCATTCGTTGGTGCATAAAGCACTAGAGGCTTGAACACACAGGAGTGGGCAGTGCAGAGGAGAGCTGCAGTTAGAAACCCTTCCTATCTTAGAGCCTGAGTCTCATTGACACAAAAGCCTCTTTTCCCTTTCTGACGGTACAAAAGGGCCATAAAGTGAACCTAAATGTAATGCATGAACCTTTCCTGTTGAGATCCAAAAATGGAATCCTTTCAAAGAAGAGTGGCCAAACTCCAACTGCCTATACTGCTGAATGCCTTGTATATGGTAGTCTGGAAAGAGCGAGAGAGAACCTGCAATTTGGCAGTCTACAGATTCTGGCAATCTCCACTCCCACAATCCAGCCATGCTCACCAATGCTTCAAGTTCTCCTGCACAAAGTAGCCAGATTTCTGGATGTAGGCTTTCGCCTGTGGCAACACGTCCATCAGTCCTCTTCCCCATTCGTGAGGGGGCTTGCCATTCACAGCATACATGGTGAAGAGGGCAGAAGCCAGGGCTCCAAGGTAGCCAGTTGGATGATGATGGGTCATTCGACCGCTCTCAATGCTGACTTTGATCAAACTGTCCAACTGCTCAGGATGCCAAAACCTCAGTCCAATGCACATGGACCGCATAGCAGCCCCACATCCTCCCTCTCCCTTGTTGAATGGAATTCTCCAGCCATCTGGTCGTTCTGGTTGCAGGCTCTGTGCATTGGCAACGCAAGCAAAACCTGTGCAGGAAGGAAACAGATGAATCAAAGGAAGCTTTGATCAAATGGCCAGAATGTTCATTTAAAATGGTGAAAGCCAGAGGATATGCAGGAAAGAGAAGGAGCTTTCCCATATGTTTTTTCTAATTTCACATCCAAACCTAACTTGCCTTGCTTACTTATGTCTGTAAACGTCCCTTGTCTTCAATTACTAAAGTAATGTGAGACATCCCAAATCAAACTCTCAACACCAACCTCGGTTTACAAAGTGTTAAATACTTCAGAAAAGCTCCCCTCACAGCCTCTGTGCAAAATATAAGATGGCATCAAATTCTCAGTTCTTGTCAAGGACAAGAAAATAAAACCAGTTTGACATTTCCTACAGGCCAAACTGTGTGTGAAAGCAAAGAACTAGTTTTAAAAAGTTAAGCAATCTTTTGATTTCTTCACCGCCACTACTTCCAGACTGTCTAACAGTCAGTTCAAACAACTCCTAAAATCTTCTTCCCTGACAGAGCACATACATGACACATTTCAAGTAGCTTGAGTCAAGTTTTAAACATGTAAGATAAGGGTAAAAATCAGTCTTGTAACAGAAAGCTAGCTACAGCCGTAACTACAGAGACCCTACCCCAGGGGTCTCAAACACATGGACCATGGGCCGCATGCGGCCCCTAAAGCTATTTCCTGCGGCCTGCAACAACACTATTTTTACTGATATTTGCAATATTGTTATATGAAAAGGTTTCAGTGGTGTGGCCCTCAGGCTAATGTACTAGTCCTCATGCAGCCCTGTAGTAATCTTCATGTGGCCCTCATGGGGATTTGAGTTTGAGACCCCGGCCTATTCTTTCTCTTAACCACCCAGAACAGTGGCAAAAATTGTCAATGCGCCTAAAGTAAAGTACCTCAATCCATACTTTATCTAAGTATGATAAAGGCCTGATTTTCAAAGCTGCCAAGCACCTGCTATTTCCTTTGGATTATCTGGCATCATGAGTGTTCCTCAGTTTAGGTCCAAAACATATTTACAGCCTAACTACTGCAAAGTTTCCACGAACAGTGTAAGTCATCAGTAGTAAATGTCATGTTTCCATTTCCCCATCCCACATGCAGGCCAGATATTCCCCTGGAATATTTGCAACCCAAACATTGCAGCACAGTACTAGAAAATTAGAAAGAAAAACTGGTGAAACTGTGACTGCTGTACTTTTGTTGTCCAGCTGAGGGAAAATGCATGAAGTTAAACAGCAGTAATAGTGAAAAGCAACTTTAAATTTTAATAAGCTTAAGGCGTTACAGGTAAGGACCACTAGGCTTTTAAAAAATATTTGCTGCGGCTTATCTCCTTTTTCCTGTACTTAATTTCACATAGCATTGTTTATATTTACTGTGTGTGTGTGTACACACAAGATGTATACTGCAAACCAAAGCAATGGTAAAAGAATGCCAACTGAAACACTAGAAAGTTAGGAGATGCCACAATTCAAATTGCCTATGAGACCTTAATTTGCCCCCTGTGCATATATATTGTCATGCCATGGTCCATGCATATATACAGCTGGCTGGATACTGGGATTTCTGTTCTGTTGGATGTTCCTCTCTCCCCTCCCCCCAAAAAACCCTGATCAATCAACTTTTTCTGTACCAGAATGAAAAGCTGGCATGGAACGGAAATTCCAAAAATGTCACTTTGATAATGTTGAAATTCTTTAGTTTGATTGTTATTACATACATCTCCAGTCATTCTGCACAGCCAGTTCCAGTCTTTCTCCCTGGGTCTGAGCAGTGTGTGTCCCAGTCTATTCCTTCTGATGCTCCTACCCAATCCAGCTCTTGCCCTGTCTGCATTTGAATCAGGCTTCTCCTCCTCCATGCTCTTGGGTGCCAACAATGTGGTCATTGACAGGGCAGGACAAGCAAGCTCCCTGCTCTCAAGTCCAGGGCCAGGCACTACAGTGGCCCACCAGCAACATCTGTAGTGACAGTCCAATCCTGCTCGGCCCCTTTTGCCCTTGCCTGGAGTATACTCAGTACAGACAGAATATTCAGAGAATTTAGCTGCCAAACTCTGTCACTTCTTTACTACATATGTGCAAAAATGAGATTATTTTCCCCCAAACTTAGCCAAATTGGACATATTTTCACAGAAATTGCCAAGGTCCATCCCTTACAGAAAGGCCCTCTCCTGCCAACTTTCAATCCTAGCTCCAAACATGAAGGTGCTAAAACTTCTCAAAGGAACTGTTAGAAGAATATTAGCAAAGCAGTGTATTTTTTCCAGTCTTGTTCTTGGAAATGGCACAACTATTTTACCTGATGCTTTTCAAAAAAAATCAGTCTGATCCTGACAACTCACGTAAAATTTCAGCCTGAACAATTAGCACGGTAAAGTTGTAATTAAAATCAGTGATAACTTTCTGGCAACCTTAGCTAAAGAAGGCATCAGAGACAGAAAATAGAGTAATACAGATAAACTTTCAAAAGGGTTACCTGGATCTCTGCCAATCATGTCATCCATACAGCCCTTGTAAAACTTTGCTATAAGGGCATAGAGCTTTGGAAAACTTAGTTGTTTTCCAGCTACCAGGGCTTCACTCGTAGCCAAGTGCATCACTGTGTCATCGCTGACTTTCCAGTCTGCTATCCTGATGTTTTCCAGCCCCCCCATCTCTGCAAGCTCCTTGTGAATCTTCTGGCCATCCCGGCAGAACTCCCATTTTCTATTGTTGTAGCCCAAGGCATCACCAACTGCGCTCAGCACCATGGCTGCCACGTACTTCTCATGCAAACCTGAACTCATGGTGTGTCCCAGCGTGGCTCCACTTCAGTGGACTCTGAAAATAAAATAAGTATCATGAGCTCAGTAGGATGTTTCATTGTGTAACTGGTCAAGCAAGAGTCACTATTATAGTCTTCAGAGCTGGAGCATTCAGACCTCCTGCCCCTGTTGGCCAATTTAACTTTCACAACTAGCTCTGAAATGCATTATGTGCCTGCTTTGTCTCACAGTCCATATGGGTAGTTCAACTTCTCAGTAAAGAATGGCCTGTGGGCAGTGGTGCTGAAAATAGGGGTGAAACCACAACCCCTGACTCAAAGTAGTAATAACAAACATCAGATCCATGGTTTCCATCACCAGCACCCACTAATATGTGTTCTGACACCTCTTCATGTGGGTGTACTACTGGGAAATAAATTCCAGCTCAAACCTATTGTGAAGCAAGAGTGGATCCCACTCCACCCTTCCATCACTCAGTCTTCCAGGCTTTGGCCTAAACCAGGGGTCTCAAACTTAAATCATCATGAGGGACGCATGAGGACTAGTAATGGGCCGCACGAGGACTAGTACATTAGCCCAAGGGCCACACCACTGAAACCTTTTCATACAACGATATTGCAAATATCAGTAACAATCGTGTCATTGCAGGCCGCAGTAAATGGTTTTAGGGGCCACATGCAGCCCGCAGGCCATGTGTTTGAGACCCCGGGCCTAAATTGTGTTTCTCCCAGAATCTAACAATACACATTTTTATTTCCCACTACACGCAGGTGCCATCAGTTTGGCCTCAGGTCAGTTACAGATGCATCTGAGAACAAAGTTATTTGCAAATATTAAAATTTAGGGAGGTTTTTGGTTTTTGTTTTTAAAGTGTGTTCTACACAACACATTCTGGCTGGTTGGTTTTGTTCTTGTATTAAATCTATAGTTAAATAAAGATGACCTAACACTTCTTTATTAATAAAAACAGCCAACATGCATTCCCTGCAGAACTTGCCACCTTGCTACAGTAGTGTTTTGATAAAAGCCAAACAGCCTGAAAGTGAAACTGACAAGTCGGTTTTTGTACGCTGCACAAAGAAAACCATATCAGAAGTGAAAAGTTGAATTATTAATCAATTGTTATAGGCTAAGAATATGATTTTAAATGAAAGTCAGGTTCCAGTTCTACTCTGAAAAGTTAAGTGTGGCAACACCCCACGGTTAAAGTTGTATCACAACTTCTGTTTAAAGATCAGTGCTTTTAAGTCTTCTCAAATTGACATGCTTTAGCAGGACTCCTTTGAAATTTGGTGTTACTAATCCCACTTTGGGGTCACTGGAGATGAAGGTTACAGAGAGTTAGGGCCTGAAAAATAAGTTTTTCAACAAGTTTGTGTGCATTTTTTTTCGCAGAGTTAAAGAGAAGATTATTGATGTGATGTGATTTAAAATGGTCTCTGTCTGTCTAGTTTTATACAAGGTAGTGATGGCACCCACTAAATCTCAGAATAGGATTTTAGAAAATGTATATTGACAGTGCGCAGCCTCCAATAGAGGAAAATGGTGAGCGGATTTCCACGTCTGCCATTTTATAGGCTTTAAAGCAGAGCTGTCATACTCATTTGCTGTGTTGGGCCAGATTTAACTTAAATGTTCTTCTGGAGGACCGTACATACCATTAACCAAATTTTAAGGCCCACAGTCTTGCAGCATTACAGAGTGCTGTGTATGTGAGACTATGCTCCACGATGCCACAAGATCACACTCTCTCTGTTGGGGGGAGTGTGTGGTCTTATGGAGTGCAGTTGCAGGCCAGACAGAAGAGGTTTGTGGGCCATATCCAGCCCGTGTGCCATATGTTTGACACCTGTGCTTTAAAAATTGATGTGCCTCTGTGCTCCAAAATCCAAACAGTTACTCAGATTGCCTTGAAATTTGGTGTGCCTCAAGGGAGGCACTGGCTACTGTTAATGATGCATATTTGGCGTCATTAGACCAAGGGATTTCCAAGTTACAACCCCGTTCCCCAAATTGATTTTCTTCTGCCTTGTATTATTAAAATAAGAAGCACTAATGACTGACTCACAAACCTCATTGCGACTAATAGCTGTGATACCCTTAACTAAAGGTAAATTAATCATACAACCCTGGCTAAAACAAAAGGGGATTGGACTGAGCGGCTGGAGATGGCTACAATTTTTGAGTGTGTCTGGCATTTTTAATGTGGAAGGAATGTAATCACAGGAGAGACATGAGTTGGTGTAGCAGTGCTCTCTCCTGGCTAAGCAGGCTGGGACCCCAGCTCTCAGCTTTGCAGGGCTAACAATCTGTTCCTGGTACTTAAAAATCTGAAAAGAGCCTCAGTTCTCAGGTCCATTGGGGGGCTGGCGAGGAACCCAGCCCACCCACTCTACTGGCATCCACCTCAGGGCCATCAAGTTAAACAAGCAAGATCAGCGTTCACCTATTCTGTCAGTACCCTGAGCTCCTTCCCCTGGGATTCCACAGGCTTTTCTTCAGCCTTTTGGTCCTTTCCACCCTTTCTGGGGGTATGTCTGTGAGCAGCTTTCTCATAGTCTGACAGGAGCTGTTAATTCCCCAGCCTGCTCTCTCCTCTGTTAGCCATCCTGCCCATCTGCTTCCAGTCCCAGTCCCTTTGTCCTCACAGTAGCCATGGCCAGCACTGCCTGTATTAACGTTTTGGTTGTTGGCCCAGCATGGGATCCATACACTCCATGACGGAGGGGAAGAGGGAACTAAACATGTAAATACTTCCTGGGACAGTAGGGGTATTAAGGGACAGAGCAGTGAGGAGGTGTTTGGGGCTGCAGCAAGGGAAGAATAAATGGGAACGGGTGATAGGGAGAGAGGTCAAGGGGGCTCTGTTGAGGGAGGCATGGGGGTTAGGGGATGTGGGGAAGAATACAGATGGGCACCTGTCAGCCAGCCATTCTTCCATTCCATGTGTGTTCCCAAATCTGAAGGGCTCTTGCTCATAAGCTGAGGTGCGGGAGGCCTTATTACTCTGGGGTTATTTGAATCCCTCTCGCTGCCCACTATGTGACAGCTAGGATTGGAGGGGAGTGCTTGTACTCATCCAACTTTTGCCCTTGCTGTTCTTTACTAGCATTTGGTGGATTCCTGTGGGTTAGCACACAATGGCTGTAAAAGCAGGTGAAAGGTTTGAACTGTGGGGCTGGCAGAGTACAAGTGTGTGTAACAGGGTACTGCTGAGGGAGGGCGGCATTAAGGTTGCACAGGCAACCTTAAATCTACATTTTCTGGGTTTTAGACATTCAAATTTTGCTCTGCTTAGCATCCTGCAAGGGTTCATCATGCCAGCAACCAATTGTTACTCTGCCTCAATGTAATGTTTTGCCGGTGAATTTCATAGAAATGACCCCTTGTTGTTTCAGTTTACTCTGTGTGCATTTAAAGTGGGATCTGTGAGCTTAATGCCAATCCCTTTCTTTTTGCTGCATTTCATGCCTGAGATCCCTGTGAACGAGCCTAGTTGTGAGTCTGAGCTGGATCCTGTTCCTTCGTGTGCATCAGGCCTTTGCATACTTGGTTTCAATCAGTTGCATCTATGCAAAACTACAGAACATGCTTAACACAACAAGGGGACAAGTGGGAAAATTACAGGGAGGCACAGAGGCAGAAATTTGCATCAGGAATTTTAGACAAGTCTCCCATGATGGGTTGAGCACTGGCTACAGCAACAGTGTAGATAGAGCCCAGGAGTTTTAACCAGCCTGTTGTCTGATCCTGCTTAAGGCAGACCTAGATAATCCTTTGGTTAAAGCAGCAGTGGTCTGTCCACACTAGTGCTCCAACCACTGGTATTAAATTGAAGGAAAT
Source organism: Podocnemis expansa (assembly GCA_007922195.1). Taxonomy (NCBI): domain Eukaryota; kingdom Metazoa; phylum Chordata; order Testudines; family Podocnemididae; genus Podocnemis; species Podocnemis expansa. The sequence goes on along the minus strand of ML682018.1, from coordinate 10,841,044 downwards.
TTACCTAAAAGATACTTTGTAACCAAGATCAGTAAAGTTAGGAGATGTGGCAGAGATCACACAGGAAGCTGGCGTCAGATCAACATGTGTGAGTTAGTCATTCTAAGTGAGTCAAGGGATTTTTAGAACCTTGTGTTTAGATTTACTTTTTTAAAAAATTCCATCGCAAAACTTTGGTTTGTAAGAAAACATAAAACATGCCATCCATCCCAAACTAGGCCAAAATTGAGAGCAGATTTAAAAGTCAAAGCATGATCAGCAAACGTGCAACACGGTCACATCATCTTAAGCTTTTTTAAATACAAAAAAGTTAAAACAAACAAAAATTCCACATATGAAGAATCTCACCTGTGTTGACTTGTGAATTTCCAGTTACTGGAATCTTATCCTAATGGCAGTAATTTCCCTTGGCATTCAAATTGTTTTATGATGCTGTCCGGCTCCAATCTTGCTGTCTTTCTCTACTGGAAAAAAGCAAGATCGTTCAGCTGTATCTGTGATAGTGCTGAACACAGGTTTGACACATCTTAATATGCTCATTGCATGTTTAGCACTAGGCACGCCGCCTGGCATAGTGAGAAAGAGTCAGCACATCATTTCTATTTCCAATAAAACACCATCATGATCACTTGACACGATAACATGCAAGTAGCTCTAGACTCCAAGTGACAAACTGAACACCTGTGTCCTTTGAAAGACAATCTCATGAACCAAATCTGAAGAAAAATGAGTATTTTCTCATGACTTTAAGAAAATCCTTGTTTGACGCTGCTGACATTATATTCTTCAGTAACATGGGATGGAGAAAACCAAACAGTTGCAGCTGCTCCTTGACATTCCTCACACTGAGATTTTAGTTCACTGATCATATTTTCTAAGACCTCAAAATATTTCTTTCAGTATTTATCCTTTTGCTTCTACCACAGAATTGTGTGCAAATTTATCATACACACAGAGTATGAATCTCTTCCTGTGGCTTGGATAGTTTGCATTTTCATAACCCATTGCTTTCCACCTGTTCTAAGATTTTTATAATTTCCTCATAATTTCCTTCAGATCTGAGACTGCTGAGCTCATTCACTATGTGAGAGGATCTTGAACAGGTCAATTTTCTTTGACTGAAGGATTCCACCAACTGCAGCCATGATAACTCAGATCCTATAGATTAAGGTAGAACATCTAATCCATCAGACATGTTCCTTTTTGCTCAATGGATGCCCTCACTACTCCTGTGTTCAGCCACAAGTTTCATCTTCTAGGCATTCAATTATACTCTAAACATTTACTATTATTGCCTCAATGGCTTTCATTTGAGCTGCCCATCTAATCTTGCAGAATGCTGTTAAATGTAAAGGGCTCCTTCATTCTTCAGAAGCCTGTTCAATTTCATCTGTTGCATCAATCTTTTCAGCTTATTCAGGGGCCTGAAGTGCACCATCAAGATTCGTTTTCTCTTTGCAAAACTGTACTCTCTCAAGCAGGAGTTCTGAAGATAAAAATTATTGTTAGACTTAATCCTTAGTTTTTCACATTATTGGTTAGTGTGTGAAATATCTGTGTATTTCCCGCGAAGCTGTGAGAAAACCTTCAGGTCTGGGCTGGCCTTATGCTCAGAAGCATTCACAAAAACTAGGTTAGCCTAACGTGGTAGGCAATGGATGTATGGTGCACACACTTTGTCTCCCTTGCCTGAAAGATATTCTTTCAGTTTTGCTTGCAGTCCTCCATGGGGTCTGGCCATACCATGGGTCCCATCATAGCCTTATCAATGCATGTATTTAAGGTCTAATCCATGCTTGCAGAATAAAATTTTCATTAACTTGGTCACACAAGGATGCAGCATCTTTCTCACTTACTGTCATAAAGCTTACAAAATGCTCTTTTATATCTACTTTTCCTTTGATATTATCAATATGCACAAAGTGAAGCAAAACTGACCCTTTGATCAACATGGGTAATATCCCTGTTTGCATCTGCAGTGACATTAAAAAAAAAAAAAACCAAACCATAGCTCTTTTGCAAGTACTATACTAAGTATGTGCTTCTTGATTTCTGACGGGGAAAAAAAAGACTTAAAAATTCATCTGTAATTTTCTTGCTCCAGTATTTTTTTTCTCTAGGTGTCACTGATATGTTGGGCAAAAGTTGTGTCATGTCAGGCAAACGCCTAATCATGCTCAATAAATACCCCAGTGATTGCTCTCCAGCATTTCACAATGGCCATGGAAGGGGAGACCTAAATTAGCAACAGTTTTGACTGTGTCATGCAGTATTTTTAGTACTTTTTGTAGCTTCCTAATATTTTCAATGGCTGTTTCGATAACCTAACATCTGATACTTTGATCCTTTGCAAATTGTGAAGCTGCTAGGTGGCTGCATATGTTGTTTGCTTCTCCCAAGAAAAAATATGACTTTAGCATATGCTAATCATTGAAACCTGTTACCCATATTGATTTTTGAGCTTTGGTATTCTCAAGCAACCAGCAAAGACAATAGCACATATAGTCTGAAAGATACCAGTGTGCTGAGCCGCTGGATATGCAAATCTTTTGCAATGCTTTTTCCATTCTGTAAAATTAAGATGGAAAAATAGCAGCTTGTTAGAAAAAAGGAAACTCTCCACTTGTCATATCAATCACTTAGCACGCAAGGATCAATCTGTATAAACATACACAACTGATAAAACTGAATCTTAAAAGCACTTTTTATAAGACAGGAACTTCAAACCTATTCCAGCAGGGAGTCTGCTTTGACCTGCTCATCTACAGGGCTTTTGGTTTTGCTCCTCTGAAGCTCTTCTGCAGACTCATTGGTTTTAAGATCATCTACAGCAGGAGTCTCAAACATGGGGCCCCAAATGCTGTTTCCTGTGGTCTGCAATGACACTATTGTTACCGATATTTGCAATATAGTTGTATGAAAAGGTTTCAGTGGTGTGGCCAGGGGCATCGCTACCCCGGGGAGGGATCTGGGGAATGGCCCCAGGCCCTGCCCCTGGCCCGCAGGCCATGCCCCCTGACAGCATGTCATGCCCCCTGGCCGGGGGCAGGACCAGAAGCAGCCGCGGGTGGCTGGGCCTGCATCCTCAGCCACGGACGGGGCTGGGAGCAATTGCAGGCAGCTGGGCCCCGGATCCCTGCCTGGGGACGGGGCTGCTGCGGCTGCCGGCAGCTGGGCCCTGGATCTCTGGCCTGATTGAGCCGGAGACTGGGGGGTGGGGTGCCAGACCCAGGGCATCAGCGCTGGTATTCGGGGCACATGCCATGGGTGCCCAGCGCCAGCGACGCCCCTGGGTGTGGCCCTCAGGCTAATGTACTAGTCCTCATGTGGTCCTCCTGGTGATTTGAATTTGAGACCCCTGCTCTACAGGATCTTTGGCTATGGGACTTCATTTTGCTTGTAGTTTCAAGCAAGGTTTCTCTGGAAATACCAGCTACAGGAGCATTTAGGTCAGGGTTCTCAAACTCAAATCACCACAAGGGCTGCACGAGGACTAGTATGTTAGCCTGAGGGCCACACCTCTGAAACCTTTCCATACAATGACACTGCAAGCATCTATAACAATAGTGTTGTTGCAGGCCACAGGAAACAGCTTTAGGGGTCCCATGCAGCCCACAGGCCATGTGTTTGAGACCCCTGGCGCAGGCTGATATAACTTCTGTTCTTTGAGACTAGAATAGTGACACATGCCTGGGTGACCCAAGTTTTGCTGACCTTGCCCAACAGAATGAGAGTGGGGCAGGGGTAGGAGAAACCAGACTACAGCAAGCAGACGCCTGAGCATTCCCAGAAGCTGAAAGGAGGGTGTGGAAATTCCCCCATCTTTGAAGCATCTGATAAAGTGGGATTTTCTCCCATGAAAGCTCAGGTTAAAAATAATGCTGTTAGTCTTTAAGTGCTATAGGACATACACGCGTGTGTGTGTGAAAAATAATTGTTAGTCTTCAAGTGCCATAGGACTCTGTGTGTGTGTGTGTGTGTG
>ML682018.1:10816082-10837052 GCA_007922195.1 Podocnemis expansa | reverse complement strand
TGTTAGTCTTCAAGTGCCATAGGACTCTGTGTGTGTGTGTGTGTGTGTGTGTGTGTGTGTGTGTGTGTGTGTGTGTGAGAATAATTCTGTTAGTCTTCAAGTGCCATAGGACTCTGTGTGTGTGTGTGTGTGTGTGTGTGTGTGTGAGAGAGAATAATTCTGTTAGTCTTCAAGTGCCATATGGGAACACGCGTGCGTGTTGTGTGAGAAAAATAATTCTGTTAGTCTTTAAGTGCTATGGGGAGGGGTGTGAAATACCTGTTAGTCTTTAAGTGCCATGGGGGGGGTGCGTGTAATAATTGTTAGTCTTTAAGTGCCATAGCATGTGTGTGTGTCTGTGAAAAATAACTCTATTAGTCTTTTAAGTTCCAGAGGACGTGAGGGTGGGAGGTAAGAAACTACATTTCCCAGCAGCTCTAAGGGGAGCAGAGGCTGCCCAGCGGCCGCTCAACGCCTATGGGTAGGACACCTCGCCATTACTGCGGCGGGGCGCGGGGCCGGTGTGGCCGGCTGCGGGCCGCAGTGCAGCTGTGACACCCGCGAGCCTTGGGACTGCACCAGCCCCGAGCAGCGAGCGGTGCCCGGCCAGCGCGGCGGGCCGGCAGCACGGGGGAGGCAGGGAAACATCTGGCGCAGCTGGCCGGACTCCCCTGCCCGCTCGGGGAAGGGGAAGGGGAAGGGGGAGCTGGCGGGTCTGGCCGGGCGGGACGCAGTGCAGGGGCCGGGAGAGGCATTACTTGCGGTTGTGGAGCCGCGCCGAGCCGCGCCCTCATCTTTCCATGTGCGCCGCCTTCCGTGTGAGCTTGTCTGGGGTGGGGCGATGCGGTTTGTAGGCGGAGCCCGCTGCCCTGGGTGTGAGCTCTGGGTCAGGCGGAGAAGGGGAAACAAGCCGGCCAAGAAGTTTATTTATTGCAGGAGAAAAATCCCACTTTGGAAGCGTCTGATGAAGTGGGATTTTCTCCCAGTAAAGCTCATGCAATCGAAAAGTTTGTTAGTCTTTTAAATGCCACAGGACTGCTTGTTTGTTTTACATAACCACTTTTTTGTCCTCCATCTCTTTGAAGTCCCAGCTACTCCCAGGATTCATCCCCTAAATATCCTTTCCTATCTACATCTACACTAAGCAAAGCTGTTAGTCTTTAAGTGCCACAGGACTCCTTGTTTGTCTTACCTAACCAGTTATTCACCCACCATCGCTTTCAAGTCCCAGCTACCCCCAGGATTCATTCACTAACGGTGGGTTACTCACCAGTAACTGCTTCTTCGAGATGGGCTGCTCAGATTCATTCAGGAATAGGTGTATCCATGCCACATCTACACTAAATAAATCTGCTGGTCTTTAAGCACCAGAGGACTCCTTGCTGGTTTTACTGGACACAACTACTGCACAGAAACAGCACTAGGGTTTCTGGCACACCCCCCTTCAGTACAGCAGCGGAAGAGTGACATCACAGGGCAGCGCAAGGGCACAGTCCCCCTTTTGGCACCCCTCAAACATTGGCGCCACCCCGCAACGCTTACAGTGTTTACCGCATTGCACTGGCCCTGCTAATGCAGCTACCCCTTTGGATCATGAGAGAAAAGGGGAGCCTAGAAAATAAACTCTTTGAATGCCAGGGGAGTTCCCTGTTAGTCTATTTCAGCAAAACAGACAAGTCCTATGTAGGGTTCCCAGATGTCAGGCAAATGGAGGGGCATGTCTTCCTTTTTACCTTCACGTCCTCCAGCCAGCAGGCATTATTAAAAATGCATGATTTTGTCTGGCTTTTTACTTACAGGGGTTAAAGGATGCTGGAACACCCCAGACCACCCTATTTTTAGGGGGAAGCATTCCAGGGACCCCTAAAAACAGAAGACTATTACATTAATACTATGTTTTCTCCATGTGTCCTCCAATGCCCTCTTTTCCATGGGTTGGTACCTGGTAACCCTAGTCCTGTGGTGCTTTTAAAGACTAACAAATTTATTTATCCATGAGCTTTCATGGGCGTGGGATTACACCCATAAAAACTCATGCATTAAATTTCTTAGTCTTCAAAAGTGCCACAAGACTTCTGGCTTGTTTTTCTTTAAATGCCATGCAGCAACGTAAAGGCTTGCAAAGCAGACATTCAGTCGTCTCATAGCTTCTCAGGTGACAGGCCAGGTCAGTGGTTCCCAACCAGTGTGCCAGGGCAACACCCAAAGTGTGCGGTGAGCATCCCCAAGAGCAGGAGTTAAAGTTCCCTCTCTACTCAGCCCAGCCACGTGGGCTGTGGAGGGCTGGGAAAAGGCAGGGGTTAAAGTAAGGGAGAAGGCACCAGAACACAGTTCTGGGTCCCCCTATTTTTAGGCAGGCAGCATTTTGGCCCCCCTAAAAATAGAGGAAGGCATTAGACAGTGGCATCGCTAGCGCTGGGCACCTGGGGCACGTGCCCTGGGTCCCAACGCCGGTGCCCCGGGTCTTCGGCCCAATCGGGCCGGGGATCTGGGGCCCGATCCCTGGCGGTCCGCAGCCACGGCGGCCGCGTCTCCGGCCAGGGATCTGGGGCCTATCTGGCCGCCCGGCAGGCCCCGCCCCCTGGCCTGGGATAGGGCCAGGGAGTGGCCACGCCACTGCCGCCAGCTAGCCCGCGCTGCCGTGCGGCGCAGCGCAGCCTAGCCTAGCCTGGCCCGGTGTGGCCGTAAGCAGCCGCTGGAGGCTGGGCCCGCGGCCGCAGCCCTGGATCCTCGGCCGGGGATGGGGCTGCCGCGGCCGCAGCCAGGCCCCGGATCCCCAGCGGGGGACGGGGACGCTGCAGCTGCGGGCTGCTGGCCGGGTCCCAGATCCCTGGCCGGGGACAGGGTCGCCGTAGCCACCGGCGGCCAGGCCAGGGATCCAGGGCCCGGCTGGCCACCCACGGCGGCCCCATCCCCTGCTGGGGATCCGGGACCCGGCCAGCAGCCCGCGGCTGCAGCGGCCCCTTCCCCCGCTGGGGATCTGGGGCCTGGCTGCGGCCACAGCAGCCCCATCCCCAGCCGGGGATCCAGGGCCGCGGCCGCGGGCCCAGCCGCACCGGGCCAGGCCAGACTAGGCTGAGCCGTGCCGCACAGCAGCGCGGCCCAGCTGGCGGTGGCAGCACCGCAGCCTCCCCCTGGCCCTATCCCAGGCTGGGGGTGTGTGGCCTTTTGGCTGGGGGCGGGGCCTGCCCTCCAGGGGCGGGGCTGGGCCCATGCCCCGGGTCTTTCCCCGCCCCAGCGACGCCCCTGGCATTATAACAGGGAGTTCCAGGGGTCCCCCTAAAAACAGCAGGAGCAGCCTGGACACAGTTTGCTGGTGGCTCTACCTTAGACCCAGCTGGCAGAGAGGGGTGGGAGGCTGGGAGTGTGTGATCCCCTGCAGGGCAGAGCAGCTTGTGTCAGGCAGCCTGCAAACAGCCCAGGTAAGGGTTTGGGGTGGGGGGAGCTGCTGAGGGTTGTGTGGGGCAGGTGTGTGTGTGTAGCAGAGGTGGGTGGGAGTGGCTGTGTAGCAGAGGGTGTGTAGCTGGGATGGTGGCTGGCTATTTGGTTGGGGGGGTGTAGCTGGAAGATGGGGTGGCTGTGTCTGTGGGTGGGTGTAGCTGGGGGCTGGAGGCCTAGTTCTGGCCCCTTCAGTGATGGGAGGGTCCATCACAAGCAACAGGGGGCTGGGGGAGGGGAGGATGGGACCCAATGGGGTGGGAGGGAGCAGCAGTGGGGTGAGGATTTGCCCTGGGTGGCAGGGAGCCACTGTGTAGAAGGGGGGACGTGGGTGCTGCACCATGCTCCCCTGCCCTGCCTTCCCAATCCTCAGGTTTCCCCAGCCTCCCACAAAGCTACTCATATTCTCCCTTCCTCTCTTGCCACCCTTGTGCTGATCCCCACATGGCTGCCCTTGTCCTCTTTTGCCACCCCTGCCCTGCTGTGCTCCCCACACTCACTCCTGCCACAGCACACAACTCCTGACCTCCTGTGTTTTGCCACCCTTGCTCTGCTTCCCCTACTACTCCATATAGCAGCATTTCCAAAACACTGTGCCATGGTTTGTGAATATTCATAAGTAATTTAAGTTAATTTGAATATTCGTGAGTTTTTTAATGGTGGCATGTCTCGAAAAATTTGAAGGTATCAAGGTGTGTCACAGCAGAGAAAAGGTTGGGAACAACTGGACTAGGTAATGCAATTCAGGGGAGATTCTCTTCCTTCCTGTGCTGCAGCCTTTAACTTCCCAGCTGGGTGGAAGGATATTTTCTTAATGGCCATTTGGGGGCCTTGTAACATTAAGGAATGGATGAATTTGAGATAAGGGAGAATGCTCTCTAGGAGAAGTGGTTTTCAACCAGAGTGCCATGAGGACTGTCCAAGTGTGCCATGAAATTTTGTACAAAGGTAACAAAAATCAGTGTAAAACAAACACTGTTTCATTTTAATACTCTATCCAACCACAATTGCAACTCTTAAAACATGTGAAAATTAATCTTCAGATTAAAAGCATGGTATCCATCTTTCTATTCTAAAATGTGAACATTCTAAATGCGGGTGGCCAAATGGCAAACTTGAGATGACGTGTATTTTTCCCCCTGTGGATTTGAAACACTAATGCATTTGATCCTTCTTTAGCTTGTTCTATGCACTGTGTTGCAAATTTCTCTAGTAAGACCATAACCATAATAAATGTAAGTAAATATGACATTTATGAGCAGTCAGTTAAGCTGAAAAAAAGTGGGTGTGCCATGGAATTGTTTGTCTAATTGAAGTGTGTCATGCCACTGAAAAAGGCTGGGAACCACTGCTTTGGAGCACCGATGATGACTTCAGTATACAACACTCACAACAGGACTGCCCAGGTGACTTCACTCTAAGCCACCTAGAACAGAGGATTGCCCAGACTGTAATGCCAGCATGACTGTTGCAATTACCAGGGTCACAAAGGTAGTATTTTTAGTGGTTTGTTTAGTTTAGTTATATTCTAAAGCAGGGGCTTCGCTGCCACCAGGCACATGGGGCCCGTGCCCCGAATGCTGGCGCCAGTGCCCTGGGTCTGGCGGGGCCCCACCTCTCCCAGGCTCTGGCCCAATTGGGCCAGAGATCCGGGGCCCAGCCATCCGCGGATGCAGCTGCCACTCCTGGCCTTGTCCCCGGCCGGGGATCCAAGGCCCAGCCGCCGCAGCCACTGCCAGCCCTGGCCCCGGCCCCAGCCAGGGATCTGGGGCCCAGCCGCCTCTGGCTGCCACAGCCACTCCCGGCCCCATCCCCGGCCGGGGATTCAGGGCCTGGCCGCCACAACCACTCCTGGGATCTGGGCCCAGCTGCCCGCGGCCATAGTGGCAGCTCCTGGCCCCGTCCCCGGCTGGGGGTGTGGCCTGTGGTCAGGGGGCGTGGCCTCCAGGTAGGGGGCAGGGCCTGGTGGGTAGCCCGGGTCCTTTCCCGGGGCAGTGACGCTCCTGTTCTAAAGCTCAAACTAAATGCCCCAAACTGCAATATCTCCTTTTGCACCTCTTTTTTGCTCAAGCAGCAAACAGAAGGTGTGGTTTGAGATTGCTAGCTCCACAGCCTTGCAGTTGTGGCACTCTGCTTGTTGCCAGTTTCTAGAGCTGGTTGCATTTATGGGCTCCTGTTTTATTAGAAACTTGTCCACTAAACTAAAAGACACAGCAGTCAGCACTGTGCTTAAAATTGGCAGCTTCTCCAAGACTTGAAATTAGGAGCAGCATGGGGGCGTATCGGGGTGCTCACTAAATTCACTTCAACAAAGTTCCAAAGGAGTTGCCATGTTAGTCTAGTTAAGCAAAACAGGCTGGGATTTTTTCCCACAAAAGCTCATGCGATAAATAAACGTGTTAGTCTTTAAGTGCCGCAGGACTCCTTGCTTGTTTTACTTCAGCCACACACCTGAGCAGGTTGGGTAAATATTATCTGCCTTTTACAGATGAAAAACAGATACAAAGGCCATTAAGAGATCAAGGCTGATAGTGGTTGTAGCAACAGATCCCACTGGGCCCGAAAGTGCTGTCAAAAATTATCTCATTACTAAGGTAGAAGAGGCACAGCTATTTAAAATACCATTAAGGTTTTCAATCATGTTTCCTGTAACAATATTACGAACAATTTTGTCTTGCTTAAATTATCATCTAAATTACTTTCAACAGCATTAGGACTACCAACGGGCATCAGTTGCAGTTTGAAGTGACCACTTATTTGTGTAGAGGAGGTCATGCTGGCATCTTTGTCTGGTCATACCCCAAGTTACACTTTGAGTCAGTGTCAGAAACTGGGATCTCCTGACCACTGGTGGTGTGCATAAAGCACAAGACTAGTGGTAATCATTGTCATTCTTTAGGCAGATCCAGCTGTTCACTTTCTTTACATAGCTCATCAGGAGGCGGACTTGCATTTCTTCCTAAAACAGAAGCTGTGGAGTGCTGTGTGCCTATCTGGGTGGGCAGATCCTGTGGCTCCATGGACTCCCAGTGGAAGGATGACATAAGAGGACAATTATAAATGAAACTGGTCTTTCAGCTGGAATAAAAATACAATTTACCCTGGCTTCTTGGTAGCAAAGTGATTCAGGGAACTTGCAACCGGTGCTGGTACTGAGATGTTGTTAAAACTGTGATGTAATCAAAGCAAGTGATTAATGGCTATGTTTGAAGGACTTTGGCAGCTGTGATATTTTCTTTTTTAAGAAATGGGTCAATATGTATCAGTCTGTGAGACCTCTTAGCACATGCACAGACTGTCTATTATCATTAATTGGTATTACAGGGGTGACCTGAAGGCACAAGATAGATATCATCAGTTAATCCATCACCTCCTGAGGATTTTTATAATTGGGTTAGAAATAGCTACTGATAATAAGAAGGAGGAAGATTAAAACATTTAGGGGCTAATGAGTGGGCAAGGGAGGGAGGGAATCTGGTAATAGACCAGGTTTAGGTGGGATGAGGTTGGACGTGACCTCAGGCTGAGAGATTCTGGTGGACTGGACAGATAAAGGGCCATTAAAAGCTTTTGTCATCCATTGGGCATTTGTTCGAAGACAAACCAGATTCACATGGGAAGGTATCAATACCTATGACATTCAAAAATCCCCTGCCTATGTTAGAGACTACAGTGGTGGCTTTGGGCAGCAACCCTGGGGAATTTCAGGGCAATTGAGAATTCAGCAGTGGGTCTGAGCAGAGTCCCTGGGGAATTTTGGGGCAACTAAGAATGCAGGGTTGGACATGGGCCCTGGGGAATTTCAGGGCAACTGAAAGCACCATTGGGGCCAGTCATCTGCCCTCTGGGACTTCAGTGGTTTAATACTGACTGCATACATAAAGATTTGCTACTTGTTCATGCATCTCTATTTATTGGGTTTTTAGATGCATCAGGCACAGTATGTGTCACCACGAAGCATCAATGGGAAGAGATGTCACCCGTATTGCAGCAGAGGCGCTGGTGCCTGCTGCCCACTTCTGCCTTTATGGTTCATTAGTTTTAGATGAGCGGTTCCATCAGTTGTTGGCTTACTTAACAGGAAAGGGTGTTTTCTCTTCCAAAATGAGCTGTACTTGTGCTGCCGGGTCAGCCAGAGGGAAAGAAACCTAGACCCACTAAAAGCCACTTTAATTCCTCCAGTGTCCAAATCAATGTCATTTGTGTAGTAAAGAGCAGGAAAAGGTGCTGTTTATGGCAGGATGGGACCTTGTCCTGAATTTGTAAGCATGCAAGTAGCACCAGTTTAGATCCCCTTAGACATCTTTGCAGTAGATCTAACTGAATGGAAAGGAATTTAAGAGAGGGGGGGTTCTAATTTTCTTATTTATCACGTCAGAATTTGGCCTAAGGTTTAAAAATTGATCTTCCGCCCACCAGTTTGTGCCATACAGCACATTCATTTTGCATTGCACTAATACCAGTATGAATAGTTAATAACACCTAGCTCTTTTAATAGCACTTTTTAAATAATATGCAATCACTTTCTTTCTTGTTTCTCAGTCGGAGAAGAGTTCTGGGGTTGCCCCAACTCTGTATTGACAAACTACATTTAAGGCAGGAGTCATAGCTTCCTCTTTTGGTGGCCATTAAATAATAATAATGAACACATAACAGTCACAGCTGCTGTCTTCAAATGACAGGTTTAAGTCTGGCAGCAAGTACAAATCAGGCAAAGTGTTAGCCCAAGCAGTACTGACTCCGAGTGCTTCACAGCCTGCATGGACCAGAAACTAATGTGAAATATTTCTCATGGCAAAGATATTACCCCTCCCATTCCATGTCCATATCTATTAATATGAATTGTAAAGTTGGAAAGGTTCCTCCAAAAGGAACAGGCCACATAGATAATACTGGAGAGTTTTATTCAAGGTACCAAGAAGGAAGGCTGACTGGATTCACCTTCCAATTGGTGATGTTACAGTGCTCAGATATATATGCTTCTTTCTCAGTTACATAATCCATCTGGAATTCTTTACCTATTTACTTACAAGTACAGACATTGTTTCACCTGGAGAGAACAGAGGTGATAATGGGATACAGACCATTAATTTAATTGAAGATCCTATGACTACAATTAGGGTAGGGAATGGGGCAGAGAGGCGAGTCCTTACAGGTATGCAGGGTGTGTGCCAGGAAGTCTGGGGAATGTATTGTTCACAAAATCAGGGCTTCTCACTAGGCAGCTGGCCACTATCTTATTGAGTGTTTACGGCAGTGTTTCCCAACCAGTGTGCCAGGGCACACAGGTTTGCAGTCAGGTCTGAGTGAGTGTGCCACAAAATTTTTTGAAAAACTACTCAAAGAGCTCTGGATTGGCTCATTGGCTCATGAATATTCATGAGTTCATTTGAAAACTATATGATGGTGCACCTCAAATTAATTGAAGGGAGCAAGGTGTGCCACAGCAGAGAAAATGTTGGGAATCACTGGTTTACAGCACCACTGTCTTGGGTGGATCTGGTATGCCTGTTTGTTACTTGTCTGAGTTTCATGCCCCAACTTGCAGGTTCACCCATCTTCGAAGCATTTGAGAAAGTGGGATCTTCTCCCATGAAAGCTCGTGCAAAAAATAAATCTGTTAGTCTTAAAGTGCCACACAACTCCTTGTTGTTTTTTCACTGGACTAGACTAACACAGCTATCCCTTTTAAAATAGGTTAGAGAGGTGTCTAAAACAGTGGTTCCCAACCTTTTCTGTGCTGTGGCACACCCTGATGCCTTCAATTTTCTTGTGGCACACCTGCATTATAAATTTATCAATATTCAAATTAACTCATGAATATTCATGACAAGGGTTCTCTGTTTTGGGAAATACTGCTATTCAGGGTGGTAGGGGTAGCAAGGCAGAAGTGGCAAGAGAGGGCAAGGGCAAAGATGGCCATGTGGGGAGCAGGCAAAGGTGGCAAGAGGGAAGAGGGGGAAGGAAGGGCAGGAGTGGTTATGTGGGGTGACAAGGGGGACCCTGGGGATTGGTGGGGGGGAACCTGGGATGTGAAGGAGCATGGCAGTGGCATGAAACATAGAATAACAATGGGGTCTCACTGCACCCCTGCCACTGCCTGCCAGGTTTCCTGCAGGGACTTGCCAGGGCCCACCCGTCCACCCAGGCCAACACCAGCTCTCCACACCCTGCTTGGTCTTGTTGTGCCCTCACAGCCCCCTGCAGGCCTCACCTGGGCTCCTGCTGTCCCCATTGGGTCCCACCACTGCCCCCAGCAGCTTTGCTGGCATCACCAGCTCTGGCTTGGGCCCTGCCCCCCCAAGCCCGGGTCGCATGGGGCTGCCTCCTGTGGCTCCAGCTTTGGTGAACCTCCCAGTGGGGGCCACATAAGGCTAGTGTTACAAGATACCAAGCATGGAAAGGAGGACAGGGAAGTATGAAAAGGATGACATTGGAGGACACATACATGTCTGGGCTCCCTTGACCCACCCCAGCTATTGCCCTCCCCAAATGCCTGCCACACCATCATACCTGGCAGGCATTTGTGAAAAAAATTAACTTTTGTCTAGCTTTTTGCCAAATGCCACGGCAGCAATCTAAAAAATAGCGCACTGGAGCACGCACGCTGCCCTGGAATGTGTTCCTTGCCAGTTCAGGGGGCTGCGGTGGGTGGGACTGAGCCTGGCCACCATTCTCTTCCCTTCCTGGCACCGAGGGAGGCCACACACCCACTGCAGCCCCCTGAGCCACCAGGGAATGCCCCCTAGCGCAGCGTGTGCTTCTACTTTTAGAGTGCGGCCCTGGTGTTTGGCAAAAAGCCAGACAAAATCAACTTTTTCAATAATGCTTGCTGGATGGAAGATGTCAAGGCAAAAAGGAGGACATGCCCTCCTTTTGCCAGATGTCTGGTAACCCTACTTAGGGCAATCACCCACAGCTCCGGATCCAGGGTACCCCCTGGCTGGGGCCACATGGGGTAGCAGTATGGCAGTGGCAGCAGCTCCGGGGAGCCCTGTAAATTCTCAGGGCAGGTCCATAACTAGGGCCCATCTGGACAATGGCGGGGAGGGGGTTGTCACCCTTCTTCCCCATGGCCAGAGCCAGCAATGGGGGTCCCTACCCTGCCACCACGGGAAGAAGGGACCCCCCTCGCCGCCTCTGGCGATGGCCGGCAGGGAAGCGATCCTCCCTGCTCCATCTGACCATGGCAGGAGGAAGCGATCCCCTGCCACAGCCAGAGCAAGCAGGGGGGATCGCTTCCCTGCCCCCGCCAAAGCCGGCATTGGGCATCCCTACCTTGCCCTAATGGGGAGAAGGGACCCCTGCTGCTGGCTCTGGCCATGACAGGGAAGTTTCCCTCTGGCGGGTCCTGCCATGGCAGAGGGAAATGATCATGCCTGCAGCCTCCACCTGCGGCAGGGAAGCGATGCCTCCTGCCAGCTCTGGCCACGGTTCAGGAATTGCTTCCCCCTTCCTCAGCCAGAACCAGCAGGGGCGATCGCTTCCCTGCCATGGTGGAGGCTGCAGGTGCGATCATTTCCCCGTGCTGTGGCAGGATCCACCAGGGGGCTTGCTTCCCTGCCACGGCCAGAGCCAGCAGCGGGGGTCCCATCTCCCCATCAGGGCAGGCTAGAGACACTTGTTGCTGGCTTTGGCCGTGGCAGCGAAGTGATCCCCCTTGCTTGCTATGGCTGTGGCAGGGGATTGCTTCCTCCTGTCATTGCCAGATGGAGCAGAAGGGATTGCTTTCCTACTGGCTACCACCAGAGGCGGTGGGGGTAATGGCTTCCCTGCTGCACCCATTTAAATTGGCGCCAGAGCCCCTTTCGCACCGCCTACAGTCCTGTCTTGCGGCACACCATTTGGGAACCACTGATCTAAGATATAACAGAAGAGACTTGACAGAAAGAAACATCTAAAATGACATAAAAATATTAAAACCTAACAATTCCCTCCTTTTTTGACAAATTGAACCCAGTCAACACCAAAATACTTTGGAATACATGATTTGCCTTAGCATCAAGTGGGAGAGGAGGGAAAGGGGAAGGAGGGAGATGAGGAATAAAAGCAAAGGCAGAGAGAGAGTAGCAAGATTTTTAAGCATGTGCTTAAAATAACCACACAGAGTAACAGAGGTTAGTAACACAAATACAGAAACAACAGTAGCTGTTATCTGTAACAGTGTTTCCCAACCAGTGAGCCATGGCACACAGGTGTGCCATCAGGCCTAAGCAGATGGCCTCAAAATTTTTTGAAAACCTATTCAAAGAGCTCTGGATTGGCTCATGACTATTCATGAGTTCATTTGGAAACTATATGGCAGACGTGGCCAAACTGTGGCTCGGGAGCTGCATGTGGCTCTTCAATGAAAAAATGTGGCTCATGGAAGAACATCAGCAAATCAATTTAGTAAGGAAAAGTAGATGGCTATATGCCTCGGTGCAGCTCTTGAAAGTTTAACAATCAATTTGTGTGGCTCTTGAGTTCCATGAGTTTGGCCACCCCTGCTATATGGTGGTGTGCCTCAAATTAATTAAAAGTAGCAAGGTGTGCGACAGCAGAGAAAATATTGGGAACCACTGATCTGTAAATAGTCCATGAAGAAATAATATTATGAGATGTCTTAGAAGTAGGATTGTCCATGTGACATGGTTTCACTGGAAAGCAGAACATGGACATGGCCTTTACTGGTACTGTCACAGACAGTGGCAGATGCTGAAGCAGCAGCAAGGACCACTTCGAATAGCAGGTCCTTAGCAAATTGGATTGGTGTGTTGTCCACATACAAGCTGTCATACCGCCAGAGGACCTTTGTTGTTCCAGTGAAGACACAACAAGGCAAATGGAAACTGCCCAGTGTAAACAGGTCCATGACCTGCAGGCACATAGAAGAGTTTGCTGGGCACTTCAACGATCCATAGGTGCAATAAGAGGCAGTTGTAACAACACACCATTGGGTGACAGACCTGAACAGCAGTCTTGGTATCCATAAGAGGAAAAATATTAACAATAGGGGAGGAAGGGGTTAAAGCAGGGATCTCAAACTCAAATCACCATGATGTCTGTATGAGGAGTAGTACAGGGCTATGCAAGGACTAGTAAGTTAGCCCGAGGGATGGACCACTGAAACCTTCTCACACAACAATATTGCAAATATCAGTGATGATAGTGTCATTGTGGTCCACAGGAAAGAGCTTTAGAGGCTGCATGTGACCCTCAAGGCTGCGTGTTTGAGACCCCCTGAGTTAAAGAATGAAGATTAGAGCAAAACCACACAATATAATTAGTTGTTCCTATACAGCAGTCGGATGCTGTCATTAGCACAGTGCCCTGATGAGATGGCACCAGCTATCCAGATGACCCTATCCTGTGCACAGTATTGTTAGTTACATAGCCAACAGATTTGAAATGAAGGGAGGAAGGCAAGACATAAGGAGGACTGACAGAAGGAAATACAAGAAGGAAGTTAAAAGAGGAAGGTGAGAGACAAAGAAGGAGAGAAGCTACTATTAGAAACATTTGTGAAGTGGGCAAAGGTAGAGGAGGAGAGGCCATGGGAAGGGGGAACCCTGGGCATATATCCAACATCTATACATTTTTTTACAATATTAAATAAATCACAAGCTAACGTGTCACAACTATGGCCCTTGGACAGAAGGTTGGCTATGCTGACTATAGCATCTGAGACTTTTTCAGTGATGGTGTGGAAAGCTACATCAATATCAATTGCAGTAAGGGCATAAAACAGGGGTGGCAAAACTTATGGAACTCAAGAACCACACGAGTTGATTATCAAATCTTTGAGAGCCACATTGAGGCATATAGCCATATTTTACCTGCTCCACAATTACCAAGTTTAACATTCATTGCATGCTTTAATTTTATCATAAAAATAGGGCAAATATTGATCCTACTAATGTCAGATTCTAATAATTACTTAAGGTTACCATGAAAACTAGACCTACTTATGTAAAAACTTAGCTTCTTCCTGCCATCCCAACCATGCCACCACTTCTCCCCACCTTCTTTGACCATGCCGCTCTTCTCTGCACCAACACTGAGGCCCTGACCATACCACCACTTCCCCACCATCTCTGACCAAGCCACATTTTTCCGCACCATCCCCACTGTCTCTGACCATACTGCGCTTCTCCACGCCATCCCCGACCATGATGTGCTTCTCCCTGCCGTGCTCTTCTGCAAGCCACACTTTTTCTTTGAAGACCCACATGCGGCTCGTAAGCCACAGTTTGGTCGCACCTTGCATATAATAATCCCATGCTGGTATGTTTGAGGGCCTGAGTGGTTTGACTTTTTACCCACGAATTATGTGAGCTTTCAATGCCCAGCTCAAAGCACTTCCAAAGAAAACCCCAATATTCCCCCAAATACTACATTTGTCTTTTGGCTGTGTGAGCATGGATGGCATGCTGTTGCATTAAAAATTTTAGCTGATCCTGTAGCCATTGTGGGAAGCTTGGATGGTTTGAACACACATTTTGTAGGGGCACTGCAAAATTAGACAAATTATTTTTAACTTGGACAGAAACCATAAGGACATCATGCAGGAGTGTCTTGTTGGGGCCCACTTAATGATCTCATATGGTGGAGTATGGTATAGCATGGGATGGGAGGTAGGCAGGGAGCATACAAAGGTAGTTAAATTGTAACATTTTACATCAACACAATGTGAGTGTTTAACTGAGTCTAAACAATATTCTTGACAATATTATCCACCTATCCCAGGTTCCCACAGCAGGGGAGAGATCGCTGTCCAATCTGTATTAACAAATACTGCTTAGTTAACACAAACCAATCCCCCCTCTATACAATGATACCGATATTTTCCCAACCCATTAGTGGCCTCATACATTATAAAAAAACAACAAGGAGTTGTGTGGCACTTTAAGACTAACAGATTTATTTTTTGCATGAGCTTTTGTATGAGAAGATCCCACTTCCTCAGATGCTTTGAAGATGGGTGAACTTACAGAAAGGAATGCAAGGGGGTGTAAATGCAAGGGGGTGTAAAACATAGAATCAGGTCATACAGTAACAGCAAATCAGAGCAGTTTTCAGGGTCAAACCATGGGAAGCCTGAAGTCAAATTACCTTTTGTAATGGGAAAAGAACCCATAGTCTCAATTAAGTCCTGCTTTCACAGAATTTAGCTTGCATATTAATTCAAGTTCAGCTGTTTCTCTTTGAAGTCTTGATGTCCTAGCTACATCTCTAGCGACAGTAGTTAACAAATCAGTCATCCAGTGATTAGGAAGATGGACGTGCTCAGCGACTGGTTTCTTTGTTCTTTGATTTCTGATATCAGCTCTGTGCTCATTCAGCCTCTTACCCAGCAATCTTCCTGTTTGTCCAATATATAAGGTGTTGGGGCATTTCTTGCACATGATGGCGTAGACCACATTAGTAGATGAGCAGGTAAATGAGCCTTTGATGGAGTAGCAGGCTTGATTAGGACCTATGATGGTATCTGTTGTGTAGATATGTGGGCAGACTTGGCAGTGTGGTTTGTTGCAAGGGTGTGTGCCTGCTTCAATGTTTCTGTTTGTTAGATCTGTAGTTGCTGGTGAGAATCTGTTTAAGATTAGGGGGCTGCCTATAAGCAAGGAGGGGTCTGTCTCCTAACGCTTGAGAGAGAGAGGGATCATCTTTCAGAATAGGCTGTAGGTCCTTAATGATCTGTTGCAGAGGTCTGACTTGGGGGATGTATGTGGTGACTAGTGGTGTTCTGTTGCTTTCTTTCTTGGGTCTCTCCTGTAGTAGAGGACTTCAGGGAACCCGTCTAGCTCTGTCAATTTGTATTCTTACTTCCCCAGGTGGGTACTGTAGTTTCAAGAATGCTTGATAGAGATCCTCAAGATGTCTGTCTCTGTCTAAGGGATCAGAGCAGATGTGGTTATATCTTAGGGCTTGGCTGTAGACAATGGATCGTGTGGTGTGTTTAGGATGGAAGCTCGAAGGATGTAGGTAACTATGCCAATCAGTAGGTTTTCAGGACAGGGTGGTGGTGATGCATCTATCCCTGATTTGTACTGTAGTGTTAAGAAAGTGGATCTCCTGTGTGGAGTGTTCCAGGCTCAGTTTGATGGTTGAGTGGAAATTGTTGAAATTTCTGTGAAAATCTTCAAGAGCATCCCTGCCATGTGTCCAGATGATACAGATGTCATCAATGTAGTGCAGGTAAAGAAGAGAGTTGTTTTGGGATGAGACTTGAGGAAATGTTGTTCTAAGTCGCCCATAAAGATGTTGGCGTATTGTGGGGCCATGCAGGTGCCCGTAGCAGTGCCACTGATTTGGAGATATAAATGATCCTCAAATCTGAAGTGGTTGTGGGTGAATACAAAGTTGCAAAGTTCAGTCACAAGCTGCGCTGTGGCATCATCTGGGATGGTTCTTCTAATAGCTTGAAATCCATCCTAGTGTGGGATGTTGGTGTAAAGAGCTTCTACATCCATAGTGGCCAGAATGGTGTTTTCAGGAAGTTCTCCCATGGACTGTATTTTCCTCAGGAAGTCTGTGGTGTCTTGAAGACAGCTGGGGATGTTGATAACATAGGGTCTGAGGAGGGAGTCCACATAGCCAGATAGGCCAGCAGTAAGAGTACCAATGCCTGAGATGATGGGGCGTCCAGGGTTTCCTTTTTTATGGATTTTAGGTAGTAGATAGAACATCCCTGGCCGTGGTTCTGGTGGTGTTTCTGTCTCTATGGCTGTGTTCTCACACAGCCAGTTATTTCGATATGGTTGTTTCACAACAACCGTTTATCGAAATAACCCTTATTTCGAAACAACTTATTTCGAATTAACAAAATGTTAATTCGAAATAAGGAAAAAACCGGGAATCGAAATAGCAAGTTCACACTGTGAACTTGCTATTTAGGTACCTGGTCCAGGGGGCTGCAGCTGCTCACCCTGCAACCCCAGAAAGGTTGTTTCGAAATAAGGAGGCTGTGTGAACACAGCCTATATGTTCTTGTGCTGTCTTAGGGAGTTTCTTGAGTAGGCGTTGTAATTCCTTTTGGTATTCCTCAGTGGGGTCAGAGGAAAGTGGTCTGTAGAAGGTTGTGTTGGAGAGCTGTTTATAAGCCTCCTGGTCATAATCCAATTTATTCATTATGACAACTGCACCTCCTTTGTCAGCCTCCTTAATGATAATGTCAGAGTTGTTTCTGAGGCTGTGGATGGCATTGCGTTCTGCAGGGCTGAGGTTATGGTGTAAAGGATGTTGTTTGTCCATGATTTCAGCCTTGGCACGGTTGCAGAAACAATCAATATAGAAGTCAACTCTCTCATTTCGGCCTTCCAGAGGAGTCCATGAAGAATATTTCTTCTTGTAGTGTTTGGAGGAAAGCATCTGTGTGTCAATGCGTTGATCTGTGGTGTTATGGAAATATTCTTTGAGTCTTAGATGACAAAAGTAGGCCTCTAGGTAACCGCAGAATTTTATCTTATGTGTGGCAGTTGTGGGGCAGAAGGAAAGTCCTCGAGACAGAATACATTCCTCTGCTGGAGCAAGTATGTAGCTTGAGAGATTAACAATGTTGCTGGCTGGGTTATAGGTGTCACTCTCGCTTCCTGTAGTGGTGTATAGAAGTTTATATAGTTTGGTATCTTTTTTCTTCTGTAGGAAAGCAAAGTGCGTGTCGTAGATGGATTTTTCTCTTTGTTGTGAAGTCCAGCCATGTAGAAGAATGCGTAGTAGGTAGGTTTTCTAAGAAGGAATCTAGTTTTGAGAGTTCATTTTTTAATTTTGCTCTGTTTGCAGTACAGGACACTGATAAGGTTGTTTCTGAGGTCTGTGAGAGAGTATGGCATAATCTCTCACTGTAGTCTGTGTAATATGTCGATTGTAAAGGATTTTTTACCTTCAGTCCATTAGGTATAATGTCCAGTTGTTTGCATTTAGAAACGAAGATGATGTCTGTCTGAGTCTGAGTAAGTTGTTTCTGTAAGCTGATGGATTTCCACTTCAAACAGCTGTATTTAGTGCCTTGCATCTTGTCAATTTCAAAGGGAATAGCCGTGTTAGTCTAGTCCAGTAAAAAAACAACGAGGAGTTGTGTGGCCCTTTAAGACTAACAGATTTATTTTTTGCATGAGCTTTTGTATGAAAAGATCCCACTTCCTCAGATGCTTCGAAGATGGGTGAACTTACAGAAAGGAATGAAACTAAATGCAAGAGGGTGTAAAACATAGAATCAGGTCATACAGTAACAGCAAATCAGAGCAGTTTTCAGGTTCAAACCATGAGAAGCCTGAAGTCAAATTACCTTTTGTAATGGGAAAAGAACCCATAGTCTCATACATTATAGATTTCAACTGATTGTCCAAAGCCCTGGAGACTGAAAGATTTGTTTGCTCTAAAGGAAGGGCTCTGAGCTGGCATAGACCAGAGAATGGGGTATCTTGCTCTTTTCTTCAGCATTTCTCAGTTATGCACCCTGGAATAAAGGTTCCTCTGTGAGTGCCATCACACCGCAAAGCTGAATACCCATTTGCAGTCCCAGTTTGGCAAAAGGCTCAGGGAGAGTTTCACACTGCTTCCAGGTCAGACTCTGGAGCCTGGGTGTTCTTTTAAGGCAAGCTGGTACTATGATAGATCCTGTGTGTTCTGGCTTAGGGATTGAGCCAGGTATCTGGTTTCTTTACCTTTCACTGTGGCTTCCTGTGGGGAGTTGTACATACTGTCCAGCTTGTAGACATGTATCACCCGTGGGCCGCAGGGTTAGGTACCAGGTGGGATCATGAAATGGATCAGTAAGGAGAGCCATATCTTTTTATGTAGCTTCCATAGGGTTGTCTTGTGGGACTGCAGCAATTGCAATTTGATGGTTCAAGGTAAAGGTTTTGGAGTCCTGTGAGACTATAGCCAAGATCATGGGTAAGGCTACCTGAGTTTTTTCAGGGTTGCCCTTTAAGCTTGCTTCTGCCAAGGCACACAACAGCATCACGTTCAAGGCTGCTGGTGGTAGGTGCAGGAAGTTTACCAATAGCTTGGATGGGTGGGCAGAGATGAACAGGCATCAAACTGCAGGACAACTGTGCCCAGACAGAAGGGGGTCTGAAACATAACTTTTGAAAAGGGTTAGAGCGGGGGTGCCAAGCTCACAGCCTGTGGGCCAGATCTGGCCCACCAACGGCACTGATCCAGTCCATGGAGCTGCTGCCTGAGAGCTCTCTGCAGCAGCAATGAAGAACAAAGACAGACTGCCCCTGGCTAGGGTTACCAGATACCAAAGTGTGGAAAGGAGGACAGGAAAGTAAGAAAATGAGGACATTGGAGGACACATGGAGAAAATGTAGTATTAATGTAATATTCTTTGGTTTTTAACACGGCCTGGAACACTTCCCTCTAAAAATAGGGTGTTCCGGGGCCTTCCAGCACACTTTAACCCCTGTAAGTAAAAAGCCAGACAAAATCATGTGCTTTTAAAATGCCTGCCGGAGGGAGGACATGAAGGTAAAAAGGAGGACATGTCCTCCTTTTGCCTGACATCCAGTAACCCTACCCCCGGCAGAGCAGGGCTAAGCCTGCTTGTGACTCGGATCCTGTGAGGGAGTCACAGCACAGGGGAACAAAGGAAGCACTCCAGCCAATCCCGGCTCACGTCTGCTGTGTTCTGCCAACCCATCAGTCTCAGTCACAGCAGAGTAGGCTGGGCTCCCAAAGACCCACTGCACCACTCCTACCCTACCTGTTCACTGTCAGTCAGATGGCATGCTACTCTGATTGACTGCACATTGCACGAATCACAAATAAAAAAAGGGGGGTGGGAATATGACTGGAGCCCACATGGGAACAAGCCAATCAAAGGACAGCTGGGACTGAACCAACCAAAGGCCACCATGCTGAATGACTGACAGTGAGTAGGCTGGGGGGAGGGTTGAGCCCAGCCTGCCTGTGGCTGTGACTGACACTGATTGCCAGTGCCTGCCACCATGAGGTAGGGAAACGGGAAAGGGGAGTCTGGGGGCTGCCGAGCTGGGGATGGGGGTCTAGGAGTGGCCAAGCTGGGAAAGGTGGATCTGGGACCTACGCAATAGGAGAAGGGGGGGGTCAGGGAGCCAGCATGGGAAAGGGGAGCCCACAGGGCAGTGGAAAGGTAAGTTGTTGCAGAGGCTGTGGGTTGGGGAAGGGCAAGAGGAGCCCATGCTGCTGTGAACGTGGCAGGGGCAAGGGTTGGGGAGCCTGTGCAGACATGTGACCTGCGACATGGCTTGCCTGTGTGGACACATGGCCTGCCCTCCAATGTGGCCCCCCCACATTAAATGAGTTTGACACCTCTGGGTTAGAGGCAATGCTTCCACTAAGTTGATGATGCAGCTGAGCTAGTTCTGGATGCAGCTGAGCAAGTTCCCTGCTGGTCAGGTGCATTGCTGGGGCTGGGCGCACAGCACACGTGCTCCGAATCCCAGCGCCAGTGCCCCGGGCCTGGTGGGGCCCACCTCTCCCGGTCTCCAGCCCGATTGGGGTGGAGATCCAGAGCCCAGTCATCCGCGGTCACGTTGGCCCGTCCCCAGCCAGAGATCCAGGGCCCAGCCACCTGTGGCAGTGGCGGCCCTGTCCCCGGCCGGGGATCTGGGGCTCAGCCACCCGCAGCCATGGAGGCCGCTCCCGGCCCCATCCCTGGCTGGGGGCATGGCCTGAGGTCAGGGGACGTGGCATCCAGGCAGGTGGCGTGGCCTGGGTTGGTGCCCCGGGTGCTTCCCTGGGGTAGCGATGCCCCTGCTGCTGGTTCCCCGACTGCCACTGGGCCCCTTCCCTGCTGCCTGCCAGCTCCCCCAGTGCATCCAACAACTTGCTCAGCTGCATCATCAGCTTAGAGAGAACACTGTAAATAAGCAAAAAGCTAGAAAATAGAATTAGATTAGAAATATCTTTCTTTTGTACTCTCCAAAGTCACTGGAAGCCTGAGAGACAGATTAGTGCTTGGGTTCTTGTCACACTATGTCAGAGGTCCCAAACACGTGGCCCATGGGCAACATGTGGTCCCCAAAGCTACTTCCTGCAGCCCACAATGACATCATTGTTACCAGTATTTGCAATATTGCTGTATGAAAAGATTTTAATGGTGCAGCCCTTGGGCTAACATACTAGTTCTCATACAGCTCTGTGCTGGTCCTCATGTGGCCTCCATGGTGATTTTAGTTTGAGAGCCCTACAGTATGTGAAATATTAGACAAATAAAAACTGTCATCCAGTTTAGTCAGAACCAGACAGTAATCCTCAATTAAACATACTTCTTAATTAAGAATTCATCTGATCCTGTGATTTAAGCCTTCCTGAAACTGGAGAGCCTTTTATCAACAGAGGACTTATTGATATCCCTGTCTTTACTGCACATAGGCTGTGTTCACACAGCCTCCTTATTTCAAAACAACAGAGGTTGTTTCGAAATAAGGTTTCAGCTGTTCACATTTGGGGTCGAAACAAACTTGTTTCGAAACCCTTGTTTCGAAACAAGGCGTGTGAACAAGTTGTTTCGGAACAAAGTGTTCCGAAACAACATTGGATCCTCAGCACCCTGGCCAGGGAACCCTCAGGTCCTTGGCC
>ML682018.1:10688937-10815682 GCA_007922195.1 Podocnemis expansa | reverse complement strand
GCACCCCCCTTTCCGGGGCTGCAGCCCCCTTTCTGGGGTTGCAGGGTGAGCTGCCGCCCCCTGGACCAGGTACTGAAATAGCAAGTTCACAGTGTGAACTTGCTATTTCGATTCCCGTTTTTTTCCCTTATTTCGAATTAACATTTTGTTAATTCGAAATAAGTTGTTTCGAAATAAGGGTTATTTCGATATACGGTTGTTTCGAAACAACCGTATCGAAATAACCCGCTGTGTGAGAACACAGCCATAGTTATTAATTTTGCTGCCCATATGACCAGTTTAGCAGAGGTTGGAAATTCAACCTGTCATTTACTGGAGCAAGTAGTTTCGTTTCTTTTTCTGACAAAGCCCATAATAGAATATGCAAAAAGGAGGGGTACAATTATACAGTGTTGTGAATAGCAAGGAAAAAATAGTCTGAGAACAGAATTTCTGGATATGTTTTTCTCCTATGTTGCTGCTAATTTATTGCAATAGATTCTGCTTACAACCCTACATAGAGAAAGTTGTTGCAATTTGTGCAGTTATATTGAGCCAGAATGTTTACACATAACACTAAACAATCTATCATGAAAGAAACGAAGATGCCTTCACATGAACTTAAGAGTGATACACATTCTGTGTATTCACACTACGGTGCTCATCTATTTCAGGAATGAAGAAGTTAAAAAAACTCCCTTAGCTGAAATACAACATCTTTTCAAGATCCAAAGGGGAGATGTGTTAGTCTAGTTCAGTAAAACAAAGAAGGATCCTGTGGCACTTAAAGGCTAACAATTATATTTATTGCATGGGCTTTTGTGGGAGAAAATCCCAGTTCATCCAATGCTTTGAAGATGGAGGAACTTATAATGTAAGTCTGATGAAGTGGGATTTTCTCCCACAAAAGCTCATGCAATAAATATAATTGTTAGTCTTTACGTGCCACAGGACTCCTTCTTAGTTATACAACATGCTGGGTGCAAGATGAGTTGCTATGCTGGCATCGCTTAGTGCTTGCATCAGTGGCTCTGCATGTGTATGTCTGTCTAGGGAGGGTGGCTCTGTGTGTCTGTCTGGGGGTAGCTCTGTGTGTGTGTGTGTGTGTGTGTCTGGGGGTGGGTATTGGGGACTCCACCCATGCAGGGGGGCACCTGTGCTGGAGGGCGCCGGGGCTGGCACATTACACTTTAACCCCTGCAGCAGAGGTAGTTTACTCAATCCCTGGCCAAGAGTCTTCCCCGCCCATCCATGGGCTTGCCGGGCAGACCACCAGTTGAGCTCCTTCCCCACCCGCTTCCTGGAGTCCTGGGCACTTTCTCAGCTGACCCCCCACCCACTCTTTGTCCCACTCCACACTCTGACCCCCTAAAGCCCCTCCTTCCTCCCAGAGCTGTACCTAGGCCAGGGTGAAGGGGGCAAAGCCCCAGGTAGGGAATTTTAGAGGGCAGAGGGGATGGATCCAGCTTCCTGCAGCAGCTGGAGATGGATCCGGATCCATTCCCAGCTGCCACAGGGAGCCAGATTCCTCCCTTGAGCCCCCTAAAATTCTGCCGGCAACAATCCAGATCCACACCCCCCTACACACACTGTGGCATGGTGGTGGCAGCAGAAGCTTCCCAACTTGTCCAGCGACACTGGGGATGGATCTGGATTCCCCCGGCCTGTCGGTGGCAGCAGAAAGCTTCTGCCACTGCTGGCAGGCTGCGGGGATCTGGATCCATCCCCAGCTGTGGCTGGATGAGCTGGGAAGCTTCCGCTGCTGGGGCCATCTGGATCCGCTCCCCCCTGCGGCTTGCCGGTGGGGTGGAAGCTGGTCTGCTTGTCTAGTGGCAAATGGGGATGGACCCGGATCCCGCAGCCTACCAGTGGTGGCAGAAGCTTTGTGCCACAGCTGGAGGTGGATTCAGATCCCCACAGCTCCCTGCCACCCAGAAGACTGTGTCTTCAGGCTGGCTAGGGTCCATGGCTACAGCTGTGTGCTGCTGGCACCGATTTGTGCACTGGTGAGTGATTGTTGCTGCGTGCGCACGAAGCTTACAGGGAACATTGGTTAGAGGCATCCCAGGACGCAGCCACAGACTTAGCAGTGGCAGCAGAAGAAAAAGAAATTATCACTGTGGAGGGGCATGGTGTGAGTCCACAGGAGCTTGTCAGTAAATGTAACTGTACTCTGAGCCAAATCAAGAGTGGCTACAAGATTGCAAAGGACATCCATACCTAGGATTCTTCCCTCTGTATTTGGGGTGACATAAATACGTTGAGTCAGAGAAACAAGCTGGATTCCACAAGAACTGGGTGGCTCTTATAGGCTGTGATGCATACGCCTCCCACACCTGAAATAGTGATGTGCTGTTTAGTGGTGGTGGGGGTCTGTGATGGAAACAGCTGCTCCTGTATTTACAAGCATTATGCACGAACATCCCCGAAATAAATGTGGTCTCAAGAGGTTTACATCTGTCTCCAGAGCCCTGACAGGTGGGGGTGGGGGTCTGGACCCTAGCGAGTCATAGAATTCAAAAGCTTTGCCATTTTTTCCCAGCTCAGGTGGGAGAAGGGGTTAGCAGTTGGCTGTGACACAGGCTGAGGTGGCATCAATTGGGGCTGGTTAACCAGTGTTGTCCGGCTTGGGCATGTGGCTGCCCCGTGTCCAGATACTCCACACATAAAACATTAAGAAGGAGGGAGTAGGAGGGCAGGAGGAGCAGGACGTAGGTCAGACTGAAAGTGCAGTAAACTGCTGTGAGGGTTCAATTGGCCACAGCCCTGTCCCTGGCTAGGATTTTGAATTTTACACTCTGATATCCCTTGAGTATACCCAAAGCACAGTTACGACAGGTCATTTCACTTCTCACTGTTACCACAGAAATGCAAGCAGGCCTATCTTTTTATCTTTAACCTGGCTTGCCTCACATTTAGAAGCCCACATACAGATGAATCCATAATTGGAGCCTGGGTTCACTCCCCAGGTAAGGGCTGTTTACAGATGGGAGTTGAAACCTTCTTTTAATATTTTAGAAATGCCCAGCTGATCTTTTTGCAGGCTACAATACCACAATTAGTCCTCAATTATCAGCTTTGTTACCTTGAGTGTCTTGAAAAATTTCTTGAACTCAGCATTACAGTTTCAGATTTAAATTTGACAGAACCCCAATTGCTGCTTGAGGCTTGCTTAATTTAGGTTTAGCTCTGGTCTTTTTACCTTTGGTTTAGCTCTGGTGTTAATGCCCGGCCTTGGAACTGCAGCCTTCACCAAAATGATCCCTGCAGCCCGTATACTTGGGCAAACCATAATCCTACAATCTAAAAAGGGCTGCCCTGTTCAATCCTCTTGTTTATGTAACTTAGATGATGTTCATAGAAAATAAAAGTACCAAGGGGTGTCCCAGGGAGTCCCAGATCAAGGTGCATGCTACAGGTGGTAAGTATGAAAGGTACTCATCACTGTCCTTGATCATGGAAGACTCTCAGGGGTCCCAATGGTACCCTGCTCGCTGTACCTAATGTAAACCTGGAACAGTTCCTCCAAAAGGACCAGGCCACATAGATAATACTGAATAGGTTTTTATTCAGGTACTGAGAAGGATGGCTGACTGGATTCAACTTCCAATTGGTGATGTTACAGTGTTCAAATATATATGCTTTGTTATCAGTTACATAATCCATTTCTAATTCTTTACCTGTTTCAGGAGTTGGCAACTGTTGCTGGCCCCCGTGCCAGCCCTGCCCACCACACTCTCAGCGGGTGCTGGGGGGTGGGACCAAAAGGGGTAGCACTAGGCCTCCCGTTTGGGGCTGGGGCTGGCTCCCGCTCTTGCTGGTGGGCGGCCCCTGGGTCCTGGCTGAGGCTGCCTCTCTCTCCGCAGCCTCCAGGTCTGGCTGGAGCTGTTTCTTCCCTGGCCAGCAGGCAACTTCTGGCTCTGCAGTCGGAGCTGGAAGTGAGGTGGGAGCCAACCTGCCCCCCTCCACTCCAGCCCTGCCCAGCAGGGGCGGGGTCAGCAGCGGCCAGGAGCCACTCTGGTCAGCGGGGGCCTGGAGATGCAGCACGTGGCTTATTCTGCCCAGCCAACACAGTGCTGGGGGGGCAGAGCCAGCGAGGAAGCCTGAGTGGAGCCATGTCTGCTCAGGCTTGGACCTCATGCCATTTTTGGCACAGGTGGCGGGGGGCGGGGGGGGGGGTGCTGACCCCTAACCTATTTACTTGCAAGTACAGATATTGGTCCACCTGGAGGGAACAGAGGTCATAATAGCTGAAGCAGAACATTAATTACATTAAAGACCCTATAACTATAATGACAGCGGGGAATGGGGCAGAGAGGAGAGTCCTTACAGGTAAGCAGGGTGTGTGCCAGAAAGTCTGGGGACTGTATTGTTCCTGCCTAGGTCAGGGCTTCTCAGTAGGCAGATGGCTACTGACTTATTGATTGTTTACAGCACCACTGTCCTGGGTTGGTCTGTTATGCCTATTTATTACCTGTATGAGTTTCGTGCCCCACGTTGCTGATTGGAGAGGTATCTAAGCTATAGTAGAAGAGACCTGACAGAAAGAAATATCTAGAAAGACATAAAAATATTAAAACCTAGCAGTATGAATCAATGAGAGGGAAGCGCCCCTTTTTATCACATAACAGCCCTCAGAAGGAGGACTTTTAATTATTTATTTTGCAAAATGGGTTTTCTTAAATAGAAATTACTATTCTGATTTGCCTGTGGCATCATCATGTAAGTATTTCTATCGAAGAGGTAAACTGACTGATATTACAGTGAGAGGAAACAAGAAATATATGGAGTTACAAATCAGAGAGGAAAAGAAGGACTATCTAGAATTACAAATCAAAGGACATCTCTTCATTGGTCATAGCTTTGTTCAAACCAGGTGTAACCCTTCTGCCAGGGCGGGCTGGCAGAACAAGGGCCAGGTTCTATACCTAGGGGTTTCCCAATAATGTAACACACCAACCGGCTCAAACCCCCACCCACAGTTCTGAGAAATCCTGCATTGTTCCCTGGGCACCCTAAAGGGGTAAGGCTTCCCCACTTGCAAGCACAAGTCTGAGTGTAGTAAACAGAACTTTTCATAGTACTAAAGCAGAGTGTAAAAGGCCAAATGACAGAAATCAGTGCTGATCTAGTAAATCAGAACAGAGCAAAATTCCCAGCAACCCACACCGCATAACAGAACATACAAGACTTAATGGCAAAACCAGCAATGATCTGGAGAATGAGTGCTAACTAGGCTCCCAACCAACCCTAGGGTACGTATGGAGTGTCTTTCATGCCAGCTGTCCTCAGGCATCATCTATTGGCCACTCACTCCATCCAATAACACCATCCCTTGGCTCTGCCAACTGTCCACCGGCTCCACCCACCAGTCACTCATGCCACTCAGCTCACTGCTGGCCACTCTCACCATCCGCTGGCTCTGCCTGCTGTCTGCCAGCTCCATCCACCAGTCATTCATGCCGACCAGCTCGTTGCTGGCTGCTGTCACTGTCCACTGGCTCTGCCCACTGTCCACCAGCTCTGCCCACCAGTCACTCATGCCATCCAGCTCACCGCTGGTCACTCTTACTGTCCACCAGCTCTGCCCACCAGTCACTCATGCCACCCCGCTTGCTGCCGTCACTGTCTACTGGCACCTTCATCTGCAACTCATCTTCAGTGATTTCAACTCAGAAAGAAAGCTTTCTGTCTCAGTAATTTTAGCTCACAGAGAATTTGTTTTTTTCTTAAGTGATTTCAGCTCTTAACTTCAAGTAGCTGCAAACAGCTACCTCCATTTAAATGACAAACACTTCAGAACAAGCTTAGACAGATCTATCATTAGACAGGAGAGGTCATAGGAAACAAGGCAGACATAACCTCCACCTCTAACTTCTTTCAGGCTGAAACATGAGATCACCTTTCCTACAAATGTCTTTTTAAATAAGGGTAACTTTTACTGTTTAACTAATCCAGACAGATTTGAAATGAACAGAGAGTAGCAATTCACAAAAAGACAGTATTTCATATTTCCCTTCAGTAGAATTACAGATATTGACAGATTTGTGATCAGATTAACCCCAAATACCATTATCCACTATGCAATGTACCCAGTACGCTAATACCTAATTGTGCTCTTTGTGTTCATGCTAATACAGGACCCATGTAGATTAGATGCCCCCTGTCAGAAGCTGTTAGGCACAGCTCAGTGGCAGCTATGGTCACTGGACCAGTAATACAAACAAGGAGACCTGTGGAACTTTTAAAGACTAACACATTTATTTATTGCTTGAGCTTTCATGGGTAGAACCCTATTTTATTAGTGGCAGGAGCATTGCTGGCTCCAAAAAAGGGTAGGGGCCTGCCAGCTGGAAGCCAGAGCTGGCTCCTGCCGCTGCCTGCAAGCAGCAGGAGGCATGGAGCCAGATGCAGCCCCTGCCGCTGTGCTGCAGGAGATGCAGGGCCCATGATTAGAGGCATGAAATACCAACTGCAGTATGTTAGGTGTATATGTGCATGCAGAGAAGGGTAAGTTACAAGGTCAGTTCAGTCTTCTTGGGCAAACCAAAAAAGTTATTTTGATTAAAACAGTGTGGAACAACAGATGACAAGGTAAGAAAGATAAGAGGGGGAAATTACCTTTGGTAATGTGTTAGCTTTCCAAGTTCCTATTCAGACCTAATCTGATGGGGCCAAATTTGCATATGAATTCCAGCTTTGCAGTCTCACATTGAAGTCTGGTTTTAAAGTGTTTTTTGATGAAGTACTGAAACTGTCATGTCTTTTACAGAATGTCCAGGGAGGCTGCAGTGTTCCCCTATTGGTTTTTGAGTGTTGCATTCTTGATGTCTAATTTGTGACCATTTATTCTATTGTGCACAGTCAGGTTTGGCCAATATATAAGGCAGAGGGAAAGTGGTGGCACATGATGACATATATCATATTGGCAGATACGCAAGTGAAAGAACCCCTG
Organism: Podocnemis expansa; assembly: GCA_007922195.1. Lineage (NCBI taxonomy): Eukaryota > Metazoa > Chordata > Testudines > Podocnemididae > Podocnemis > Podocnemis expansa. The sequence continues at coordinate 10,808,748 of ML682018.1, read as the reverse complement.
AAGGAATGGCTGATTTGGTTAAGTCCTATGATGGTGTCACTTAAATATGTGGGAAAAGTTGGCAACAAGGTATGTTGCAGTGATAGATGTCTGCCTTAGTATTTTTATTGTATGGTATATAGTTGCTGGTGAGTATTTGCTTAAGGTTGGGGGAGTTCTCTGTATGCAAGGAGAGGCCTACTTCCCACAGCCTGAGAGAATGAAGGATTATCTCACAGGATCGGCTGTAAATCCTTGATGATGTGCTGGAAGGGTTTGACTTGGGAGCTCTAGGTGATGACCAGTGATGTTCTGTTGTTTATGTTGTTGGGCTTCTCCTGTAATGGTTGACTTCTGGGTACCTGTTTGGCTCTGTCAATCTGTTTCTTCACTTCCCCATGGGGTATTGTAGTTAAGAACACTCCATAGAAATCCTGAAGGTGTTTGTCCCTGTCTAGAGTATTGGAGCAAATGTGGTTGTATCTTAGGGCTTGGCTGTAGATAATGGGTCATGTGATGGATTGAATGAGAGCTGGAGGGATGTAGGTAGGTATAGTGGTCAGTAGGTTTCCAGTATAGGGTTGCATTTATGTGGCCAACAGGGGCTAAAGTATAATTTAGGGGGTCCCAGAACCCTCCTAAATTTCCAGCCCCCCTCAGCAGGTCCAGGGCCCCCCCTCACATGGGCCCAAGTCCCCCTCACATACCCAAGCTACTGCCCCCAATATTCATTCCTCTGTCCCCAAAATCCACCCCAGCGCCCAATACCCAACCCCTGTCCCCAATATCCACCAAGCCCACAATACCCACCCCCAAAATCCATGCCCAGTCCCCAATATCCACTCTCCTGTCCCCAATGCCCACCCTTTGCCCCCAGTACTCATCCCCAACATGAGCTTCACTGCTCCCACACTTACCAGCAGCCACATGCTAGGCCGGGAGACAATCCCTCCTGCAGGCTGTGCTTGGAGGCTTCTGTCACCAAGTGCAGCCTGTGCATGAGCAGGGGAACTGGGCATGCCCCCCTGCTCTCCCCTGCCTGCCAGAGCACAGCAGAACAGCATTCTGGGGCCTGCTATTTTTAGAGGCTCAGCATTTGGGTCCCTGAAAATAGAAAATGGAACCAGAACGATGCATTGCAGAGTCCACTATTTTTAAATGGTAGGCCCCAGAATACAGTGTTCTGACTCCATTTTCTATTTTTAGGGGGCCCCAAAGGCTGAGCCCCTGAAAATAGTGGGCCCTGGAATGGCGTTCTGCCGCATTCTGGCATACTTTAACCCAGGTGGCCAACACTTATTTGTACTGTAGTATCCAGGAAGCAAATCTCCCATGTGGACTGTTCCAGGGTGATGCTGATGGCAGGGTGGAAATTGTTGAAGACTCAGTGGAATTTCACAAGGGCCTGCTTTCCGTTGGTCCAGATGATGAAAGTATCATCATTGTAGCCTAAGTTGAGGAGTAGCACTTTGGGACCAGATGCGAGAGATGAGGAAGCATTTTTCTAGGTCAGCCATTAAAATGTCAGCATATTGTGGGGTGTAAGTGCGTGCCTCTGTTCCTCACTGAAGCAACGCTCTCAGTCCTGCCCTCCGGTCAGCCCCTAAGGTTCAGGGGCAAGAACAGTCTCTGGCCATTGGGGTGGGGTAGACAAACTCTGGCAGTCACTGGCCCCTAGCAGGGCCAGCCAACACAAAGAATCTCTGGCCCCAGGCAGAGTGGACAAACATAAAGTAGTCCCTGGCCCCACGTGGGGCAAGAGTCCCAAGGGGCCCCTGGGATCTGGCACCTTCTCTGGGGTGGCGGCTTTGGGTGGCCCTGGCCAGTCTTCCCACACTCACGTCAGAGGTCCATCTTCACCCAGCCAGGGGGAGAGCTGGAGCTCAGAGGAGAGCAGAAGGCCATCCTTCCTCTTCAGCAGCTGGGGCTGAACTGAGTTTCCTGGAGCAGATCTTACACTTCCTGTCCTCCTCCCCTGTTTCTGGCCTGATGAGCAGGTGCCTTCAGGCTTCACCCCCCTGTGGTCAGCCTGGTAGTGTCTAACAACCCCTTGAGGCAGCCATGCCTCCTCTCTACATGGGGCCATGCAAGTACCAATAGCAGTGCCACTGCCTTGAAGGTATAAATCATCTCCAAATCTGAAATGGTTGTGGGTGAGTACAAAGTCACACAGTTCATTCACTAGGTACACCATGACATCATCTGTATACTGTTCCTGATGGTTTGTAATTTGTCTTTGTGTGAGATGTTGGTGTAAAGATCTTCTGCAGCCATAGTGGCCAGGTTGATGCCTTCCGGAAGTTCATCATGGATTGAATTTTTCTCAAGAAGTTAGTGGTGTCTTGAAGATAGCTAAAAGTGGCTATGTTTACACTACAGGGCTTTATTAAACCAGTTTAATAAAGTCTACTTTAAACCAGCTTAAATTAGGCTTTATTAAATTGGCTTAGAGCGTCCACACTCAAAATGCCAGGAGACTGCCCACGTCCACACTGGCAGCTGATAGGTTGCCCTAAGAGTGGTGCATTGTGGGTAGCTGGCCCACAGTGCACCACAGCAGAAATGCCCCTCTCTCCTGGCCACTCCTTTACTACAGAAAGTGTGTGACCACACCACCTGCTATACTGTGTGTGGCAACAGGGAGCCCATGGAGGCCAGGAAACCTGACATAGCCCAGCAATGTGCCAGCACAGCACTTCACACCCTCCCTGTGTTGCCCCGACTCCTCCTGCTCTGAACCAGGTGCCACAGGACAACTGCCAGTGCAGAGGCAGGGCGCAGCAGTTGTGAGAACGCAAACACTGGGAAACAGCATATAGAGGAAGGTGACGTCAAATCACCTGTTGTAATGGGAAAAAAAGTCCATAGTCAAGATTTAATCCTGCTTTCACACAATCTAATCTAAAAGAAATAGTAACGTTCTTTCTTTCTTTCTTCCTATGTGCTGTTTCTCAGCCTTTGAATCTTAACAACTGCTTTGATTTGTTGTTAGAGTGTGACCTGATCCTATGTCTTACATTCCCCTGCATTTATTTCCTACCATTCTGTACATTCCCCCATGTTCAAACTATCTGACAAAGTGGGATTTTCTTCCATGAAAGCTCATGCAATAAATACATGTGTTGGTCTTAAGCAGTGCCTCAGGACTCCTTGTTTGTCTTACAACAATATCAGGGGGGTCGGACTGAGAAGGGGAGACAGGGGCTGGGAAGGGGAAATGCATGTGGTCGGGCTGGATAATGGGAGAGACACACAGGTTTGGGCTGAGAAGGGGGAAAAATGCCAGATCAGGTCGGGAGAAGGAGAAAGATGAGGGGTCGGGCTGGAGAAGGGGGAGACCTGTGGTGTCGGGCTGAGAATAGGAGAGATACCAGGTCAGGCTGAGAAGCAGGGGAGATGCTGGGTCCAGTTGGGAATGGTGGGGGAGATGTCGGGTCAGACTGAGAATGGGGAGAGATGCTTGGTCTGGCTGAGAAGCGGGGGAAATGCTGAATCTGGCTGAGAAGGCGGAAAGATACAGGATGAGGTCAGGGAACATGGGGAGTTCAGATGTGGTGCACACAGCTGGGAATGCTTCCAGCTGTGTTGTGCCTTCTCTCCAGCCCCCATCCCCATGTTTTCTATGGTTAGGAGGCCAATTAAGTCGACTTAAGGCAACTCCTGGGCCACATTGCCTTAAGTCGACTTAATGGTAAAGTCGACTGTATAAGTGGAAGTTATAAAGTTGACTTTAGCAACCAAGAAAGTCGACTTTGCTGGCTTGCAGCATGGCCTGGGCTTTATTTAAGTTGACTTAAGGGTCCTTAAGTTGACTTAAAGCCAGAGTGTAGGCAGGGCCAGTGCTAGTAGTGTAGGGCCTTAGGAGAGAGTCCCTGTAACCAGAGAAGCCTGCGGTAAGAGTGCCAGTGCCTGAGATGATGGGGCACCCTGTGTCACGGGATGCACATCTGTGCACCCTGGGTTATGATCTACATGATTTTCCTGTTCACTTGTACACTGTGATTGTATGATTTGTGGCTGGTTACACCATGCAATGTTTCTTGATGGGTGCTCATAACCTAGTCTACATGATCAGCATGATATCATCTTTCCGATAACTTCATGCATGTGCACAGACATGTTTGACCTGGCTCAAAGGGGGTGGGAGATGGACAGAGCAAGCAGGCAAGCACCTGGAGGAGACAAAGATATGCTAATTAAGTTCCCTTGCTTGGATGAGAAAAAGAGATCATCTCTGCCCAGATAGTGAAGCGTCAGAGCAGGTTTTTGGAAACAAAGGGAAACACTTGGAAGGATTTAGAGGTTTTTGGCCTTGGACTCTCCATCTTGAAACAAGTCTAAGCAAGATGTGGGCCCTGCCTGGTCACAGGCAGAGACTGGCTATACAAAGATCTGGCAGTCGAACATCTTGAGCATAAACTTGGACAATGAGGTCAGTTTGGGTAGGGATGTTAGATTAGTATTCACGTTTTGCCTTTTATTTCCTTGCAGTCATTCCTGACTCATTTATATTATGGTTCTGCCATGATTGGCCATATTCTCACTTAGAATTATAGTCTGATCAATAAACTAGTAGTTTTATCTAAAGCTGTGTGATCTTTAGAGGGTCTGAGTGAAGAGGACTGGGCATAATCCATTTCTTTGTTAAATGGATTGACCCCAAACTCTGTAGACAGTGGCTCCCATGGTGGTGTCTGGGTCTGGGGATGCTGTCTGGGGGACCGTCCTTGAGTAGCCAGAGGGCCTGCACCCATTGCTTGGGACTGGTTGCATGCCAGAGGCCAGAATGGACTGACTCAGAAGTAAGTGGTCACTTGGCGAATAGGGGTTCAGGAGTGGGAATTGGGGGGTCACAGTGGCACACTGGACTGGATCTGGGGAACAGCCTTTCACATCCTGGCTTTGTAGATCTTGGGTAGCAGATAGAATAACTTTGGGGTGGTAAGGGAGTCTCTATGTAGCTTTGTTCCTGTGATGCTTTGGAGAGTTTGTTAAATAGATGGAGTAGCTTCTTTCGGTATACACTGGTGGGATCAGAGTGGCTTGTAGAATGTGGTGTTGGAGAGTTGTCTATTAGCCTCCCATTCGTAATCCAGTTTATTCATGATGAGGACAACACCTCCTTTGTCAGCCTCTTTGATAATAATGTCAGAATTGTTTCTGAGGCTTTGGAATGTGTTGTGTTCTACATGGCTGGGGGTATGGTATAAGGGATGTTGAGTAATGTTAGAGATATATCAATGTGCTTTAGCTCTCTTCAGGGCAGTTTAGCTGCTGGAAATGCAGTGCCAGCCCCATATGACCAGGGAACTCTGCGGTTTTGAGAATGCTAGTTTATATATAGCAGGGGATGGGGAATCAGGCCTAGCTTTTAATTTCCGATTTTGTCATTCATTTGCTCTGGACAAATCACATCAGCTCTCTATGCCTCAATTTTTCCATCTGTAAAATGGGGGTGATGATTGATTATACCTACCTTACAGGAATTTTATGAAGTTTGTGGTATTGCCAGCCTCGAGCGTTAAAATATCATGAGTCAGGACTCAAAACTGAGATTTTAAAAATAACCAGTTTGGAGTTCTTTTTATATACCTTCTGGCTTGGGAGCCTCTGTGAATCACATTTTCAAGCACTCTGCAGGCATGAGGACTAGAAATTTAAATTATTTGTAAAAAATGGAACCTAAGAATTTCTGATCACAAGACTCTGGGAGCTGTGCCTTTAAGGAAAAAATTCCAAATATCACAAGACTTATGATAAAATCATGAGCCTTGACAACACTTGATTAACATTTCAAAAGTCTTTAGGATCTCATGGGTGACAGACTTTATGGAAGTGCCAAGGATTGCTGTATAAATCCTTGATTCTGTGTCCTCTGCACAGGAAGTGATTCAATGAGAACAGGATGTGTTTGCTGAAATTACACTGATGAAAAAAGTCTTAGAACAAAGTACAGATGAGCCCAAACTTCCTCTTTCCAGGATGCACCTTCTTGAGAAAGTAGGTCCAAAAACATCCTGAATTTGTAGGCTCTCTGCAACCTGGATCCAGACATTCCCAAATGTTGGAATCTGTTCTTTATCCAAATTTGTGTGAGCTATGAATTCAGGTTTGAACAAGGATCTGGTATCTGAATTCAGGGTCCTTTCTATTTCATATAAGAAAAAAGATAACAGATTAGAAGCAGACACAACTCCCTTCCATGCCAATGAAGAACATAACGGGGGGGGGGGGGGTAAATACTGAACTATAGATGGGGAACTGAAGCATTGAGAAATTGTCAGAGGAAATTGGGGAACTGAACTCAGATCTCCTACTTCAAATTTTTGGTGTCTTTAATCATGAGAACATCCTTCCTTTCTTTCCATTTAGTTTATATTTGGTATGTTGGTGTGTAGGAGTCATTTCCTTTGCAACTACAGGGCCTGATCCAAAGCCCACCAAAGTTAATTAAGAGATTCCCATTGACTTTCAGTGCACTTCACACAAAGAGAATTTGAAGTTGAGGCTGATGAATTTGAGAAGTCAAGACTCCACGCACAGTAGGGTCAGTTGTTCCTACCCCTGGAAAAGGATTTGAAATCATGCTACCTTGTGAGTCTCAATGGCTTTGCCTACACTGGGATAAACATCAGGGTGGAAAGCTTGTTAACTGACACAATATTGTCCTAAGCGTGACCAACTAAGATTTTTTTAAACAGACTTTTTTCCTACTTACACTGGATGTTAAGTGGTGGTTACCATCATGCTAATAAAACTGTGTTAGATTCCATCTACAGTGGGGGAAAAAAGCATGTTGCAAAATGTTAACTGAGTTTGGATTCTGCTTTCAGGAAAGTCTCCTTTCCTCCATGCAAAAAGATGCAGCCTGAAAGGTTAGTGCTGTGACTGTGGGCACTACTATCTCTGGTGGGTGAGATAGAGCCTGAGAGATACAACAGAAAGGATAATTAGGGGGTTGGACTTGTGAGGAAATTATATCTATCTATCTATCTATCTATCTATCTATCTATACCTATTTATCTATATATCTATATCTATCTATATATATATATATGGGGTGGGGAGTATGTTTAATCTTGACTGTGATGCCGTTGACTTCAGTGGTAGTTTAGTTAGGTGACAGCTAAGTGTGGAAGTCCCTGTCCCAGCTATCTGCAAGTATCTGAAGTACATCAAGCAGTGAAGAAAATGGTTAAAGAGGGGCAGAACTCAGAACTAGGAGGAATGAAGTAGACTTAAGACACTTAGGCTGTATGTTGAACCTCAACATTAAGAATGTTTTTCATCAACCTGAGCATGGCTCCCTCACATGGCTTGAACCATTTAAATTCAAACTGGATAGTCAGAAGACAGTGTGAACAGTCAGTGCCTGGTGGTGGAGGACTGGGGTGGGAGTGACTACTACTCAGCCAGACAACTGTTTTCCACCCAGGATTTCTCCAATGCTGTAGAGCAGTGGTTTTCAAACTTAGAGTCAGGACCCAGTACTGGGTTGTGGACCCTCAGGCACTGGCTCACGGCGCCCCCTGCTGCTGCCACCAAAAGAATGGAATGCATAGCTCAAAGATGTAATTTTTGGGTCATGGGTATAAATGATTTTTTTCAACTTGGTCCTGAGGAAAAAAGTTTGAAAACCACTGCTCTAAAGGGATAGGGTTTCTTTTCTTCTTCTTCATTAGCTAGTTGTAAAATGGGAAATGCTATTGATTATGGGAGGGCTGATGTGAAAGTTCAGGACACCTGGTATGAAAAGGTTAGTAGGGAAAAAGGCAGAGGGTGCACTCCTGAACGGGTACTTCTGCATTTGACTGAATGCTCCATCTTGTGAATTTCACAGAATTGAGAAGTGCTGATTTATGTCAGAAGAGGAACAAAGGCAGCAGGGCCATGTTATGGGTACATTTTATCCAGTAATCTGACAAGAGCCTTAAAAATAGCTTCCTGCTTCCCTTCCATATTTAGGTGCTTTGTTTGATATGATTCACCCAAAACACTGCCCTAATGAGCACAGCAGCCCTCCCACGGAGGGCGTGCGCTCACTCAGCGCCAAATCCCCCCGTATGCCACTTACACCTTGTGACAGCCTTCCCTTTTCTCCATACGTGTGCCCACACTCACAGGAGAACGAAGCCTTGTCAGTCACACAGGCATGCTGGCTGAAAGACAGGCTTTCTGCCTTGCTGGCACTGCTGTCATTTTCTACTCACAGTTACAGAGGCAACTGTTCCCCTGCTGCCTGCTGGAGAGCTTCCCTTTTCTCACTGAGAAAATATTCAGAGAAGGCTCGACAGTCACTGATGCTCTGAGCACATTGCAGGAGTGGGAAGCCACAAGACAGCCACAGTGATGATATTGGGGAAGCCTGGTAGGATTAATCAAATCTAACCATCAAAAATGACCTCATGGTTGCAACATTGGACTATAACTCAGGAGACTGGGGTGCTATTCCTGCCTGTGCCATGGGCTTGCTGGGTGACTGTGACAAGTCACTTTAATGCTCAGTTCCCCCATCTGTAAAATGGGAACAATCATGCTAGCAGAGAAAGGTATAATGTGCCCAGTGGCTGGATGCTGAGGTATGCAGATTTAGACTGGAATTAAGGCTTACATTTCTAACCATGGAGAGTAATTTTTCCCTGTAATAATTTACTACAGCAGTGGTTGATTCTTGCTCACTGACCATTTTTAAATCAAGATGGGAAGTTGTTCTGACAGATCTTCTCTAAGAATTATGATGTGGAAGTTCCGTGTCCTGTGTGACTCAGGAGGTCAGAGCAGATGAGCACAATGGTTCCTCCTGGCCTTGGAGTCTGTGAAACCCAAGACTATCCCAGACTATACACCTGGTTAAATGCCAAACCAGGGTGAACTAGGGCACAAACCAACCATACAAAACCTTGGAACAAAAAGGGCTTGCCCTTTGTTAGGTCTTAATATGTTTCTGTCTTTTTAGATTTTTCTTTCTGTCAGGTCTCTTCTGTTATATCAGGGGTTGGCAACTTTTGCCGACCCCTGTGCCAGCCCTGGCCACTGCACCCTCAGCCAGTGCCAGGGGTGGGACCAAAAGGGGGCAGTGCCAGGCTTCAGGTTCCCAGCTGGGTGCGGGACCGAGGCTGAAAGCCACCAGGTGGGAGCCTCTAGGTAGACCAACTTACCCTCTTCCTGGCTGGGTCTGGGGTCCACTCCCACGGGGCTGGCTGAGCCACCTTTTTCCCAGCCAGGTCCAGCTCCTGCTAGCTGCAGCGCTTCTGGTTCCCGGCCAGGGCCAGGGCAGCCAGATGTTTCCACTTCCATGGCTCTGGTCAGGCCGACCTGCCCCTCTACGCTCCATCACCCATGCCCTGCAGGGGATGGGGCCTGCAGGGCAAGGACCTCTATACACCAAAGCTTTTTTTTCCCCTGCTGGCTGCACTCCCCAGCGGGGAAGCACAGCCAGCAGGGGCTTGGAGCTGCAGTACAAAGTTCTTGTGACCCCAAGCCGCGCTGGGGGCAGGGCCAGTCAGGAAGCCTGAGCAGCTGTGCCACTCAGGCTTGGCCTGCATGCCATGTTCAGCAAGCGTGCTGGGGGTTGCCAACCCCTGCGTTATATCTTAGGTACCTTTCCAGCCAGCAAGTTGGGGCATTAAACTCACACAGGTAACAGACAAGCATACCAGACCCACCCAGGACAGTGGTGCTGTAAACAATCAATAAGACATTGGCCAGCTGCCTATTGAGAAGCCGTGATTTAGATGGGAACAATAGATTCCCCAGACTTTCTGGCACACACACTGCTTAGCTGTAAAGTCTCTCCTCTCTGCTCCGTTCCCCACCCTCATTGTAGTCATAGGATCGTTCATGTAATTAATGTTCTGCATCAGCTACTATGATTTGTTCTCTCCAGGTGGAACAATGTCTGTACTTGTAAGTAAATAGGTAAAGAATTTCAAACTGATTATGTAACTGATAAAGAATCATATATATTTGACCATTGTAACATCACCAATTGGAAGGTGAATCCAATCAGCCTTCCTTCTTGGTACCTTGAATAAAACTCTTCAGTATTGTCTGTGTGGCCTGGTTCTTTTGGAGGAACCCTTCCAGCTTTACACTTTTAGGTGATGTTTCAAATATACTGCTGCCCATATAGCCACTCCCCACTGTACATGCTGTATTCCCACAGGGGAGCAGCCTTGGTTCTTCTTCGAGCGCTGCTCAGATACATTCAGTAATAGGTGTGTCTGTGCCGCAGTGCATGATTGGTCAGAACCCTTTTTGCCCAACCCTGTCAAAACAGGGCTGGCAGCCACCGCCCCCTGGCTACCCTGTGGCTATATATATGGCCGCCACCCCGTCCCTCCTCAGTTCCATTTTCTGCCCTCAGTGATGATATCAGGGCAGCCGACTCCTTGTGATCATGCAAGCAGCCTGTCTTCGCGTCTTTTATAAGCCACTCGCTCAATTGAGAGAACCCCTTTGTGGACATCGTTCCACTGAACAGCGCTACTTTCACTGTGCGTGCAACTTCAGAACAGGAAAATTGCTCCTACTCGCTGTCTGCCATGCCAGGGTTTAAACCTTGTGCTGCCTGTGGCAAGCCCTTCCCATGGGACGACCCCCCCTAGAAGTGTCTCCGGTGCTCGGGCGAAGCCCATCTGGTCGCTGAGTGCTCAATCTGTCGGTCCTTCAAACCACGGACCATTAAGGACAGAGAGCAAAGGTGCCGTGTGTTGGCCTCGGAGCAAGTGCGGCAGCCTACCTCTGAAGCTTCAGGGCTTCCTTCAGTACCACGTGCCAGCTCGGCACCAGAGCCTTCCCGGCGCCACTCTCCTTGAGAGTGAAAGAAGACGAGCTCAGTACCAGTGTCAGTACCGAAGCATCGGTGCGGCTCTATGTCCCCCATCTGGGGGTCACCTTGGAACCAGCAGGAGTCGGTACCAGTCCCTTCCACTCCAGAGGCCTTTGAGGCAGTGAAGGTGCTCCTCCTCCTGCCAATGCCTCCCATCCAGGTACCCCCTAAGAAAAGAGGTAAACTGGCCTTTGCTTCGGGAGCCTGGTTGCCCTGAGAGCTGTACCGTACTCCGTCACCGATGTTAGTACCGAGTTTCCTGGCACTGGAGCCAGCCATTCAAGAAGGCCCCAGTACCATTAAGTCCTCCCCTTGGCGCCATGTTACCCTTCCTTCCCCGGCAGCGCAAACACAGCCCCATGAGGCTTCTCAGTCCCTGAACCCTGAGGAAGGTGCCTCAAGGGGGTTTAAACAGGTCCATCCACAGCCCTCAGTACCAATTCCCTATAGGTACCAACCCCATGAATGGTCTTCACGGTACCGTTCAGCCTGGCTCAGCCTTGTGTCCTCCAGCACTGGATAGAGCCCTGAACACCATGCCCCATTCTGACACTGGGGACCTCATGGCACATTTCAACCTCCTTTGCCATGTTTGCACTCGTGGGGTTAGAGGCCCATTCTCCCACAGGGCCTAGCGACACTTTGTTCGGCCTGGCGCTCACTTCATCAGAGCCCATAACAGTTCCCCTGTAACCTAGCGTGCAGGACCTTGCCATGTCACCTTGGCAAACCCCTGGGTCCATTGGCCCATATGGGACATGGTGGGCCATAAATACGAGGTCCCTGCAAGAAACTTTCCCTTCCTCACCTACCACCCGGCACTGTCTTAAGAGGTGGTGGAAGTGGCACTAGGCCCAGGGCAGGATTCTTGTGACCCTCTCCCGGCATTGAGGGATGTGAGGGAGTTAGATCTCCTGGTGCGGAAGGCTTACTCCTCCTCTGCCTTCCAGCTACGAATAGCCAATTATCAGGCCTTGGTAGCCAGATATGTCATGGATATGTGGGAGTCCATGAATAAGTTCAGACATTTACTGCCACAGGAGAATAGGGCGGACTATGATGCCTTTCTTGACAAAGGCAGACTAGTGTTGCAGAACCTGTTGTTATCTGCCTGGGACCCCGCGGACACAGTAAGCCGCAGTATGGCCTCAGCTGTAGCTCTGCGGCAGGCAGCATGGCTCCAGGAGATGAGGGTGCCCCCCCACCCAACAGGTCATATTTGACCTCCCCTTTGAAGGTGGGCTTCTGTTGGTGGCCAGAAAGGATGCTATGCTCCATAGCGCCCAGGACCCCCAAGGGGATGTAAAATACCTAGACATTTTGCCTTTCTGGCCTACTAGCCGCCCCTGCAGCCTGTAAGGGACAGTCAACATTTCCCCTATGCCCTTCAGGTTTGCTCCACGGCTACCTTCCACCCTTTTTAAGGTTGTGGGTACAATTTCAACTTCCCAAAACCTCCAATTCCCCCAGTTGGTGGGCCAGCTGGCCTAGCATCAAATCGGGGTTCCCAGCGGTGGGGGGGGAAGGCAAGGGTCTACTTCAAGTACCAGGAGAGAAGCACACACACCCTGCATGGGAGGGCAACCCTGAGGCAAGGTCCTAAGTCAGGGTACTCCACGTCTCCTCCAAGAATCACCCAGTGGTTCCATTGGAATTCCCTAAGGAGTCTTCCTCTGCAGGGGATGCCAGCCCCTGTTTCCCCTACAGCTGGTGCCATACCTTATTTACCTTTGAGGACCCGTAAGGGTTAATACCTTGGTAGCCATCTTATCTACCTTGGAAGACACTACCCTCGAAATCATGATCACAGATACCAGGGACCTCTTGGGTCATGGTATGGGAGACCTTCTCTCACCTGCCCTCCCTTACTTCATAGCAGAACACACCATCACTAGGCGACATGATGGGTTGTATGCATGGGGGGGTTGTAGGACCCAATACCATGTACTTCCACATGCCTTGAATGATCAACAGGGATCCATTGCCTGATGGTCTCTAATACTCTCTTACTTAATTTTCCCCCCTTGCTTAGAGGATGTTCCCTTCTAAGGTTGTGCAGGGTGCCCAGGGGTGTTGCTGGCACCTGGCACACAGGGCCCATGCACCGAATTCCAGCGCCAGTGCCCTAGGTCCTGGCAGGGCCCCTGCCTCTCCAGGTCTCCAGTCGGAGATCTGGGGCCTGGCCGCCCATAGGGTGGTGGCCATTTCTGGCCCCTTCCTAGGCCAGCCGGACCAGCAGCTGTGGCTGCCACTCCCTGCCCTGTCCCCGGCCAGGGGTGTGGCATGTGGTCAGGGGGCGGGGCCTGGGCTGGTGCTCCTGGTCCTTCCCTGGGGCAGCGATGCTCCTGAGGGTGCCTGAAGGCTCCCTGTGTTGTGCTTCCTCAAAGGCCGATATTTTCTTCCCCTTTTGGGAAGATTACCTCCTGTATGTGGTTCACGAGTCCTGGGCACCAGGCACTGACATTGTCCATGCCTCTGGTGACTCCCACCTCCTCAAAACCAAAAACACCCCCCAATCCCTACTAGTCGGCCTACTGACAGGTTGGGCTCTGTCCCCTTTTCCCCTCCTTCCCCCAGGCCGTTTAGGGTTTTAGCCTCAGGTTCGCGAGACCCTGTCAACTTGGTTATGCCCACCCTCGGGATTTGAATCAGCAGCCTTTGGACCCTTCCTCACTGAGTGCTGAGCCAGTAACTGATGTTCACCCTAGCTGCTAAGTCAGTGGGTGTACATGTGCTCTTCCATACTCCTGCGTAGAGGCCTCCTAAGTTGAAAACCCTCCGGTGCAGTTATACCTCTCCTTCCTTGGTCAGGCCGCTCCTGGTCCTTCGTGCTGACACACTTTGAGGACACCTCAGCCTAGTGGAACTGCTTGTTTTTCCCCTAATTTCCTTCCACCTGGAAGAGGGAACCCCAATGTCTCCTGTCGGAGCAAAGTCTCCCTTGCTCGGTTAACTATGCAACCCCCAAACTGCCAGGTGCAGGACAGATCCTGTGAGGATTGTAGTACCAGTGTGGTGTGGGCTAGTCCAGAGCCATCAAGATCACAGGAAGTGGCACAAGGGCCAACAACAAGGACCCTGCCCAGGGGAGCAGGAATGCATCTGTGAGCGAGCCCTGCCCTGACCATTGAGAAAACAGAATTGAGGCCACTTGCGAGTCTGTTGACTCGAGAACAATTCGACCTAGGTAGTTCCTTATGCAGCCTTCTCCATCTAAGGTAGGAATGAAGCTCCATCTGACTAGGAAGTTGGTTCTCTCCCAATTCACTCTCTACCCACCAAGTGGTTCAGAGGGCTCCTGGGTCTTATGCCTGGTGTCACTTTTCTTCACCCACCAGTTCCTCAAAGGCCACTGGTAAAGCCACTGATTGACAGCATTTCTTTCTTCTTGGCTGCAGACTGACAGTCAGTGGTTCGTTTCCCTATCTCCTATATTCCAACCTGGATTTCCTTTCCCCCATTCTGTCCAGTTCTGGCAGGGGTAGTCAGCAAGCCTTGGTCCTGTTTTCCCATCTTTCTTTGTAGGTGACATCTCCCTTCTCTAACATACTCTCAGTGTCAGGGTCACCTCCAGTGCTCTTCCTTTTCACTCTGGGGTACCTAACAGAGGGAGTAACCGGTCTCCCGCCATACTCTACCCCTCTCTTCAAGCATCTTTCTAACCAGAGCCAGAAATTTGCTCACATTTTCAGTTCATTCTCCTCCATATGTTACTTGGAGAGGCATATGACGTATGTTCCAAGGAAATTTTTATGGCTTTGGTCAACTATTGCCCTCATCCATTCCCTCTCCCTAGTTGCTGCACTTCTAGCGATGGGGAGAGGGTCAAGTCACGAAAGCGACATGACTTATGCACATGGAAGCACCCTAACTCAGTGCCCATATCCCTACTCCCAACCTCTATTATACGGAGCTGGGGTCGTTTCCTCATGCACCTAGATCTTAACGGTCTTCTTCCTGCTCTCACCCTAAGGTGGCTGTTCAACCTCTTATTCTGTGGCTCACTGACCATTTTTGGCCTCACGTTTCCCTGCCCCTTCAGCTGTTGGTGACTATGTCTACCCATAGGCCTCTGAAGGGGCCCTCTCGGCATCCAGTTGCTATGCTGGCTTGCCCACTGAGGAACTACGTATAGCAGGTGGTCATCAACATCCCTAGCTATCTTTGAGACACCACGGACTTCCTGAGGAAAATACAGTCCATTGGTGAGCTTCCAGAAAACACCATTCTGGCCTCTATGGATGTAGGAGCTCTTTACACCAACATCCCACACAAGGATGGATTATAAGCTTTTAGAAGAACCATCCCAGATAATGCCACAGCACAGCTTGTGACTGAACTTTGTGACTTTGTGCTCACCCACAACCACTTCAGATTTGAGGATAATTTATACCACCAAGTCAGTGGCACTGCTATGGGCACACACATGGCCGCACAAGATGCCAACATCTTTATGGGCGACTTAGAACAACATTTCCTCAAGTCTCATCCCAAAACACCTCTTCTTTACCTACGCTACATTGAGGACATCTTCATCATCTGGACACATGGCAGGGATGCTCTTGAAGATTTTCACAGAGATTTCCACTCCACAATCAAATTGAGCCTGGAACACTCCACACAGGAGATCCACTTTCTTAACACTACAGTACAAATCAAGGATAGATACATCAACACCACACTATACCGAAAACCTACTGATTGGTATAGTTACCTACATCCCTCGAGCTTCCATCCTAAACACACCACACGATCCATTGTCTACAGCCAAGCCCTAAGATATCACCGCATCTGCTCTGATCCCTCAGACAGAGACAGACATCTTGAGGATCTCTATCAAGCATTCTTGAAACTACAGTACCCACCTGGGGAAGTAAGAAAACAAATTGACAAAGCTAGAAGAGTTCCCTGAAGTCCTCTACTACAGGAGAGGCCCAAGAAAGAAAACAACAGAACACCACTAGGCACCACATACAATCCTCAAGTCAGACCTCTGCAACAGATCATTAAGGACCTACAGCCTATTCTAAAAGATGATCCCTCACTCTCTCAAGCATTGGGAGACAAACCTCTCCTTGCCTACAGACAGCCACCCAATTTTAAACAGATACTCACCAGCAACTACAGATCTAACAGAAACATTAAAGCAGGCACACACCCCTGCAACAAACCACGCTGTCAAGTCTGCCCACATATCTGCAAAACAGATACCATCATAGGTCCTAATCAAGCCTGCTACTTCATCAAAGGCTCATTTACCTGCTCAGCTACTAATGTGATCTATGCCATCATATGCCAGAAATACCCAGCACCTTATACTTTAGACAAACAGGATGATCCCTGTGCAAAAGAATAAATGACCATAGAGCTGATATCACAAAATCACAAAACAAAAAAAACCAGTTGCTGAGCACTTCCATCTTTCTAATCACTCAGTAAATGATTTGTTAACAACTGTCATCAGAGATGTGACTGGGACATCAAGACTTCAAAGAGAAAAAGCTGACCTCTAATTAATATGCAAATTAAATTCTGTGAAAGCAGGATTGAATCGAAACTATGGGTTCTTTTCCCATTGCAAAATGTAATTTAACTTCAGGCTTCCCAGGGTTTGAACCTAACAACTGCTTTGATTTTCTGTTACTGTATGACCTGATCCTATGTTTTACACCCCCTTGCATTTCATTCTGTAAGTTCACCCATCTTCGAAGCATCTGAAGAAGTGGGATTTTCTCTTACAAAAGCTCATGCGAAAAATAAATCTGCTAGTCTTTAAGTGCCATACGACTCCTCATTTATTTTCTCCATACCTCCCCGTGATTTCTGCCTTGGTTGGACCAGTAAGGGTTTTTTTTTTCTCCTGCTCCCCTCCCCCCCTTACATTTCTGCCTTCTTGTACTCGCTAGTAGGCCGAGTTTTCCTCCAGGGCCCACCTTAGCTTCCCTGTTACCAGCTAAGGTATATACTGTAGGCCTAAGGCCAGGGGACGCATCCGGTCTGCACTTCCTTGACAGATGCTTATCACCAGCCTCCAATATCCCCTACTTGATGGCACCTCAGCAATCCTTGATTTGGTGGCTGTGGTTTTGTTTTTTCCCATGATAAGGTGACTTTAGACCACCCGCTGCTCCTGCTGATCTCAGACAGGAAGCACTCAAGGGGCATAGGCCTTTATCTTCCCCCCACTTATGCCAGGCTTATTACCAGTCTCCCTATGCCTGGGCCACTAGCCATTACAGGGATGCAGTGCTGAAGGCAGAAGAGAACACAACTCCACCTGCCATCCTCAGCACAGCTAGCAGTTACCTATTACCAGAGCCGTAATACGGTGTTTTGCCGGCCAGGGTGTATTCTGATTGAAATGCACCCCTTCCCATTAGCGGCGCTCAGAGCAGGTGCCAGAAAGCCACCCCCTTAATAGCATAGCTCCATTGAACCACTTTGGGCCGCCCAGGGCTGTGCCCCGTCAGCCCAGCCATAATTACAGCCCTGCCTCTTACTGAATGTATCCAAGCAGCGCTTAAAGAAGAATGGTGGGTCACTTGCCAGTAACCATCCTTCTTCAAGATGGGCTTATCAGATTCATTCACAGCCCTCCCACCAGCCCCGCTACTCAGAGTTGGCAACTTTTAAGCACTGAGGAGGGCCGGGGCGGCAACCATATTTATAGCCACGGGTGACCAGGGGACAGTGGCTGCCAGCCCTGTTTTGACAGGCTAGGGCAAAAAAAGTTTCCGACCAATTGTGCATTGTGGCACAGACACACCCATTACTGAACGAATCCGAGCAGCCTACCTGGAAGAACAGTGGGTTACTCACCAGTAACCGTCCATCTTTAAGATGGGCTGCTCAGATCTATTCAGTAATAGGTGTCTCCGTGCCGGAGAGCTGGATTGGCTGGAAAACTTTTGTCCTAGCCTATCAGGAGAGGGCAGGCAGCCTCCACCCCTCGCACCACCCCATGGCTATATATACAGCCAGCTTCCAACCCCTCCTCAGTTCCTAGAGTCGCAAACTCCAGATGCAGGGATGGAGGGGAGAGACCTGAATGGATCCGAGCAGCCCATCTCAAAGAAGGACGGTTACTGGTGAGTGCTGCTTGGATGCATTCAGTAATAGGTGACTACTAGCCATGCTGATGGATGGTGGGTGGAGTTGGGTCTTCTGCCTTCAGCACAGCAAAACGCCCCAGATGGGAAGAAGCCCAGCAAACAAGATTCTAACCAGAGCCAAGAGATGAGCTAGGCTCTTGACGTGGCACAGGAGTATTGACAACTGAGGGCCAACCAAAGTCAGGGGCAGGGCCGAACCTGCCAAGACATATGAGTGTGGGCAGGACGGACCAAGGTCACCGTAACAAGTGTGAAGAATGCAACATGAAAACATATAGGGTTGCATTTGGATGCTCCACCTAAGTGGCAGAATACAAGGTATGAAGACCAGACGATAAGTGTCTGGCAATAGGACCTTCCAGCGTGAGCTCATTGGGAAACGCTGGAGGCCAACAAGTACAGGGTTAGCCATAGTGGCTGTGGCCTGCACGGGAAACAATGGAAGGGATGAACAGTATCCCATGGACTGAGCACCTCAAGGCCCAAGCCAGGATCCAAAGAGTCACAGACTTGCCTGGGCAGCTACTGGCTGTGCAGGTAGCCGCTGAAGGGATGAACCTTATACCCTGGACTGGACACGACCAGTCCTGGTGGGGTCTGGTCAATGAGAGTAGTAGTGAAATTACGTAGTTGCACTGGGGAAAAGGGAACTCCAAGAATGATCGAGAATGGTCTGGCAAGACACTTCAAGCCCGTACACTGAAGGCCTAAGCCAAAAGTGGTGCAGTGGGGGACACAGGGCATGCTGGCTACCGGATCTCAAGTTAGTACGCAAAGTGCATGCTTCCAACCTAGGATGGTACAGAACCCCAGGTTTCTCACTGGAGGGGTATTCCAGGACACTAGCACCCACAAGGCGTCATAATTGCCTGAGGCAGTGCTGATGGTTTGGTACCTATAAGAGCCTTGGTAGCGTGAGAACTTGCGGAGGGAGAGAGCCCGCTTTTGGCCTGTAATCCTGTGGGATTCCAGCATCAAGAGGATTGTACACAAAAGGGGGAAGGGAAGACAGAAACAATACCAGCTACCGCTTGGCCACCCAGTCGAGGTGGCCAAAGGGCTCATAGAGGTGCCGTATTAGGGATACGGTCTTGCGTGCCTAGGGCACCACCCAAAAGGATAGTGCCACCGCTACATTGCGCCAATGTGAGGACCAGGGGAAAAGACACGTTGATGCAGAGCTACCCCAAAAAGACAGTTGCCGGGGGAAGGAGAGGTCATCTGCCAACCACCTAGGAAGTGAAGCTGCCCGCAGAGTATCAACTGCAGTATCACAGAGGTACCTTAGGTTTAGAGAACCCAATGCAGAGGGTTATCACCAGTCGGGGAACCAGATGGCATTCCTCGTGGCGGGTACAATCCTCTGAATTTCTATGTATTTTGGAAAACAGGAACTCTAACCTGTTTTCCTCTAGCTATTACACACATATATAAGCAACATATATAATCTGGTCCTTCAAGGAGGTGAGGGAAACAATGATCCTGGTAAGGTCATCAGCAACATCTCATGGAGGTGACCCCATTGTTGAACTGTAGATCCCCAAGCAGATATAGCGGGTTGACGCGCGCCCAAGGAGAAGTGCCCTCTGTCAGGGTACGTGTGTCCAAAAGGCAGGGAGGCTAGGGTGGGCAGTTACAAGCAACTCGGTGGAGGAACTTCCATGCTTGGAGTGTGGGCTTCTGCCCAGCTATGATGGGGAACTGATGCTGCGAAGGTGGACGTTGATGTGGAAGGCCCACTGCTGTTCCCCTTCCATGGGAAAGGCGACGTTGGCAGCGTCCCTTTAGGTTCCCTGATCTGGAAAGTTCCAAGTCAGGTACATTAGGTCTCTGCTTCACGAGTGAAAGGGGGAAGGATGGGGGAAGATATGAGGAAGGCTGACCACCAGTTTCTGGTAGGGTGGGGCTAGAATGAGGACTCCTAGGATAGGTGTCTTGATAACAACTGAGGTTGCCTGCAAGGGAAAGGGCTGTTACGGAGTCTCATCTTCTGTGAAGAAGGGGGGACAGAGGGTGGCAGGGGTTGGACCGCTCTCCTTTGGCTTTTCCTGTACTCTAAGGTCCACCATGATGATGCAGACACGTTCCACTTGACGGGTAGGGTAGTAGAGGTTCTCGTCAAGCCGAGGTGTCGATAGCCCCAGTAGAGCTGTCTACCTGGTGTGCCAATGGTATACTAGTGAAGGTGTCCCCCCAAACCCGGACTCGAGAATGGAGCCTACCTGATGCAGGACATCTGAGTAAACAGGAGTGGTTCTGCGTCCAGGTGTACACTGTGTATGCATGTGTCGAAGCCTCTGCAGCAGTGGCTGGGCCTACTATGAGACACACTTCTCATCCCTGGCAAGACCCATCCTGACGCGAACAGTGCAGGGGTTGTCGGTTGAAGGCTACCTGAGAAAAGGGGAGGGGGAGGTGAGGGGTGGATTCACCATAAGTGCCTGAAGTAGCAGCTGCCGAGGATGTGTCGAGGTGGACCCCGGTACCGATGTACCAACAGTGCAGAGGGGTTTGGTTGGCATGGCCCATGTTCGCCCGAGATTGAGGAGAGTGCATGGCCAGAAATAGTGCACCTGTGGTCGCAGTAGCAAGGGAGGAAAGCTGGTCTCGATCAAACCCATCCCCCCCCCCCCAAAGGGAGGGAGAGGGTGTCAACTGTCCACTGCGACAATGCACTGAAATCTTATTGCATCCCGGATGTCTCAAGAATAGGGTGGCAGCCAATTGGGTGGGCGCCTTCCCAGCAGGTAAGAGAGGAAAGGGTCTCAGCACCCTGGCGGCGGGATGATGGTGGAGGGAGGGAAAAATTCCGCTGTGCTCCCACAATGATGTAGATGAGTGGGAATTTGGGGAGGGGGGCATCTCCCCAAGAGGCTTATGTGGGAGGGGCGGGCCTGGGAGGGTGGAGGCCGAAGTATTTGGCCTCTGTCCTGGGGTCCTGAGCGGTGCCCACCACAGATAAGTTTTCTGGGGGGAACAGGGCGTCCCCTCCAAAAGGCAGGTCAAGGACCACCTGCTGTGCATTAGGGGGCACTCTAGCTTCCCTGAGCCAGGCCACTCGGTGGATAGTTACCGCCGAGGCCATAGTGTGGGCGGCTGTATCCACCACGTTGCGGGCTGAGAGGAGGAGGTCTTGGGAGATTATGTTACCTTCCTCTAGAAAGGCATCATACTCCTCTCTGGCCTCTGGTGGGAGCAAGTGTTGGAATTTCATGGCTGACTCCCACACATCCAGCAAGTATCTGCTGGTTTTGGCTTGGTTGTTTTCCACTCATAGTTGAAAGGCCGAGGAGGAGTAGACCGTATAGCCCAAGAAGTCCAGTTCCCTGGTTTCCCTGGAAGATGGGAGGAGGTTGCTAGGGGGCTCCCCTGGGCCTAGCGCCATCTGCACCACTTCCCTCGGAGGGACCAGGTGATCGGTGAGGGAAGGGAAGTCCCATTCGGGGACCCGGTATTTAATGCTTGCCGTGTCCAAAACCGGGGCAGTAGAGCTTCGCCTCTGCCACCAGGAAGATGTGAGGTCCCAGACGCTTGGGTGGAGTGGGACTGTCAGGGGTTCTGCCGAGGCAAAGGCTGGCCCAAAGAGGGTATCTGGAGGGGGACCCGAGGGCTGTACCTCCATGCCTAAATGGGCCATAGCCCGGCGCAACAAGTCAAAGTATGCCGACAGATTCCTTGTATAGGACTCCGGTGCTGGGGACAGAGCAGTACTGGGAGCTCGCCGCAATGGAGAGGGAGTCTCCCGGGGGGACCATTCCTGTTGGTGGAAGTGGAATGGTGATGGCGCCGAAGTGTGGTGCCAAGGTCGCTTAGAGCCCCTCGGTGGCCCTTTCTCTGGCTTGGAAGCAGGGGAAGGAGATTGAGACTCCAGGGGTGGTACCGGTGACGGCAAGGTGATATGTTGCCGTGGAGATGGCCGTACGGTACCGGGGCCCAATGGAGTGGAAGACGGGGGACTGTATGGCAAGGGAGAGCAGCACCCATGATGGATCCAGGTCTTAGACATCAAGGCCGCTTTGCCCCTTCTAGCTGGGATTGGGACAGATGGTGTGGGGAGTAGGAGGAGGGCTCGAGCAGCCTCCACCATTTTGGGGGTGGACAGCATGAGGAGAGACTCTGCGCAGCCCCGTGGCAAGTCCTTGCCTGGGGAAGGGGGCCTGACTGGCTGGGAGGACTCCTGCTCCTGCGGTACTGGGCTATAGTGAGCCTACAGTGCCGCGGGTGACTGCGGTCTGTGCCGGGGTGAACTTGGCACCAGTGAGGCCAGGCTGTACCAGGTCAACAGCACCAGAGATGCTGGGGGTGACCTCGAGCGGTGCCGAGGTGCCAGGATGCCAGGCTGGCACTGAGGTGCTGGAGTCAGCACCAAGGTTGTGCGGCAGCGGCTACCGGTGGTACGATGCCGTGTAGGCTCCGGTGCCGAGCTGGGGCTCGGCGCCGGACGGGAACCCGAAGCCTCAGGTGGAGAGTGCCGAGCCTGCTCAGAGGCTAGGGCATGGCACCATTGTTCCCTCTCCTTGATGGTCTGAGGTTTAAAGGAGAGACACAGGGAACAGGCTGAGACTATGTGGTCTTTGCCCAGGCACCTGAGGCACTTGCCGTGGGGATCATCCCAGGGGAAGGCCGTGCCGCACTCGGAGCAGGGTTTGAACCCTGGCATGATCGAATGATGTTCCGGCCTGACGGTGGAAGGCTCCTGTGGTGAAACTATGTCCACGAAGAGGTGCTCCCAGTCGGGCAAAAAGCTCATAGAAGGAGGACAGGCTGCTTGCATTCGCAAGGAGCGGATGTTCCAGATCCGATGCGCAAGGTGGAAGAAATGAAACTGAGGAGGAGTCAGGAGGCGGCTGTATATATAGCCATGGGGTGGCATGAGGTGCGGAGGCCACCTGTTCTCTTCTGACAGGTTAGAACAAAAGTTTTCCGGCCAATCCGGTGCTCCAGCACAGAGACACTTATTACTGAATGCATCCGAGCAGTGCTCGAAGAAGAAAAATGGTTACTGGTAAGTAACCCACCATTATCAGCAGTTAGTGCAGCACATTCCTTAATTCTTCAGCTTACCCAGGTCATCTTGCCTGTTGCTGTAACACAAAACCTTACCTTCCCCTCAGCAAAGCAGTGGACATGGGGCCGGACTAAGTTTACCAGATACCAAAGCATGGAAAGGAGGACAGGGACGTACGAAAAGGAGGACATGGGACAACACATGGAGAAAATGTAGTATTAATGTAATATTCTGTTTTTAGGGGGCCCTGCAATGCTTCCCCCTAAAAATAGTGTGTTCTGGGGCATTCCAGCATACTTTAACCCCTGTAAGTAAAAAGGCAGACAAAATCATGTGCTTTTAAAATGCCTGCCGGACGGAGGATGTGTCAGGAAAAAGGAGGACAGTCCCTCCTTTTTGCCTTACATCTGGTAACCCTAGGCATGAGTTATTGCCTGACATGAATTGTGATTCGTGGGTATGCCCAGAGGTAAGGTGTCGCCTTACAGTGTATGATTTTCATTTGGGAGGTGCACTGTATTTGTTAGTCTTTAGGGCTGTGTTCACACGCACAGGGTTATTTCAAAACAAGTTGTGTCGAAACAACTTGTTTCGAAACAACACCCTATTTCGAAATATCTTATTTCGAATTAACAAAATGTTAACAACTTGTTTCGAAATAACCCTGTGCGTGTGAACACAGCCTAAGAGCCCCAGGACTCCTTGTTTGTTTCATTGTTTCAGTATCTGTTGGAGCAGCCACTTCTCTGTGGAATAAGTGTAGGGTTGTGACAAGTGTGTGAGAAACATCTTCCCATGTTTTTGTCATACTGTTTTTGTCATACTGCAGCGGGAAATTCAAGACATGGAGCAGTTTAAAGCTTGGATTAGAATATTGCAAGATCAGTTTGTGGGACTTTGGGCCTCACTCAGTGAATTAAGTGAAACCTGTAAGCAGCAAAGGCAAGCAGTAATGAGCTGAATGAGCTTGACAATGTCCCTTTAAGATGAGGATATTTCCCCAGAGTATGTGCCTGCAAAGCTCACCCTGCTCATCTAGCCATACACCACCAATTGATGTCTGAGAGCAGGGGTTCCCAACTTTTTCAAGGGTGGGGACCCCTTGTCAGCATCCAAAAATTTTTGCATCCCTCCCCCCACCACAGCTGTGATCCTGGTTGTGGTAGGAGGCCACGCTGCCACATAGCAGTGGCACATGCTAGGCGGGCCACCTTTGAGTGGCAGCAGGGAAATGCCTGCAGAATCCAGGCTTGAGCTGCAGAGCCGCAGCAGGAGGGCACCAGCAGAATTGCACCCAAGCCATGGAGTGGCGGCACCCACAGTGAGGTCCAGCCTTGTGTCACCCCAAGCCCCTCCCAAACTCTCCCCGCCCACCAGCTTCTCCCTCTGCCCCAGGCAGACCCCCCACCCCATGCCATTTCCTAGGTGACTCTCCATCCCAGAGTTGAACATCCCCCCCCCCCCCAGGGCTCCCTTACCTGGCCCCCGGAGCCAGAAATGGCCATGCCAAAGGCATGCTCCCTCTCTGAGCATGAGCTAAGCATGCTCAGGGCAGTGCAGGAGTTTTAAAAACTCCCAGACTGTGGCAGAGCAGCTTCCTCCCACTGTCGTCCAGCCTCAGATCCCAGCCTGTCCATGGACCCCCTGGAGTAGCTCTGCAGCCCCCCTCCCAGGGGTCTGCAGACACCAGGTTGGGAACCACTGTCCCAGAACAGTGGTTCCCAGCCACTGTGACAGGGCATGTTACTGTGTTACCACACAGCAGTAAGTGTGTCTCAGAAAGCTGGGAAGATGGTTGGATTTGATCTGGAGGGCGTGGTCTAGTGTGTCCAGTAGAGTTACAATGTGCTGCCAAGTATGTCGCAACCCACAAAAGGTTGAGAACCACTGTCCTCGAGATAAAAGGCACCATATCCTAGTCTCAGGAGCCTTCCAAGGGCTGAATGAATCCACATTTTGCTTTTCCAATAACTGTTATTGAAGTATCAGTATTTAGCAATGCATAGCCAGTATGTATCAGTGTGCCGTTGGCCCCCTGACATTTTACTATGGCAGGGAGAAGGAATGAGGTGCATCCATTGGTCAATATCACTGCTGGAGCATGGTGTCCCCTAATGATCTGTGCTTGTTTCTGCAGCATGCAGTCTGCAAGGGAAAAAAGCAGAGCCTGAGGTTCAGTGATATACAGGGCTTTACATGGGACATGGTGTTCGTGCCCCTGCACAGGGAACTTATTTAAAATGCAGGCCTTACAACTCCAAATACTGTGTGTGGAATAAGAGATGTGTTGGTATATGAGCTAAATAAAAAAGCACAGATGCATCTGCCCTTCCACGAAGGTGAAAAAATTCAGGCAGGAAAAAAATGCAAAATGCTGGTACAAAACAGCCCAATTAAAGATGTTCCTTTCCTGGGGAATTTAGACAGTCTCACAGACTCTAGACACACTAATCAGGAATGGCTCTTAAAGGTTCACTAAACCAAATCACAGATGCATGTGGAAAAGAGAAAGTCCCATGGCTTGAGATTACAGAAAATCATTTTCATTTAGGCTTTTTAAAAAATAAATAAATAAACCAAAGCTCAGCACCACAACAAAGCTTGAGGTTCACTTATTTTCAGATTTGGTTGTTGGGTTTTTCCCCTTTAAACTTCTCCTGTTACCTTCAAGATATCAACTCAGTAAGCTTTTCTGAAGTTTGATTTCACATCTCTGAAGGAAGAATTGAGCCCTAGCGTGCTCTGTTCTCAGGAAAAATATCTTCGTTTTATCCTCCCATGTGCACAATTCACTTGCATTTATTTCAGAGGGAATTGCATGTATGGATATATCAGCAAGTACAGAACCTGGTCTTACCTATTTAGTCCAGTATATGGTATATTGCATAAATGGAAGAACAAACAAACAACACTGCTAAAAGACTGATAAGGTTGCAAAATCAAGGACTCAGAGGAAATACCACACTTAAGATTGCCTCTGCAACCTCACTGCACACTTCACGCAGACATTGTGAGATAATTTGGCTGCCAAACTTTATCAAGCCTCAACTGAGCAAAGTACCTTCCCCCACCACATTTCAATTCCTTGTCTCAAGTGCAGATACACTAAAACCTTTCAGTAAAATGAATGTAAAACTTTTTTAATATAGGAGAAACAATGTGTTCCCCCACCCACAACCTTTCTCTTGGAAACGGCTAAATCATTTTTTTTTAAACTTTCCTGAAAGAGTTACTTTCCTGGAAGACAGTCATCACAGAAAACTTCAACCTAAATAATTACTTTGGCAACATTATCAGCAACTAAAAGCAGGAACTTTTCATAAGAAAAGTCAGGCACCCTTAAGTATAAGCAATGCTACCAGGTCTGTCTATATATAATACATCTTCTATAATACATCTGTCCTCAGGGTGCAGCTCCCGTTAAATTCCATGTTGCATTATACATACAGGTCTGTGCACAGGATGCCACCCATGCTTCGTAGTAACATCAAACTATTAAGCAACCAACAGTGAATCTATCTAAATCTGCCTTGTGTATGCCAAGAATAATGAACAAAAATCAGGGCTGATTGGGGCAAACACTCATAGCATTGTGTGGGTGAGGGTCATGAATGAAACTGCTGAGTGCCAAAGGCGTGTCTAGTCTATAGCACCATAGCTGTGACACTCCAGTTTTACCACGGTAATGTGGACACTTCTTGTGTCATCAGAAGGGACTTTCCTGTGGATGTAGTTGATCCACCTCTTGGAGAGACAATAGTTAGGTCAACAGAAGAATTCAAGTTTCAGCTACAGTGGGAGTTCATTGGACATAACCACATCACACAATTTGTGACATATAGCTAGGTCTGTCTAACTGTTTGGTGTATTACTAGGCATAAGTCACTTGTGCCTTTTTTAAAAAATGCCCATGGAACAAGTCAAAATTATGCAAAATACTTTTTTACAAATAAGAACATAAGAATGGCCATACTGGTCAGACCAATGGTCCATTTAGCCCAGTATCCTGTCATCTGACAGTGACCAATGCCAGGTGTTTCAAAGAGCAAGAACAGAACAAATAATTAAGAGATTTATCCCTTGTTGCCCATTCCCAGCATCTGGCAAGCAGAGGCTAGAGACCCTTGAGAGCATGGTTTTGCAACCCTGCCCACCCTAACTAATAGCTACTGATGAACC
Source organism: Podocnemis expansa (assembly GCA_007922195.1). Lineage (NCBI taxonomy): Eukaryota > Metazoa > Chordata > Testudines > Podocnemididae > Podocnemis > Podocnemis expansa. Next base: position 10,781,639 of record ML682018.1, on the reverse strand, counting down.
TATCCTCCATGAACTTATCTAGTTCTCTTTGAACTCTGTTGTATCCTTGGCCTTCACAGCACCCTCTGGCAAAGAGCTCCACAGGTTGACTGTGCTTTCTCTGAAGAAATATTTCTTTTTGTTTGTTGTAAACCTGTTCCCCATTCATTTTGTTGGGTAAGCCCTAGTTCTTTTGTTATAAGCAGGAGTAAATAACACTTCCTTATTTACTTTCTCTATTCTCTATTCCCCCACCCACCCCCATCATCTTTTCTAAGCTAAAAAATCCCAGGCTTCTAAATTTCTCCTCCTATGAAAGCTGGTCTAGACCCCTAATTATTTTTGTTGCCTTTTTCTGTACCTTCTTCCAAATCCAGCGTACCTTTCTAGACATGGGACAATCAGCTCTGCATGCAGTATTCAAGATATAGGCGTGCTGTGGATGTATAATGGTCAATATGATATTTTCTGTCTTATTATCCCTTTTCTAATGATTCCCAACGTTGTCTTAGCTTTTTTGACCACCCTGCACAGTGTGGGTATTTCTCTGACAACATCCATTCAATGACTCCAAGATCACTTTCCCGAATGGTAACAACTAATGTAGACTCCCATCATTTTATATGTATAATTTGAATTATGCTTTCCAATGAGTGTTGTTTTACATTTATCAACATTGAATTTCAGCTGCCATTTTGTTGGCCAGTCACCCAGTCTTATGAGAGCCCTTAACAACTCTTCTCAGTCAGCTTTAGACTTAACCACTTTGAGTGGTTTTCTATCATCTGCAAATTATGCCACCTCACTGTTTACTCCTTTTTCTGGATCATTTCTGAATATGCTGAACAGCAGTGGTCCCAGTACTGACCTTTCGGCCGGGGGCGGGGAGAGGACACCACTATTTATCTCTTTCCATTCTAAAAACTGACCATTGATTCCTACCCTTTCTCTTTTGTCTTTTAACCAGTTACTGATGCAGTAGAGAATCTTCCTTCTTATCCCATGACTCCTTACTTTGATTAAGAGCTTTTGGTGAGGCACCTTGTCAAATGCTTTCTAAAATTCAAGAACACTATATCCCGGGGTGGCCAAGCTTATGGAACTCAAGAACCACACAAGTTGATTATTAAACCTTTGAGAGCCACACTGAGGCATATAGCGATACTTTACCTACTCCACAATTACCAAGTTTAAAATTCATTGCACACTTTAATTTTATCATAAAAATAGGGCAAGTATTGATCCTACTAATGTCAGATTCTAATAATTACTTAAGGTTACTATGAAAACTAGGCCTACCTATACAGTAAAAACTTAGCTTCTCCCTGCCGTCCTGACCATGCCACCCCTTCTCCCCACTCTCTCTGACCATGCCGCTCTTCTCTACACCATCCCTAGTCATGCCGTACTTCTTGCTGCTGTGCTGCTCTGAAAGCTGCACTTTTTCTTTGAAGAGCTGCGTGCATCTCTCGAGCCACAGTTTGGCCACGCCTGCTATATCCACTGGCTTGCTCTTGTCAAATGCTTGTTTACCCCCCTCAGAGAATTCTAGTAGGTTGGTGATGTATGAGTTCCCTTTACAAAAACCATGTTAACTCTTCCCCAATGAATATTTGCCTAGTACTAACTTTAGGCTTACTAACCTCCAATGTTGGGATTGACTCTGGAGCCATTTTAAAAAAATTGGTGTCACATTAGGTATCCTCCATCCATCTGGTACAGAAGCGGATTTAAAAGTTACATACCACAATTTATAGCTCTGCAATTTCAAATATGAGTGCCTTCAGAATTTTGGAAGAATTACCATCTGGACCTGGTGAGTTAGTACTGTTTATCAATTTGTTCCAAGATCTCCTTTAATAATAGCTCAGTCTGGGACAGTTCCTCAGATTTGTCAGCTAAAAAGAATAGCTCAAGTTTGGAATCTCCCTCACATCTTCAGCCAGGAAGACAGATGCGAAGAATTCTTTAGTTTTTCTACAATGGCCTTATCTTCCTTTAGTGCTCTTTAGCATCAAGAGCGTGACCTCATTGGTTTTTTTAGGCAGCTTTCTGAAATTTAATTATTTGAACCTTCTTTAGAAGTATATGCAGCCTTTTTTTTAATATATAGCACATTTTATCACAGAATCTACCCTACTGCTTTGTCATTCCTTGGACCCACAAAAATAAATAAATAAAAAAGACCTAGCAAGTTTGATTTTTAAAACTAAATAAAATTGTTAACCAAAAACTTGTTAAATTAATATTAGATTTTATAATTTTCAGCAAAATTATCCTTTTTCTGCAGTAAATTACATGGCTACATCTTTCCAAAGTCAAAACAAAAAACAATTAAACAAAAGAATGCTTTGAGGCCTCGCGACATTGCAAATACTGGGCAATGTAACAAAATTGTTGTGCAATTATATTGGGTTATCTTCTCATCCTGCTTATCAAAATAGTAGCACAGTAAATACAATAAAATAAAATAAGCATCAATAAGACTACACTAAGGAATTTTTGTTACCCTGAAATTTTTTTTTAAATGTCAAGGCTGAAATTAAGGAACACCAGCTCTTTCAGTTTGTCTTCTGGAAGATGCTTCTGATCAGAGAGGAAAGATTATAGGAAGAGTTGCTGCACTCAGCCTCACTTGTATTTGTTGCAGCATTTATATATTTAATTATAAACATTATATAAATATTATATTATTTAATTAACTAAATATCCACTATACTAATTTGCTATGTGCATGCATGTGATGTGAAGTGTTCCATCTGACCGGCCATTGTGATGTCAGAGGTGACAGGGGTGGCTGGGTGTCCCATGTGACAGGCTGTTGCGATGTCAGAGGTGACTCAGCCAGTTGCTCCCAAGAATTGCTCCCAAAGAGGGGGTAAGGAGCAATTGGTTGAGTCACTTCTGACATCACAATGGCCTGTCACATATTACACCCAGCCAGCCCTTCTCTGTCCTCATCTCCTGCCCATGCGCTTTCACCACTCCACTTCCTGCCCCAGCCCCCCACCTCCTGCCACCACCCACCCCTTCTCTGCCGCCGTCTGCAGCCCGAGGCCCCTTCTCTAGCCCTCCCCTTTACTGTCCCATCTCCTGCCTCTGCCCCCAGCCACCCCTTCAACAACCCCACCTCCATTGTTCCTCATCCCACCCTACACATCCCGTGCCCTTATCCTTCCCCCATGCTCCCACCCTGCACCCCTCACCTTCACTTCTGCCACACCCCCTACCCTATCCCTCTGATGCATATGGTCCTGACAAGAGGTTGCACCCCACCTCCTGCCCCCACCTGCTCCTTCTTTGCTCCCCTCTGCTGCCCCTGCCCCGTTCACAGCTTCAGCTGTTTCCAATAGTTCACACTGACTCTTCAGACAATTGTATGTGGTGATCACTCAGGGAAGAAACCATGATTTTCCCTGTCACTGTTGATGGGTTACAGCTAGTTATATTATGTAAATAAATAAATAAATTTGTTAATCTTTAAGTGCCATAGGACTCCTTCTTTGTTTTACTGAACTAGACTAACACAGCAGCCCTTTTGGAACTACATATGTAATGTTTTCCAATTCAGAAGATGGCTGTCGATGACCAAAACATGGAGATGTCAATCTCCCCTGACAGTAAAGTGCTCTGGAGTGGTTGACACCAAGTGCCACCTTCTTCGCATACAAAACAAACGCCTCTCACTGAAGCCAGGAATTGAAGCGGAATCCTCCTTGACATGAAACATTACAGGAACTCTTCTCAGGTTGAAAATCCATATGCATTTCAGGAACTTAATTGCAGACTGCTCACTCTCAATATTACTGATGTCCTTCATCTTTTCAGCTGAATTATCAACAGCCAAACAAAACAGGTGTATCAAGCTGCTACTTTGATCTGTTGTTACAATGTTGACATCTGCAGCACTGAAAAAACCTTTGAGTGATTTCTTCTCAAAACTCGGAATGAAAACTCAGAATGAAAACCGGCAGTTCCCCCATTTTTTTCAAAAGCAAAGAGTCTGCAGATTTCAGATGTAGCCTTTAGGTAAATGATTAGCTTGTACATTACAATGTTAAAATGCAATGCAATCCTTAGCATTAAGAAGCCCTATGAGGAAAGACTGAAAGCATTAGGCTTATTTCATAGAATCATAGAATCCTAGGGTTGGAAGGGAACTCATAGGTCATCTAGTCCAACCCCCTGCCAGAGGCAGGACCACTCCCACTAAACCATCCCAGTCATGGTTTTGTCCAGCCGGGCCTTAAACACCTCCAAAGATGGAGACTCCACCACCTCCCTAGGCAGCTCATTCCAATGCTTCACCACTCACCTAGTAAAAAAGTTTTTTCTAATATCCAGCCTTGACCTCCCTAACTGCAACTTGAGACCATTGCTCCTCATTCTGTCCTCTGTTACTACTGAGCATAGTCAAGCTCCATCTTCCTTGGAGCATCCCTTCAAGTAGCTGAAGGTTGCTATCAAATCCCTCCTCAATCATCTCTTCTGCAGACTAAATAAGCCTAATGCTTTCAGTCTATCCTCATAGGGCTTGTGCTCCAGCCCTTTAATCATTTTGGTTGCCCTCCTCTGAACACTCTATAGCATGTCCCTGTCCTTTTTGTAGTGGGGAGCCCAAAACTGAACACAATATTCTAGATGTGGCCTTACCAGTGCAGAATAGAGGGGAATGATCACATCCCTTGTTCTGCTGGTAACACTTCTTTTGAGGCAGCCCAGTATGCCATTGGCCTTTTTGGCAGCAAGAGCACACTGCTGACTCATATCTAGCTTCCCATCCACCATGACCCCCCAGGTCCTTTTCTACACTGCTGCTACTTAGCTGAATGTTCCCCAGCCTGTAGCAGTGCATGGGGTTTTTTCGTCCCACATGCAGGATTTTACACTTGTCCTTATTGAACTTCATAAGATTTTTATTGGCCCATTGTTCCAATTTATCTAGGTCTCCCTGAATCCTGTCCTTGCCCTCCAACGTGTCTACTGGGCCCCCCAGCTTGGTGTCATCCGCAAACTTACTGAGAGTGCAGTCTATTCCATCATCCAGATCATTGATGAAAATGTTGAACAGAACTGGCCCCAGGACCGACCCCTGGAGCACACCACCCGTGACTGGTTGCCAGCTAGACATGGAACCATTGATTCCTACACGCTGAAACCATGGATCTAGCCAGTTTTCTATCCACCTTACAGTCCACCTATCCAACCCATACTTCCTTAATTTGCCAATGAGAATGCTGTGGGAAACTGTATCAAAAGCCTTATTAAAATCAAGGTATATCACATCAACAGTTCTTCCTGCATCCAGAAAACCAGTCATCTGCTCATAGAAGGAAATGAGATTGGTCAGACATGATTTACCCTTGGTAAATCCATGCTGACTGTTCCTGATCACTTTATTTTCTTCCAAGTGTTTGAGGATGGATTCTTTGAGAACCTGCTCCATAATTTTGCCAGGGATTGAGGTGAGGCTGACAGGTCTGTAATTCCCCGGATCCTCCTTTTTCCCTTTCTTGAAAATAGGCACTACATTTGCTTTTTTCCAGTCCTCTGGCACCTCCCCTGTTCTCCATGAGTTTTGAAAAATAACGGCCAGCGGTGCTGCTATCTCATTGGCCAATTCCCTCAGCACCCTTGGATGCAGTTCGTCCGGCCCCATGGACTTGTGCACATCCAGCTTCTTTAAGCAGTCCCTAACCTGACCTTCCATCACCAAGGGCCTCTCTTCTTCTCTCCCATCTGCCACACCCATGGTATTGGGCTGGGAGCTGACCCTGCCTGTGAAAACTGAAGCAAAAAAAGCATTGAGCACTTCAGCTTTTTCTTCATCGTCTGTCACGAGGATGCCTGCCCCATTCAGCAAGGGACCTATACCATCCCTGATCCTCTTCTTATTATTAACATACTTGTAGAACCCCTTCTTGTTATCCTTTACATCCCTCGCTAGCCGCAACTCCATTTGTCCTTTGGCCTTTCTGATTTTATCCCTGCAGTCCCTAGCAATATCTTTATATGCCTCCTTGGTCAGCTGACCAAGCTTCCACTTCCTGTAAGCTTCCTTTTTATGTTTAAGCTCAGAGCAGAGTTCTCTGCTAAGCCATTCTGGCTGCCTCACATGTTTGTTCTTTCTCCTAATTGGAATGGCAACTTCCTGTGCCCTTAGCAGGGTTTCTTTAAAATATAACCAACTCTCTTGGACTCCTTTCCCCTTCAGATTAGCTTCCCAAGGGATCCTGCCCATCCGTTCCCTGAGGGAGCCAAAATCTGCACTTTTGAAGTCCAGGGTTTTTGTTTTGCTTCTTTCCTTCCTTCCTTTAATGAGCATCCTGAACTCAACCATGTCATGGTCACTACTGCCTAGCTTGCCATTTACCTCTACCTCCCTGATCAATTCTTCCCTGTTTGTGAGCAGCAGGTCGAGAGGTGCAAGGCCCCTAGTTGGTTCCTCCAGCATTTGTACTAGAAAGTTGTCCCCAACACACTCTAAAAACTTCCTGGATTGCCCATGCACTGCTGTATTGGCCTCCCAGCAGATGTCAGGGTAATTGAAGTCCCCCATCAGCACCAGGGCCTGTGATCTACAAGCTTCCGCTAGTTGTCCATAGAACACCTCATCCACCTCCTGCTTCTGGTCTGGTGGTCTATAGCAGACCCCCACCACAACATCCCCCTTGTTGCATTCCCCTCTCAATGTAACCCACAGACTTTCTATTGGCACGCTTCCACTTCCATAATGGAGCTCTGAGCAGTCATAGAGCTCTTTTACATATAGTGCTGCTACTCCCCCTCTTCTTCCCTGCCTGTCTTTCCTGAACAGTTTATACCCATCCATGGCAGAGCTCCAGTCATGCAGTCTATCCCACCACGTCTCCGTTATTCCTATGATATCATAGTTCCTTGCCTGCACTAGTACTTCCAATTCTTCCTGTTTATTTCCCAGGCTCCTCGCATTAGTGTATAGGCACCTAAGATACCCGGTCACTTGCCCTACTTTGTCAGTTTGGTTTTCAATTCTATTACATATACCTCCTAGCATTTTTTCTTGGAGTCCTCCTCCCCCGCTCTCCTCATGTGTTGGCGCTTCAGTGGAACATTTAAGACAACTATTTGATTCCCCCCCCATGTTCCAACTACCTTCTCTTTTATTCCTGGTACTACAGTCCCAGCACCCGCCCAAGTTCCATCCCTTCCCCCAGATCTCCCACATTGCCACTTACCTGTGGGCTTTGGTCTCCTTCCCCCATTGAACCTAGTTTAAAGCCCTCCTCACTAGGTCAGCCAGTCTGTGCCCAAACACACTCTTCCCCTTCCTGGACAGGTGAAGGCCATCTCTGCCTATCAATCCTCTGTCCTGAAACAGTACTCCATGGTCAAGGAAGCCGAATCCCTCCTGACCACACCGTCTTCGCAGCCAGGCATTCACCTCTAGAATGCATCTGTCTCTCCTCAGGCCTCTAGCCTTGACTGGAAGGATTGATGAGAACACCACCCGTGCTCCAAACTCCTTCACCCTCGCTCCCAGAGCCCTGAAGTCACCTTTGATCTGCTGAGGATCACCTCTCGCAGTATCATTGGTACCCACATGGATAAGAAGCATGGGGTAGTAGTCTGAGGGGCGGATGATTTTTGACAGTCCCTCCGTAACATTTCTGATACGGGCACCTGGCAGGCAGCATACCTCCCTAGAGGCCTTGTCGGGTCGACAAATGGGTGCCTCCGTTCCTCTCAGGAGGGAGTCCCCAATCACCACAACCCTACGTTTCCTCTTAGGTGAGGTGGCTGTGCTCTCCCCAGCCTCTGGGGTAGATGGCATCTCCTCTACCTCCTTCATCGTGTCCAGCACCGCATAACAGTTCCTCACCACAATGGATGGTTTAGTCTGCAGAAGAGAAGATTGAGGGGGGATTTGATAGCAACCTTCAACTACTTGAAAGGATGCTCCAAGGAGGATGGAGCTCGACTATTCTCGGTAGTAAAGGAGGCCAGAACGAGGAGCAATGGTCTCAAGTTACAGTTAGGGAGGTCGAGGCTGGATATTAGGAAAAACTTTTTTACTAGGGGAGTGGTGAAGCATTGGAGCTGCTGAGGGAGGTGGTGAAATCTCCATCTTTGGAGGTGTTTAAGGCCCGGCTGGCCACAACCCTGACTGGGATGGTTTAGTGGGAGTGGTCCTGCCTCTGGCAGGGGGTTGGACTAGATGACCTCATGAGATCCCTTCCAACCCTATGATTCTGTGATTCTATGATTAAACACTGGGTTGCTTCTGACAGCACTCTTTCAAGTGCCTACAATGAATTTGGTACTGAGTTGCCACTGTTCCAGGTTATAGTTTAAGGGTGTCAAGAATATAACAGGTTTGAAATACAAGTACATAGTTACTATTCAGCTCTTCAGATACAAAGCTGATAAATGCATAGAAACAGAATAATTACCTGTAACAGTTCATAACTTTTCCTTTGATGCCTTATATGACATACTTTATATAAAATTTATTGCAATTTATGACTGTATTAGTATAACTAGTCATTTTTATACACTATCTCAGTGGTATTATCTATGTCAAAGACAACCACATTATAAACAATTTTGTAACATTGCACAGTCTGAACGACTGCTTGAGACACAGTGCTGTGATTTGTTTTCTGCATGAAGTGCATTTCAGCAAGATAGGAAGACACCTTCCCAGTACTGGCTTTCAGCAGTGGTGCAAATAAAATGTTATGTACATAGTGGCCCTAGTCACCAGTCATTTAATCAAAAATAACTGACCTGTTATCCTTCACTTTGTCTTTACGTCCTTACATGTATTTCTCTCTTCTTGTAGAATCTGTAAAACAGTGGTTGTCAGACTTTTTTCATGGGACCCTGTTGAAAGAAATCATTTATACCCATGACCCAGCAATTCCATCTTTGAGCAATGCACTCCAGTCTTCTGGCAGTGGCAGCAAGGGCGCCGTGACCCAGTACCTAAGGGTCTGTGACCCAGTACTGGATCCTGACCCTAAGTTTGACAATCACTGCTGTAAAATATGCATCTGGAAGCTGGTAACCTGCTGGAATTGCACCACTACGCTTGACTTGAGTGTTTAGAACTGGCATATGAGAAGATGGTCCATTTTAACAATGGTATATTTTTAGTGGCACAAGTTAAGATCCAGTCACAGACAACATCCAAGCATTCATATTGTGCCATTGTGGTTGTATTGAAATAGTTTGAAAGCGTACACCACATTTTTTGTGATTATTTTTTTCCTGAAGTGAAGCTTTTCTCTTTAAATGCTTCTGTGATTTGATGAGGTAGTTTGCAATTATTGTTTTCCTCTGGTGGTCCAAACAGTGTTGCACATTATGCAGAATAGTTTTCCACCATCTTCATATACCTGTCCAGAAAAAGCTTTTACTCTGTCTTTAGCTGATATATTTGCAATGTAGAAACTTTGTCATGGCATTTTGTGGCAAAATCAAGCAATACTCCCTTGACCTTCAGTGCGATTTGACATTTTTCACAGTCTTTCTCTGTTAAGAGATGATTGGCAATATTATGTCACAATGCATGGTTATATGTTTGTAAGTAAAATTAAACATGTGCTTAATTCTCTGGGCACACAATGAGCCTTCAAGTTGTGAGTGTGATTTAGTGAGATTCTAAAAGCCGGAGTCCATGCTCAGATACCAAAGGAGGAAAAAAATACTTCCAAAGTACAGTATTACTATAATAACTAAGCTTAGCAGGAATGTTTAAAAAAAAAAAAAAGGAAACATCTAGAATTGATGGAAAAGAAAATAATTTTTGTGAATTTTATTTTTAAAAATATTTTAATTTGGCAAAATGCCAAAATATATTGCTGGAAAGCATTACAGATGTGAGAAGCACCATCAACCTTCCCCCCTCTTGTTCTCTGCCCCCAACAATTCCTGAGCAAGCTTTCGCTTCCTCTGCTGCCACATACAAACCCCTACTCAAGTCAGGAGCTTTTTGCCCTTCTCTGCTTCTGATTCAGCACAGATGTTGGATCTAGTTTTTGTTCCTTTCTTTTTGTTTACACAATACAGCCTGCTGCCTACATTTAATATTGCTGATTAGAAATTTAAAGTGTTGTCTAGTGTGCTGTAAATCTGTGCGCTGATCAGTATGCATAACAGAAGACTATTCAGGGCAGTTGTATATACATTACAGTGACTTTGAATGATTACCATCAGATTCTAACTTACTGATTGATCTACAGACAGAAAACACCCTTTGAAATCAAAGTGAGTCAAATGCGCACAGAGGAAGGAAGGATTTCGCTGTTTTTCTTAACAAGTTAAAAGTTGGGGTTTAACTTGGGAAATACCTAGAGCGCTATAATAGAGCTCTGCACTGAGCCACAAGGAAATAATATGTGGGATTCTGTAGACACCACAGGGAATAGGAGAACTCCAGGGATTTAAGGATTTCATCAGAACTAACTGAGGGGGTAAAAGGATTGAGTTAAAATAAGCTTTGCACATTTGATGTGATACTTTGCCCCAGACGTGAGCCAAACTCTGAACCTTTTTAAGTTGGCCATTTGTTAAGCAGAAGCCAGAGATGACATTCCATGAGTTGGAGGCAGAGTGGACTAGACTAGAGAAAGAGAGTCTGTATTTGAGAACCTGCTATGGAGAAGTGGGGAGAAAATTCAAACTTTCTGTGGCTGATTCTCTGTAAATGATGTGATGAGCCAAAATGTAAAGAAGGCTGTGGGACAGATTAGCATAGTGAAAAATGCCATTGTTTTCTGAAACTCCGCTGTTATCTGGAAACAGAAAACACCAGGACTCAATTCTGCTCTTTAAAGAGGTAGCCTCAAACTGCAGGAGAACCTACTGGGTTCTTATTTTGAAAGGGTGCGGGGAGCGCTATAAGGAGAGAAAAATAAAGAACTGAAACTGAAAAATATTTGACCCTGAACCATGTCAGCTGTAGTGCTGAGCTTTGGTTGTTTTTATCCTTTAAGTTTAAATCTAAATGAAAGTGATTTCCTGTAATCTCAAAACCTAGGACTTTCCCCTTTCCTGTTGTTCCCATGCTTTGATTTTGGGAAGTCATCTCTGATTTGTCTTCATGAAGCCTGTGAAGTTGTCTAATTTATGAACAATAGGGATGTCTTTACTTTTTACTTTACTATTACCCTATGCACACTTTGGAAGGCGCCACTTACTCTCTAACATAGACAGATGAGTCTGTGGATTTGTATTTAGTTCATACACAAACACATCTCTTACTCCACGCACTGCATTTAGAGCTGTCAGAGACAGAATAGATCCAGTGAAAATACTGCCATATATCTCATGATATTTCTATATAAACATACGGTTTCAAGATGATTACAGAAACTTTTCTGTAATAATAAAAATTTGCTCACATATTCATGGCACTTTTTCTTTTCCTGAGTAGTATTGTGAACAAAACACTGCTTGTTCCCATAAAGCACATTAAAAGGATCCCAAAAAACTAAACACAGTTCCAAGCCTTCTCTTATACCTTTTGCAGCATTCACAAGCTCTGCTCCCAATAGGATTTGTCTGCTATTAGGTATTCGCTGAGAAATAGAAAGAGCAGACAATAAATCATTGTACATGAATTAGTAAGATTGCATTCTGGTTTAAATTATGTTCAAAGGGGCAGCTGTGCTAATCTCGTTTGGGTAAAACAAACAAGGAGTCCTGTGGCACTTAAAGACTAACATGCAATAAATAATTTTGTTAGTCTTTAAGTGCCACAAGACTCCTTGTTTGGTTTAAACCAGCAGGTCCCAACCTTTCCCTTTATGTGGATTGCTACATCATCATCAAAAGCTTTTGCGGACCACCATGTAAACAAACCATTTTTAACATAGCCTATGGTTGACAGGAGTCAAAGGGGTATTAAAAATGCAGCTATTTCTAACAATTTATTATGCTCACTCACAAAACATATTGCACTCATCATAGTACATGTACCTGCAGTAATTATCTCCCCTGACACCATGGACCACAGGTTGGGAACCACTGGTTTAAATTATGTGTCTGCAATTGTTAGCCTGTATTCTGGAAAAATTGATGACGTAAATTCTGTTAGACTCTGGTATATTTGAGCAGCCCATTCTTTTGGCCGCAAAGAACTTCTAATGCTCACCACAAGTGCTGAGCATTAAAATCAAATTCCTCTGCACAGTACGTGAGTTTGCCAAAGTTGACGTGGCTTTTCCGTTCTTCTTATCATTTGATGTAAAAGAAAATAAAAAGAAAAAACTGTGGTGAGTCTGATATGTGAATGTCTTCCTCTTTTCATAGGACAATTACTTTTAGTAGAATTGTATCTAAGCTTCCCTTTTCAGTCTAGACTAGAGCATTCCTTGTACCCATTTAGGCCTGGATTCAGCAATGCTCTTAAGCAGGGGTGGCCAAGCTTATGAAACTCAAGAGCCACATGAGTTGATTATTAAACCTTCGAGAGCTGCACTGAGGCATATAGCCATATGCTTTTACCTACTTCAAAATTATTAAGTTTAAAATTCATTGCACACTTATTTTTATCATAAAAAGATGGCAAATATTGATCCTACTAATGTCAGAGTCTAATAATTACTTAAGGTTACCATGAAAACTAGGCCTATACAGTAATCAATCTATTTTCTTCTTTGTATTTTAAGTTCTTATTATTTGATGTCATGTTTAGAAGCACTTGTGAAACATGATTTTATTTTAACAACGAGCAAAGTGCATTAGAGCCTACAAGAAAATCTAAACACGCTGTGCTTCTCCCCACCGTCCCCGACCACGCTGCAATTCTCCCTGCCATCCCCGATCATGCTGCGCTTCTCCCCGCTGTCCTTGACCCCCTCCCTAACTTCCAGGTCCTGAGACTGGCTCCCCTGTCCTGAACCCCCTTGCCCAGGGCCCCCTTACCTGGCTGCTCCAGTGGCTAGGCACAGGTGGGGGCTCCCCCTGACCATGCTCAGAGTATGCTCAGGGCAGGAGATTTAAAAATCCTAGGTTGGGGTTGCTTTCCTTCCTCTAACCTGCAGATAAGCTGAATTCTTCCATGAGCCGCACTTTTTCATTAAAGAGCCACCTGCGGCTCCTAAGCTGCAGTGTGGCCATGCCTGCTTTTAAGCATGCATGTGGGTTCCATTGAAATCGGTGAGACTTCAAAACATGATTCAAGTTGAGTCTGCACTTAAATAGTTTTCTGAATTTTGACTCTGATGTGTGCACGCTGTTAGTGTAGGTTTCTTGGAAACACCTAAATCTCTGGGCTCTGTGTGGGTGTAAGTGTGTGGAGGTGTGTTTATAGAGAAGTTGTACAGGATTTAAAATTATGACTCTTGCTCTAGCTGAAGGGATATGCTTGGCTGCTGCACTATTTCTGTTAAATGTTAATTTGTCATTCCAGTGTTCTGTGGAAAGGGGCCGGGGCTTAAGGAACTTGTGGTAGCTCTGCTCTGTTCTGAGGCTGGTTTCAGCTGACTGCGCACAACAAGAAACATTTCCCAGTGTGCTGGACTCAAAACTCTGTCTGGGAAGCTCAGCTCTTAAAGGCACAGACCAGTACCATATTTTCAGACCTGGAACATCAGCGCTACTGCAATCAGGAGGGAGCAAGTTCATTTGTTCTGTATCCTGAGGCTCTGGCTTCTCAACCTGTTCTTTTTATTACCTGTTTGAGACTCCCAGGCAAAATAGCAGTCTCAATGCATTTTATGTCCTCCCTTCTGGGATCTGAAAAATTTGGCATCACATATATTGTATAATATCATCCAAAGTATATCTGGATTGACAACTTCACACGGCCACAGAGCTACCTTTTGTGACACCAGTCCTGTTTGAGACCATTTACCCATCACACAGTGTCATTTTCCTGAAGCAGTGATAGCTCCTATGACCCCAAGCCCTACTATTGTTTTGTTTTGCCTTTGTCTCTTTATCCTTCTGCAAGTCCCCCGTCTGACGTGATCCTATGACTCACACTCCCCTGCATTTATTTTGCTCCCATTCTGTAAGTTCCCCATCTTCAAGTGTCTGACAAATTGGAATTTTCTCTCATGAGAGCTCATGGGATAAATACATTTGTTAGTCTTTAAAAGTACCACAGGATTCCTTGTTTGTTTTGTCTAACACAGCCGGCATTTTTATGCTGAATTTTCAGTTTTAAAGAATGCCACCTGATCACAACCCTGATGCTGATGCCATTCTGTAATTTAACAATGCTAAATGCAGATCAGAATCTGACTCCATATCCTCTTTCCATGAGGTCACTTTGTTGTTTTTACCCTGCTTAAACTCATGCCCACTAAACTGTGGCACACTATCAGGGATACTATGTCTGGCAAAGTAAATTCATTCTGTAAGCTGTTGTAGTAAGGCTGTCTCACTAGATGCAGACAGCTCAATGCCTATTTTGCTCTGAGGCAGAGTATAGGAGTGACTTTTCCTATGCAATTTCCAAAGGGATAGCCGCGTTAGTCTAGTCCGGCAAAAAAAACAAGGAGTCATGTGGCACTTTAAGACTGACAGATTTGTTAGTCTTAAAGTGCCACACCACGACTCCTTGTTTTTTTCCCTATGCAACCAGCATGGGTTCTTTTGCTTGATTTTTGCCTGAGTTTTTGGCATAAACAAGCATTGACAGCTTCCTTAGTGTCACAGTTCATTGACACCCTTATAAAATGTCTCTAGCCCTTCTCTTAGGGTTCCCCCCCCCAATCTCTAGATGATCTTCATATAGCCTTTAACATACTTTTCTGTAACACCATAAGACTCAGCGTCACGATGCCTTGAAACAAAAACCAGCCATCCTAGCTCCACCTTATATTGATAATAGGAACTGAGAATATGTTGTCCTTTCCTGGACACCATATGCTAATAGTCTTAATTACTTTCTGTAAGGTCTCATCGAGAGAAATAGCTCTGGCACTCACAGTCCATATTTCACCGGAGATTGAACAGGCTTTGTTATTTATCAGCTTGACATGTACAAAATCCAGATCTGAACTTTGCTTCACTCCACTTTTGTCAAATGCTCCGCAGATTGTGTCTGCAACCACCAAATGTCTGTATTCAATCTGCAAATTATTTATTTGTAGCTGCCAAAAATAATCTCTGTATTTTTGAGAGGAGGGGTTATCAGACTGCTTTCAGCAATGGTAATAAATGTTTTTTAGTTAGTTTCAGCTGGCTACCTATAAATAAAGACATGGAATTTTTACACATCTGGAGTAAGGCCAAAGCTGCCTCCTCTATTTGAGCATATTGGCACTCAGTTTTTGTTAATAGGCATGATGCATGTCCATCCTGATTTGTAAGAGGACCAAGACATTACCCTCTTTAGAGGAGTCTGTGTGTGAACAATATAGTTTTGCACTTACTGTCAAAGTACCTCTGGACTGGGACCCCTTTAACGAACTCCTTCCATTTCCCAAACTATTAAGATTTGCATCCCATGGCCATTGTTGGATGGCTTTGTGCAGTAGCTCTCTCGTGTTGCTAGTTCAAGCAGCTAGATGAGTCACAAATTTCCCTACTTAGCTCATCCAGAGGCGTAGCCATGTTAGTCCGTGTACAGTAAAAACAATGAGAGTCCTGTGGCACATAGACCAACAGATTTCTTCAGGCATAAGCTTTCATGGGCTCCAACACACTGCATCTGATGAAGTGAGTTGGAGCCCACGAAAGCTTATGCTTGAAGAAATCTGTTAGTCTATGGTGCCACAAGACTCTCATTGTTTCTACTTAGCTCACCATTCCTAGGGAAGTTTGTACCCGTTTCCTATCTGTTGGGGCAGGCGTGTTGATGACAGCCTCAGGCTTACTGAGATCTATGTGTACATCCTGCTGTGTTAACTTCTCCCTAGCTATGTTATTTCTGTTGTATGGAATTTACATTTTTTGTACGTTTGGCTTTAGCCTAATGGCTGGGGTTCTTTCCAAAGCTGCTCAAAGCTGCTGGTGATGCTTTGTTTTCCCTGAATCAGAGCATCATTTATGCAAACCTTAGTACCCCTATACAGGGGTTAAAGTAAGGGGGAATGCCCCAGAGCCCCCTATTTTTAGGAAGCCAGCATTCCAGGCCCCCTAAAAACAGGGGAATGCCCTGGAACGCTGCATTCCGAGGCCTCCCCAAAATAGGGGAACACACCAGAAAGCTGCTTTCCAGGACCCCCCTAAAAATAGAAGCATGCAGGAGCATGCTGCAGTGAAACACGTTCCCCTGCTGGCTCAGGGAGGCTGTGGTGGGTGTGTGGTCTCCCCAGGCTCCGGGAAGGGAGGGAAGGGGAGCGGAGGGGAGGGGTGGTCAGGATCACTCCACCTGCCACAGCATCTTCCTGGGGCCAGCAGGGGAATGCGTTCTGACATGTCACGCTCCCGCACACCTCTATTTTTAAAGTGCCACCCCAGCATCTGGCAAAAAGCCGGACAAAAATCAACTTTTTCATTAATGCCTGCCAGGTATAGTGGTGAGGCAGGCATTTGGGGAAGGCAGGAATTGGGGGGGCTGTAGTTGGTGTGGTGGTGGGGCAGGCATTGGGGGGGGCTGTAGTTGGGGTGCTGGTAGTGGGGCAGGCATTTGGGGGGGCAGTAGCTGAGGTGGGTGAACGGGTCCTGCACCAGTGGGGGGAGGGGGCACACTGGCATGACGGTGGTCCACCCTGGTGTGAGGGGGGGGGCCCGGCAATTTAGGAGGGTTCCGGGACCCCCCAGATTATACTTTAACCCCTGCCCCCACACTAACATTTTATGATGTTATCTGGTGAAATGCCCTGGGTACCAAACACAATCCAAATAGCAGTTGGTGAAAAATGGATCTCCCAAGAAGGGTGTTGAATGGGCACAAACATGTGCTTTCTTTTTTTAATGAAGTCTGCCAGAAACTTGCTGATGCAACAGCCATCTCTCCTCCCCCCCCCCAATTATTCCCCCTGAAGATGGTGGAACATATACCCTTTTCACATATTTAATTCTTTTGGCTGTATATATTGGCAAAAATGTCTGTTTTTACACAGTGACCAACAAGTGTTACCCATTCTGTTGATTCTTCTACTTGCTGGATGATTCCCAGAGAATTGAGCCCATCCAGCTCCTCTGTTAGCCTCTGGCTTTGGGCTAGGGTCAGGGAAACATTCCTAGATGCTTGAATTGTGGGACAGTCATGCTCATGTAGTTCTGTGTGGTGCTCTGTTACGAGCTTTCTTATCCTCTGGGAAGTTGCCTTCAAATTGTTCATCAGCTGTTTGGGTCCCTTGCCCTTCCAAAGAATGCACTCCCTTAAGGAGACCACAGGGGTGACATGTTTTTAATGCAATACTGGGTGTGCTTTTCCCTAGTACTATTACAGATTGTATGTTTTCCAGTCCTTTTACTCATCCGTTTAATTCACATACACCTTTAATGGGGCTAAGTCATGAGCTTTACCCATTTTACTCCAGTCCCTGGGGCTTTTCTTTTAGTAACAATAATGTTGTTGGCTTGGGCACTAGTGTCCACCTTAAAATTAATGTCCTGTTTGCTTTCAGGCTGATAATCCACTCATCTTTTGCTGCCATGTTGTCAGCTGTTCCCAGGAAGGGTTTATCTGTGCCCACAGTGCTGTTGTCAGGCTCTTTGTCCAAACTCTGCATGCTGTGCTGCTGCTTGCCTGCTCTTGCAAAGTGATCTTAACCACAGTGTTTCTTACATCTTTTCCCTGTGCTGAGCATTGTCTTGACTTGTGTTGGCTTCCGCAGCATATGCAGCTCCATTTTCTGTTTTCACTGGGCTCTGAGTTTGAGCTCCACAAGCCTTTCTGCCTCACATCTCATTTCCTTATGATATCTTGGGTTCTCCATCTTGTCCACAGTGTCCGACTGTTGTGCACTCTCCAGGTGCTTCATTCTAGGTTGGGTGTCGTCCTCTGCCTGGAACTTTTAACCACCTTATCAACAGGGGTTAGAGTATAATTTGGCAGGCCATGGAACCCTCCTAATGGGGCGGGCCCCCCTCCTGCACATCCAGGCCCCCTTCAAGCACCCCAGCTACTGCTCCCATTCCCTATCCATTCCCCTGCCCCAAAATCCACCCAAGCCCCCAATACCCACACCCAATATCCACCCTCAGCCCCCAATACCCACTCCCCTTTCCCCAAAATCTGCCCCCAATACCTATCCTCAAAAATCCACCCCCTGCTCCCAATATCCCCCAGTGCAAGCCGGGCCACCCCAGTACTTACCGGTGGCGGTGCAGCTGGGGAGGTAGGGACAGTAGGCACTGGGTTGGGGTGGCAGAGTGGCTGTGGCGGAGGCGGCAGGCCCCCAGTTGGGGCAGCAGCGTGGCCTGGGATTAGCTGGGGTGGGAGTGGGGGCAGGCCCCACATTGGGCAGGACCTGGAAGGTGAGGGGTTTGGGGCTGGGCTTGAGCTGGGGGTGGGCCCCTACCCAGCAATGCCCTTGTCCCTTGCCTGCTGGGACGCAATTCCAGGGCCTGCTATTTTTAGAGACCCAACGTTCGGGCCCCTAAAACTAGAAAATGGAACCGGAACGCTGAGTTCTGGGGCCTGCCATTTTCAAATGCTGGGCCCAGTATGCAGTGTTCTGGCACCATTTTCTATTTTTAGGGGGCACAGAACGCTGAGTCCCTAAAAATAGCGGACCTTGGAATGGCATGCCATCGTGTTCAGGCTTACTTCAACCTTTGCTTATCAAGGGTTAATTCTGGGTATCCCAATAAAATCTCTGTGAGCTGGTCTCGTATGAAGGACTGATTTAATCCCCCAAGACTGTAAGATTGGTTCTTCAGTTTTAGAGCAGTCACCAATCCAGTATCTGCTTTGGCTTCTCCTCTATGTTCCACTCTGTTTTAAAAACATCTCAGATGGTTCATTTTTACTTGGAGGGCTGTTACCCCTCAAGTGTCCAGAAGAAAGGTTTTAGTTAGCCTTCTCTGCCTGAGTCAACTGCAGACTTCTAAATACTTCAAGGGCTTCAGAACCCTCAGAAATAAGGTTGTCAGAAATAAAGCTACCTGCTGTCTCTATAGTCCAACTGTTTCTATTTTTTCTAGCTCTTATTGTTTGTAGATACATAGAGAAGCGCTGTTTAATCCTTCTCCAGCTGTCTTCCACATTTCCAGCGTTTTATTTCCAATAGCGGGTGGGGCTTTTAACTGCTCCATTCATCTACTCGCGATCTTGTCTTAGTGCCTCTTTATTCTCAGTATTATCATGTAGTGTTCAGTAGTGCTTAAGGAGGTTGCAAGTGTCTGGTTCCAACAGCTGGCTGTACATAGCAAGAGTTTCATAGCGCACTTCCCAGACTTTCTGTTTGGGACACTCAGCCCTTCAGAGGTGGCTTTTGGGGTAGATGAAGCAGGCACATGCCTAAGGTCCCAAGCAGAAAGGGGTCCCATCGCCTGTTTTGCCTACCCCAAAAGCTGTGTCTGTCTCAGTCAACAGCAGAAGGAGCTCGCTCCTGGAGCTGGGGCCAACAGCAGGGAGCTGTGGCTGGCAATAGGGAGCTCTAGTGGCGGTGAGGGGGCAGGGCTGGAGCTGGTGGCGGAGGAGCCGGGTCCGTTGTGGGGGACCCAGGACCGTGGGTGGGGAGGCTGTGGGCCTATCGGGGCCCCCCACAAGGGGTCTTCACCTAGGGCCCCCAGTAGCCAAAGGCCACCTCTGCAGTCCTTAAAAAACAGTCTCTAACACCACACCTGTTCACAGGTCGAAAATGTCAGGCATACAATTTTAATGTGACTATCTCCTTTTCACCTAACGATCCTCCCTTTAGACACACCAGCAGATTGTAGCTGCACCTTTTGCTAGCTGTCCATGGCCTCATGGTGCATTCAGCTTCTCCAGGACTGGCAGAAACTGTCCCTGCCTTTCTGAGAGGAGCCTTAAGTAAGTACCGCATCATATGCATTCACTGACTGGAATGTCTTCTTCATTTTAGTATGGTAAAAGCAAAACTGATTTTTAATCATTTAAATTTAAAATGAAAGTGAGAAAATTTTCTTTACAGCTCAAAAATGTTTGCTAATACCATATTATTATAGTAGATGCAGAATAAATTTTCAGTGCCTAAGGGTATGCCCACACTTAGAAGATTAGTTCAAATTAACTTAATTCAGATTAATTAATTCAACTAATAATGATTAGTTCAAATTAAGTTAATTTGAACATGGCCCCACTAGAAACACATTCGAACTAGCATGTCCATGGACAGGATTTGCTAGTTTGAATTAGGCGAGGGGGACCATGGGTGGTGTGGCAAGATGGCCCCCAAGATGGCACCCAATATATAGAAAGAGGAAGGCACCCTCGGAGGAAGAAGATCAAAAAGCGTTAATTCAAATTAATGGTTAGTTCGAATTAACATGGCCACACTGGGTTCATTCGAGCTAATAAGTTTGAATTAACCCTTACTTCGAAGTTCAGGTACGTTTTATAACTTTGAAGTAAGCCTCCACTAATGAAAGCCGGTGTAGCCATGCATTAATTTAATTTGAACTAATCCTCATTAATTCAAATTAAATTGTAAGTGTAGACACACCCTAAGGGACTTAGGGGGGCTTACCTATGTCTCACTGAAAACTAAGGCGACTTAGGCTCCTATGGGTGTATTGAAAACTGCATTAAAATTGTAAAATATCACTTGAAATTGTCAGGGCTTTTCTTTGGTCCCAATTGTGGGGTGAGCTCTCTATGGAAAGATGTGATCTGGCCTAGCACTGTAGTATCAATCAGTCTGCAAGCAGACCGCCTAGAGAGTAAGATGAAGTGATCTGCACAACTCCATTTTGGGGAGGAGCCTATTTTGCCTCTGTCTGGTTTTGGGTTCTTGTTTGTCATCGTTTTGAATTCTAAGAAGTAAAGTAGCATTATGTTGAAGCCCTCCAGCAAGAGCATTTTATGTTCTAATCTGACCTTTCTCTGTATTTTGTTACTACAGTTCTTAATCATCAGAATGATAACTTAGTCTCTTAAAATGCTTATTGATAAGCGCCTTTGAAAACTGTTTCCTAGATGCCTTCAGAATTTCAAGGCAATAAAACCTGAGATGGTGTGTGGCTATCCTGGATGGCTGTGACCCTAAAGGACTATAATAGGTAAGTATGGTCATACTGGATGCACAAAGGAAAAGAATATAATTTTGTGGCTAGTAGAGTAGGACTCAGGATAGCCAAGTTTTTGGTGACTTTATGTATTTATTAATTTTATTCCTATGAAATGCCATGAACAAATTTCTGTTCTTTAAAACTATTGTTACCAATAGTCTGCATCTATGTTCCATGCTGATGATCCAGAGGTAGATTGCATATTTACAGGAAAGGAGGGCTTTAAACTAGGTTCAACGGGGGAAGGAGACCAAAGCCCACAGGTAAGTGGCAATGTGGGAGATCTGGGGGAAGGGATGGAACTTGGGGGGTGCTGGGACTGTAGTACCAGGAATAAAAGAGAAGGTAGTTGGAACATTGCGGGGGGGAGGGGGAATCAAATAATTGTCTTAAATGTTCCACTGAAGCGCCAACACATGAGGAGAGTGGGGGAGGAGGACTCCAAAAAAAATGCAAGGAGGTATATGTAATAGAATTGAAAACCAAACTGACAAAGTAGGGCAAGTGACTGGGTATCTTAGGTGCCTATACACTAATGCGAGGAGCCTGGGAAATAAACAGGAAGAATTGGAAGTACTAGTGCAGGCAAGGAACTATGATATCATAGGAATAACGGAGACGTGGTGGGATAGACTGCATGACTGGAGCTCTGCCATGGATGGGTATAAACTGTTCAGGAAAGACAGGCAGGGAAGAAGACGGGGAGGAGTAGCACTATATGTAAAAGAGCTCTATGACTGCTCAGAGCTCCATTATGGAAGTGGAAGCGTGCCAATAGAAAGTCTGTGGGTTACATTGAGAGGGGAATGCAACAAGGGGGATGTTGTGGTGGGGGTCTGCTCTAGACCACCAGACCAGAAGCAGGAGGTGGATGAGGTGTTCTATGGACAACTAGCGGAAGCTTCTAGATCACAGGCCCTGGTGCTGATGGGGGACTTCAGTTACCCTGACATCTGCTGGGAGGCCAATACAGCAGTGCATGGGCAATCCAGGAAGTTTTTAGAGTGTGTTGGGGACAACTTTCTAGTACAAATGCTGGAGGAACCAACTAGGGACCTTGCACCTCTCGACCTGCTGCTCACAAACAGGGAAGAATTGATTAGGGAGGTAGAGGTAAATGGCAAGCTAGGCAGTAGTGACCATGACATGGTTGAGTTCAGGATGCTCATTAAAGGAAGGAAGGAAAGAAGCAAAACAAAAACCCTGGACTTCAAAAGAGCAGATTTTGGGTCCCTCAGGGAACTGATGGGCAGGATCCCTTGGGAAGCTAATCTGAAGGGGAAAGGAGTCCAAGAGAGTTGGTTATGTTTTAAAGAAACCCTGCTAAGGGCACAGGAAGTTGCCATTCCAGTTAGGAGAAAGAACAAACATGTGAGGCAGCCAGAATGGCTTAGCAGGGAACTCTGCTCTGAGCTTAAACATAAAAAGGAAGTTTACAGGAAGTGGAAGCTTGGTCAGCTGACCAAGGAGGCATATAAAGCTATTGCTAGGGACTGCAGGGATAAAATCAGAGAGGCCAAAGGACAAATGGAGTTGCGGCTAGCGAGGGGTGTAAAGGATAACAAGAAGGGGCTCTACAAGTATGCTAGTAACAAGAAGAGGATCAGGGATGGTGTAGGTCCCTTGCTGAATGGGGCAGGCATCCTCGTGACAGAGGATGAAGAAAAAGCTGAAGTGCTCAATGCTTTTTTTGCTTCAGTTTTCACAGGCAGGGTCAGCTCCCAGCCCACTACCATGGGTGTGGCAGATGGGAGAGAAGAAGAGAGGCCCTTGGTGATGGAAGGTCAGGTTAGGGACTGCTTAAAGAAGCTGGATGTGCACAAGTCCATGGGGCCGGACGAACTGCATCCAAGGGTGCTGAGGGAATTGGCCAATGAGCTAGCAGCACCGCTGGCCGTTATTTTTCAAAACTCATGGAGAACAGGGGAGGTGCCAGAGGACTGGAAAAAAGCAAATGTAGTGCCTATTTTCAAGAAAGGGAAAAAGGAGGATCCGGGGAATTACAGACCTGTCAGCCTCACCTCAATCCCTGGCAAAATTATGGAGCAGATTCTTAAAGAATCCATCCTCAAACACTTGGAAGAAAATAAAGTGATCAGGAACAGTCAGCATGGATTTACCAAGGGTAAATCATGTCTGACCAATCTCATTTCCTTCTATGAGCAGATGACTGGTTTTCTGGATGCAGGAAGAACCGTTGATGTGATATACCTTGATTTTAGTAAGGCTTTTGATACAGTTTCCCACAGCATTCTCATTGGCAAATTAAGGAAGTATGGGTTGGATAGGTGGACTATAAGGTGGATAGAAAACTGGCTAGATCAACGGTTTCAGTGTGTAGGAATCCATGGTTCCACGTCTAGCTGGCAACCAGTCACGGGTGGTGTGCCCCAGGGGTCGGTCCTGGGGCCAGTTCTGTTCAACATTTTCATCAATGATCTGGATGATGGAATAGACTGCACTCTCAGTAAGTTTGCGGATGACACCAAGCTGCGGGGAACAGTAGACACATTGGAGGGCAAGGACAGGATTCAGGGAGACCTAGATAAATTGGAACAATGGGCCAATAAAAATCTTATGAAGTTCAATAAGTACAAGTGTAAAATCCTGCATGTGGGATGGAAAAACCCCATGCACTGCTACAGGCTGGGGAACATTCAGCTAAGTAGCAGCAGCATAGAAAAGGACCTGGGGGTCATGGTGGATGGGAAGCTAGATATGAGTCAGCAGTGTGCTCTTGCTGCCAAAAAGGCCAATGGCATACTGGGCTGCATCAAAAGAAGTGTTACCAGCAGATCAAGGGATGTGATCATTCCCCTCTATTCTGCACTGGTAAGGCCAAATCTAGAATACTGTGTTCAGTTTTGGGCTCCCCACTACAAAAAGGACAGGGACATGCTAGAGAGTGTTCAGAGGAAGGCAACCAAAATGATTAAAGGGCTGGAGCACAAGCCCCATGAGGATAGACTGAAAGCATTAGGCTTATTTAGTCTGCAGTAGAGAAGACTGAGGGGGGATTTGATAGCAACCTTCAGCTACTTGAAGGGATGCTCTAAGGAAGATGGAGCTCAACTGTTCTCGGTGGTAACAGAAGACAGAATGAGGACCAATGGTCTCAAGTTGCAGTTAGAGAGGTCAAGGCTGGATATTAGAAAAAGCTTTTTTACTAGGCGAGTGGTGAACCATTGGAATGAGCTCCCAAGGGAGGTGGTGGAGTCTCCATCTTTGGAGGTGTTTAAGGCCCGGCTGGACAAAACCATGACTGGGATGGTTTAGTGGGAGTGGTCCTGCCTCTGGCAGGGGGTTGGACTAGATGACCTATGAGGTCCCTTCCAACCCTATGATTCTATGATTCTATGAAAAGAGCAAACTAATTGAAAAACAAAGCACCACACATGTGCTAAAAATCCACCAACAGCCAGCTAAATGGTTCTAATTAATTCTTAGTTTCTCATTACTTGCTTTGACTCCAGGCTCCTCTATAGCATTTCAGCTACTTGAATCCTTAATAGAATAGTTACATATTGTGCCTGGTAAATGTCTGACTTCCCTATGGAGCAAGCAAGTGGCCAGCTATCAAAATAAAACTTTGATTTGTTTACAGCAGTGTTTCCCAACAAGTGTGCCGTCAGGTCTAAGCAGGTGTGCCACAAAATTTTTTGAAAAACTACTCAGAGAGCTCTGGATTGGCTCATTAGCTCATGAATATTCATGAGTTTATTTAAAAACTATATGATGGCATGCCTCAAATTAATGAGAGGTAGCAAGGTGTGCCGTGACAGAGAAAATGTTGGGAACCACTGGTTTACAGTACAGTGGATCCAAATGACCCTGTTTTGCTCCCATTCTGTGCTGACGTAATGCCACTGAAATCAAAGAGTTAAACACTGGAAAAACCAGAGCAACACACTGGTGAATCAGGCATAATGTTCATACTTAATTCATTTGTGTTATAACTGTTGTTTATGAAGGCCAATGGGTAATTCATTATTTACACAGGCAGGGATGTAAACATACAGGCCACTTAACCAAACAAATACGGAGGGAGGATTTGTGCCTTGGAGAGACTTTATCCAGTGCAGTGCTGAGTAATTCTGCATGGGTGCACTGAGCTGTCATTGGAGCGAGAGGCAGTTGTATAGTGTTGGGTAAAAAATTAATTTTGTGGTTTGCTGGCTATTATGAAAAAGGGGGGGGGGGAATCGATTTCAAGTGAAAACAAAACCCAAT
The DNA here is from genome assembly GCA_007922195.1 of Podocnemis expansa. Lineage (NCBI taxonomy): Eukaryota > Metazoa > Chordata > Testudines > Podocnemididae > Podocnemis > Podocnemis expansa. The sequence continues at coordinate 10,756,343 of ML682018.1, read as the reverse complement.
ATTTGGCACATGGAAAGGTCGGAAAAAAAAACTTGGGGCTGACTGTTTCATTGTCACAAAATCAAAATGTTTTATTTCAATTTTGACCATTGCATTATTCAATTTTAGCAAATTTAAAGAAAGTTTTGAAATGGTTTTGGACCCCCCCCCATCAAAATATTTCATTAAAAAAAAGTCAAAACAACAAAACAAAATCTTTTTTTCTGATTTTAAGGGTTTTGTTTTGTTTCAGTTGAAGCAATTTGGCAAAATCAACAGGCATTTGCTAAATGTTTTGGGCAAGAGAAGGAACTCTGCCCAGCCCTAGAGTTGTGTGCTCAGGACCTTCCAGAAAGTGGTCAGCACCTCACCAGATAGGTCTGTCATGGAGGCAAAATGTAGGGCACTATTTTAAGCACAGGAGGCATGGACACCTCCTTGATGTTAGACCAGTGTACAAAGTACACATAGAAGGAGTTTGGGAGAGGTAGTGGAAGATGGATCCAAATTCTAAAGGGGCAGTTGTGTTAGTCTAGTAAAGCAAAAGAAAAAAAAACAAAAAACCACGAAGGAGTCCTGTGGCACTTAAAGACTAACAGATTTATTTTTTGCATGAGCTCTCATGAGAGAAAATCCCACTTCATCAACTGCTTTGAAGATGGGGAACTTACAGAATGTGATGAAAATAAATGCAAGGGGGTGTAAAGACATGGGATCAGGTCATACAGTAACAGCAAATCAGAGCATTTGTTAAGATTCAAACTCTGGGAAACAGCACAGACAAGAGGGTGAAGTCAAATTACCTGTTGTAATGGGAAAAGAAGCCATAGCCACATTCAATCCTGCTGTCACACAATCTAATTTGCATATTAATTTGATGTCCGCTGTTTCTCTTTGAAGTCTTGAATGTAGGTGAAATGAAATGCATGATGCAAGGGACCATCAAGGGCAAGAGGTCTAGGTGGTACACGGGTAGGGTTACCAGCTACCAAAGTATGGAAGGGAGGCCAGGGAAGTACAAAAAGGAGGACATTGGAGGACAGCTGAAGAAAATGTAGTATTAATGTAACATTCTTCTGGTTTTTAGGGGGCCCCAGAACACTTTCCCCTAAAACTGGGGTGCTCCAGCATACTTTAACCCCTGTAAGTAAAAGGCCAGAGAAAAGCATGTATTTTTTAAATGCCTGTTGGATGGAGGACTTGAAGGGAAAAAGGAGGACATATCCTTAGGTTTACCAGATACCACAGCCTGGAAAGGAGGACGGGGAGGTAGGAAAAGGAGGACACATGGAGAAAATGTAGTATTAATGTAATATTCTGTTTTTAGGGGGCCCTGGAATGCTTCCCCCTAAAAATGGGGTGTTCTGGGGCATTCCAGCATACTTCAACCTCTGTAAGTAACAAGCCAGAGAAAATCATGGATTTTTACAATAACTGCAGGATGGAGGACTTGAAGAGAAAAAGGAGGACATGACCTTAGGGTTACCAGATACCAAAGCCTGGCATGCAGGACAGGGAAGTAGGAAAAGGAGGACTTTGGAGGACACATGGAGCAAATGTAGCATTAATGGAATAGTCTTCTCTTTTCAGGGGGCCCTGGCTGGCTTCCCCCTAAAAACAGGATGTTCTGGGGCGTCCCAGCATCTTTCAACCGCTGTGAGTAAAAAGCCGGACAAAATGAGTTATTTCTAAATTGCCTGCTGGCCTGAGGAGAAGGAGGACATGGCCTCCTTTCACCTGACCTCTGCTAACCCTATCCTGGGGACAGGCAGAGATTAGAATATTTTGCAAGGGATAGCTGTGTTAGTCTAGTCCAGTAAAAAGCAACAAGGAGTTGTGTGGCACTTTAAGAAGCCCTGTGAATAGCGTAGTGGCTGGCACTTCTACTTACCATGCAGAAGGTCCTGGGTTCAGTTCCCAGGGGGTTGGACTCGATGAGGTCCCTTCCAGCCCTGTGATTTGATTAGATTAAAGCGCCACACAACTCTTTAAGAGATTAGGATGGACTCAGAGGCTTGGAAGGGCTCTCATGACAGCATCCAGCCCAACCCCCTGGGGCTTGACCCCAGGACTGTCTGTGTAGTCTGCCAGTGACTGACTGCTGGCAGCGTTCACACGCTCCTGCTCCGACTTGGGACACATGTGGCGGCACCGGGGCCGTCCTGGGGGGAAGAGGGGCAGGGTGCCCTGGGGGCCCCTCCCGAATAGCCCTAGGCCGGCAGCGCGGAGGAGCCGCGGGGTCTTAGCCCTTCCCATGCAAATAGGGAAGTTGGCTCGTGGGGGCGGCAACCTTTTTCCTGCCTCTATAAAGCGAGGCGGGGCGCAGCACGCGCACTCGGCCCTCTGCGCGCGGCGGGGGAGGATGCTCTGCGCTGAGCCCGGGCTGGCAGGGCAGGCGGCCAACTGAGGAGCGCTGGGAGCCCGCAGCTGGAGGACCAGGGAGCCCATGGGGTGCAGGTGAGCCCTCCCCGGCTTCCCCTTGCTGCTCCTCTGCACCCGCTGGGGGCCCCTGCTTGCCTTCCCCAGCTTGGCACTGGTCCAGCAGCACCCCGGGGGCCGGCTCCCCGGCACATCGCTGGGCTGGCGGGCAAGAATGCTTCAGCCGAAAAGGGGCCTGAAACCCCTCGAGCTGATGATTTTTAAAAAGGAGGGGGAGGAGATCAAGGATTTCCCTCTCACCACACACTCCGCAGTTTCACAGGACAGCGTGAGAGCAATTGGCGGAGCAGCCCCCCTCTGATTTCAAGTCCTGGGGAGGATACTGGATGAGACCGCTTGAGGCGGGCGAGCAATGCCCGGAGGAGGCGGGTGCTGCGCCTCTTCAGTGAACACACTTCTCCGGAGCGTGCAATCGAGTATCTCCCCCGCACTGATTTCAGTTCGGGAGTGCTGAAGGGCCACAGGCAACTGGGTGCAGTTTAGGACAGTCCTGATGCTGTTGTAGAGTCCTGGCCAACTCTGGAGTGACAGGGGGAGTCACAAAGAGAGCGAAAGCAAGTCTGAGAATTGAGATCCGGGTGTTTTGTATTTAGAGCAGAGGATTTAGGGGTTGAGACTGCATTGGATTGCCAAAGCTGCCACTGATGAGTGGCCAGGACCTTGGGAAAGTCACTTAACCCCTGCTCCCAAATAACCTCTCTAACCCCCAGAATTAATCCTTGAGAAGGCGGTTAGAATTGGCCAAGCATGGGAAGTCACCCAGATGTAGGGTTACCAAATACCACAGCATGGAAAGGAGGACAGGGAAGTGCATAAGGAGGACAGTGGAAGGAGGACACATGGAGCAAATGTAGTATTCATGTAATATTCTGCTGTTTTATGGGGCCCTGGAACCCTTTCCTGCTAAAATAGGGTATTCAGGGGCATTGCAGCATACTTTAACCCCTGTAAGTGGAAAGCCAGACAAAATCATGTTTTTTTCAAATGCCTGCCTGGATAGAGGACATGAAGGTAAAAAGGAGGACACCTACTCCTTTTGCCTGATGTCTGGTAACTCCGCCCAGAGGAAAATGAAGCCCTGACCCTGTGGCTTAATGAAACAATGCTTGTAAGATGCTGTGGGAGCCTCCTGGATGATCAGTGTCAGAAAAGTGCTGCCTGGTGTTTTCATGTATCGTTTATCCAAAGAGTTAAGATTCCTGGTCGGTCCAAGGTTTAAGTTATTACTTCACAGGCTCCTTCTTCTTTCCTTACTCTTCTTTTCTTTGTCTTTTTGTCTGAGGAGTTCTAAGAAAACAGGGTGCATGGCTGGGGCTGAACTGATGCAACCTGGACTCACATTAAAGAGGTGGTTCTGGCGTGGGTTCTTTGTGCTTCACTTTGTTATTGCAGGTAAGCTGAAGAGTTCAATTCCATTTCATATCACGAGAGCTTTGACTGCCCCTTTCCTCACTATATGACGGTGAGGAGCAGTGGGGCAAAAGTTTGAGGCACTGCTGTGGCACATTCTGCGGACAAATAGGGGACTGCAGTCTTTTGGGGGGTGGGGGGTAACTTTCACTGTCACTAATATTTAGTATAAATGTCAGGGAGTTGGGGAGAGCTCTGGTGGCCTGGTTGAATCACCACATAACCATGCAAGACCTGGGTTTCTGATCTTCGTCTCATTCCTCTGGGCAGAGCCAACTCTAGGCTTGTGTGGCTTCTGTGCGTACATTGGGCCCTGCATTCCCCACATCCATGATGTGACTGCCCATAGGGCCACCCTCAGTTCCATCGCTGCAGTCCTATCTGACCGGTGCTGGCAGGCCACAGCAAACAGAGACTTCCCCAGACTTCCTTGACTGCTCCCTATATGGAAAGTGGCTGCCTAGGCCAAGCGGTTCACTAAAGCCTGCTGAGTCTGAAATGTGGGAGGGGGGTGAGGGTTCCCCAGGGCTGGAGGAAGCATCAGAAGAGAGCAGGAGGGGATTTGGAAAAACACATACTTGTGGGAAAGACCCTGCTCCAAGGCTGGGAGGGAGGGGCAAGCAGATGCTGCTTTTCATAGGGCCACACAAAGCCAAGAGCCAGCTGAGCTCCCAATGCTAGATGGAGTGCTTGTGTGGTTGCTTGGCTGTTATCCCATTGCTGAGCAATAATCTTCCCGGTCATGGAAGCACTGGCACTGATGGGCCTTGAAAAGAGCCCAGTTCAGTCCAGTCTTCCCTGGCCTACAAGAGTGGGAGCTAATCCAGAACATCCGTGGCAGAAGAGTTTCTAAGAAATGGAAAGGAGTCATTTCTCCTCTGCGAAATGTACATTAAAACTGATCATTGCAGAAAGTAATGCAGATTTAAATGACTGGTCTTGGAGCTGGGTCAGAAGCCCTGTCCCGTTGCTCTCTCTAAGAGAGCCCTATTGCCTTGAGAAGGCTTTTGCAATCACTCCTCTAGCTGCGGAAAATGCTAGCACCAAAACCTGAAAGCACAAGACATTTCTCCGTAGTATGGATTCCTTACAGACTCAAACCAGCTCAGGCTTGGTGATGATTTCCTTGTAGATAATGACGCTTGAGAGCAAATGTGCCGAGTTGTGGCTTTGCATAGAAATTGTGCAAAATTCTGCATTTTTTTTCATGGTAATATTGTGAAATGCGGAAACGCTTTGCCATTTCCACCAAGTTTCACTTTAAGATTCTAAGTTTCTTCAAACGTGAATCTCGGAGCAAAGCTTGGGGAATTTCACATGGAATTAAAGGCGCATACTCCTGTAAAGTACATCACCGGGTTTTCTGGGTTCTTTTCTCTCTCCCATTCACTGCCGCCACATGAAAATACGTGTCCTAAACAATATACATGTATTTGTGAGTAACGCCTCCATTCCCTCTCCTGCCTTAATGCCATGCCACACTAAACCACACATGCCTATCGATAAGTATGTATATATGAGAAGAAGGCCATGTTACTTATGAGTAATATGATGCTTCTCTGCAAATTACACTAAGTCCAAGATAGACATTGTTCAGGCCTTTACTAGTGACAAGTTTAAGGTTTGATCAGTAGAAACAGGAACTTTCCCCCATTAGAAAGCCAGGATCTTTTCATAGGAGCAATGCTTTTGTTTCTAATCCTGGTAGACTGCAAGATGCTAGACTTGAATACTCTGACATTAACAAGCAGAGAAAAAGCTCTTTTTTTGGGATATGTTTGGTTGTTTCTAAAATACACTGGTTATGGTTTTTTCTCCTCTTGGAGCCCATTCAGGGAGAATCATAGCATCAGGAAGCCTAAATTATTTATAGGCGGTAACATGGAAAACAATACTGATCTGGATTTTTAAATCTCTCCAGAACATTCCTCCGTTAACTCTTCTGTACAGTGTATATTTAGATCATAGGCTCCTTAGGGTGGAACCTGACTTTTTGTTCTTTATGTCTGCAGTGCCTAGCACAGTGCGGTCTTGGTCTGTCACTGGGGTTCCTGGGTGCTACAATAACACAAATACTTAACAGTAATGATCATGTGGCATGTACGGCCTATGCCATAGAGTGGTTTTAAAAGTTTTACTGGGTCTCGTAGCAGATGACCCCAGTAACTCACTTGTTAGAAAGGTGGACATCCCTAATTGATGACCTTCTGCAAGGGAGACAGAGTAGCCATGATCCAAAGAGGTAGCCATGTTAGTCTAACAAATTTATTTGTTGCATGAGCTTTCGTGGGAGAAAATTGCACTTTGTCAGACGCTTTGAAGATGGGAGGACTTACAGAATGATAGGAAATAACTGCAGGGAAGTGTAAGTCATAAGAACAGGTCACACTAACAACAGACCAAAACAGTTGTAAAGATTCAAACGGTGGGGAACAGCATACAGAGGGAGATGAGGTCAAATCACCTGTTGTAATGAGAGAAAAATCAATGTCCTGATTAAGTCCTGAGGCAATGCAACCAAATTCAATTTCGGTTTCTGTTTGAAGCCTTGATTTAGTATTCATCTGTGTGAGCAAGCAATTAGCAAATCATTAATGGAGTGATCAGGAAGATTGAAATGCTGACCCACTGGTTTTAGAGTGTTGAGATTTCTGATGTCAGATTTGTAACCACAATTTCTTTTGCACAGAGACTGTCCTGGCACCTGATGGCATAAATCACATTGGTGAATAAGCAGTGTAGCCATGGTGCAGGACTGGGGGACCTGGGTTCTCTTCACCATGGTGCCATTCCCCTACTGGGTGACTTTAAGCTTTATTGAAGCCAACACTGTAGAAAGCAGCGTGATGTTCAGATATTTCAGTTTAGATGCCCAAATCAAGGAACCTTAGAGTGTTTCAAGTTGGGCACCCAAGATCAGTGGCTTTTTTTGAACCTTAAATGCCTTTGCCAAATAGATACATACCCTAGTTCAGTGGTTGTCAGACTTAGGATCGTGACCCAGTACTGGGTCGCAGACCTTCAGGCAGTGGGTTGCAGTGCCTAGTGCTGCCATTACCAGAAGAATGGAATACATTACTCAAAGAGGGAACTGTTGGGTCCCGAAATAAAAAAATTGAAAACCACTGCCTAGTTTGTGACGTGTGGATTGTGGGCTAAATGGCAGCAGGTAAGAACTGTGGTGACATGCTCTTTATGAGAACCTAAGGTAGTAGTAGTTACGTTATTTTGATATGTATCATAATTGTTTTGAACCTCTGAGGTAAAATTCAGGAATCTTTACAGCAGCTAACCAAAGCTGCCTGGCATTTAAGAAACAGGATGTTGTATAATAAAATCTAAACCAGCACCACCAGTTTGAATAAGTACATTCATTGCTTCTAGAGTTGAATCAAATGACTTCCAGACGGCAGTAATTCCTGAAACTATTTTTGTTCACCTCTTCAACCTGTGGAACAATACTAGCTGTATCCACTATAGCAGTGGTTCTTAACCATGGATACACATATCCCTGCGGGTATGCACAGATCTTGAATCCAAGGGATTCATAAGCTCAGCTAGAAATTTGTGTAACTTTACATCAGGCTACATAAAAAAGCACTAGTGAATTCAGTACAAACTAAATTTTCAGACCAACAATGATGTGTTTATAATGCTCTAGGCATGATGCACTGAAAGGTAAATACAGTATTTATATTTCAATGTATTTATTTGTAATTACATGGTAAAAAGGAGAAAGTGAGCCATTTTTCAATAGTAGTTGTTATCCAACTCCGGGATTCTCCAACCCTGAGGGCTCACTGTCTGCAATTCAAATTCCCTTCCCTGGGAGCTCATTGAATGGATCTATCAGATTCTTCAACTCTGACGGCTCACTGAATAAAAGCTCAGATGGTTTTCCTGTTTCCTGTTTCCCCAATCCTGAGAGAAAACCTTCCTCAGTTTCCCAATCCCTGAGGGCTCCCTGAGGACAGCTGTCAGTTCCCCCTCCCTGATGGTTCACTGACACTTATGTTTGCAAGGTTTACAGAGGAGTTAATGGGTTAGAGATTACAGTTTATTGCCCTGTTGTTGTGCAATTGCTAAGCGTGAATTTGATAAATGAATACAGTAGTGCAGCTATAGGTCATCAAAAAAAAATCAGCCAGTGTTACAGTCTCCAGATGAGACTTGCTGGTCAGTCAGAGTTCCACTCTGGAGGGGCCTTCTACTCTGCACCTTGCCTCAATGTGGGATGAGGCAGTTTTCGGCCTTCAGGAGACATTCACTCCACAATCAGACTAGCCCATATTTATATAATTTCTTATCACTTACACTTTCAGCAACAACATTTTTCATTATTGCAAGCAAGTCACTGGAACAGGGGAGGTGGCAAACGCATACCCTGACCACATCCTGCACCTTTGCTGAGTTGCTAGTCAACGGGTCTTGGAAATTTCACCCAAAATCTGTAATGGTGGCACCTATCATATTCAGGCATCTGAAACATCTTGTGGTTAAGGCTCATGGACAGTTCTACTGTATTTCCTGACATCCCAAAAGCTCATGCCATGGGGTCATGCCTATTTACAACTGTTGTATGCACTCTGCTCAGTTGCTTGCAAACACTGCTAAATGCCTCCTTACATAGTGTGCTGTGAGACTTTTGTATTTTTATGCCTGATTTTGTAAGCAAGCAGTTTTTAAATGAGGTGAAACTTGGGGGTATGTAAGACAAATCAGCCTTCTGAAAGGCATCCAGTGTTTAGAAGGGTTGGGGGCGAGTGCTCTGCAGCCTGTTCTGAACACTTCTTCTTCATGGCTGGTGTTTTTCATACTTGGGTCCCAGTTTTCCGATTCCACCAGGCTGTGCTCAGCATAGGACCTAGGAGAGGGCAGGGAAGGGACACACTGGTGATTTCAAGCCATATTTGCACTTTCTTAATTCCACAGGGCTTCCTGGGACCACTTCAAGCCAAGGTGTAACTTAGAGTAGCCTTAGAGCTGTCCTAAGTTACACTGGCTTGTAGTAGCCCCCTAGGATGTCTCTCCTGAGCCTCCACTGCTGCTTGGAGCACAGTGACTTGAGCTGAGGTAGCCTTCTGTCAGCCCAGGCTGGGAGATTCATTTCCCATTGCCATCTAGACATACCCTTTGGAGCTGTTATACTGGCCAAGGATTGCCAGGTCTCAGTGTGCTCCTGGCCTCGCCCATGTGTTGTTGAAGACCAGGGGGAGGTGATGTGGAGCCAGCCAGATGGGTTTTCCCACGGGCTGGGAGATTCTCCTGCTGCCCTTTCAGTAGATTTGTGCATGCTCTTTTCCTGATTAGAGTGGTGCAAAGGGGCTGCATCTCAGGTTAGGATCCGGCAGCTGGGATGTAGCCAAAGGTGAATTTTTTTGGAAAGTTTGGAGGAAAATCCCTGCAACATTTCTGAGTTATTGGAGAGTGGGGAAAATACACTTCCTTCAGCAGTGAAAGAGATTGTTTGCTCACCAATATAACTCAAGTGAGCTGGGAATCCCCTCTCTAACTTGTGTGGCACTAGAGAGCTCAGTGAGGAGGTGCCCCTTGTTAGATTTCTGTTGGGGGTGGGGAGAGAGATTAAAAATCCATAAGGCAGTATGCTCAGTGGGCATGTCCAAGTTTTCATAAGCTACTAATGAATCTATGCCCATTTGTGGCCAGTTTCAGAGCCATTCCCAATAGCTCCCAGGGTTGTACCTGGGGCAGACTGCAGGGAGGAAGTTGCAAATGTTTCACTGAAGCAGCCATAGCCCAAGCGGTCAAATGATGCAAATTCAGTTTCTATCTTTTTGATGCTGCTGCCCCATCTCTTTTGCCTTTTTGGATGAGTTGCTGCCACCTCCAGAACCCAAAGATGCGGAAATAATTTATTCAGCCAAAAATATCTGCGGCAAAATTGAGAACTGGCTCCTTCCAGTCTTGCTTCCCCCATCCTTAGCTTCCCAGTAATGTAACAGATGAGCTAAAGTCTGGTAGGGAGCATAGCATATCACTCATGGCCTCTTACTTTCCTTTTCCCTTTGTTCTATTTCCTTTAGATCAGGGGTCTCACACTCAAATCACCATGAGGGCCACATGAGGACTAGTATGTTAGCCCAAGGGCCACACCACTGAAACCTTTTCATACAATGATATCAGTAACTGATATTGCAAATACCAGTAATGATCATGTCCTTGCGGGCTGCAGAATATAGCTTTTGGGGCCGCATGCAGCCCGCGGGCCGTGTGTTTGAGACCCCTGCTTTAAATAAAGATTTTAAAACCCCCCAAAGGAATGTAATGCAAAACTACTACATTTAAACTTTGTGTTACATTGCATAGTCAAAAGCTTACATGGGGATTTGCCAAGTTACTCCGAAAACCTTAGCTCACCTAAATCACCAATGCCTATGTGGTAGTTTCCCTTACCTAATTAGACTCTTTCCGTATAAATTCAAACAGATTTAGGGAGTGCACATGTGAATTCATGTTACTCTGAGGCCACTAACCTTTGCATTCCCTGACTCATCAGCATTTACATTTGTAACCTTAATGTTGTGTTTATGTAAAGGTGTTTTTCAATTAATTAAGTGAGGTCTTTGTCAGAGATGTGCATTCAATAGGGCTATGTCTTCACCTAAAATCTTAGTTCAGACTTGGACAGTCCGAACTAAGTAGTTCAAAAGTTAGTTTGAACTTAGCGCTTTTTTTTGATTGAACTAACTTTTAGTTCGAACTAGCCACACTTTTTTTAGTTCGAACTAACTCTTTAGTTCAAACTAAAAAAGCGTCTCATTCAAACTAAAAGTTAGTTCGAACTAAAAAATAAACTTAGTTTGAACTAACCGATGGTTCAAACTTGTTTAGTTCAAACTAGCATGTCTCCATTGGGCTAGTTTGAACTAAGTATGCAAATTAGGTCAAACTAAGCAGTTAGTTTGAACTAACCAGCTGAACTAACTAGTTCAAACTAAGCTAAATGTTTTTTTAGTTTGAACTAGGCAAAGCGTAGTGTAGACAGGGTTCAAATTAGTTCGAATTAAGGCTCCTTAATTTGAACTAATTTGCCACTGTAGACATAGCCTAGGTGTATGGCTATATGTGCTGTGTATCTTGTCAATTTCCAAAGGGATAGCTGTGTTAGTCTAGTCCAGCAAACAAAAAAAAAAAAAAGGGAGTTGTGTGGCACTTTAAGACTAGCAGTTTTAGTCTTAAAGTGCCACACGACTCCTTGTTTTGTTTTGTTTTTTTTATATGTGCTGTGCCTTTAACTTGGGAAGTCACCTTGTAAATGCCTCCAAGACAGCTGAAGGCTCTACAAATTCTGTGTTGTTGAAAAGAGGCCAGTTGCTGTTTTTAAATGTATTAGAGCTCAAATCTAGTTATAACTGCTTGATTCCTTCAGAGGAGCATCACTGGGAGACTCAGGTCATTCGAGAATATGCAAATAACTTCTAGTGCAGAACCACTTCAGCTTGTGCTTCTGCTTTTTTCTCTTACCATTTTAAATATCACTTGAGTTCATTGGTCCCAGGGGACTCCCTGACTGAAAACGAAAGTGCTGACTGCTAAATGGGCAGTGACTAATGATGGTGTCTTCTGACATACAGGACACCATCCATTTCACTTTCCTCTGATTCTATCTATTATATCATTTGGAGAACAGAAATTAAAGATGGGAAAAATAATCTAATCAAACTCTGCCACTGCAGGCTCGTTCTCTGTAGCGTGTGTTCTCTCTCCCATCTAGCTTTGAACGTTCTAAGAGATGAAGCTTTCCTCACTTCCTATGGGAAACTATTTCAGTCCAAAGAGATCTCACTGTTAGAAAATGCTTGTGATTCAGCCTAGATGTTCCTCAGCTCTGTTTCATCCCATTACTCTTAGCTTTATTTCCTCAGGACAGCCCAATCTACAGTTTTGTTTCATTCTTGGTCTTTCTACCTTTCAGATACTTATAGAATGCTGCTGTGTTCTTCTTTAGTTATCTCTTAGTCAGTTAAATTAAATATAAAATATTGCCTCAAACCAATCCCTCAAATTCTGGATTATTGGCAAGAGTCCCATCTCAGTGCCATAGTGAATAAGTGCCTGTTAAAAAAGAGGCGTCTATTCCCTGCTCTATCATTACTGTGTGATTTTATTTATTTATTTTTTAAAGGGAAATTGCTTAAACCAAAAGCTGTCACTAATTTTGGGTGTTCAATCTGAGACAATGCAGTGCTTGATTTTCACAGGGGCTGAGCGCTTACAGCCTCTATTCACATTGTGTGTGATGGATATATGAAAACCTGAGGTGCCCAAAATTAGTAGACACTTTTTAAAATTTGCGCCTTAACCTTTGTGCTTCAGTGTCTTTAGTTATAAAGCAGGGATAATATGCCAGCAGGAGTGCTGTGAAGAATTATGACTGTGGCTTTAGAGCCTCCTCGGTTGGAAGGGGCTATAGAAGTGCAAAGTATTCTATTTTGGACTGAGCTCTAACCAGGGATAGAGGAATCTTGAAAAAGTTTAACAAATTCATCCCAGTCGCTGTGCTCTACAAATTCCCCTAGAATGGCTTTGCACACCTCCTACTTCTAGCCCTTCTCCAAGGTGCAAGAATGCTAAGAAAATGTCTAGATGTTTTATTTTTAGTTTAAGGGAACCACCATATTTCAATCCACAGAAAATATCCAGATTTGGATTTGAATTCTGAGTGAATGTTTAACTTGTTTCTCTTTTATCCTAACCTGTCTACTCCCAGTCCTGGGGTATGTCCACACAAGTCTTTTATTTCGAAACAACACTGGTTGTTTTGAAATAAAAAACTGAGTGTCCACATGACGTTTTCTTATTTCGAAATGACAGGCTCTGTCATTTCGAAATAAGAACCGTCATTTTGAAACAGCTTAAATCCCATTCATTTCAAAACGGCTGTTATTTCAAAATGGTTATTTCAAAATAACGCTGTTTGGACATGTTGTTTAGAAACAACACCATTGTTTTGAAACAACACATCCAAACGGCCTTATTTCAAAATAACCATCTCAAAATAACAGCTGTTTCAAAAGCAGGCTTTCCCTTAATTCGAATTAACTTATTTCAGAATAAGGACTTTATTTCGAAATAACTTATTTCGAAATAATGATGTATGTGTGTACGTAGCCCTGGACGATCATGTTAGTGGGCCTCTCACTTCCCCACTCCTTACCTTCCCCACACCAATACACCTTCCCTTCCATCCTATACCTATCCAACAGTTCTGCTGATATGCATTAAGTAAAACGAACCTCCCCCATACCTCCCACACATACATCATTAGTCTCGGAATAATGGGGGTGGGGACAGGCAAGGCAAGTAGATCTTTAAAAAATCATTCATCCAGTCTGAATGGCTCCACTCAGATCCCAGCAGACAAGAAAGTGGAAAACTATAATGATTTTGTTCCCCCACGGTTCCTTATCTGGATGCCATGTTGGCTAGTGTCACTAGTACTGTTGATAAGACAGGTGTGCCACCATAAGGGGTGATCTTGCTTATGTTGTAAAATAGGAAGGGTGGGGAATTGAAGTACCCCAGTGGGTGGCTTGCACAAGGAAGTGGTGTTCAGGGTTCAGTAATCAACAGGCAATATTGTTGTAGCCCCAAAATGGGGAAAGTCGATGGAGGGCTGGCACTGTTTAGCAAGAGGTGCTGCAAAAATGATACTCTCCTGACTACTCTGTCATTAAAGATTCCCTGCTCCATCTTAGGAGTTGCTAATTAAAGATCAAGGAACTTCTAATGATGAGTTGTTTTTCTTTAGAGCAAGGGTGTCAAACTCATTTGCTGTGGTGGGTCAAATTTAATTTAAATGTACTTCAAAGTGAGTCATACATACCATAAATCAAAATACTACAGCAGTCTCGCAGCATCACAGAGTGCTGTGTATGCAAAATTATACTCCATGATACCTCTCTTTCTTTCTCCGGGGGAGAGTGAGGTCATATGGAGTGCAGTCTTGCATACCCAGTGCTCTGTGATGTCCTGAGATCTGATGTGTTCGTGGCATTGCAGACTGCTGGGTATGCAAGATCACACTCTGTCTCTGTTAGGGAGAGTGTGGTACCATGGAGTGGGAACACAGGCCAGACAGAAGAGATTCACAGGCCACATATCTGATACCCTCTGCTTTAGAGGAAGGTTAGTGTCAGCTGAGTAAAACAAACAAGGCATCTGGTGGCACGTTTGAAGATTAACAAATTTATTTATTGCATGAGCTTTCATGGGAGAAAAATCCCACTTCGTCAGACACTTTGAAGAAAAAGCATCTGATGAGGTGGGATTTTCTTTCACAAAAGCTCATGCAATAAATACATTTGTTAGTCTTTAAATGGGACACCAGATGCCTTATTTGTTTTGCCTTACTAGCCTAACATGGCTACCCCTTTGGAACTTGTTAGATGAGCGACTCAGTAAAAATTCTTTTTCAGTGTATCTGCTCCATTGTGGCAAGTCTTTGGGCTGCGTTTGCTCACTTTAGTGGCACAAACAAGTTTAGGCAGAGCAGTGGTGACAGTGGTCCAATTTTTGGTGAGTAGGAATTACAACTATGTACAGCATACTGATTGGTGCTCCACTTGCTCTGCCAATGACAGGCTCAGGTTAAATTGGGTAGGGGAGAAGTTGTGATGCTGGACATGTATTGATCGTCAGTAACATAGCTAATAATGTAGAAATTGAAATTAACATCATTAGGCTTCAGTGTCAACATGCTATTGACATGAATAGGGGTAATACAAGCTTCCTAGGTCTGTAACTTCATGCTGTTTGAAGATTCATTGACTGTGAGTTGCTCACACTTCATTCATGTTTTCAAGGCTTTCTTCACAATCATAAGGGCTAGAGACCTCTTTTAAAAAAAAACAAACAAAAAAAGTCAAAATGTTATTAAGATTGAGACTATGTATCAGTAACTTAAGGATAAAACAAATTGTAGAGATGTTAGAACTGTCTTCAAAGCATTATAAATCCAGGCAGTTGAAGGTTAAACTTATGCTTAAAAGAAATACAAACATAGGGAAATAAATGCACAGCTTGCAGTTTGCAGCCCCTTATCTGTGCCTTATAAAGATGACATGAAACAGCCATAAGATTATGACTAAGGTACTAAGAAGATTTTCAAGTCTTTTAGGGACAAAAAGAATCTTAACAATGATCCAGCCCATTATGAGATAGAAATGGTAGAATTGTCAGTTGCCATGCAGAAAAGGCAGATTTATTCAATGATATTTCTGCTCTGTATTTGGGAAAAAGCTAGATGATATAGCGGCGGTGGTGGTTTAAGGTTGAAATGCTTTCCATTCCACTTGCACCTCTGAAGAAGTTAAACATTAACTACTAAAGTTAGATGTTTTAACATCAGAAGGTCCAAAAATGTGCATTCAAGAGTTTTTAAAGACTTGGAAGAGGAGCAATCTCGATTGTTACTTTTTGTTTGCCAGTAAATTTTGGAACAATGGTGAAATTCTAGAGTATTGAAAGAAAGCTAATTAGTGCTAATGTATCAATGAGTAAATGGGGTGACTTAGTCCATAGTACTGTCAGACTGACGTTAAACCTGTGCAAAATAAAGAAAAGACTGTTATGGGGCTTGATTAATAAGGAATTAAAAGAGGAGAATGTAATTAATGCAAATCAACAGAGGTTTATGGAAAATAGATCATGCAAATTAACATGATCATTTTTAATGAGACTGCAAGTTTGGTTGATAAATGTAAATAGTGTTGATGTATTATACTTAGAAGTCTGTAAGGCATTTGACTTGATACCACATGACATTTTGAGTGAGACACTAGAAGGAATCAAAGTCAACATTGACACACCTCAAATGGATTAAAACTGGATAACTGATAGCTCAGTAAGCATCTGTAAGTGGGCCGCCCAGGGATCTGTTCTTGTCCCTGTACTCTTATCATTTTTATCAGTGATCATGAAGAAAACATATATCATTAATGATAAAATTCTTAGATGATGCAAAAATTGTGAGAGTGAAAATAGTGAACACACTCAATTTTTGGAGGCTGTGGCTCTGAGAGGGACTTTGGGGTCATGGTGGATAATCAGTTGGACATGTGCTTCCAGTGCAATCCTGTGGCCAAAAGGGCTAATTCGATCCTTGGATGTATAAGCAAGGAAATATTGAGAAGGAATAGAGAAGTTATTTTACCTCTATATTTGGTATTTGTGAAACTGCTAATGAAACACTGGATGCAGTTCTGGAGGCCACAATTCAGGAAGGATGTTGATAAATTGGAGAGGGTTTGGAGAAGAGCCATGAGAATGATTAAAGGATCAGAAAGCATGTCTTACAGTAATATTACGTCTGTTTACCTTAACAGAGAGAAGGTTAAGAATGACTTGATCACAGTCTGTAAACATTCATGTGGGGAACAGAAATCTGATAATAAAGGAAACTTTTAGTAGACAAAAGCTATAGCATGATCTAATGACTGGAACTAGAAAAATTCAGGCTAAAAACATTGAAACAGTTCTCAATGGTCATTGTGGATTCTCTACCTTTGGC
Organism: Podocnemis expansa; assembly: GCA_007922195.1. Lineage (NCBI taxonomy): Eukaryota > Metazoa > Chordata > Testudines > Podocnemididae > Podocnemis > Podocnemis expansa. Next base: position 10,739,983 of record ML682018.1, on the reverse strand, counting down.
ACTTAAAGGCTAACAGGTTTGTTTTTCACAAGAGCTTTTGTGGGAGAAAATCCCACTTTGTAAGATGCTTCGAAGATGGGGGAGCTTACAGAATGAAATGAAAATAAATGCAAGGGAGTGTAAAACATGGGATCAGCTCATAAAGTAACAGCAAATCAGAGCAATTGTTAAGGTTCAAACCCTGGGAAGACTGAAGTCAAACTACCTGTTGTCATGGGAAAGGAAGCCATAGTCTTGTTTTAATCCTGCTTTCACATATCCTAATTTGCATATTAATTCCAATTCAGCTGTTTCTCTTTGAAGTCTTGATGTCCCACTGACATCCTTGAGTACAGTCATTAACAAATAATTTATAGAGTGATTAGAAAGGTGGAAGTGCTCAGCAACTGGCTCTTCTGTTTTGTGATTTCTGATGTCAGTTTTGTGTTAATTTATTCTTTTGCACAAGGATCATCCTGCTTGTCCAGTGTATAAGGTGTTGGCACACACCCCTGCAACAAACCACACTGCCAACTTTGCCCACATATCTGCACAAAAGATACCATCATAGGTCCTAATCAAGCCAGCTACTCCATCAAAGACTCATTTACCTGCTTATCTACTAATGTGATCTATGCCATCATGTGCCAGAAATGCCCCAACACCTTATGCATTGGACAGACAGGAGGATCCCTATGCAAAAGAATAAATGAACACAAAACCGACATCAGAAATCACAAAACAGAAGAACCAGTTGCTGAGCACTTCTACCTTTCTAATCACTCTATAAATTATTTGTTAATGGCTGTACTGAGGGATGTCAGTGGGACATCAAGACTTCAAAGAGAAGCAGCTGAATTGGAATTAATATGTGAATTAGGTTGTGTAAAAGCAGGATTAAATTGAGACTATGGCTGCTTTTCCCATGACAACAGGTAATTTGACTTCAGCCTTCCCAAGGTTTGAACCTTAACAACTGCTCTGATTTGCTGTTAGTGTATGACCCAATCCCATGTTTTACACTCCCTTGCATTTATTTTCATTCCATTCTGTAAATTCCCCCATCTTTGAAGAATCTGAAGTGGGATTTTCTCCCACGAAAGCTCGTGTGATAAATAAATCTGTTAGTCTTTAAGTGCCACAGGACTCCTTTATTTATTTATTTGCTGGACTAGACTAACATGGTTGCCCCTTTAAATCTCTACCTTTGGCAATTTTAAATCAAGATTAGGTGTTTTTCTTGATGGTCTGCTTTTATTCAAATGGGAATTCAATGAAACAAGTTCTGTGGCCTGTGTTACACAAGGAGTCAGACCAGACAATCACAATGGTATCTTTTCGCCTTAGAATCTATGGATCTTCCTGTACGGCATCTAGGAAACTGAGTTTTAGAAGCTAATTAGATTTCTTCATAACTTCTACTTTATAACACCAGTACAGTATAGAATTAAAGGTGATTTGGGCACAGTTGATAAGTTCTAAATGGGTAGCCATGTTAGTTTAGTTCAGCAAAACAAACAAGCAGTCTCGTGACACTTTTAAAGACTAATAAATGTATTTGTTGCATGAGCTTTCATGGGAGAAAAGCTCATGTGGTGAATAAATTTGTTAGTCTTTAGAAATGCCACAGGATTCCTGGCTTGTTTGCACACAGTTGACACACAATGAAAATCTATGTAGATATGGGCCTGACTACAACTGCTGACAAAATAAATATAAATCTGTGTTTTAAAGAACTACTCTATCTCTGTCTTCCTTTTCCCCACCACCGTTTCCTTGCCACAGGACTCCTTGTTTGTTTTACTAACCTAGACTAACGTGGCTGCCCCCTTGGAACTTTGCCACCACATCTGTGGTGAGTAGAAGTCCTGGCTCACCCAGGAGTACCTGGTTACTAAGACTGGCCCTTAATTTACAAATGACTGATTGGTGTAGGGCAGGGGTGTCAAACTCATTCAATGTGGGGGGCCACATTGAAAGGCAGGACACCTGTCGTGGGCCACGTTGCTGTATGAGTTCCCCAACCCTTCCCCCTCCATGTTCAGAACAGCATGGGCTCCCCTTCCCTCTCCTCAACCCCACAGGCTCTCTGACACCTTCCCTTTATCCCGCACTGTGGACTCCCTTTCCCTACACTGGCTACCAGACCTCCCCCCAGCCCCACTTCTCCTACCTCTTGGTAGCAGGCAAAAAAATCAGTCTTAGTCACAGGCAGCCAGGCTTGGCTCCTGCCTCTCCCCCTCCCGGCCCAGTCACTGTCAGTCATTCAGAATGCTGACCTTTGGTTGGCTCAGTCCCAGCTGACCTTTGATTGGCTTGTTCCCACATGGGCCCCAGCTACTTTTATTTGTGATTCATGCAATGTGCTGTCAATCATATTAGCATACTGATGGGAACAGTTGGGCAGGGCTGTCGCTGGCACCAGGTTTACAGGGCTTGAGCCCCAAGTCCCAGCATCTGAGCCCCAGGTCTTCTTCTGAGCCAGGGGCACTCCTGCAGGTGGGAGGGGGCAGTGTGGTGGCTCTTCGAAGCCAGCGTAGCCTGCTGAGACTGAGACTCTGATTGTTTGGCAGACTACAGCAGAGCTGAGCTGGGATTGGTTGGAGTGCTTCCTTTGTTCTCCTGTGCAATGACTCATGTGAGTGAGTCAGAAGCACACCCTGCTGTGCTGGGAGCCTGTCTTTGGAGTTTGCTGCTGCAGACATCTTCCAAGCACAGCCCAGGCAGCAGCTGCAGAGGCTGGATCTGCACCCTTGGCGGGTCAGATCTGGCCCATGGGCTGTGAGCTTGACACCCCTGGTAAAGGGGGCTTGCTTGCCGAAGGGATTCAGGGAATGCCCATTGCTATGTCCAGGATCTCTGTACTTCTGCCTTTTTTTCCCCCATCATTGTCTCCATGTGCGGTGGAACTGAAATAGAAGTGCCATATGAATCTAGCCAAGCGCTCACGCCCAAACTGATATATAGTCACATAATATTCAGCTACATAATTTTTAAGAGTTGTACTTGCTGGGTCAGATAAGCTATCCCTGTTCCCTCTCAACACATGTGCCGTATTTTCCTCATACCACTAGGCATCCCAACCAGTAGAACTGTTGCATGCAAATTAGCTGCAGAAGAAAGGTGATGACTTGTTGGATTAGCTCTGATGCTGCCATAATCCCATTTAAAGGTTACCTGAGTTGTTAACAGGAGCTTCTCTGTATAAAATATACTCACAACAACTAGATAAAATAATTCACCTTAAATACAACCTTACTTCCTGAAATGTAACTTCTACCCAATATTTAAATTCATTTTAACTATATGAAAAGCTTAAAAAAATCTGATCCCATTGTTAAGATCATTTGAGACAAAGAAGAACAATGAAGGAGTCTTGTGGCACATAGAGAATTACAAATTTATTTGTTGCATGAGCTTTCGTGGGACAAAAATCCCACTTTGTCAGATGCTTCTCCCATGAAAGCTCATGCAATAAATATATTTGTTAGTCTTTAAGTGCCACAGGACTCCTTGTTTGTTTCGCTGAACTAGACTAACACTACTGCCCCTTTGGAATGAGACAAACAAAAGACTGAAGAAGGTGCAAATTTTTTTTATGGACCTACTTAATTCAATTAAATGTATAAACTAATTATTTAATTTATTTGTAAATTCTTGGGGGAAAAATCACTTTGTACTTATAGAGTAAGTAATTTTGGGGAGAATTTTGGTGAGAGCTTTCCTACGAAACGAAAAGGTTGAATCCGTGCTTTAAGTTAAAAACAAAACACAACTTTAACTGTGGAGTAGTAACCAGTAGTTGCATAATGCAGACTGAAATTGTGGTCACGGTTCAACACCCCAGGAAAAAGCAATGGTTCACTGAGACCTCTTTAGCTAGTGCACTTTGATCCCTGAAAAACAGGCTTGGAATTTTTAGATTTTTGTCTGTATAGGTCAGTAAACATCCATTTCACCATAGCTTGCAAACCAGTAAAATAAAGTTCCGATAGATAATTGAAATTTACAGCCAGGCAAAGTGAGAAAAATGCTGCTTGAGAAGACCAGTGATTTAGTATTTTAAGTTGGGCTCGGTACAAATGAACCAGTAAATGAAAAGTAAAAACCGGTGTCGTGTGGCACTTTAAGACTGAGACTAACAGATTTATTTTTCGCATAAGCTTTCATGGGAGAAAAGTGGGATTTTCTCCCACGAAGCTCATGCGAAAAATAAATCTGTTAGTCTTAAAGTGCCACACGACTCCTTGTTTTTTTGCTGGACTAGACTAACACGGCTATCCCTTTGGGAAAAAACAGGTGTGCCTTGTTGATTTAATGATAATGCATACTGTATATTGATACGTGCTGTTGATAGTTTGTTGTAAATATTATAAACCTTTAATTTTTTGAACCTCTGTGTCTATCTTTAAATAATTGCCTGACCCCTCCCAACATGATGTCCTGCAACTGCTAAAATATAAATAGATAAAATTAAATGCTTAAAATCCATGATTTCACACAACTGTGACATTTTAAATTGAAAAAATAAAAAATACTTTAAAATAACCATTTATCCACTGAAATTGTCTATGTGTAAAATTGAATTCTGCCAGTTTACAGCTGACTCTTCCTCACCACGGTGATTAGGTGTCTGCATGGCTCAGGCTAAGTAGTGCTGACCAGGAGAGGTGTGCTCTGCATACCAGGGCAGTGTCCCTGATGAAGTTGGTAGAAGAGTGGGAATCACCAAGTAAATGGAGGGGACTTCCTGTGTCCACTCTAGGAGGCAAATAAAGAAAGCCCGGCAACCTGTTCTTTCCTGCAGGAGGAGTGAAGGAACTAAGCCTATGTCTACACTGCCGAATTAGTGCAGACTAAGGGGGATTAGTCCAGACTAATTTGGTCTGTGTCTACAGCAGGCATGGTCAAACTGTGGCTTGGGAGCCACTTGCAGCTCTTGAATGAAATATTGTTGCTCCTGGAAGAAAGTCAGCCAATCACTTTAGGAAAGCAGCCCCAGCCTAGGAGTTCAGGAGGGGGTCAGGATGGTGGAGAGAAGCGCGGCATGGTTGGGGATGGTGGGGAGGAGTGCAGCATGGTCAGGATTTTAAAAAACTCACGACTCGCCTGCAGTCTTCTACATCGAGCAGCAGCTAAGTTTTTACTGTATAGGCCTAATTTTCATGGTAACCTTAAGTAATTATTGGAATCTGACAGGAAGATCAATATTTGTCATCTTTTTACAATAAAATTAAAGTGTGAAATGAATTTTAAACTTAGTAATTTTGTAGTAGGTAAAAGTATGTGGCTGTATGCCTGCAAATAGTGTAGTGGCTAACACCTCTGCTTAACATGCAGAAGGGCCTGGGTTCAATTCCCAGGGGGTTGGACTCGATGATCTCATGAGGTCCCTTCCAGCCCTATGATTTGACTTGACTTGACTTAATGCCTCAGTGTGGCTCTCGAAGGTTTAATAATCAGCTTGTGTGGCTCTTGAGTTTCATAAGTTTGGCCACTCCTGGTCTACAGTCAGGGCCGTCCCTAGAGGGGTGCAGGGTCCTGGGTGAATCGCCCTCTGTGGCCCCCTGCCCCAGCACTGGGGGGGGCGGGGCCGGCTGGCCCAGGGCAGTGTCTGACGAGGCACATCATTCCCTAACCTGTCCAGGTTCCTGTTGCTGAATATCAGGAGCCAAGAAGCTCCACAAATAGGAGTTAGAGGGAGGGTGATGGATCATACTGTCCCTGGGGCTTCCAGCCAGCTTGCATAGGTTCCCCGTGTACTAGGGAAGTTGATGGCATCTGGGTGCGCAGCGGGCACATGGTTCCATGTCCAGCTGTGAGATGCCACCCTGCCAACCCACACCAGACACATCTACTGCTGTGGTTCCCAAGATTTTTAACTAGATCCCACCCCTCCCATGAACTTTGCTGTGATGCTTGCCTTCCCTTTCTGAGTGGCAGCAAGAGATTGGGGAGCAGGTGAGGGTAGAGTGAGGTGTCAGGAGAATAAGAGAAGTGTAGCTGGGTGGCAAGCGCCAGAGAAGGCAGCACAGCATCTGCAGTTTCCCATGCTGTTCCTGTCCTAGGCCAAATGCCTGGGCATGCTGCAGGGCAGGAAATTTAAAAAGGCTCTGGCCTGGTCCCAGCTTATAGATGCATGCAAACTAGATGGGGAAAGTTAGGGAACTCATGAGACATACAAGTCCATTTCACTCAGGATGGGAAAAGCAAGAAGGATCCAGCTCAGAAAGGGGGGGGGAAAAAAAAAGGAAAAGAACAAAATACAAGATGAAAATCATGTCTGATCACCAGCCATTTACAATGATCATACAGGAGCTCTGAGGAAGCAAAACACAGGAAGTTCCATAGATTTACTTGAGAGTCAGCAAATATAAAAGATGGGTAAAAAGATAGATACTGGGTAAGTTTTCGTGGGAGAATGGGCAGGCAACACTAATTGTCACCTACTCACCCTGGGATGGGCAGAGGGAATTCAAACATCAAGAGATTAATTTAAAAACAGTATAATCTTTGGCCAAAATAATAAAAAAAGACATTTTTGCTATGCTTGTGATTTTTTGATCAGTTGAAACTGGCAATACTGTATAAGTTAATACCATGTACTTCACTCAAGGAATTCCTTTCCCTAACTGTGTTCTTCCTGCTAGTGTAGGGCCAGGCTTCTGTAGCCACAATGTAGGGATGCAGATAGATAAAATGAATTGAATGTACCTTTAAAGCATCTGTTAGGCAACACTGTATCTGTTCTTTAATATAATTAACTCAGTTTAATAGACATTATAACCAATGTCCAGTAAAGCTAGATGTTGTGAATTTACAACTCAATTTTGTGTTCTTGATAAAACTTGTTTTAGGTGTATACTCTGGAATATCATTTAAATGCGTGACCAGGATGTGTGAATGAATTTCCAAAGGGATAGCCGTGTTAGGCTAGTCCGGCAAAAAAAACCCCAAGGAGTCGTGTGGCACTTAAAGACTAACAGATTTAGTTTTCGCATGAGCCTTCGTGGGAGAGAATCCCACTTACAGTTCACCCATCTTTGAAGCATCTGACGAAGTGGGATTCTCTCCTACGAAGGTTCATGCGAAAAATAAATCTGTTAGTCTTTAAGTGCCACATGACTCCTTGGGGTTTTTTGTGTGTGAATGAAGACTGTGTGTGATGGAATCAGTTAACAACAGCCTCTCCTGATGAAATGCAGGTACTACCTTAATGGCTAAGCAATGCAAACAACTCCCACAAAAGCAAGGATCCACCCCGGAAAGAAAAGAACAAAACACAAGGCGAAAGTCATGTCTATAAATGGCTGGTGGTCAGTGATGATTACACAGGATCCCTGGCCAGGCCTGCCTGCTGCCCCCAAGCCTTGCCCCTAAGCTAGGGGGAGGGGATCCCACCTGCCCACTGGCCTGGGGGGCAGGAGTTTGATATGGGGCCAGACCTGCCCACCAGCCCACTGGCCTGGGGTTTGACCTCTGGCCAGATCTTTCTGCTGCCTGGGCTAGGGGGAGGTGACTCCTGGCCTCGCTGCCTGGGCTTGGGGGGGGGGCACAAACCCTGGCCCTGCTGCCCCCAGCATTGCTGCCTGGACTTGGGAGATGATCCCTGGCCCAGCCTGCCCTCCTGGGCTTGGGGAGGGGTGGGAGTTGACCCCTGCCCAGTCCTGTGACCCTGGCCTTGCCACCTGGGCTGGTGGTCGGGGTAAACAACCCCTGGTCCAGCCCGCCTGTTGGCCTGCTAGCATCGCCGGCTGGGCTGGGAGGGGTGCGGATGATGCCTGGCTCAGCCTGACCCCGGGCCTTGCTGCCTGGGCTTGTGGTGAACAACCCAGGCCCACGTGGCCCCCAGCCCTGCCACCTTGACTTTGGAGAGGAACGACTGCTGCTTGGGTCTGCCCCCTGGGGCTCTCCACCTTGGGGAGGAGGGAGCAACCCTGGCCCTGACCTCGCCACCTGGGCTTAGGGGAGGTGACCCATGGCTCAGCCTGCCTGCTGGCTCCCCAGCCTCGCCACCTGGGTTAGTGGGGTGACCACTAGCCAAGTCTGCCCCGCAGCCTCATTGCCTGGGCTTATGGGGAGGCGACGCATGGCCCAGCCTGACTGCTGCCTGGGCTAGGTAGAGACGACTTCTGGCCCCACCTGCTCTCCAGCCTCACCACCTGGCCTGGGGTGGGGGGGTGTGTGTCAATCCCTGGCCTGGCCTGCCTGCCATCCTGCCATCCTTTTGCTTGGCTACCAGAATGACCTGGGGCCTAGAGGGGCATAGTCCCTGATCTACCTGCCCCCCACTAGCCCAATGTGACTTGGGGACAAGGGAGGGTCCTGGACCTCAGGCCCCCCCATCCCCCTCCAGCCTGGCTGCCGGCCTGACAAAAGGCCCAGGTGGGCCTGATCCCTGGCCACCTGCCCCATATTGGCCTGGCGAGAACCATGGTCCATGGGGAGTCCTGGATCTCCAGGCCCCCAGACAGCTACCCCGTACCTGGCTGCTGGCCTGACCCATGGTCCCTGGGGGAAGAGGGGTGCAGATCCCCAGCCAACTCCCCTCTTGGCTCAGGCTCAGGCTCCCACCAGACCCCCCCCCCATACTTATCTGGCTATGTGTTCCCTGGGCTAGTGCTGCCAGCATCTGCTGGAGGAGGAAAGAGTTAAACGTCTCTCTCCCCTCCAGCTAATCGCTCAGCTGCAGGCTCCAGGGGGGAGGGCCGCAGGCAGCCCAGCTACTCACCAGCAGAACAGGGGCTGAGTGAGCATGGGAGACTGGGGGCTTGAGCTGTTTCCACAGCACAGGGCCCTGGGCCACTGCCCAGCTCTCCCTACCCTAGGGACGGCTCCGTCTATAGTAACCTTTGACTAGTTCAAACTAAAAAAAGTTTTAGTTCAAACTAAGCAAAGCTTAGTTCAGACTAGTTACTTAGTGCTCAGTTAGTTTAGCCCGAACTTTAGAACTTCAGTTTGAACTAGGGTGATATAGATGCCTTAGTTAGAACTAAGCCATGCTTTTTTAGTTCGAACTAAAAAACGCGTCTGGTTCGACCTAAAAAGCTGTGGTTAGTCTGAACGAACCCGGAACTTCCTAGTTTGGACTAAGAAAGTCCAAACTAAGCTTGCTAATGTAGACATAGCCAAAAATTCCTCCCCGTATCCCTGCTTCCTTCATCTGTGAGGTCACAGTGAAATATCTACTCTGGGTATAGACAGCAAGAACCAAGAGGATTTCGTTGGGGGGGCTGGGAAGAAGAAGGAATTTGTAGCTTAGCTGATGCATTAAATGTTGTTTCCATCATGGATATGTCCTACGCACGATATCTGGTTATGGGGAACATTCAGTCCATAAATCTGGACTGGATTCGGTTTTCATTTTTACTTTGCAGTTCACTTTTAAAGTAAACTCATAAGAACTGGGGACTTTTGTGGAGCTTCATGACTCTCCCTGGACTGTGGTTGCTACAAGCTTAAAGTGCAGTTTCATGAGTGCAGCGCCTTTTAAGGGTGAGTGTGACATCAGTAGGAGTTTCCAGCCTCTTAATATGTACTGCCCAGGAGGTTTTTGTTCTCCTTTTGGTTGCAGAGGAGACTCTTGGTGGCAAAATGTGGAGAACCTCATGCAACTCATGATGATTTGTGTCACTGACATTTACAACTACACCCACTTGCCTCTATAACCGTTTGAAAGAAAATAGTTCCACTGGGTGTTGATACAAGGGCAGAATCCCAAAGTTTCAGTTGCAGTTATCAGAAGTCTAGCCATTCTAGTAACTGGACTGGAAAGGACCCACAAGCAGAAAGAAGACAGCTAGGGAGAGACAGATATAAAGAGTAGCAACAAGACCTGAAACTTAAGGTGGGTTATGTCACATGAAGCAGCATATCTCTGAGAAAAAAGAGATCTCCTTTGGGTCTGTCACTTGCAAGGGGGTAATGAAGTGCCTGCATCAAAGAAGAGCTCCCCAGTTAAGTGGCAACCACAATTTTTTTATTTTTTAGCCCTGATATTTTCCTGTGCAGGGCCATAACTACAGGTGCCCTGAAGCGGCTCCACTGAGCTGCTCTATCAAAGAGAGCGTGCCTTGCTGCTGGCTCCTGGTGCCGCTCATTGTAAAGGGTGCATTCCGAGAGGAATAGGCCCTGGGGACCAAAATGGGTAGTTATGGCTCTGTTCCTATGTATCCTACTTATTTGCTGTGAGGCATGTGGGAGGTCAGGGGCTTGTGCACTGGTAATGAATTTCCTGTGCATTTCAGGCTGAAACGAAATCTCAAGCTTCACTTTGATTTGGCCTCTTAATTGCAAACTCTGGTTAATGGTAGACAGACCTCCCCCAAATCAGGGAGTACTGGGACCGCTAAGAGTTTGTCTTTCTCTGGCTCCTTCTGGGGAGGTTCTCTGAACTTTACAAGCATGAGTTAAGCCTTAGGAGACCCTTTAGGGTAGGTTAGTATCATTATCCTCATTTTGGGAAACTAGGGCTCAGCGAGGCTAAGTGACTTGCCCGAAGCTATTCATTGATTCATGGCAGAGAGACCCAAATATAGTTGTGTTGCTTTAACCATAAGACTGTTTTCTCTCCAGACACTGGTGTGTCATCACTCTAGGCCAATCAGTCCCCAGCTAGCCTTGGCTCTGCTGTTAAGGATCCTCTCAAGCTTTCAAGGTTCCCTCAGCTTCTTGGTGTCCTACCTCCACGGTGTGGACTACCCAATAGCTAGACGTGGGGGGGGGGGTGCGGGGGACAAAGCTGCTGTATTGCAAGAGTCTAAAGGGCAGGGGTTAAAGTGTAATTTGGCAGGCCCCGAAACACTTGTAAATTTCCAGGCCCCCTTCATACAGGTCCAGGCTCCCTTCCCACAGGTCTGGGCCCCCTTCACACACCACAGCTATTGCTCCCCCCCAAGTGCCTGCCTCTCACCCCAGCTACTGCCCCCAAAATGCCTGCCACCCATCAGACCCCCTCCTTCCCCGTGTCCTCCTCAGCCCTAATCCCCATTCCCTAAGCTCCCTGCTCCCATGTCCCCACTCCAGCCCTCCTAACCCTCCACCCCCAGCTCCCCTGTCTTCACTCCACCCCTTCAGCCCCCCCAACCCCCTCCATACCTCCCCAGCCCACCATCCTGACCCCTTCTTCCCAGCACCCCACGCTTTTCCTGCCAACTGCCTGTCCCAAAACCACCACCCACCAGCCTCCTTACCCACATCACTGACATGGCCAAGGAACCAGGCTGGGGGTAGGGAGGGTGCAGCACTGGCGAGAGGGTGCATGCACTGGAGACTGGACCTGAGCCACGTGCGCTGCCTGGGCCCAGCAGGAAAGGGTGGAGCCAGCGCGGGCTCTGGGAAAGTGTGAGAGGGATTGCCGGGCTTGCCCCAGCCCGCAACCCCCTCCCTCAGCCGGCCCTCGGGGTGAAGCACCAGAACGCTGCATTCTGGTGCATTCATTTATTTTAGGGGGACCAGGAATGCAGTGTTCTTGTGCATTCCCCTATTTTTAGGGGCCCCTGCAACACAGTCTCCCTAAAAATAGGGTTCAGGGGTATTCCCCCTTACTTTAACCCCTTGGAAAGGGGGATATTGCAGAGCAGGGAAAGCACTGCAGGACTGGCCTCAGTTGTTCCCATACCACTTCTTTCTTTCTTTCTTTATGAGGGCAATGGCTTCTTATCACAGGGATGCACATGTGCACCAAGCCGTGACTTGATTTGGTTATTGTAGGGTTGCTCATGAACAGAGAACAGCCAGTTTTGGTTTGATGAGCCCCCAGGGTGTGTACCCAGATTGGTTGTAGGGCTGCTCATGGACTATATATAGGCTATGTGCCTTGGTTTGCTATGGTAGTGCTGCTCATGAATGTTCTGCTGTGATGCTGGGTTGCTAAGGATTGCAGGGTTGTTGAGTTGTCCCTCCCCCCCGCTTACAAAAAATACATTGTTCCATTTTCCTGAGGTCAGGGAAACACTTGGGGAAAATTACATGGATTCTGCAAACAAACAGCCCTAAAAAGAGCAGGTGGATGAGATATTTTGGTCCCTAAGAACTTTGACAACATACAGCACTCCTCCAATGCCAATAAGGGCAATTTCTCTGAATTTTGAACTTTGTGACTAATTTTACTTTTCATGCAGATGCTGCTGCTCTATTTGTGTTTACTAGTCCACGTGTTTAGACACTGATGTCTATTACCTAGATCAGAGGTCTCAAACACTTGGCCTGTGGGGCACATGCGGCCCCTAACGCTATTTCCTGCGGCCTGCAATAACACTATTCTTACTGATATTTGCAATATCGTTGTGTGAAAAGGTTTCAGTGGTGTGGCCCTCGGGTTAATATACTAGTCCTGTACTGCATCGCTGTACTGGTTCTCATGCAGCCCTAGTGGTGATTTGAGTTTGAGACCCCTGACCTAGATCCGTACGTAGAATTGGGGCATCACAAAAAGACATCACTGAGATAGGTCCCTTGCAGGAGGAGTTTTCCGCGTAAACTGGACAATGGAAGGATGATGTGTCTTAGTGGGACTAGGTACAGTTGCGCTCAAGGGTGATGGAGTTGCAGGCAGAAGAATGGGCTTCATGGGTATCTGATTGTCTCATGACATATGTTGTTCTTGGTTCTTTTTTGTCTCTCTTCAGTCTTTGCAGAGGAAGTAAGGATCAAAGCCAAAATGGGGGAGGAAGCCTTCCTGCCCTGCTGCCATAAAAAAGACACCACAGAGTCCTCGAACGATTACCGTGTCTACTGGCAAAAAGAAAACGACAAAGTGGTGCTTGCTTACGCAAATGGGGTATTGTTTGAGCCCAGTCCGGAGTATGTGAACAGGACCAAGATGGACCAAAATAACCTCATACTGACAGTCAACCCAGTGGAGCTATCGGACAAAGCCAAATATGAATGCATAGTTCAACGGAAAGGCCCTACAACAGGATTTCAGAAGCACTGTAGCATGACTGTGATTTTTGATGTTGTAGGTGAGTAGTGTACTACAAATGATTGGAAGCCCTTATTACCACACTAAGACCCTGCAGTTAAGAAAGACAAGTTAAGAGGCATATTCTCCTGGGGAGGTCTAAAACAGAGAGACTCACCATTAGGATTCTAATTCTACAAGTAAAACAAACAAGAAATCCTGTGGCTCTTAAAGACTAACAAATTTATTTATTGCATGAGGTTTCGTGGGAGAAAATCCCATTTCATCAGATGTTTTGAAGATGGGGGAATTTACAGAAATTCCAGTAGTGTTACCTGTCATCTCTGTTGGATCTGGCCTCCTACTTGGCAGTCCATAGTACTAAGTATTGAAAGAGGCTCTCCCTTTCCCTCCCTGCCTTTCCCTTGCCAGCTAGTTGTTTCATTGGCGTGGAGCTTACGCTGGGATACACTCCAAAAAGTGCCATCACTGGTCTGTGCTTTCAGCCAGTTGGCCCCATGCTGCCTTCCAGAGTGAGGCACAGAAAAGTTGGGTTTCTCATTCAGCAGGAGGGACCACTTTCCTGCAAGGAAAGGCAGTGTATGGTGGGACCACTGCTTTTGAGCCTGGCCCACCTCAGTTGCCATAGACTCTTCCTTGTTTTGCCCCGTCACACTTGGGGGAGCCCACAACATTCTAGGAAATGGGCTAGAATGCTAGAGATGAGATATCTCCATGGTCTAAGGGTTAAATCAGTTTAAAGGATACCAGGCTTGAACGTGGTTCCAGAGCCAGCCAATAAAATTTCTGCAATTTGAGCCATGCCGTTGAGGGGGTGCACATGCCAGCCATGCTTAGGGAGGAGGGAGAACCCCATTCTGATTGGCTACTTTACTACTGGCTCAGGAGTAAGCAGCCAATCAGAACTGTTTGTGCCAGCAGGCTGAGCTTGTTCCCCATTGTCCAGGTATCTATTCTTGGAGAAGAAAGGTGGCCCTGCTCCTCCTCCCTCTCTTCCCAATCTGTCCTGTGAGCAATGGGGACAAGCTGGTGCTGCTGGTTTCCCTTTCTCTGCAACACCAGCATGGGAAGGGAGAGAGATGACACCACTGCAGTTGCCCTAGGCCTGGGAAGGAAGGTGAAGAGCTCTGGGAGCTGCAGAAAATAGACGTGAAAGTGGGAAGGGGCTGAATTGATGGGGAGCTTTGAGGATCAGAGCAGATGTGAGAGACAAATTGAGATGTATTGGAGGGACAAGCAGATAGTGACAATGCCACTTTCGTTTCTATAGAAAATGAGAGATCTTCCTCCCCCCAACCTCAGCACACATTTTCAGAGCACTTTAAACAGCACCCAAGAGAAATGGGTTAGTGGAGAAACAGGAGTCTTATTTCTCAAAACGAATCTGAACCTTTCGTGGACGATAGAAAAAAATCCTGTTTACATCATCATTTTCCATTTGCACGGCTGCCTCCGTGGTAGCTGGTTTCAGCTGAGAGCACAGACACCTGTATGATGGCAGAAGGTGCCAGAGATCTCCCAGGAGAGCCTCATCCAGGCCAATCAATAGGCGTTGGAGTCTTCCACATCTTGAATGTGTCTCTCCTTTAGTTTCTCCATCACTTCTCTTCAGCTTGCCTTATATTGCCTGTGGATGCAATAGAATAACATGTACATAATACCCCGTCATATGCAGGCTCCTTGAAGGAAATGTGTCCCTTTCAGCAAGTGAGAACGGAAGTGAAGAGAGACCTGTCCAGGTGCTCATCTGTTCTCCCATCTCCCACTCCCATATTCTAATAAGCCCATATAACAGCTGTGGGAGTCATCAGTCCCTCAGAATAAAGATATCAGTAATGGACTATGGAGCCTTTTACTTCTAGGCCAATAGCTGGAAGTCTAGAACAACAGTGGCTGAAAGTTGTTACCTTGTGGTGACTGTTCAGTGCTCCTGTGTGAAAGGAGCTAATGATTTCAGGTTTAGACGTGACGGTCTCCAAAGCCATCATGTGTGCTAACCCAGACAGTGTGGACTGAGTGCTGACTAGAAAGCAAGAGACCTGGGAGGTTTCTCTTTCTGCCACTGATGCACTGTATGGCCTTGGGTGAATCATTTCATTCTTCTGTCCCTCAGTTTCCTTTCCCCTCCTTTGTCTCTTGTCCACTTAGATTGAAAGCTATCTGCACAGGGCCTTGCATGATGGAGCCCTGATTTCAAGCTGGGGAAAGGTCCCTAGGCATGAGTGTAATACAAACAACTAATTAATTGGCTTCCTCACTGGATGTCTCAAAAGAGATGTCTCAATGAGAGAATGTTCCTTAAAAACTCAGCTTCCTTCAAAGTCCTAGAGAAGGAGCCACTGATGCAGTGGAATATAGGGGCATTTGTACTACACTGCTCTTCACATACAGGATGTTCTCTTTTCTACACATTTGTGCACTGTGGACTTTTAATAAACATAAGCGCTATATTTCTACAGCACCTTGCATTGAGAAGGCTGCCAAAAGGGCCTGACAAATGACTATATATAGGGAGGGAAGCAGGGAGAAAAAGCCCACCATGTGAAACTGTGCATAACAATTTAGGACAGGAAATGAAGGTGAATACCGGAATATCCGGCTGAAACAGCAGCAGGAATTTGGAGAGACTAGTCTGCAAAATGCTGTGGGCTCTTTAATGATTACAAGGGTTCAAGAGGATAGCCATTTTGTGCCTCCTCTGACAGAATGGCAAATTAAACTTCTCTTATTACCTTTGCACCAGTTGACTACAGCAAGCCAGTCATGTCAGCCGATGTCCAATCTTCTTGTGGCTCCAGCCAGGTGACGGTGACTTGCTCATCTTACGGTGGCTATCCTTCTCCCCGCGTCTCCGGGGTCCTAAATAATGACTCTGTGGAATGGCGCACTGAGGTATCAGACACTAGCCCCTACAACGTCACTGCCACACTGCAGTTCAATGTGACCGACGACAGTACCCTCACGTGTACCATTGAGTATGATGACTTCGAAGTGTCCGCTAACTACACTCTGAGTAAGTTTCTGCCAATCATATGCAGTGTGTATTATATGCATGGAATGCACATTGCAGACAGAAGGGTGAATTTGCTCATGTCACAATAGTCTCCACAATTACACAAACTAGCATAAAACTCATTCCTGCCTCTAGGTCTAACACTAAAATCAGGAAGAAATTCCATCTATCACATGCTTAGTTTATTCCTAACCTATAAATGTATATATTCTAATGTCTGTATGTAGTGATATACCATGACTGTTGACAGTGCACTACAAAATAGAGGATTGTACAGTAAATGGGCTTGTGCCAGGAAAAGGGTGTGAAAACTGAAAGGGTGAAGAAGAACAGTATATTTAATGTGGGGTAGCCACTGGTCTAAATGCTTCACAGTTCAAAGGGACTAGCAAGGAGGTGCTAAAAGCAGATGGTTTTTTTAATTTTTTTTTTTTAATTAAAAACAACATTTGCATTGTATTTCTATGTGCAACATTCTGATTGTATGGGTCTGGCCATCTCCAAGGGAAGCTAAGGAGATATACTGCCACTCTTATCAGTGGTGAATAGTGCCTTATTCATCAATAGTTCTTTGAGATCAGTGGGACTTGATGTGAAGGTGTCTTTCCACTTGAGCAAGGCTCTTAGAACCTTAGAGAATATTGCTAGTAACTGGACATAATGTCTAAATTCCTCGGAGGAGACAGGAATGAAGAAAACTGCTCAACACTATACTGTGTGCAAAAGAAGAGAAGGAAAAAATCCCAGCAAAATAATTATTATTTTAAAAATATCTTGAGGTAATGACTGATTCTTTGAAGTTGCAGAGGGGAAGCAATAGGGACAACAACAACAACAACAAAAAACCTTTTCATTTTTACGGGAGGAGGTCACTTTCACTTGATTTTGTTGAGAACAATTCATAAAGCAATATATATTTGGGAGTTCTAATAAGATTGTTGGAAGAATAATGCCAGTGGCCTGGAAACTGAATGCTGCTTAATTTAGCCAAATCTCACAGAAAGAGATGTTTAAGATGGTAAATGCCATATTAGGTGACATACATGTAGTCCATCTTCCTGGCAATGGCTATGTTTACACTTGAAAAGGTAAGTCGACTCTGCTAAGTCGGCTTAACTTTTGAAAGTGTGGACGTGGGGAGCCCAAGGGACCTGTGGCTCCCTTCTCACTGGGGCCTGCAGCTTCCTGGAAGAAGCGATCTGTCGGGACCCCTGCTGGTCCTGCGGAAAGGGAGCCACAGGTCCCAGAGAGAAGGAAGTGGAGGCTTCCTTCTTCCCAGGACCTGTGGAGGTCCTGATGAGAAGGAAGCCTGCGGTCTCGTCTCCCTGGGACCCGCTGGGGCTCCCAGGAAGAAGGGAGCCCCCTGGGCTTCCCTGTCCAGGGAGCCCCAGAGAAGGGAGCCCCGGGAAAGACAGCTGCCAGGGTTCCAAGGTCAGCTGAGGCCTGAAGAAGCGAGCCTCCAGTTGGCAGCAAAGGATTCCCTCATTGCTGCAGCCCTGGCCAGGGGAGTGCGGGGATTCGTTCCCTGGATTAAGGGCTGCAGCAGCGAGCAATTCCCCACAGCCTGCCAGCCTGGCGTCCCCTGCCTGGCAGGCTGTGGGGAATTGCTCGCTGCTGCAGCCCTTCTTCCAGGGAACGAATCCCCGCACTCCCCTGGCCAGGGCTGCAGCAATGAGGGAATCCTTTGCTGCCAGCTGGAGGCTTGCTTCTTCAGGGCTCAGCTGACCTCAGAGCCCTGGCAGCTGTCTTTCCCGGGGCTCCCTTCTCTGGGGCTCCCAGGACAAGGGAGCCCCAGCAGCTGGCTTCTCCGGGGAGCCCCTGTGTTCCCTTGTTAATGGGAGCCCCAGAGGGCTCCCTTGTCCCCAAGCCATGGCTCCCAGAGCCATGGCTCCCTTCCCTCAGCCAGGGTTGCCCTGAGCCCTGGCACTATTCTCCCCACCCCTAGGTCGACTACGTCAACCTTGATGCCCACGCTAATTTAGCTCGACTTAATAAGGTCGAGTTAGGCCTTAAGTTGACCTAAATACTTGGAGTTATTAAGTCGACTTAAGGATGCCCTTAAGTCAACTTAATGAAAGCCCAGTGTGAACTGGGGTTAATTTAGGTCCACTTAAGGGTCCTTAAGTGGACCTAAACTGGTAGTGTAGACATAGCCAATGTGAAGTAGTTCCCTACTGTGCATGTCTATTCTTTTAAATGTTTTAAGTGACAGGAATTGCACCATCTGATGAGAATGGCAAGAGCATCTCAATCTACTGACATAAAATTCCAGCATTTTACTCTCTTTGCCCCTACACAGAGAACAATATGAAAGCAAAAAGCATATTTGATGCAAGTTTCTTTTATGTATTAACTCAAAAGCATGCATTCAGCCCTGCTTTAGATGTAAATGTGCCTGAAGCTACAAGATAACCTGACTAGTGCCTCCAAGACTGGATATTTCTCTTAATGCAGACTCACAATTACCCCACCCAAAACAGCTTTATTACTTCCTCACATAAACTCCCAAGGTCAACAGAAGGTCCTCAGGGCAGGCAGTACCTCCAGTGTTAATCATATGGATTGTGGTCCTTAGCAGCTACTATATATTACCTCTGAGTGCACTTTTTTTGGGTTAAATTTACGTATCTGCTTTCAGATGTTTGAGCCTTGCAGAACTCATGTAAAACACAGCCCAGCTTTGCCCAGTTCTGAAAGGAAATCCAGCATTTAAAACTTAGACAGCGATCTCATAAAACCTTAAAACCACAAAAATACTCTTGCAGAATGGGAGCCTTCCCCACAGCTGATTTCCAGCTTTGTCTCTTGTTTATCAGGGAGCATACCCTGCCTGGAACTCCATACAGTTCAGAGACATCTAGTGGCTGAATAATGTATTACAAATAAGCATCTTACTGGTAGAATGGTAATTATGTGCTTTGGCCAGTAGAACAGAATCCTCACAGCCACATTTGTGTGAAAGTGCCTGTGTGGTGAAGGGCCCTTCAGTTACATTTTTCAATTCTTTCCCTTCAGGTAAACAGAAGGAATGTTCTCAGTCATCTCATGGGGTCATTATTGCCTGTTTGGTTCTCATCTGCATCTTTCTTTTGGCCATCACCTTGCTTTTAAAATGTGTCTGGTGTCGTGGTAAGTACAGTTCCTTCAGTGAGAGACACATTCAGGGGCTGCTGTTACCACATAGGAATTTTTGGTGAAATGTACTCTTTGGAAAGTCTTCTGTTGATAGACTGGGGGAGGGAAGTCCAGAAAATCCGATGATCTTTATTACCAATGGTAAGAGTCAAAGTTCCACAGTATAGGATTTATATCCAGACTTTGCTAAAGGTTGAGAGCTATATGGTTTTGGTTTGGAGCTACTGGGTCCTTTGGGTTCAGAGGAGAAATTTTGCAAAGTTGAGGGCTGTTTAGATCTGGACAGGTTTGGTTCAGACCTGTTTTTACATACTGAAGGCTGTGAAGAAGCATTGTCTAGTGCTCTCACTGCTATACAATCATCAAAAATACAGTGGAGAATTTACCATAGAAAAAGACTTCACCAGCTACCTAAATGAGGCTTGTCCTCAAGCCTTCCACCCTCAAACCCCTATTTGTACCATCCCCTTCCTTCCCGTGGAATAGCTTAGCCCAGGGGTCAGCAACCCAAAAGATAAGAAGAGCCATTTTTAAAAATTCCTTCAATAATCAAATGTTTTGAGAGTCACAAAGGGTGTAGTCTCCTGGTGGGAGGAGCTGTGTCAAGGCATCTTCTGTGGGGTCCTCTGGTGGGGAGGGAGCCCAGAAGTAGGAGCAGGCCCTCCTGTAGTGTCCGCTGGTTTCCAGGGGGGGAGTAGCCCTGGAGCCAGGCACAGGAACCTAGAACCTGGAGTCACAAGGGGGCAGCCAAAGAGCCACACATGGCTTTGAAGCTGCAGGCTGCAGACCCCTGGCTTAAAGTGCAGACTTACACAGCTATTCAGGCACCTAAAAATGCAGAGGCACCAGGGGGATTTGCAAAAAACAGCTGGGCACCTAACTCCCATTGCAAGTCAATAGTAGGTAACTAAGAGAATAGTTAGCACCTAACTCTCTGGGGCACTTTTGAAAATCCATCTAGAAGCCTCTCTTCATCTGTAGGTATCTAAATACCTTTTTAAATCAGGCTCAAGAAAAATCGATGGGCCTCATAGTGTGTCCTATGAGCCATGTACTGGAGGCTGCGTTAGGTCACAGGGAAAGTGAGCTTCAGAGTCCCACCCCCACCCCCAACCAAGACTATCAGTAGCCACCTCCTGTTTAAAACAAAAGCTTTTGGCCTGCATGTTCCACTGAACATAGGATCCAGACCACTTAGGGGCCTTTGTAACTTGATTTTGCTTTGGACCGCTACTGCTTCTGCACCTAATTTCAAATGTGCTGTCTATAAGGAACGAGCAGGGGCTTTGTTTTCTGTCTGCCAGCCCTGCAACATCAGCATAGGGCAGGGGTCAGCAGCCCAAAAGATAAGAAGAGCCATTTCTTAAAATTTCTTCAATAACCAAGTGTTTTGAGAGCCACAATGGGTGTAGCCTCCTGGTGAGGGTTGGGGGAGCTGGGCCAGGGTCCTTTCCACAGGGTCCCATGGCTGGGGAAGGGAGCCTGGAACCAGGAATGGGCCTCCCACAGGGTCCCACAGTGGTGTTGGGGAGCCTGGAGTCAAGCACAGGACACCCACAAGATCTCCTGGTGGCAGGGTAGGGTCTGGATCCCAGAGCCGCAAGGGGGGCAGCCAAAGAGCCACATGAAGCTCTGGAGCCACAGGTTGCAGAGCCCTAGTGTAGGGCCAGGCTCTGCTAGCCAAGCTGGGCTATTTCCTCCTGGTGTTTCATCGTGAGTGAGAGGAGTTCCACAAGGCAAATTGTGTCCTCAACTGTAAAGCCCCATTAGCATCAATTTACGACCTCAGTGGCACCTGCCCCGTTCCTGAGTACTGAATCAGTTGTGCAGGTGTTTGGAATCCTGTGAGCAATCCCAAAGAAACAGAGTCTTATCTGTGTTCGCTCTGCCATTCTAATAAGGGTAAAAAGTTGGCTTTGAGCGTGAGGTCAGGGCAGCAGATGTGGTTCTCAAGCCACACAGGAAGCAGATCTGCTGAGTAAGGCAGTGCTATTTTACAGTTGCTTTTCAAAGGAGAACTTCACTTTAAGACGCAGATGTTGGAGTCTCAAACCAGCTTCCAAGGGTATGTCCACACACAGATTTTAAATTGAAATAATGCAGATTATTTCAGTTTAAAAGATTGCAGGTCCACACTACATTTTCTTGTATTGAGATAAGGAGCTCCCTTTTCTTGCAATAAGGAAAGTCATCTCAATATAATAAAACCTAGTATTATATCGAAATGATGTTTAAATTGAAACTGTTATTTCAAAATACTGCTGTGTGAACATGTTATTTCAACTTAACTGTTATTTCGATTTAATGCTTTGGCCCTTCTCTTTCCCAGGGTGCTGGCCTTTTTCTATATATTGGGTGGGGGCATGGCTAGGGGGCCATCTTGCTACATCTCCCATGGTGCCCCTCACCTTAATCAAACTAACAAGTCCTGTCCATACATGCTAGTTCGATTTGAGTTTCTAGTGGGGACATGTTAAATCAACTTAAATCGATTTAATGATTTTTATAGTGATTTTATTAAATCGATTTAACTGCCTATGTGTGGACATAGCCCAAGTGTTTATGGTTGAGTTACACCTCAGTGCTGTAGGGCAGCATGGCCTGTCTGAGAAGGGAGACATCCATTAGCATGCAAAACGCTTCAGACCAGGGCTCCTTCAATGGAGTTATTTCTTCCCCTTGCCACTGGACTTCAGAGCTCAGCAAATGCTTAAGAAGGGCAATGTTACAGTGGAATCTTGGCTTGAGAGCTGAGTAGTTTCTTAGCTTCAAACTTAAGCTTTAGGAAGCTAAAGTGAGTGCCAGGGTGGAAACTAGCCCAAGGGAGAAGACGAGAGGGCTGGGCTGGGCTGTTATGGATTTCAGTTGTGTGTTAGTGCTGGTGTCCACAATTTGCTAGGCATTTTCCAGACATTTGAGAAAGGATACTGTCTACCCTGAGAGTCACAGAGGCCAGCCTGGGCAACAGAGAGGGCCTCTAACAACCTAGCATTATGTTAACGGTGCACAATCTCTAACCCTGTTCTAGACAATGGGCTTCAGAAAAAAAGGCTGTGGGGAAAGATAGAAAAACATTTTTCTTCTGCTTTCATTCATCCACTTAACAGAATGGGCCAAATTCAAAGATCACATCAGATGTATGTGTTAAGTTGGTATGAGCATAATTTAGTGTAACATGCCAAGGGAACACAGATTGACTATAGGAGAAAAACCATTAATCGTGTGTAAAACTATAGGGAACCTGCTTTCTTGCGCTTTCTACACCCTTAAAAGAAGCTGTGTTATGTCTTATGCTAAGACCCCACCTTTCTGCACAGTTGACCTGGAATTTACAATAAATGGTACATGGCCTCTGAATTTGTCTCAGCATATGTAGGGTTATTTTCATGCATGTGCTAAAGTCCTAGTTGTGCACCATTGGGATTTGGTATGTATCTGTGACGTCACCTAAAAGGCCCAGACCAGCCAATGAGAATATGGTTATGGACAATCACTCCAAATCTCTGAAGGTAATGATCCTGCCAAATGAGGGATGGCACTAGATGCAAGAGTTGTCCTCCATGTGATCATATACTATCCCCACCCATAGCCATATCTAAAGAGATCAAAATGTGGCTGAAGGAAGCATTTGTATCTGGTGTTGCTGAGTGCACTGAAATTCCAGGCACTTAATGGATTTTTTTTCTTTCCTTAGACAGAGGACATGAAGAATGCAATCACCACCCTGTCCCTCAAGATCCAGCAATGGTAGCTGAAATGAAAGGGAGTATAAGAGATGACTTCTGTGAAGTGACACTGGAACCAGCATCTGACTGATTAGACCGTATTTGCAGGTATGTCATCAGAGCATGCTCAGTTGTTTCCTGGGGTCTGTGACTATTCACAGTTGAATAGGTGGCATGTCCCTGTGAAGTGCAAGTGTCTCTCAGCTAACTGCAAGGATTTTTTTTTTGGTATCAGTTTAAAGTGAATTTAGTAATAGTGACAGATGCCAAGTGTCTCCAGGGCTCTTGTTCCTTCTGGCAACATAACTGCATACAGCCCAAGTCCTCCTCTTGCCGTGCCTCCAGTTTGCTCCACCTTTGGAGCTCGCACCAGCAAGGCAGAAAGAGGAGCTCTGTCTTTGATAACTCTAGCTCTTGGTTCCTTTGTGGGAACTTCAGACCAGGAGACTGGTTATTGCATTAGAGCAGGGGTCAGCAACCTAAAAGATAAGAGCCATTTTTAAAAATTCCTTCAATAACTAAGTGTTTTTCAGAGCCGTAATGGGTGTAGCCTACTCTTTGGGGGGTTGGAGGAACTGAGCCAGGGCATCTGCTGCAGGATCCCCTCGGGGGGGAGGAGGGGCACAGAGCCAGGACCCACAAGCATGCATCCAAAGAGCCGCACGTGGCTCTGGAGCTGCAGGTTGCAGACCCTGCCTTAGAGGCACTTGTTCATGTCACACAAGCCAACAAACAGCTCTGACTGGCAACATCTTTCAGTCACTACTACCCTGAGTCTGAGATGACCCATTCACCACTCCCATGTGCTACCCTGCTCCCTAGGAACTGCACATAGACCAGGTGCCTTTCCTGCTGTGTAAAACGGCCCCAAGAATGAGCGCAGGGTTGAAGGAGCAGTGACCAGAAATGTTCACTCCCACATGACTGAGTGAATAACTCCATTTTTCATAATGGGTGCCTAAGGTCTATCTACACAGCCAGCTGGGCAGATTCAGGCTCATGGTGCTCACACAACCACTCTAAAACTAGCTGTGCAAACAGCCCTTCTCCACTTCCTGGGATCCTGAACCCCAGCTCCAGTTGTAACATCTTCCTGGCTATTTTTAGCATGGGTGTGTGAAATCTGCAGGCTTGAGTCTGTTGACCTGGGCTAGGAGGTTTGCTTGTACATACCTCAAATGGAGGGTAACCAGATAGCAAGTGTGAAAAATTGGAATGGGGTTAATTGGTGCCTCTATCAGTCAAAGGCCCAAGTGTTGGGATGGCACCTATAAAACTGAGCCATCTGCTCGCCCTACCTACATGCCTGTGCATCTCTGAGGCATCTCCCACCCATGCCCTTCTCTTCAGCAGCTTGCGGAGAGTTTTCTATCTGTTGGTTTCCCACTGTGAGTAGAGTGGTGTGTGCCAGCATGTGAGGCATCATTGGGATGGGAGCCCCAGAAGTAGAGGGTTTGAAAATGCTGCTCATTTTTGATAGATCACGTGAAAGATGCTGAAGAAGGGTCAGCATTGACATGAGGGTGCCAGAAAATGGAAGCACACAAGGGGTCGGTCACCTCTCTATAATCACAGAGTGAGGAAAAACTGTGTTACACTTCTGTAGTAACTTCAGTGTCTTTGGACACAGGAGGTCTCCGCCTTACTCCTGAAAGCTGACCTCCTCATGAGGACACAAGGTGACAAACAGAAATCAAAGCAGAGGAAAAAACTAAATGTTACGGTGTAAGGCTCAGAATGACTGGGTGGAGGGGAGGAGAAATTGGAACTGCTCAGTAGTGTATAAATTCTGTGTTCCTAAAAAAGGTTTTTCTGTAGTTTAGGAGAAGGAAGAGGAGTGCAGTGGAAGTAGGCCTGTGCAATCAGAGCTAATAATTATTAATTTCTACTGTTCAGGATGGGGGAATGATTTGGGTTCGTTTTCTGCCATCTCAGTGGCCAGTGACAGCCGTGCCCTCGGGGTCATTTGTTTGTTTTTCTGTTCTGAGAACGTAAAGACTCACAAACTGCAATGCAGTGAGAATGAAAGAAGGGGAAATCATCATAGTCAGTTTTTCTCATTTCCAAACCCAGCCGCCTACTCTCCCTGAACAATGGGGAAGGCCCCACCTGGAACAGATACTGAAATCTTGGTTAGTATGAAGTCCAAGGGGGTTTATTAGCACAGATTTTAGGGTGGGAGTTTCCCTACTGAACAAATCTATTCCATTTCATTCCTATTTCTAAAAATCCTCCTGGTTTTGCAGTAGACACTTGGTTGTTCCCACTCCCAGTGATTGGAATTGTTAGCAGGTGGACCTGGAGATCAGCACTCCTGAGATCTATTGATGCTGCTGCTGCTGATTTTGGAACAGGCACTGAAACACACTGCATTTTAGTGTAGCGGTGCAACATGTTGAAATTCATATAGTCTAGTTTCTGCTGGGTCATCCTTACTGCCCAAAGCAAACCCTCTCCCCTGACAACCTGCAGGTTTTCATAAGAGCCAAAGACTGGCCCAGATGCCAACCCAAAGTGTGGTGCCTCACAGGGCCTGATCTCCACAGGAGGCACATACCTAGGAACGCCTGTGTTCTTGGAATACCTAAAACAGCGGTGGACTACTGCACATCAGGCCAGTGGGGCTCCAGTCAATTTGGGGCTGAAGCCTCCTGCTCCTCCTCTTCCCCCCTGAGGCCCTATACCCTGGCCAGGCTGACGGACGGAGTCCAGAGGTGACCATATTCCTTCAGCAACTTATCCAGACCCTTCTCACCACACCTGCATGGAGATGGTGGCTCAGCCAGCCCACCCCCTCCTATGGAAAACACAAAGTTCAGCTGTAGGCAGGGGAAGGGTGTTGAAGCTGCTGTGCCTAGGGAGGTGAAAGTTGTGAATCCAGCCCAGGTGCCTAATGGTGTGTGGCTTGCCATGCCTGCCCTTGCTGGGCCAAGCACCCCCTCTCTGATTGCTCATTAGGTTAGATGCCGTAATGAGGTCTGCAGATGGCTTCTGTGTCCCTTACATTGTCACTTTCAAGTGTTTTAGTAGTTAACGTGATCTAACCATTGTGTCCCCTCAGATCTCTTATCTCGTATGTCCTGCACTGCAGTCCCCATTGTCCTCTGTGGCCAATGCTTGTTCCAGAGACTGTTTGGCTCTTCCAGAAGAGGATGACAGAGCAGGCAGGAAATCTGCTCACGTGGACTGGGAAGATTGTGTTTTGTGACTAAACAAACACCTGCACCCCCACCAAAGCTTTGGGACAGTAATGCACTAGAGTCATGTGTCCGCCAGGCCTCCCTGAAGAAAGATACATTTTCCTGATGAGCTGCGAGAAGAATTGATGCTCCAACACACCGCCTGACTCCTCAGAGTTTGGGCTGCTGTGCCATTGACACCACCTGTAAGGCAAGGATGGCCTGTGGAGCTAGTCCACATCCACCGTCATCTTTAGAAAGGAGGGGCTGGGCCCCTGAAGGCTTACAGGTCCCAGTGTGCAAGCTTGATCCAAGCAACGGCTGCATCCCTGTGTTAAAGTGAAGGGCAGCTGTAGTCCTGGTCCAGTCTAGCCATGGTCTTTAGGCTTTGCCGTGGTGCCAGTGCAGTTCTTGGAGTAGCGTTTGGATTAGGAATGTACTTAAGGACCTGACCATTGCAGATGCATTTCCTCTCTTGGGCTCCTTCTCCAGTTGGGAAGCAAGGTTCAGCCACTCCTTAGGGAAGACCCAAACAGAGACAAGGAAATGCACTTTATGCTTATTTCAGCCGCTGTAACATTAAATGTAGTCTGGAATGACATTTGTATGCTGACACCCTGGCCATTTGCTAACTAATGTTCGTACAGCTCTTTGCCTAGTTTGTAGCACTAATGCCAGTACTCATGACCTCTCTGTCCCAGGGGAACCCAAGAACAGCTCTCCTCGTTTACCCTAGAGAGGAAGCGGAGAGGCCAAAGCTCATCTGCACATTCCAGCCAAGGGAGGGCATGCAGACACGCCCAGCTGGTACTTTTTAGCTGTACAGTATTTCCCCTAGTCACCACTCATATGTGGTCAGATTGCTCAGCAGCTAGCCTACATGCACATAAGATGAGAGAGGGAAAATTCATAATGTCTAGCTCCAAAACCACCGGACTGCTCCCATTAAGGGGAGTGAGGGTGCATGGACGGTGTGAATACTACACCTCTGCTACCCTAGTTTTGCCCCACATTGCCTGAGGGAGGCTGATTCTTAGTCTCCTGCAGGGAAACCAGCAGTATACAACTGCTTTTGCTTGGGATTTTGCTGCTCTCATAGTCCATGGCTGCTGTTTTCAAGTCTGTCCCCTGTAGCCATTCGGCAGCTCAAGTGGGGAAGAGCTCACCTTGGGCTCTAACGTTGGATAGGACCTATCCAGATCTGGCCTGAATGGTTTTATTGCCTACTGTGTAGGAAAGAGTGATTTCTCATTTTGAGGGGAAAGCGAAAACCCAAGACCCTGCTTGCACAATGGGTTGTACTAACAACTCTACCCAGCTTGCCTGCACTCGTCTGCCATCCCCCATCCGCTCTATCTTTAGAGTTAAATGGTTATGCAAGTTAGAGCTTTATCTAGCCCAGTCTGCGATCAGAGGAAGTGAGGACCCCGTGGATGCTAGTGCCAGAGACTGGTTGCAGCATTCTTGTTGGCCACTTTGTTGGTGCAGCAACCATGCTTTGAATGCTGGCTGTGAGCACACAGCTGGCATGGAGCACTGTGCCACTCCAACCCTACAGTTCACTCTCTGGTCATTTGGTGTTCGTTAGAGAAAAAAATTAGTGCAGGGAACCCATTAGGCTGATAAAGGCAGCTGAGACACCTGGGGGGGGGGTGAGATGAGAGAGGCCATGGCCTTTTAAAATTTGCCCCTAGGGGTCTAGCCAAATACCAAGCAGCTCCTTAACCCCCTCATAAATTGGGAGCTGGTCACTAAATGGTGTTGTTAGACAGGGAAGTGAGCGGGGTTGTTGAGCCACACACACCTGCTGACATGATGGGCCTAGAGCCTTTTTTTTTCCCTGCAACCTCACACATGCTCCTTTGGCAGCTAAGCAGTTCTGCTCAACAAGGGGGGGGGGGGGGGTCATTGTTGAGCAAATGTGTCACTGCCCTGTCTAGAGATAGTCTGACACAGTATCATCCAGGGTTAAAGCCTGGGTTGGTGGGAACTGTCACATTTTTTTCATTCCTTCGCCTCTGCCTACAACTGAACAACCAGCCTGTGCGCTTGCCACGCCTAGATTTAACTACAGGAGTCTCTTACTGAGCCCTTGGCTGCCATCCCACTCTGTACGCATTTGCTCACTCAGCTTTGTGCTTGCTTTCATATTGTTCTGTAACTTCCACCACTCCTCTGAGGCCACCTAGAAGTCCTGCTGTTGAGCAATGCATTTTTTGTTTAAAAAAAACGAACAAAAAAAGCAGTACTCCCAACCCTCTTTCTTCCAGTGGCTTCACATGTAATATGTATGCCTAACTGTAGCCTGTAAGCTCTGCGGGGCAGGGACTTACTGTTGGGCAAATGCTTTGGTAAATCACCATCTACTCTTGTAAATAATTCCGTCTAACTGAGGTAAGGGACTTTTACACTGACAAACATACAGGACATTTAGGGTTAATTTTTTTTTTAAGCCTAAAAATATATATATTTCATGGGTTCTACTGTCGCAATGACTTTTCAGTGAAATGCACAAAATGGTTTCCATGAGACCTTTCAGCTTGATTAATGCCTGAACCAATGTTAACAGGTAAGCTGCTTTTAGTTTAACATCTTCATTGTGGCTAAGATATGCTATGGGGGGGGGGGAGTTTCTCCCCTCCTTAATTGTATTAAAGGGTAAACTGTGCATTTGGTTTGGTTTCTTAATAATAACCATAGTCACTTCATGTCCTGGGGAACTCCAGTGGCATGTGTTAGCACCTACACTGGCTATAAAAGCTATGTAGTCACAGCCAAAATAAGCACTAGCTTCTAAATCCATAATGTGGACTTAGGGACCGCCATGCACAACCTAATGTGTAGCTGCCTTGCTGCATAGTGAAATCCACAGCCCTGTATTAGGTGCCCAGGCTCTCTATGCACTGTAAGGAGTTAGGTACCTCAGAATGGGATCCACACAAACCAATATACTGAGTGGGGGGTACTTTTTAAGCTAGTCAGTAAGAACTGCTTGAGTGGGTAAAGCCTGAGCCATCTGGGTGCAAGGAAGGTGTCGTCTGGAATTAGACACTTATGCCAGGTCAACCCTTTCCTGCAAAACCTGGTTGGGGGTGGTACCACCACCTCTGAGCCCCAGCCCCCTTCCTGGTTATTCCCAGTAGCCAAGTGGTTAGCGCTAGTCTGAGGAGATTGCCAGGGCTTAACTGTGTGGTGGCAGCCAGCCTTTACTGGCTAACAGTTTGGGGCCTATAGACCATAGGCGCCTAAAGGGTGTGGCAGCAGTTGAGTGAGGCTGCTGAGGGTCTAAGAGTTGGACTTTAGCTAACATGACCGCTAGGTGTCTAGCTAGGCTGCTTTTGGGTGACAACCAGCTTTTTGTTGCCTCATTGCCCCACTGCCCTCCTCCCCCCAGGCCTGGAACTTAAAGCAACAGATCATAGGCAGGGTGACCTCCACTTCACATTGCCAGAGCATCGGTATGTTCAGTCTCCCCACCCACCCAACTTTCTATCTTGTTATAACTAAAGGCATGTGGTCTTTGTACAACATACCACCTCTTACCACCAGTAAACCAGTTTGTGAGAAAGCCATGGCTCAGAACCACCTCTACATTCCCCATTCTGCACGGTGGCCTGTGATTGTGTAAAATGAGGAAGTACAGGACAATACAGAAAGGCCAGGGAATGCGTCAAGAAGGGCGTTTCGAGTTGGAATTTTGAAAGATGAAGTCACTCAATGGCAAGGAAGAACAGCTATTGCTAAACCACAGGAACTGACCATCATTGGCATCTTCACTGAGGGAAAAAAATCTACATAAAAGGAGCTTTGCCCTGAGGTTTTTTTGTTTTTTATTTTTTTAAACGAGCACTCCACTGTACACATTGGCTGTATGTTAAAAAAAAACCGTCCTGTTAGTCATCTCTCCCAGAGCAGTGATTAAAAGAGGAAGTGGGAGCAATGAGCCAGATCAACATACAGCTCATGATTAAAGCTGTGATTGGGTGGGGTGTTTATAAGGAACGTGGACGCAAGAGATCAGGAAAGCATTTGACAAATGGGCAAGGCTTAAAAAAACAATGCAGCATACCTCAAGTGGCACCACCATGACCCTGAAAGGGCTAATTTGGGGGGTGGGGGGGTGACGCACAGCATTACTGTTCCAGTAGGCACAGGGCTGGAGGACGGTAAGGCCAGTGATTAAGCAGAGCCATGGCTCTACATAATCGTCTTGTAGTCCATATTGGAACAAGGCAGACCTAACCCAAAATTCACACACACCCCCCCCCAGTGGAAAAAATTTAGTATGGTTGATAAAATGTGTAGTTTTAGAATTTACAAACACCAGTGCCTTCTTCAGAAGTGTGTCAGGAACCTGGTTTGGGTGGGTGGGGATATGCTCTACTGAAGGAGCTGTGCAGATGTTGTCATCTGCAACCAGAAAGAGGATAAAACTTAGGCAAAATTTAATGACATGCACTTGCTGAAGCCTTGGGAGGGGAGCTATATATATGTAGACCCTGATCCTGCTATGACACGCTCCAGTCTTTACCTTATTGGGTGCTTTCCTCCATTACACGGAACAAGGCCATGCTGCCATGACCTCACTGATGTAGGGACAAAACTACCAGCATTCCTAAATCAGTTCACATTAGCCCATTGGTGAAGGGACGCCAAACCCTTTCAGCCACAGGTCGTTACAATTCAAAGCCAGCCAACCACCGAGTTTCATGAAAAAGATGTAATGGCTGTTTGAGACATCAGCGTATCAGTGTCAAGAGTCTGAATGGCACCAGGAGGTTTAATGCTGCTCACCCCAGCAGCGATTTGTTGGTGAGCTCCGATCCAACACTGTACAACCACAGCAAGAAGAGACCCTAGGAGGCACTCTAGACCCCATTAATGTTGTCAAACAGCATTTTAAATAGTTTCCTTCCAAGATGCTCTTGTAATTTGTAACTTTTTTTTTTTTTTGGTTAAAATGCAGCCCCCCTGCTAAGCAATGTTCCCTCTAAGACTCAGAGTTTAAGCTGATGATGCAGCTGAGCAAGTTCGCCACCAGGCCCCTTCCCCGCTGCCCACCAGCTCCCTGAGTACATCCATCACTTGCTCAGCTGCATTGTCAGCCTAGAGAGAACATTGAGTTGCCTGATTTTACAGCAAGTCTTGTGATAGTTCGTATTTTTTTAAATCCTGAGCTCTTGGAGTCATGTGATTACATGAGATACTGAGCTTTCCTTTAAGGAAAAACAATAAGTTTCTAGCCTTCTAGAGAAAAGTTTGTAAATGTGACCCAAAGCTTCACAAGCAGAAAGCAGACAAAGACTTGTTTTTCAAGAAAAAAAATCTTAGTTTTCTACTGATTTTCTGAGGGTCTGATTTTTCTGGGGAGTTTACATCTTCAGGGCTGACCGCGCTGCTTGTCGTAGTCAATGGCAACACTTTCCCTGCTCTGATTATCCACCGACTTACAACCTGTGCTGTGATTTACTTCGGAGCAAAGACAGTGCACATGGTCTCCACAATGTGGTTCTAATTTTATGCCTGGGCATTCCTATTGCCATCACTAGCATTACACTGGCATGAAATAATGGGGGGGGGGGACAAGACCCCAGTGTGTGCTTGTGCATTTAAAAACATTTTTATTAATTATAGCCTCCAAAAATATACAGAAAGAAGTGAAAATAACCACACTGCTTCTGCAAGACTTGAATACACTAAGGGAACTCCTGTGTGTAACAGAGCAGTGTTTTGGCTTTTGTATTTATATAGAACTGTGGAGAGTTCAAGACTCACTAAATTCTGTTAGATACATTAAACAAGTTAAGATATTAACAAACCACAAAGTTAATACTGTATGGTTTTATTCTAAAAATTGAAGTCAAGGCATTAGATCAAACTAAGTGTAGAGAATTTGTAGACCGTGATGGAGGAAGATTGATAGATTTTGTAGAAAGCCTTTTAGTATCCCAAGAGTTATTTCAAGGTCCACCCTTATATGTGTGCAAAGTAAGTATATATCAATCCATTTGAATTGCTTTTCTGTGTTGTTATAAATTAAACAATATACTGACTATAAAAATGAAGAAGGCCAAACATCTGGTGTGAGGACCCCAGGATATCTGTAGTTCTGTTCAAGAGCTGCTACATCCAGGACCATACAGTGTTTTAAATACATGGCAAAACTAGAAAGCATGTGTGCTCTTCATCTGAATGAGGATTAAGTCATGTACACAAGTTGTCTGGTGTGTGTGATAAGACTTCAGGGAAGAAGCATGGTTTTCTCACCTACATATGAATGCTCTCTATGCATTAGCTCATCTTTCCTTTTACACTGATCGTAGATGCAGCCCTTCATTCTCCTTTAAGCTAGCAACTCTGCAATTTCAAGTTGTTCTGAATGTATTTTTTAAAAAATGGTGGGTAAATATAGTTAACAATTCAGGCATGAAAACGATAATGAATTACTGAGTTGATAAACTGATATGCAACCGATTAGTCCCAACTACCTGAAGCTCTCTGCACTGGAGGATTCATAGGCAGACCTACTTATACATTCCCTTTATGAATTCCCTTTTAATGCTCCCTTCAGAGACTGGCCACTGCTAGTGTCCCTTCTTCTTGACCTTTAGGGTAGAATCCTTAATTTGGGATATTATGGATTACATTGAGATTATGTACTATATGCATTTTATGACTATTTTGAACCAAAATTGCTACTTTTGGATAACTTAAGCATTATATACAGATGAATAGAAACCTTTTGATTAATCTATGTTTCAGACAATTTTAACATATACTTTAAACCAAATTTTTAAGTTTAAAATGTTCTCTGTTGCTGGGCTGATGAAGAGTATAAAATGTTTTTGCCTTTCCCACCCACCCGCCAGGTGCCTTCCCTGCCTGCTTGCCCCCCCAGCCAGTTCCCTGAGTCACCCCCCAACCACCTTCCCTAGCCCAACCCCTGGTCCCCTGACTCCCCCAGCAGCGTCCCCCCCTCACCTGGCCAGCTGGAGCTGCCCTGGCCACAGGCTGTTCCTGCCCTGAGCATGCATCTGAGCATGCTCAGGGTCAAGGTGAGAGATTCTAAACTTCCAGCCTGGCTGCAGCTCCCTGGGACCGGAGGAATGTGTTTTCCCGGTGCGGTAGGGGCTGCAGCAGCCAGCGGTGCGCAGCTGGTAGTGATGCTTGTGTGGGTTAGCGAATGCCGCTGCGCGCCCACTCACCTGTGAAGATTACAGGGAACACTAAGCAGCTCTCCAACAAACACACTGCCTTCTTTGTGTTGCACCCACCCCCCAAACGAGGACACTGTGGATTTCAGGAACTCAAGATGCACCCTTGGCAGGCAGGCTCTTTGTGATCCTTTAAAAGCATGATACTCTCAACAGCCTCACTCAGCAAACTGAGAACCATTTATTTTCATAGAATGCCTAAAACCTGATTAGTCCACAGTCAACAGATGCTTCCAACCCCTAGCATTAGTCCCATCACAGCAGGGTTGACACACACAGAAGGAACACTATAGAGGAAACCAGCACTGGCATTGCCCATGATGCATCTGGGCAGTGGATAGGCGAGATTCCAGTGGTGTGAGTGATGCCATCATGCCCCTCCACTGTCCTGGCATAAGGAAATGCACTCTTGCATCTCTAATCAACATCCCCTTCTCTAGGTCTATTGCACTCAGATGTGGCCAGGAGGCCTTCAAACGTGACATCTGTAGCTGCCATCACTCCCACCAAACTGTAGCTCTCGAACTCTCCCTCTGTCATGATGCATATCCACAACATCATCATCATCAAACTGCTGCTGCCAAAAATGTAATGGATACAGAAACAGAGTCATGCTAGCCTTCACAATGCCTTGTCTGAAGTCACAGCTCCGACTGGTTCCTATCTTCCAATGGCAGAGGGTTCTGGGGAAGATTCAGTAACTCTTGGATTTTCTCCATATCTCTCTCCATGGTTCCTTCCTGAATGTCACCAGCAACTTCTTCAAAGTGATTCTCAGTAACATTAAGTCTAGCTTTCCTAAAGGGGGAAAGGGAAGACAAAGTAATTGTAGTCTCTCTTGTCTCCCTCTAAGGATAAAATTTGCAGTGCTGTAATCTAAATAGCTCCTCCTGCTCATTGATAAAACCACCAGCAACAACCTAAAAGCTGAAATCAGTCTAATTTTGTCACTACTGGTAAGTCTTAATGGGTATGTCTACACTATAAAAGCAAAGTCAACTTTATTAAGTCGACTTAATAAAGTCAACTTAAGTCAACTTAGTAAGGCTACACTACATTAAGTCGACTTTATAAAGTCAACTTTAAATGGGTGCCCTGGCTTAATTCGACTTTATAAAGTCGACTTAATGGCCCCACTGCACTAAGTCTACTTTATTAAGTCAACTTAGGAATGCCACATTGCCTTAAGTCGACTTAATAAAGTCAACTTAACTGTAAAGTTGACTTTATAAGCGGAAGTAATAAAGTTGACTTTACCTGATGCTAAAGTCGACTTTATTGCCCTGCAATGTAGACAGAGCTTTGTTTAAGTCGACTTAAGGACCCTTAAGTCGACTTAACCACACAGTGTAGATGTACCCTATGAGTTGCCTAAAGTGTGTCATTGAAAGAATCAGGTTTATCCCTTTGAACACACACCTTTCCCAGTCTGCCAATCTAATGAATGCTCAAGCTGAAAGTGAACCAAGAATGAACGCTTACCTTACCATAACTGTCATTCTTCAACATGCCATGCACACATGAATCTCACCTAGGACCATTTTCATTCCCAGGATCTCATCTGTGCCCAGTACATCCTCAAACCCTCATTCACCCCAAAGCAGGTAAGGGGCAGAGTGATGAACTCCCATTCACTGGTAGTCAGAATACTTGTTTATAAGAGTCTTATTTATAAGGGACAGAGGATGGGTCATAGGATCCACATATGCAGAACACCTTGAAGACCCATAGTTATTTATAAAGTAACCATCTTTCTTCCCTGAGTTACTGCACATGTTGATCTAGGACTTAGGGTGACCAGACAGCAAGCCTAAAAAATTAGAATTGGGGGTGAAAGGTAATAGTCATCTACACAAGACAAACCCCCAATATTGGGACTGTACCCATAAAATCAGTACACCTGGTTACTCTATGTTGATCCCATTTACAGCAATTAGCAAGCAGTCACCTTTCTAAATGGTGAGCTCTAAGAGTTATCTGAAAAGAGATTGCAAAACTCTTCTCAAGCTGGCATCAAATCTTGAAGCAGTGACTAATGAATAATGTTCTGTAGATGTGCAAGCTGAAGACAGAATAGGAGCTTTACAGATTTCTAATGATGGAACTCAATTTGAACATACTCTTGATGCAACTTGTAGCGAGATGGAATGCGTTCTGATGTTTGAGGGAAGGTTCCTCTTAATATGCAGATCCAGTACACATTTGGAAACTCTTTGGGATAAAATGGTCACCCCTTCGATTTATTACATAAGCAACAAGAAGTCTTGAGAAGATTTTTGAACAGAGTTCTTTGTAATATGTAAAATAACAGCAATATTCTCACATCTAAAACATATAATTTAGATTCAGCAAATAGTGAGCTTTTGGAGAAAAATTGTAAGTGAGAGAATTGATTGATATGAAAATCTGATCATACTGTTAGAATAAAAGATGGATGTAGTCTCCTAATTACTCTATTCATATGAGAAACTATTATCATTTGGGTTTGGGCTTGTTCTACAACCTGATGTCTTAGTGATCACCTCCAGGAGTTCAATTTACCTAACTTAACAAAGAAAAGATAAAGGGGTGACTTGATTACAGTGTATAAGTGTAGGGCTAAAGATGAACTTATACCATAGAATTGCTTCCAATAAGAATTTTAAAATGCCATGCTCATTCACTCACTTGTTCTTTAACATCACAACCAAAGTCTGATAGAACTCCATATTGTAACTAAAGCCCCATTCTGAATTATTTACTTCATTTTATATTGCCCCAGCCTAAGTTTTGCTGAAACTTCATTTAGATGTGTTAATGAAGGGTGTGTGTGTGGAATGGGATCAGTCTCCAACTCCAACCTGTCCTGATGACAAACTGCCAGCATCACCTTAATGGCTGAAGAACAACCTAGACAAAGCCTGCAAAAGAAGCATCCACGGGACAAAAAGCCCCATAAAGAACAAGATCAAAGTCACATCTGCTATTAACTGATTACTCAGGGTCATACAGTACCTTTAGGCAGTGTGACACAGGAAGATCCATAGATTAACTGAGAGACATAAGAGATGGGTGAGACTCCATAGCTTTGGGGTAATGTTCTGCACAGCATCCAAGAGTGTCAGTGCACAGCTATGTGCCCAACAGAGACCTTGCTCTTCCTCATGCCTGGCTTCCCTGGCCACATAGCCCCTATAAAGGTCGGAACACCAGCCATGAACTCAAGCTACAATCACAATGACTAACAGCAGAATATCTGGGGGTCGGGGGTATGGGTGTGTGTACTGGATATTAGCTATTAACATAATTATTAACGTAATTGGATTGTCCTCATAATAAACGAGGCATATGCCTTGTCCTCCTGAATAAGATCCTGCTAAGATTTTTTTCATTTTCTAAGTACAACGTAAGTAACCACATGGCAAACATATTTAATAATGGGCTTTTCGATCTAGCAGTGAAAGATGTAACATGATTTCACAGCTGGAAGCTGAAGCTAGACAAATTCAGATTGGAAATAAGGTGTAAATTTTTAGTGGTGAGAATAATTAAAAACTGGAACAATTTATGAAGGGTTATGATGGATTCTCCATCACTGATCATTTTTAAACCAAGATGGGATGTTTTTCTAAAAATTCTAGGAATTATTTTGGGGAAGGTCTATGGCCTGTATTACACAGGAGGCTGGATTAAATGATCACAGTGATCCCTTCTGGCCTTAGAATCTATTAATCTATTAACTGTGTCAAAATTCAGGACACAATCAGAAGTGCAAATGGATTTCCCATACGTTTTCCTCTATCACCCACCATTACACCCAGGATAAAATTTGATCTGGAATCAGTACCTTCTAATAGTGTGGACTGGTAATCTGTAAATGCACTTGATCCACAATTCTGAAGCCATAAAGCCTAAATGTCTGAGGCACATTCTTATTGTTCAAGGGTAAGAATGGAAGTGGAAAAATCAGATTTATCATCTGTAATCTGTCCAATGAGAGGAACCATCTTGCTTCTAGTGCATTGAGAACTCCAGTGAATGCTGCAGATTAGGACAGAATCAGATTTGATGCATTCAAGTTGACTCATTCAAGGATGAAAATAAATGAACCTGGTTTTTGCTGCCACTGTGACCTGGGCTGATGACTTCCCCCTCACAAGCCAGTCATCTCCGTAAGAGCAAATGTACAGCCCTTGTCGTCACAGATGGGCTGCTGCTACTGAGAGGCACTCCATAAATACCCTTTCAGAATTTCAGTTGAAATTTTCTGAATTGAGCCACAAAGACATAGGGTAGTGGTATTCAGTTATGTTTTCTGATGGACTGTGTAAGACAATGACCAAAACTTAGCAAGTCAAAAGGTGACACTGCTGGCTGACAGGAGCTGTCAACCTGTGGCATTTGTGCTGAAGATGGCACACTGGCCGATTTTGAATGGCATGCAGATTGTTTGTCCACCTGGGCTCATTTTGGGATGCACTTTAATTCCTTCTCCTGTTAACATCATGCCATGCACAGGTGAAGTATGTTTAGCCAAATTGCAACTTTCCAAAAATCCTGACTATCCAAATGAGCAGTACACCTGCCATGCTCCTTTGGGTAATCTTCATAAATTAGTCCAAAATCCTTGACTGCCACCTCAAACCTAACACTTTTGTGCCTCACCTGAGAGATTAGCTCCAGAAGATGATAGCCGAACTTACATTTTTGATATCTGAATCTCTTTCTGAATGACTTGGAAGGCCTCCAGTGGTGAAAATACAATGACGACAAGTAGGTGTTTATGTAAAGAATAAAGACAGGATGATACTGTTTCTTTTTAAATGCAGGATATACAAACCCAATGGTATGAGCATGGATCTCAAATCTTTTAATGCATGCAGAGTCTTATCAGTCTCAGTGCTAAAAACAGTCTGGTCCTCGAATGGTAAACCCGGGCAGCCCTGGGTCTCACTCCTGCCTCTGAAGCTCTGCCCCTGGCCATAAACTATGATGTTTTTCATTTTTCTCGCCTAATCTACTACCAATAAGCTACAGGAAACAGTAACAAGAATATTAACTACTAACTATATAAACAAATTAATTACCTGTCTAATTAGTAAGTAACAAGATCACTGCAAAGGGACACTATATTGTTCTGACTCTCTGCAGAAGGCGGTAGGAAGGACTTCAATGGCAGTGCAGCAGAGCCGTAACTAGGGTGGGGCAAACGGGGCAAAGACCCAGGTGAAGAATTTTAAAGGGCACCCACCAGATCCTGCCTGGCCCAGAAGAGGAATTTTTAGGCACATTCCTCCTGGAGCCAGGCAGGGGCTGGGAGAGTTTCTCCTGTCCTGCCCCGAATGTCTCTGGCTGCTCTGGCCAGGGCGGCAGGGGAAGCACCCCCCTCCACTCTGGCCCGACGGCAGGGGAAGCACCCCCTGCCCGCCCCCGCTGGGTCTCCACCACTTTGGCCCAGAGGCAGGGGAAGCACCCCCCCGCCAGGTCTTGGCTGCTCTGGTCCGGCAGAAAGGGAAGGCACCCCTCACCAGGTCTCAGCTGCTCTGGCCCAGCAGCAGGGGAAGGCAGCCCTTGCTGACTGTTGGCCGTTCCAACAGCAGTGGCAGGGGAAGCACCCCACCCCCGGGTCTCGGCCACTCTGGCCCGGCAGCGGAGAAGGTACCTCTCCCATGTCAGGATGGATCAGGCCCCGGGCCAGATCAGGGCCTATGGGGGGCGCCTTTCTGGCTTCCTGCCCCGGGCTCCAGAAACCATAGTTACGGCTCTGCAGTGGGGTTCACTCCACCCTTTGTGCCCTTGAAACTGAATGGCAGATGTGAATCTTCTGGAAGACACTGTTAATGACAACATTTCAAACGCTGGTGCTCAGGTATGGTGGGCACCAGGAATGGGATCCACAATACAGTTATTTGAAGAAGGAAGGCTGATTTATGTAATACAGTGAAATTATTTTCCAGCTTCTTGAGTGAGGGAGTGGTGAAAACACTTCTGCTTCAAGAATTTAAAATTGATGAGGACAAAGCAATGGAAAATGTACTATAGGAAACAACCCTGCACAAAAGAAGCAAGGAGTCATGTGGCACTTAAAGCCTAGCAGATTCATTTATGGCTGCTCCTTTGGAACTTGGAAAAATCTGCAGAAGTTACTGGAGACAGATGGAATACGAGACCTAATAGCTCTCTTCCATCTTTAGGGTTTTTTTTAATATAATATATAAACACACACACTGTTAATTTTTCAATAGTTTTAGGGGAGAGCTCCCTTCCCAAAGACTTCCAGCATCCTGTCTCCTTTTCCTTCTCCCTAATATATATAGAGAGAGGAAACAGCAATAGAGGGAAAATATAAAGCTACAGGAGAAGAATTTTGGCCTTGTTTGACTCCCCCAGAACCCTGTCTGCAAATGGAATATATTGACTCAGCAGAGTCCAAATATTCCTTAAAATACATTAAAATCTGCTATTTACTTTCCCAGTCACACCAGAAGTGAAGATGTTGAGAAAGCTTTGTGGGGAGGCAAGCTATAAATTCAAACTGACTAATACTGTACTCCAAAATAAGCAAATTGCCGCTTTGCCTGGAACGACTTTCACAGGACAATAAAAAGTGCATTCTGAGGCTAGGAGGGCCAGATCAGTAGTTCTCAGACTGGTCTGAGAATCAAACAGTGAGGAAATGGGGCTGGAAAAGGAACCGGATCATCCAATGATCTCTTTTATAAATCACTTTGCCAAATGAAAAGTGAACTGCTGAACTTCAACCATCTTTGGTCAATAATACAGAGTAACTCACTGAGACCGAGTAGCATTGTTTCTCACCAGTCTGCTAACTTCTGCTCATACAGCAATCTTCTCTCATGGGCTCTTTTCTCCAGCAAAGTCTGACCACTGAGTTTCTGCACTGCTATCAATAGGCCTCCTGCAGGGATGCTAAGAGGTGTGGGAGAAAACAGAGGAAGTTATAGACAAGCCACCAGAAGACACTAATAGTGATAGTTTCCTGGCAATAACGAAAGAAGCATGTGGGAGCCAACCAGTAGGTCAGTGATGTATAACCTCCCCCAATACTCAGACCCTCCTGCTCAATAAGGTGTGAGAACCACCACACAAAGTTCAACTTCCCAAATAGCTATTCGGGGAACGCAACATCCCTACTACAAGCTCTTTTGTCTGGTATCCTGTGTGAGCACTCATTAAACCTCTCATCAGATGAAGACAGGACAGGATTATTAAATTTTACAGGTGGGAAAACAGGGACAGACAGGCTAAGTGATTTCCACACAGTTATACAGGCTGTCAGTGGTGAAACTGGGAAGGGAATCTAGGAGTCTTTACTCCTAGTCTCTGCTCTCACCAGCGTACAAATTCAGCTACTCAAGTGACTGCTTCATCCTCTTTACTACTGGCTAATTGCTTCAAGAACCCAAGTGAACAGGTAAACACTAAACAGGGGGAGAAGGGTCAGGAAGAGAAAGGGTCCTCCACCAATTACTTTTCTGTTATAATGGCAATGAACATGTTCTCTGGCCACTGAAGGAGGAAGCACTGATCAGCTCTAAGGAGAATGGGGAATCCCCCTGGATCCTGCCATCACTGGAAGAAAAATGAATGTAAAGTAAGGAATGGGTGGAGAGTTTTGGAGACAGAAATCATCAGGGGCCACAGAGAGATACAAAATATCCAGCAGGGCACTGAAGGTAAGGGAACTCAACTGCAGATTCAGTGCTTGGCTTGTATTATCCAAAATACAGCAGTTAAACAATGTAATTCTGACCCTGGTTATTGATTTATTATACGTGCATCTTACCCAAACAGCGCTCCAAAGATGCTGCCACCTGCTATTCTGCTCAGGCCCAAATGCATTCTGAACAGACCTCCTGTAAAAGCTAAAACACACAAGCTATGAGCATAAGGTAGGCCTCCAAGGAGTCCTGGTACTACAAACAGAGTGAAGGAGCCATTCTGTCACTTTTACATCTTGACCCCTGAATGCCAACAGCCGGGCTCAAAAGAGCAGAAATCAAATATTGAGCCAACAGTGGACCAGCCAATCCCTGAGAGGGCTGTACAAGTGTGACAGTCTGTACCCTATATTCCTCATTATCAAGGCAGTGTCACAACATGCAGTCAGGTGACTCTAAACAGCAGCTTTCCTCTCAACAGAAGCATTCAGGCCCCTGCTACCACATTTCCAATTCAAATTGGAAGGGAAGATGAGAGTGTCAACCTAGAAGTCCTCCTTTATCTCTAACTTCTCTGACATTAAAGGCAGCATGAAATTTTCTACTGTTCCAAAAGACTCCCAAAGAGCTGTAAGAACCAAGTGTTTAGGAAGGACTACCAGCCCACCCACTACTGAAATGGAGCTACGCCTGGTAGAATATGGCAGTTGTTCAACAGCAACCAGTAACACTGCCTAACATTTAAAAAGAGGAAGTGAAGACAAATATATCCAACTGGAACATGCCTGTATAAAAATGACATACAGGAAGAAACCCTATTTTGTATCTAGAACAAACTTTAAAATGATCTTTCCCATGGAAACCACTTGCAAGCAGCAGCAGTTGACTTTTACTAAGAGAAAGAAGCAGCCATCCCTCACTCCGACACACACGGATGGATTTCTAGTGCTCATTTTTCATTTTATGAGAATCAGGTATTATACACTACACTTAATACTATCCAAGTACCTTTCACTCAAGAACAGCAACAAGCTTAATCAATTAATGCTCCCAACTCCCTGGTGAGTTAGGAGACTTTTATCACCCCTATATTACAAATCAGAAACAGGCACACTGGCTATGTTTACATTGGAGC
The DNA here is from genome assembly GCA_007922195.1 of Podocnemis expansa. NCBI lineage: Eukaryota > Metazoa > Chordata > Testudines > Podocnemididae > Podocnemis > Podocnemis expansa. The sequence continues at coordinate 10,698,017 of ML682018.1, read as the reverse complement.
CATAAGTTGACTTAAGCAATTCCACAGCCACATTTGGAGTTCATTAAGTCAACTTAAGCACTTGCTTAAGTTGACTTAATAACTCTCACCCTTAAAGACCACCGTATCAAGTCGCCTTACAAAACATGGCCATTTAAGCTGACTTTATGAAGTTAACTTAAGCCAGGGGACCCACTTAATAAAGTCGACTTTAAATGGGTCCCCTGGCTTAAAGTCGACTTCATAAAGTCGACTTACACAAATGGGGACTCTTCAGCTTAATAAACTTGACTTTAAGTTGATCTTGTTAAGTCGACTTAACTAAGCTGTCGAGTGTAGGCATAGACTTGGTGTTTAAATGATTAATCAGGATCACACAGCGAGTCAGTGGCAGCAGAGGAAATAGAGCCCAGGAGCTCTGACTCCCATTGACTCACTCAAAGACATTATCTCCTCACTCAAACAGAAAAAATATAAAAAGAAAAGCAGTCTCACCTCCTGCCATAACAAAGTGACTGAGGGCAATCTTATTGCGGTACACGGACAGACCAGTGCTCACTGTGCTGCAAAGGTGGGGCACAGAAAGAGTCAGAAGTCAGACATGAACAAAGGACACACTCAACAACAGAGAAGATTTCATTAAAGAATGAGGAGCTAATCAATTGGTCCACACCTCTCTCCTCAGCATTTCCTACTGAACACCTACTTAGACAACTTATTCAGCTTGCTGGTTTTGGTAAATATCCTTTCTAGGCACCAAACTCTTCTCATTAACTGTATAAAGCAGGGGTGGCCAAACTTATGGAACTCAAGAGCCACACAAGTTGATTATTAAACCTTTGAGAGCCACACTCAGGCACATAGCCATATTTTACCTATTCCAAAATTACTAAGTTTAAAATTCATTGCACACTTTAATTTTATCATAAAAAGAGGGCAAATATTGATCCTCCTAATCTCAGATCCTAATAATTACTTAAGGTTACCATTAAAACTAAATACAGTAAAAACTTAGCTTCTCCCCACCATCCCTGACCATGCTGCACTTCTCCCCACTGTCCCCAACCATGCCACTGCTTTTCCCTGCTGGCCCCAACCTCCTCCCTAACCCCTAAGCCCTGACACTGGCTCCCCTGGGCCAACTCCCCCCCTCCTCAAGGCTCCCTTACCTGGCCACTCCAGAGGCTAGGCACAAGCTTTGGCTCCCTCCCCTTGCTTTAAGCCCTGCCCAGGTTGAGCATCCAATATAGCTTCACTGGCAGCTAGGCACAGGTTGGAGCCCCCCTGAGCATGCTCAGGGCAGGAGATTTAAAACTCCTAGGCTTGGGCTTCTTTCCTCTGGCTTTCTTCCGCAAGCCGCACTTTTTCATTCAAGAGCCACCTGCGGTTCCCGAGCTGCAGTCTGGCCATGCCTCGTATAAAGCGATTGAAGACCTAACTTGCCCTTGTGGATTACACCAGGTGACAGGATCCAAAGTAAGGTGTTAAGTCTCCTTTTGGAATTAGGCCCAAAAAGTGAAACCAAGCATTCGATTTTTACCTTCCAAGCTCAGTGAAATGTCAAAAGTAAACAAGGGTGTTAATGGTGAAAAATAAATTAATTTTTTTCAATTTTTTTTGAGTATTTTTCTTAACCTGAAAGTGTCCCTATATCACTTATAGCTGTTATTCTCTCTCAAATAAATATCTGCAGGTTCTTACCCTCACATCTCTCCAGAATGACAAGTAAAACTCACTTAAATATTGCCACAAAAGCAGCAATTCTCCAGCTCCAGCGCCAGCCATAACGGATGAAGCCCCTGAGTCCAGCACGATGTGCAGATTGCTATGGGAAGAAAAAAAAGAGAAGGTCACAGGTCTTAAACTCACTGTCATTTTCACTGACTACAGGTTTGAGGTACCTTCCAGTGACGGTACTGGGGACATTGGATATTCCATTAAGAACACTCACTCATCTTGACACAACTCAAGCTGATGGAATTGACACATTGGTCCCACCTTAAGGGGAAACCCCTCAGTTATCACAGTGATTCAACAGGCAAATTGTGAATTAATTTAAATGTTTAATTCTAGTTGGTATTTCCAATCCTAGTGCAGAAGGCAGCAATGTTCCCCCTAATTTTTCATAGTGTGTGTGTGCAAAAAATTTTTGTGCAAATTTTCAGAACCACTATCCAAATTTGTGCGTACTCCAGTGAGTGTGTTCAAACTTGTGAGCGCAACAAAGCATATGATGCAAATAATATCTAAATTTTATTTTGATATGGTGATGGAAATGATTTTATAAATTACAAAACCTTATTTGAAACATGCTATTTGAAACTGCCTTCTTAAAGTAGTACAAAAATATTAGCACTGTTGAATTTTTGTACATGCTTTATTTTGTTGGTGCACGGGCTTCACAACCTGCGTGCACGCGCACAGCTTAGAGGGAACATAGGAAGGCAGTCATTTTTTGGAAAACTAAGGTCTTTTATGACCCTGGCAAGGCAGGAAGCTAATGGGACAGAAACTTAAAATCAGTTAGAAACTAGTTTCAACTATGGGTTAATAGTCAGTAAATATCTAAACGATAACTATTCAGCTTAAACATTAAGAAGGACACTCATGCACTGAATTTAGGTCTAACATTTAACCTTTTTACACCAACAAGGTTTTACAAGATGTTACATTAACAGAAATTTCATGAAATTTTAAAACATTCCACTTAAGATTGTTTAAATCCAACATTTTCTGCAGCACATGCACGCTAAATGCTGTAACCAGTGCTTTTTTTTCTTTTTTCTTTTTTTTTGCAAACAGAAAAAAGTGTTGTTACTCCATACCCCTGTGTACCATCACAACAAAAACACTGGCTGTAGCACTGGTACAAACATAATAAAGCCTGAAACAAGGCTAGAAACGCAGAGAAACTGACTGCTCTATTTTTTGGTGGAAGCTGAGCAAATCACTAAAACTAAATAAATACTATAAATGATTAAAAGTATGTTTAAAGTTACTTCTATTTTAATATGCAATTTACTAACAGAGGTAAGATTTAAAAACCAAACCAAACCAAACCGCACCACAAATGCTTTTAAAGGCACGATCCCCAGTAAAATATTTGGGTTTTGTAGCTGGATGTAATGATAGAATAAATTTATAATTTTTCAGGTGTTAAATAAAACCTAGAAGAGTTGACAAACAAATCGGAAGCTACCAAATATGACAGTCTCATGATGCCCAGTAAGAGAGAACCTAGCTGCCATTAGAACACACTGGAATTTAGAGACTCAATATTTTTGTAAGGCAAATTTTATTATTGCAAAAATGGCTAATTTATCAACTTAATACAACTCTGAGTACATAAGCATGCAGAATGTGAGCATAAATCAGCCCTTAATTTAGGTAAGCAATTACCACAGATGGTTACACAAATTAAATACATATGAATATAAATCAAAGGTTTTAGTACTTTTCAAATGCAATCACCGTAACTGGGCATGAAAATTACATATGTAATTATATTCACATTTTGCACACTTAACTGTATTAAAAAAAAAAAATCTACTTCTGAAAGCCTGACTGCTAATGGGAACTGAATTCTCTATTGTACACTAGACCTAATAATGAGAAGTACTAAACAATGTTATCGCTTTGTAACGGCAGCACCCAATTAGTTAAATTTTCAATCAAAAGCAGTTACAATCTAAAGACTTATATTCTAAGTACTTTTGCTCTCCCCACCCCAATCTCAACTTGTTGGTCTAGTTCAGCAGATCAATCTAACTCCAGAAAAAGTTGGCCTGATTAAACAGTCAATATTTAGAGGGTTTGGAAAGCCCCAGGTCTCCTCTTCACATGCTTAGCAGTTCTCCTCTAAGGATTTTTCCCCACAACATGGAGGATGTATTCCTTTTACAAATTACTTCAGTAGATATCTACCTCTGTGAGTGCATGTGAAAGAGACACTTTTGCATCTTATGCAAAATAAAAACCTGATTACTCGTGTATACATCATCCTCTGGAAAACTGGTTAATCCCCAGGTGTAGGGAATGTGGACTTGGCTTTTACAAGGTATTTTTGCAGGGATCCATGTGGGGCAAGCATTTCAAGATGCTTCCAGCCTCACCTTAAAGATCACTAACCTTAGACACGAGTGCTATACACAACTCTCCTTTGACCCAACCACTGGGTCAGATATGGGAGATGCAGTTCATTACAGGCTTTTCAAGAAATAAGCAATTTTGGTTCCAATACACTTGATTTTGGTCCATACCACAGCATCTAGACGGCTATGATAAATCTCCGCTTGGCTCTGCTCAATATATTGTTTCCTTGCATGTTGAAAAGCTGGCACACCTCCATAAATCCAACCAATGACAGCCGCTGAAAATGTAGCTCTCATAATATTGAGAGTTTCTTCTGGGTAGTCCTGTTGTTCACTAGTACAAAGAAAGACTATTAATTACTTAGAGATCTAGCATTTGGGAGCACTGCTAAACTAACAGGAGTTATTTCTGCTACAGCATATACTACAAGCGGGATCATGGTTTCAGACAACTCTTCAAATTACAGCATTTACAGATTAAACTCATAATCTGTCATCAACATTAAGCAAACAGATAATACAATAACTTTTTAAATCCTTCTTTGGCAGGACAGCACTGCTAAAGTGAATGGGGCACAGACTCTTTCACCTCCATTCACAGGGTCTTTTATAGCCCAGATCAATAGTGCCCAAAAATCCATTAAAATGGAAAAGGAGTCCTGTGGCACTCTTGAAGACTAACATATTTATTTATGGCATAAGCTTTCATGGGAGAAAATCCCACTTTGTCAGATAAAAATCCATTGCAACCTAATGGCTGTTTAGAGGTCTATGTGAAATGCTTTGGTGAGTCTCAGTGTACTTAACAAAACTCCACACCAACATGACACTCTCTCAAGGGAAGTCTTAGCAGAAAGGCCAAGGACTGAGTGAACCAACAGAGACTGCTTTCTCATCCATAGAAACAACCCCCCCTAGGCAGAGGCATTTTGGCAGGACGGCATGGAACAAATTTATATTCACTGTTTTTTACTTGCGGAAGCACAAAAACATGTATTTAAAAAAAAATACTCCCCAATATTTTTGTATGCTCAACCAAAAAGCTATCAAAGACATTTCACTTAAACTTAAAGAAAAGGCTCAAACTCAAATCTTTGGGCTGAGACTAAGACTGGAAAGACCTACCCAAAAAGAAAATGTGGTACACTATGTGAATCTGAAAGCATGGAATTACTGTACAATCATTTCACAGCCTTCTCTCACCTGTATGAATACTCAAAAACATTCATTCTTGTGAAATGTTTAGAGATATTTGAAATGTGTTATGAGATGCTATTACCACAGTTACAAATGAAGGTCTCAGTTCTGTAAACTGCTCCACACGGGCAGACACCTGCAATAAGCACATGCATAAAGCTCCACAGAAATGAAGGGACTTGGGGTAGGTGCTGTTTGCACACACATCTTTACCAAACAAACCAAAGGGCAATACGGAACATCTCATAGGTAGTATTGCCAGCTATCAAGATTTTACTGCAAGTCTTGTAAAATGTGGTTTTCGTTTTAAAGTCCAGTTCCTGGAGTCAGATGACCACCGGAGAATCTCAGCTATTGTTTCCAAAAGTTAAGTTTCTAGTCATCCTGGTTGTGGAAAAAAGGTTACAAAGATGACCAGAATGCCCCTCCTCCCAGCTCAGAATCCAAACAGCAATTAAGGAACCCAATATTTTCTTAAAATCTAATGGCTCTCAAATCAATCTCATGATTTTCTAGAGCTCAGGGTTGACACTGCTGTACAAGCCATATTCACCCAAGAGAGGAATGTGTTTGACCATGATCAGTACCACCAGACTGCTCATGCTGTTGTTTCCCTGCCTGATGTGGATAGAGCCATTTTCCCTAATAGTCATATTACATTCTCTACTAGACGTGATTTTGTGCCCATCAACCCTGGTGCACAGCCATGTAGCTGTGAATGATCCACCAAAGGACACTGCACCAGGTGAAGGTGTGGATGGCTATGCCAGGGCACATATGGGGACGATGAGGCCACATAACTACACCACTTACATGTGTGACAGGCAGACACAAGAGAGTGTGAGTGTGTGGTGCGCAGACATGACAGATGCAGCAACACAAGATAACCAGACCAGAGAGAGAGAGAAAGAAAGCGAAAGAGTGGACCAGACAACCCATCACAGCCGTGTGTGTGAGAGACAGACAGACATGCAGACTTTCACAGGGGCAGCCCTGTTAACTGAGTTCAGGGTGTCCAACCTTTCTGGGTGAGGGACCACACTGCAATTCTTTTTTCCATCAGGTGGCAGTCAGAAAATTTTTGCTAAGATGTACAGATCGATCTCATTAATAAACTATAATAAAATTAGTGTGCTATTTGGCATTGCTTTTGCTTGCATTGTGTACAGAGAACAAGGGGGGGCGGGGTACCTGTGGGGGGGGGGGGAGGCAGAGCGTGGGGATTAAGGCAGGACAGAGGAACTTGGCAGAGGAGGGGAGGGCAAAAGGGTGAAGTGGGGGAGGCAGAACAGGTGGGTGGCAGGACTCAGCTACTTCCTGACAGGGACCCCACCAACTCTGCTCTCCTCACTCTCTGCCAAGCACTGCTCAGGGAAATTTAGCTCCCCAACAGCTGTCTGGCCATGTCACTCCTCCCTGCAGCTGTGTGCAGGGTGGGAAACTGATAAGCACCTGACTAGACCCTACTCTGCAGCCTGGATGAAAGCCCTTGGGGGGCCAGAGTTTGGCCCCTGGACTGCAGGTTGGAGAAGCCTGCTCCAGTTCTTAGTTCAGCAAAACAAAGAAGGGATCCTGTGGCACTTCAAGACTAACGAATTTATTTATCGCATGAGCTTTCATCCCATGAAGTGGGACCTTCTCCCATGAAAGCTGATGCGATCAATAAATCACTTAGTCTTTAAACATGCCACCAGACTCCTCCTTTATCAGCTGTAAGCAACCATTCTTAACATGAATAAACAGGCGACGAGTCCAGTGGCACTTAAAGACTAACATTTATCTATCGCATGAGCTTTCATCCCACAAAGTGGGATGTTAAGCTTGCCCCATAAATAAACGTGTTAGTCTTTAACCATGCCACCAGACTCATTTGTTTTGCCAGCTGTAAGCAACCTTTCTTAACAGGAATAAACAAACAAGGGGTCCCGCGGCACTGAAACCCTGGCAAAAAAACCAAGGAGTCACAGGGCACTTCAAGACTAACAGATTTTAAAAGTGCCACACCACCCCTTGTTTTTTTTTTTGCTGGACTGGCCTAACATGGCTCTCTCTTTGGAAACTGGCCTAAAGACTAACACATTTATTTATCGCATGAGCTTTCGTGGGAGAAAATCCCACTTCCTCAGAGGCTGTGAAGCTGGAAGAAGGGACACAATGGGAAGCAATACAGAGGTGGGGGAGGGGCTGGCGCAGGGACACCCAGCCCAGTGTGAGGGGGAGAGAGAGCGAGCGAGTGCGCGCGCGCAGAGGGGCGGGCCCGCCAGCCTGCCAGCCAATCACAGCCCAGGACGCGCAGGACGGACAGGCGGGGCGGGTGAGCCCAGCGGCGCGGGGAGCCGGCTAGACGGACGGACGAGGCGCCCGCCCCAGCGCTACTCACTCGCGCCTCCAGAGCTCCCGCAGCCGCTCCCAGCCCGTGCGCGGGGCCTCCGCGCTGCCGATGTAGCCGGGCACCGCGCCCAGCTCCCGCCCGCCCCCGGAGGCCTCCATGCCGGCGACCCGGTCACGTGCGGCCGGGCCCGGAACTGCGCGCGCCCTCCCCAGCAAGAGCGGCCTCGCGGGCCACGCGCTCCCCCTGCCGCCCGGGAGGGGAAACGCAGCCGGCGCCCGAGCAGTACAGCGGGGGTGAAAATCCGGCACAATTCCTAGGGGGGGTGAATAGCTAAAATACAGCCGCTCCTATTGGGCCAGCACCAGCTGCTGCAAGCCAGCCTTCTCCCCAGGACTTGGAATGAGGGCGCTGGGAGTGTGTCAGGTCAGTGTTTCCCTGCCACAGCGCACAGGTGTGTGACATCAGGGCTGGGCAGGCATGCTGCAGAATTTTTAGAAAAACTACTCAAAAGAGCACCAGCGTGTCATGAGTTCATTTGGAAACCACATGGCGGTGTGCCTCAAATTAATTAAAGGTAGCAAGGTGTGGCACGACAGAGAAAATGCTGGGAACCACTGGTTTAGGGGGTGCTCACTAATCTGGTCTAACACTAGCTGACAACTGGGGGGGTGTTAGGAAATTCAGGGGGTGTACAGGGAGGCATGAGGGTGCTCACTAGTTTGGTCTAACACTAGCTGACAACTGGGGGGTGTTAGGAAATTAAGGGGGTGTACAGGGAAGCATGAGGGTGCTCACTAGTTTGGTCTAACACTTAACTAGCTGCAGTGGGCGATGTTGGGATATTTAGCAGGGGCATGTAGGAGGTGGTTTTGTTGGGAGAAAAGCTCGTTCTCTGCTCAATGAAGGAGCCGGACAACAGGAGGAAGAATCACAAGTTTATTGACGCTCAGAGCTACTGAGTGCGGCCGGCCCCGAAGGACCGGTGCTAAAAGGGTTTTATACCCAGGTACAACAACTTAATTCAAGGAAATCTAAAAATGGTTAATATATTCAAGGTGAACAAGATTAATACATTTATTAGTACCATATAGGGATAGTTTTCATACATATTCATATAAGATAGGAGAATTAGTAAAGAGGGTCAAGCAGGCTCCTCAGAGTTTGGGAATGTAATAAACAGGAGAAATTGTTGATTAATAGGTGACCTCGAGACTGGTGCAGTTTCCCTAATCTTCTGCTTATAGACTGTTCAAGGATAGGAGGGGCTCTATACTTTTGTTAGTCAGGCTAGAGGTTAAAATAATATCGAGGGAACAGTGCTAAGATGGAGTCACTTATGCTCACAAGTTTGTGGTCTCCTACAAATCTCATAACAGTTTAGGGGGCTGTAGAGGGTGCTCACTTGTTTGGGATAACAGTTACTAGCTGACAACTGGGGGGGCATTGGGAAATTCAGGGGAGTCTGTAGGAGTAGGTTTAGG